>CM060302.1:3499962-4699962 GCA_030684275.1 Acipenser oxyrinchus oxyrinchus | reverse complement strand
GAGTTGAAACAAAAGTAAGGTGGCTGTGTGGTCCAGTGGTTAAAGAAAAGGGCTTGTATCCAGGAGGTCCCCGGTTCAAATCCCACCTCAACTACTGACTCATTGTGTGACCCTGAGCAAGTCACTTAACCTCCTTGTGCTCCGTCTTTCGGGTGAGACGCAATTGTAAGTGACTCTGCAGCTGATGCATAGTTCACACACCCTAGTCTCTGTAAGTCGCCTTGGATAAAGGCGTCTGCTAAATAAACAAATAATAATAAAAAAAGTATGTGTTGCATATGGCAGGTGGTTCTAATCTGCTTGTCCAACACTTGTTCAAAACAGAAAAAAAGGGATTCACAGGAACGTGTCTTCTTCAAGTCACTGAGCCCAGTGTGGGGCAAGTATTTACTCTTTTTGTATGCATCTCACATAAGACAACAATTTCACTGACGGCAACATTTAGAAAGAGCGCTTTTACTGCTTTATCACAAAAGACGCAGTCAGGGGCCCGGAGAATTGCATAGTGCTATAAGCGCATTGTGACAAAGTGCAATGATGTTCAACCCAATCTGCTTCAGTCGCTGGAGAGTGATATATTTGTTTCTCATAAAAGAAGGATGAAGGTTGGTTGCCTCTTAATGTCTTTCACTTCAAAATGATGATGCTATATATGAAAGGGGTCTTGTGTGATCTCAGAAGCCAAAGAAGACACAACTGCCGCCAGCAGAAATAAATATTAGCTATGAAGCAACACGCAGGGGCTCAGAAACTCATCATGTGTAAAACATGAGCATTCAGCAACAGCAGTACTGTGGCATTCTTCTCGATTACTGTATAAATCCTATATCAATAGCCGATGCCAAAAACAGTCTAAAATATTGATTGCTTTGTCCACCATTTAACACGATTCTCAAGAGTGCGCCACTGGGCAAAGAAAAAGATCGTGGACAAAATCTTATTGCAATATGTATAGTAGCTTACACTTTGTTCACAAGGATTGTCATGTGCTTTCATTTGATTTGTTGATTTTCCATTAAAACTTTAAAAGCTCTGCAATCTGTTCTCACTCTCATATCGAATTCTTGTACTTCACCAGCTCAGTCGGTTACTCTGGATAAGTTGGCAAATGTGATATAGTTTATCAATATGTGTATTAGCGCTATTATATATTTATTAAAAATACACAACTATATAATAAAAGGGTCTGCTAAATGACTAATTAATAATAATAATAATAATAATAATAATAATAATAATAATAATAATAATAATAATAATAATAATAATAGTCCAAATTGAATTATAAAGTACCTACAAAAAACTTCAAAGGAGGAAAACGGTGACCAGCATTTTGGTAGTGGTACAAATGTTTTTTTAAACCCTCGGATATTACTAATTTAATGCAAATGTATAATCCCTAACAGTTCCATTAGGTACACGTGTTACATTAGGTATACTTTTTGTGACAGTAACCGTTTTTTTAACTTTCTTTTGAAGTGCAACTTTGACTTTTCTTCACCCCTTAAGAACATATTAAGAATATTGCTCAGCATCCTCAACTGTAGGCTCTTGGCTACTCCGAGTCTGTCTGCTCCCATGACATTTGTAAAAGAAACATATTAATCCGCAGGGCTTTTTTTTTAAATTGCTTCTTGGTTGCTTTGAGGCAAAAATGCCAGCTTCTGGAAACTTCAGTGAAAAGGGAGTAAAAATCGATTGTCCATACTTTTAATACCATGGCCCAGTATTTTCTTTCCTTTCACCAGGCCCATTTTTCTTTACAAGATCCACAGATATCCTAGCAAAACATTAATGTTCAAGGAAAGTAGAAAGTGGGGGAGGAAAACAACTTAGATCCCTCAATCAAAATAAAATGTGTTTGTACTTTTTTCAAGAGCAGAAATCAATATCTACCTAGAAAATTGATATTTGCTAGAACTATATAGACATAATCAAATCTCAGACACACTCAAATGCAGCTGGACTTGTTTAATAACACAGCAGCATTTTCAAAATACACAAAATGTCATTGCTGAGCCATTGATGCCTCTATACTGTATGTACATAGCAATTAACATCAGAAGCAAAGTATAATCAATAAGACATTTCCCCTACAGTGTCTTGGCAAACATAGTCTATTACTTCACTCCGAGCAAGGTTCTTAAATACTTTTCTGTCTAGGGCTATTGCATGATTATAAACCGTCTAATGCTTTATTAACACTCTATAACCTGGTTATTACGCATGTATTATACCTTTATCAAACATTTATAAAACATTAATAAGCAGCACTGTCATATAATGTTAGCAGAAAATGACTGTCTTGCTGCACTGTTAAAGACTGTGTGGTACGATGACTTAATTTTTCTCTGCCTTGACACAGTTGAGTGGAATCCGGAAATGTTAATTATGAATTTATAAAGCCCTCTAGGCACGTAAGCTACCTTCATAGAGTCCTAAAGTGTTGTGAGAATAACGTTTTCGTATTCAATGGTGCTGAGTCAATATTAATTTTGTCAGATGTTATTTTGAAATCTATCTTACATTCATCGCAAATTTTGCTGCGTTGTTAAGCAGATGCAAAGCTTCATCCTTGAATCCAGATGTCTAATTTAGATTTAATCATGTTTTTTTTGATACATTAAAGCAGAATTCTCCAAGAATACTAATAGAGTGACGTGTTTTGTTTTGCTTTTTCTAACCGACTGCTATAGCAGAATAAAAAATGTAGGTTTATTATTATTTCAACCTTTGAACTTCCCCACAGCAGTTAAGCTACAGATCCCTTGTATAGATGATGATTATTATTAATACATTGTTTTCTCTAACACAGTTAGCTTTCCTTGACCCACTTCTATTTTTTCCCATTGCCAGTTTATGAAACAGAGCCAAATTTACCACAAGCATAACATTATCTTTTATTGGAGGTTATGTCACCTTTAGACTAACACTTGTCTCCTTCATCTTCAGTTTTTGCTCCTCCTAACCAGGCTAATAATAAAGACACTCCACGAGCTGTCGGAGAAATCAGCACTTGAAACTAGCTTAACCTAGCCTGCCACAAGAGGCACTTCTCCTTAGTTTACACATGATACTGGCCTTGATATAAATAGCTGATTGCTCATACGGCCTCAGGTTTGCAAGACTATGCCCCTTACGCATGCTGGGGGCTGCAGCTAACTAGCTGATTTTGTGGTCAAGTTTTATATTGGTGATATAGCATCTACATGTTTCTACAGTTGCTTTTCTTACCCTATTTACATCCTGTTATGTTGTTTGCTTCTCTATTATTGTTTAGGCTTCGATCCTTATTTGCCGTGCCTACTATTCCAACAAAAACAAATGCTGTTGAAAAGACTCCCAAACAAAGGCTGTGAGAAGCATTTTAGATTTATATAGTAAACAGTTTGCCCAAGACACACCCAACTAAACAGATCATCTGTTAATAGACCCAAATGAAAAGAACTGAATCTGCAGTGTTGGTCTGCACAAGTATAAATAGGCTAGTTATTTATATTTGTTGTCTAGACCGATGAGCAGTGTACAAGAATGAGGAGACAAGGAGGCTTTCATAATAACCAACTTTAGAATAAAAACAATTAGAAAACCAACATCGTTTATGATAACCTCATTGCTGCACAGCTATATGCAGATGGTCTTGTTTTTAATTAAATAAGTTAAGAAAGCATTTATATTCAGAGACCAAGAAAACAAAAAATAATGAAAAGCCAACCGCTTCTAGAGAAATATAACTCATCTAAGCCCCTTCCACTGTTTCTTCTCTTTTGGAAATAAGACAATTACCCTATCTCACTCTCAAACTCAATAAAAGGCAGCCCAGCTTTTATATTGGATTTGTGTTTACCTTGTCAGGATTTATTATTTCCTCCTGTCTTGTTTCTCTATATCCTTTAACCCAAGAAGGCCCTGCACCTTGGCCAAGGAAAATTAAAAGGTGCCTTTTATAAACGCAGCATATATTTTAATATGGAGCCTGTGTTTAATACAACATATCAATCAACCTGAGCATAGATAAAGAACAGCAGCTACCACCGATTGGGGAAAAAACATTGCTTTGTTTCAAGGCTGCTTAACCCACTCACCCTTATAAACTGATGAAAGAACAATAGAAAGGCTGGACTGTCATTGTTAATTTTATAAACTATTGCCAGCAAAATATCTTTCTCTGGAGTGCCCCTGTTACTTACTTATTGTGCCAAACTTTTGGATTTCCATAATAGCACTACTTTTATAGTAGGTGTGTTTTGAATGTTTGGCTGAATTTTTGTTGCGGACTGCTGTAAGGTTTGTGAATTAAGGTCAACATGGAATTCATTACTTTGTTACACTATACGGATGAGACCAGACCCTGTTTCAAATTTTAACAATGTTTACCATTTATAAGTTCCAAATACCCACATTACATTCTACATTGAATGTTATTATTTAGATACAATACGTGCCACTAGTATTAACAGAGATAGGCAGTTGAACCCCTGGAGAGAGCCCTCAGACGCTACATCGTTGGTCCACAATTATCTGGAGGTGTCTATGCCTGGTATTTATACTATAGTATGCTCAGAACATATGTGACTACAGTTTTTTTTATCTTACTAATCAATAGGAAGTAGTTATTCCACTTTTACTCTATTCAAGTGCAACCAACCGCTAACTACTCTCATTCACAAGCTTACTGTGTTTAATAGTTTCCTTTCCCATACAGTTATGTCTATGCCTTATCATTCTACATCAAGGCCAAGTTACCTTAGCAACTCTACTTATGCCATAGCCACCCCCAGCAAACTGGTTTAACATTATCAACACGTTTTCTTTAATATGACATTTCCATTCTATACTGCTTATAATCCGCAATAAGTTGGCCAGTAGTGCAAGGGATCTGAATATCTACACCCACCCCCAGTATGGCGTGCTTGTTAAGCTGTACAAAGTAGAGGTCTGCTCGGGCCTAAATTTAAAACCTGAACATGACCCAACTAAACAAATCCGAACCAGGCCCAAGACCTTTACAATATTTGCATAGCTGACCCGACCCGACACAACCATCTCCGATTTCCAGTTAAAACGTAAAAAATAAATTCCTCTCAATTAATCAGATCTCATTTATTTCCTTTGCTAGTAATCCAACACTGCGGGATTTAAAAGAAGATAACAGGCTTTGTTATCATAGATAACCACACATTAAGATGCTCTTGCAAATTTGAATAGTCATTCTGGACAAGCCTATATCATTTACAAGAGTTGCATTGTACAAAGCCAAATGGACGTTTATTATCGCTGAATACAACAATGTCATAATTTTTTCAAATATATATATATTTTTTAATCCATCAGCCTATATACACATGAACCCGTTTTGATTGCTGTGCAGGCATTAAGCGCGTCATGATATAAACTGAGTTTCACATTTTTTTTGTGTGTGCATTTGTATAAGACTGACTGTTCAAATTTGTTGACTTTAGTGTTTTGTAACTGAAGTCTGTCCCATTAAGACTGCCCATACAGCATTTGACAGACTGCACAAAGTGTCAGTTTATCAGCCAAGGTGATTATTGGTTGTTAGTTGCATTGGAAATTAATTATAATCTTTGATTACTTAGTAAAGCCCGGCCATGCAGCATTTGACAGGCTGCACAAAATGTGACAATAGGCGGGTTTGTGAGATGATACGAAGTGAGAGGTAATTTCTCAAAGAACCGATATTAAGTGAGGTGATATAAAATGGGTTCATCTGTATTTTTAATGTAGAAAATCTCTCCTTCATACAAATTTATGGTTAACTGACGTGCAGGCCAGCAGTCCTCTCCATTCACAACAGCGCTTCATGCACACAAGATATTTTTAGACAGGCAAAAAAGGAAGCAGGAAGTGAGTTTTAGGAAGTACTTGCACACAGAGGAAGAGAAAAAATATTTGCTTAAAAATAAAAACACCATATTGCACTCACAACACACTGACCCAACCTGACCTGACTCAAGCTCAAACTATAATATACAAACTACACCCAACCCAACCCGAACCCTACACTTATGGTCAGGTTCTGTCGGGCTCCGGTTCGGTAGCAAGGCTCTAGTACAAAGTCGGTCAGGCTTGATCGATCAAACTGCCAACAGCAGCCCTTCAGAGAAGTTTTGCAAAGTTAAGAAAACTTTTTAGAAACACGTTTTTTAGTAAAGGATAAGGAAATGGATTTCAGTACAACTTTGATATCCACCATATCACATTTTCCCCCAAATTGATTTTCCTTCTTACTGGACGGAAAGATGCCCTCACTCTTGCCTGTCAAATTAAAAGTCATTTTTTGGTCTTGAGTGCTCTGAATGCCAGCATTTACTGAAATGCACTTAAAATTACTCAAAATGGGTGCTTGATTTCATTATCACGCACTCACTAGTATCTCTCAGCTTCAAATGTGACCTGTTGAAATCCCTTAAGCACTTAAACACAGTAGAACCATCAATACTCCACACTCCATGGGCTGCAGCCAGTATGCTATCATTGATTACATCACTTGCATCTTTCCATTATGTGCCACAAAGGTCGACTCTGTCTCAGCCCAAGAAGGTGCTAATCTTCATGCTGTAAAATCCAAACAGACTTCTCTTATCTGACACCTGATATCGAGTTGGGACACTTTGCCCTGATCACAGCCTTGACACGACATGGCATAGACTCCACAAGGTGCTTTAAGGTATAACGAGGGATGTGAATCCATTCAGTCATTAATATTTAGGTCAGAGCGGTAGGCAGATCGTGATGACAGTTGTTCAAGTTTATCCCAAACGTGTTAAATTGGACTAAGATTCTGTTGTGGTCATTGAAGATATTTTCTCCAGTTTTTTTTTTTTTTTGGTTTTGTTTTGTTTTATATACTTTTGAAATTACACTTACAGATCGATTTATAAATGATAAAATGGTAACTATAGCAACACAAAACTGCTGGAGTAGAACTTACAAAGAAAAATCCATAAATGATAAGCATACTGTGTCATATTCAATGTGCAATAATGACATCACCGGTTTTTTTTTGGTTTTTTTTTGTCCAGTGATAAAAGTAGTAAGCTATGGTTTGTATGTTCACGACCAGAACATCTGTGTAAAATCTGTATCTACGTGTTGGGTTTTCCCAATGCAATGTTGCACGCATGACTTCACTCACCTAACTATTCAAGGGTGTAATCTCAGGTGAAAGAATCCCACTATGTGACACTCCAAGTTATTCAGTAAAAGTGCACGTTTGTGTTCTTAGGTGTTGCGTCTCTGTACCTACAATTTAGAACACGCTGCTGCCTGAATAGTTTATACACTTCAATTTACTGTGGCCACACTAGCCTGTGCAGGGCTATACAAGGACAATGGGCTGGATTTATCAGTGTCTTTACACCAAACTTCCAATACACCAATTCACAATGCTCAATTAATGCTCCCAGGTACATCACGACTCAGGTGTTTGATAACAATTTTATAACATTAACAATTTATTTCTCCATTCCCCCAAAAATTGTACAAATGGTCTTTTGGTGTACAGAATTTGAAAAACCAGCCTCAATGTGCATTGTCGCTGTTTTTTAAAACCCCTGTGGACATCTGTAGTGGATAAGTTAGGGAATATGACCATTTAGTGATTGTAGCAACAGCTAAAAGACTTGTCAGCAAGATTGATTGTGGAGCAGTTTTAAAGGATTGCCTTCACACTGATTTGTTTTGCATAAATTATATGTAGAAACTTGCTGGAGACAAATTAAGTGGCTCCTAGTCTGGGGGCATATGGAGACTGTATTTGTCTCCATCTGTATATCACACGTTACAGATTAGAAGTACACATTTACAGCCTTGGCAGCACACTTGATTTGCCATGTACCATTGTGTTGCAAGTCTCTTTCGCCCTTGATTGGCACAGTCTCCCTAGTGTTATTGTATGTTGCAAAAGCACATAAATGGTGATTTTGCTGCATGATTTACAGTAGTGTTCGTGGGCAATACAATCACCATCCCTAGTCTTGCTGTAAATCATTTGTTATGTCCAAACGCTTGAATACTACTGTATAAACATCCAATGATTAATTGTACCATCAAATATCATCTGAACACCTGAAACTCTTAAAGTCTCCAGTTCTCAAACATATTTATAACCTGGACTTGGATGCTTGTAGTATAAAAAAAAATACAAAGGTTGATTTATCATTTAACCAAGTAACTAGATACAACGCTAATTGCTTTGTTTCTTTTCAGCTGTGGCATTTAGTGCTGCCATTCATTTTATAAACCACTGTCAATCAGTGCTTAGGTCTCCACTATTGTAATCAGCTATTTTGGGAAACTGCACACATTTCCATCTGCGATTGGGCCTGCGTTTTGAAATCTGATGCCATCAGCAGCAGGTTGTGATCAGCTCCAGTTAGCATTGAGGGCTGGGAGGATTTGATCTGTCCAACTTGCACTGATAGTGGAAGTTTATTTAAGTAAGAGGGAAGTATTGGAATCTGTTGGATTTATAGATATCACTTCATGCATACAGGGGATTTTTGATGTTGAATGTTTGGTTTACTGATTGGGATGTAGACCACAGATGGAATGGGTGGTACCCCAGTGCGATACTGAAATGAGATGAGATTGAGTTTTACAGAATGGTTTTATGGTGCAGATCCAAATGTGATGTAGCTCTAATAGGAAATGGGAGCTCAAATTCAGGACTGACGTGTTCAAAAATGTCCATGAGCAGCTTTTGGAGCTGTTGCTAGAGTCTGGCATCTATAAATATGCTTCGGTGCAAATTGTCATTTTTTATTTCCACAGAGAAAACGCCACACCCGCCCTGATCTCTGGCTGTACTGTTCAGTATTTGACTCACATCCCAGCTGTCACTATATTTCCATCATTTGCATGTATTAAGGAGATAAGAAGTAGCAGCTAAATAAACTGCTGATATGGGGTGTGCGATTCCGAAACAGGAGCAGGACTTTATTAAAAAGTAATGACAGAGCTCACAGGGCTTGTGTTTCTAGTGAGGATTAGGAAGACTACACTAAAAAAAAGGATTCAAAGAACACAGCCGTAAATAAGATCTTACCTGCACATGTTCTACCGCCCCATGTCCTAAATAAGATGAGACATACTGGATTTGTAATGCTTTTGATTAAAGAGTAAAGTTAGCTTCAAATTACTTTTCTTTTTTTTTTTTTTAAACTGTCCCCTCATGGCATTTTTATAATTCTGAGTGGTTCTTGTTGCAATTACACAAACAACATGACATAGTCTGTGTTACATTGTGCTGACTATGCATTCAGGAGCACCTCTTCAGTTCAAGTTGGCTGTCATAGACATATGTAACACAGGGTACACAGCCAGTTATGGATGATCATAGGTATGTTTTCAGCCGTCGAAGGCATGAAAATCTGTGCTCAGCAGTAGCATTAGCCATCGGGATAGGAAGGTAGATTGTAATATGATATGCTTATTTTTTTTTATGTAGAACACAGTTCTATACAAGCACTTTCTTTCCATGATGCATATGTTTCTTTTGTCAAAAAGTGAGGGGGCCATGGCCCCCTTGGCCCACCCCCGACTCCGGCACCCCTGGGTAGATCAGACACTTTGGCTGAACTAGCCTTTGATACACACATCTCTGGCAGGTAACTGGAACTGAAGAGCAGCTCTTGAACTCAGGTGAAAGCACCTGAACACAGACTAATCAATAAACATATCTTGGAAACAGTGTTTGAGTAACTGCAAATTGTCTTTGATTGTGCCACCTTTTGCAACAATTCATTTCAGTCAGTGCATCAGAGTTCTTACAGGGGGGGAGCGTGATTCTGGCAGGGGAACGTCAATATGGTGATAATAAGCAGATGGTGATATTAAGAGGGTTTGACTGAACATACAGCTATGGACAAAAGTTTTGCATCACCTAGAATTTTAGGATTGAGACATAAAAAAAAAAATATGAACATACTTTAGATTGTTTATTTATTTAACATCTTGTAATCAAAGAAACTACAAAATGATATTGTGAAAGCCATGATAGTAGCACAATATTTCATGTAAGATTTTGAAATGTCAAATTTTTCTATTTTTTTCAGTTTTTCGTGAAGTTTATGGAAAACTACAAAGCGATCTGTAATTCAATATGCTAGCGTAACATTATTCAGCAGGCTTCATTTAATTTAGTTTTAGAGGGTGATGCTAAACTTTTGGCTGTAGCTGTACAGTTTATTAGTGAAGCATGAATGTTTTGTTGCTGCTGTTGAAAGTTAAGGAATATATATATATATATATATATATATATATATATATATATATATATATATATATAATTTACTTATTTTTTAATAGCCCGTTTGACAGTAATCAGGATGCATGTTAAAATATATATCTGCAATACATACACTGTGTACTGCAAAGGTACAGTAAATGAATGTGTTTCTCATAAACACTTCGATAATGTGTCAAAAAAACTGGAGGTTATATCCTGCATTATTAATATCTCTACAGTTATCGATTTCTTGAGGCCATGATTGTCACTTTGTAGTATATATTGAAGTACAATTTCAGAGTCGATTTCATGGATTCAGGTCATAGCTGAAGTTCAAAGAAAGCATTCAGGTTTCACCATTGAATAAATGAAGCCACACATTTGTCAAAACCACAGCTGAACTACAACATATTGAGAAGCGCAGGTATATGACTCAGGAACAATGTAGTGTCTAGACAGAGTTATCTGGTAAATAATAAAACGGATTCAGACTTCACATTGCCATTGCTGTTGGTTTTCTCTGCATGTTTAGTCCATGTTACCTTTCCTTCCATCTCACTCATTCATTTTCAATATAGTCTCCATTGTTCAGTGTCCACTTTGCTGACGCTGAAATCAGCTTTTGTGTTGTACCATTTTTGCTGATTCTGCAATGAAATGTAATCAGGTGTTCAAATCTGACTTAGATTGGATATGAAATGTGTGCAGGTGACTTCAGTTAGAAAAAGAGCAGCTGCAATGTAAGGTAACATATTGTGGTGCTCAATACAGAATACTCAATACTGGTACTCAATAGTGTTAAGACTGAAGGTCTTTCTTAGTCCTTCCAAGCCTGTACAAATTTAAAAAAAAGTGCTGCCTTTTTCTTTCTCAGCTGAAGTGGTAATGCTGCACAAGCTTTTTTTTATGGTGGCACAAAGACTTCTCCCAGAGCATTGTGGGAAAGCGCCAAACTCTCTGGATGGCTGTGATATTGAGTGTTGCTGTACTACTTTGAAATCAAACGTGCCGGATGCAAAATTACCAATATGCTGTGTAAACATACCAAAGACAATCATACATTTTCTTTTCTTCTGGTGCCTAGTAGGATGTACATCAAAGCCTTGCATTCTACATAACAAATTGCCATGGAAACTGACTTCTGTACCGGGATGTGCTAGAAGATCTATAGAAAAAAAAAAAAACTGTCACTGATTAGATGAAAACCCAGACAATAACATACAGTATAATATATATATATATATATATATATATATATATATATATATATATATATATATATATATATATATATATATATATATATATATATATATATATATATATGGGCTTATGACCTGGTTAATACATTGCAGACCGTACTGACACTGTTGTTAACAAAAATAAAAAAAACTTTCTGTATTCTGTATTACTGGCTAATAAAAGGGTTTTCGTGGCATTATAAAAGCAATGGAAAGATATACTAATGACAGTAGCTACAATCCATTGGTAGAATAGTAACATGTTGACCCACCATGGAATTACAATAGTGTAGTTCTATGGTACCACCATTTGTTCCAAACACAAACAATTGTATCAGAAAAGGGTTAGGGTTATATCGTGCACAAAAATGTACACATTAAGTGTATTGTAGTTAATGCATAATAACATTGTAATTATGTGTTAGTACACATAGGTTTACTAAGTAACTACTATGTGCATACACAGTAATTAGAGACACAAAGTGTTACCCTGTTGAATTATTATTTGTTCATCCTCCCTGAAGAATTGTGATCTTCAGATATAAACAGTTAAGTATTGTGCCGGTCAAAGATTTGTAACAGAATGTTTCGTTTCGTTTCAGGAACAGTAAGCTGATATACCATGGACAGGCTTGTCTTCTGTGTGCTGATGATTGGCATGTTGGTGAAGGCTCATAACTGCCCTGGTCGCTGCATCTGCCAGAACATCTCTCCTACCCTGACTTTGCTCTGTGCCAAAACAGGACTCCTGTTTGTGCCGCCCACCATCGACCGCAAAACAGTGGAGCTCCGCCTGACGGACAACTTCATCACCGTTATCCGGAGGAAGGACTTTCTCAATATGACCAGTCTGGTTCACCTCACCCTGTCTAGGAACACCATCAGCCAGATCATGCCTCATGCTTTCGTGGACTTGAGAGCCCTCCGCGCATTGCACATGGATGGCAACAGGCTCAACTCCCTGAAGCACGAGCACTTCAAGGGTCTTGGCAACCTGCGTCACCTCATTTTGGGGAACAACCAGATCCACCATGTGGCTTCTGCCACGTTTGATGAGTTTCTTGGCACCATTGAAGACTTGGATATCTCATACAACAACCTGGAGACCCTCCCTTGGGAGGCTATTGCCAGGATGACCAACATCAACACCCTCACGTTGGACCACAATCTGATCGATCATATTGAAGAAGGGACCTTCTCCATGCTTCACAAGCTGGTCAGGCTTGACATGACTTCAAACCGGCTGCACAAGCTGCCTCCAGACACCCTGTTCCTGCGGGCTCAAGTCTTGGCCAATGCCAAGGCGTCCAACCCTTCCACCTTGACAGTCAGCTTTGGAGGGAACCCCTTACATTGTAACTGCGAGCTACTCTGGCTCAGGAGGCTTACCAGGGAAGATGACTTGGAGACATGTGCTTCCCCCGATGCCCTTATGGATAAATACTTCTGGTCCATCCAAGAGGAGGAGTTCATCTGTGAACCACCTCTGATCACCAGACACCACACCTCTAAAGCCTACGTCATGGAAGGGCAAGGGGTGACCTTGAAGTGCAAAGCCGTTGGAGATCCAGACCCTTCCATCCATTGGATCTCTCCCGATGGGAAGCTCATTCAAAACACCTCCAGGACCGTCCTCTTCGACAACGGGACCTTGGACATCTTCATCACCACCCTTAAGGACAGCGGATCTTTCAGCTGCATTGCCTCCAATGCTGCCGGGGAAGCGACTGCCCCCGTTGAGGTCAACATTGTTCCCCTGCCCCTTTTCATCAACAACACCAGCCACATGAAGGAGCCCGACCCTGGCTTGTCGGATATCACCACCTCGTCGAAATCGAGCTCCAACGACACCAAGAAGCAAGACAAGAAGGTGGTGATCGGAGAGCTGACCTCATCCTCTGTCGTCATCAGGTGGCCTTCTGAGCGTCACATCCCTGGCATCCGCATGTATCAGATCCAATACAACAACACCTCTGATGACACTCTGGTTTACAGGTAGGAATCCCGTTCTTTGCAGAGGTTCATATTGTAGTAAAGCCAATAACGCATTGGCATCAATAACAGCTTGGCAACTTTTTTTGCATTGTGTCTGAGCACATTCTCAACATCTCCGGTGTAATTTGATTAAATTTTTCTTGAAGTTGTATCCACAGACTTTTGTACAGTTGGTACTTTTGTTATGCATGGAGTCCAATCAACTACAGAAGCAATGGGGTGTTTGAATAAATTTGCACATATATATGGTTCTAGATTAGATTACACTGTCAATCCACTCAACCTCATGCTTAGTCCCTCTACCAGCTGAGCAATGCTATTACCAGCTGAGCAATGCTATTACTGGTCCCCTTGCTGTCATACCTGTTTCATATACTGTACCACACTCCTCATACCTTCTCATGTGCAGTGCTGACAATTGGGGATCCGTCAAAGAAACTACAGTCACCAAATTCATAGTAATACATTTTGAAACTTGTCATCTCAAAACACTTTTTTTCTCTACACAAATATAGCATTGATAACACCAATATTTAGTCTATTTTAAGGTTTGTGTTATATCATGCAAAAAATGTTCACAATAAGTATATTGTAACTATGCATAACAACATTGTATTTAGGTGTAAGTACACGTGTATTTACTAAGTTACTACCATGTAAATACACAGTAATTAGAGATTAGATATAAAGTCTCACCATAATTATTTCCGAGTTGTGCTGGGCTGTGAGACTTGACACAGCAGGGAGCATGGGCGGGTTGCTAAGCAACCCAGTGAAATGTGACAACCTTCAGTGCTGACTGGCTCATTGGAAATGTACTGTATGTGTGTAGTGAGTTCAAAATAATTTAGAGAAGCTAAATAATTGATTACTTTTGGATGTTATCTGAATAGTCAGTTAGGGCAATACTAATAAAAAATAAAATGTGGGTTTGGGCTCAACTCTGTGTTTAATCTCATTTGGCCTCTTCCTATTCTCTCCTACACATTTGTAAATTAACCCTCAGTAACAGATTAACTCAGTGAGTGGGTATTTTCCTGGACTGTGAGGAAAATTACCTTTGAAGTGCTTTGCTTTCCTGGAGGCCCAATTACATCTGCCGGATTTGTGCCATGTAAAAGACTTCAATAGATCAGAATAAACAGGTAGAGAAATGCTTGTCCTGCTCAGACTCAAATACTGAAGAAAGGGGAGACTTTATGGAATATATCTAAACAGTGTTCATCTGAGCGAAACAGCACCTTGAAGAGACCCCAACCCAAATATGTTGGTGAAATGCGCATTGGCCTATTTACTGTAATTCTCAGAGGATAATACATCTTTTACAAATAGCGGAAAACATTTCTGTATGATGTACACCCCTGTGCATTACTAATAAAGTACTTGCTTCTATGTAGTCTATGTATTATACTTGCAGACGCATTACAAGAAGGGCACATCATACCCAAGGCAGTTCAGTTATAGGCACCACGTTGAGTGCATATTATATTCTAAAAATTACAGTTGAGATGCTGTTGCATCTGAGTAGTTCTTACAGTTACGGGGTTTTATACATCTCCTGAAAAACTGCTTTGTTCTGCTTTCTGTCACTTCAAACAGCTGTACCGCCCCACATACAAGAGAGAGTGACTTCTAGTTAATGCTCCTGATGCTGGGTAAAACCATCTGCCTATGTGATGCAAAATCCCAGTCAGTAAGGCTGCTGGCACTCCTTCACTTTGCTGGTATGGGATTGGGTTTATCACATTTCTCATCTGCTGTCCTACACTTAAATAACATAGCATTTAACCCAGTAATGCTTACTGTTGCTACTCTTAATAATAAATCTAAGGGAGAAAAATACATGGAGCAAATGAGTCCACGATTTGCCTAAAATAATGTGTACCTCCAAAACACTTGACATACACTTCAAAACATAATGCAATGAGTGAAGCCTCAACATACATTTTTTAAATAAAGAAAATTTAAAAGGTTACACGTGACTCCTTATGTAAGCAAACAGCCGTGGAAAACAACTTAGCCAGAGTGAGGTGATATTCATATTGGGCATTTCACATTGGGAACAAAAGAGGGGTAAACTACATGACTGGGTACTCTAAATGTTGTGTTAAGAAAGCAGTAATACTTTAGATTAGGTATCCGTTATAAGTGATTATAAACAAGCTATAAGTGTGTTATTAATTACGCTATTAACAATTACAGACTATGATTATAAATAATAAGACTATTGTTGTACACTTTTTGCCTTTTTTTTTTTTGCTATTGTTTACAACATATATAGTCTGTCTGCTTGTCTTTTCAGTTCTGTTTGTCTTTCTATGCCTGTCTAACCAAGTGCACGGGTCTGCTTTGCTTCTGCAGTGTACGGGTCTGCTTTGCTTCTGCAATACAGTTATTATGCACTGTTGGCATTGTTTTATTTGTTTGCTATTGTTTATAATCACTTATAATGGATACCAAGAAAGCAAAGGAAAAGGTATTTGAATTACATCCTGATTTTGGGCATCATACCAAAGGGGCTTGATTTATTCCAATATGCACTATAGATTTCAACATCCTTGTCATCCACACTGCACAGCACAGAACCAAAGCACTCACAGGTCAGCTCCCCTGTGACCGAGATGCTGCAGAATCAAAGCCCCATTGATTAATTAGCACATGATACGGTTGTCTGCAACATCGCAAACCACTTGATTTCTCTGTCCCTCTTGATGCATATAAAGGTTTCTGTCAGGCTTCAAGTTATCTGCCTAAAAAAGGGTATTTTTAGCCATCTTTGAGCTAAATAAGGGTGTTTTTAGCATCCAATCAATGCACCAAAATGCAAAACTCAAACCTGAATATAATATTTTTTCATGTACATTTAAACACTACAGCAGTCCAAAAACATTATTAAAAAATATATGAATTCCTTCCTAAACCAATGATAATGAATACTACTACTACTACTACTACTACTAATAATAATAATAATAATAATAATAATAATAATAATAATAATAATAATAATAATAATAATAATAATAATAGACCCTTTCAGTACATTTGGTCCAGCGTCATTACCAGAGCTGACATTCTACTGAGGTCAAACTTAGGTTTCAAGCTATGGTTGCCAGTATTTATGTGACTGAGAAAATTAAGGGGTCTTTTGTACTTTACCAGAATTTTTACATGAGCATCAGCATCGATGATGCAAAAAAACAACCAAGGACATGACCTCAGTGTCCTCATAGCTAGATACGGCCATGATTTGGTAAAATATTCTGTTTTACAGTAGGTCAGCTGGAATAAAGCATATAATTCATTAACAAATATTAATTTGCACAGCGGTACATGGGCTTCAAAACTGCTGTAAAAATTGTAAGCCCGTATATAAAAGAATGCCACTGCCTAGCATAGAAAATAAAAACATAGCTTACATCTGGATCCCTCGCCCCACATTGAAGCGAGGGGCTTGAACTGACCAGAGATGAAACGGTCTACATAATTGTGGTGACAAAGAGCCTAAAGACAAGCCCATTAGCCAGAGAGATATTTTAGACCATTGGTATTGTACCCCTATAGCTAAATACATTTGATCTATTCTACTAATTTACAGATTACACGTTGTTTCAGTATTGTTTAAAAAGTATTTTTGTTTCTTGAAAAGGACATGTCACACCCTCAATGTCATGAGCATTTTCACATATCCAATCTGTGTCTGTTTGGTTTTTATCCCATTGCTATTTGGCTCAAAGTTGGTTTCCCTACTGCTTTAAGTATATTGAAAGGCTGAGAACTCCATTCTTCCCTGTCAAAAATACTGACCTTTCCACTTAACTCAAAGTGTGTTTTTGTTATAGTTCCATATCAGCATTTTATCAACTATTGTCTTCCAGCTAGAATAAAGTTGGGGCCTACGTAATGCTTATTGGTATTTTTTTTTTTTGTTCTGTTTTCAAATCGATTTTGTCCCCTTCAATGCAATACCAATGTTCGTTGAACTTTTTTGCCAATATCATTCAATAAGTTTGATTTGGTAGCACATAAACATTTAGAGGTAGGTTAAGGGTTATATCATGCACAAATATTTAGACATTAAGTACATTTTAACTATGTGTTATAACATTATAATTATGTGTAACACCATATGTAAGCTCTGTTGTTGCTCAAAGAAGCAAAGTAAAATAAGAATGGTTCAGAAGAATACTGATACTATTTTCAGCATTCTTAAATATTTTTTTATTTTTTTATCTATGTATTTTTAAATAAGCATTCCTTGGGTGGGAATTAATAATACTGATTTTTAATCTTAACAACTAGTTTTAACAAAAAGTGGGTTGAGAAAATGTATGATTTATTCAGCAACCTTGGGGCATCATAAAGGAGAGCTGAAGAATATATATATATTTTTTTTACAAATATACAGGACTTGGAGAGAAAGAAATACTGCTTAGCTGTTCCCATGGTTGCTTCTAGCAAAACAAAACTTGCATTATTTGCTTTTTGTTAGTACATTTCTTGTTTTGTTGTTCTAAGATTAGATGTAACCTTAACCTTCGCCCAAAGGCATAGGATATTGATTCCTGATATTGTCAGTTCATGGAAGCTAAAAAAGACAACAACCAAACTATGGAAGAATCTGGGGTATGTAAATGATTAAGAGTGATTTCAATGAAAGTAATTTGTTGCCACTGCAAGCAGCGCATTTTAACAGAATACTGCTAATTGCAATTTTGATCAATGATGGGCTGAGGATTGGGAATTGATTTTTAAAAGGAATTGGAAATTGAATTAGAGTTGAAAAACAGGAATCGACCCCAACCCTGGTATTTACCTATTTTGTTTAAAAAATACAAGCTAACTATTCTACTAACTAAACAAGCAACAATTACTACCATAAAAGACACCCAAGATAATCCTTTAGTTAGACTTAAAACTGTTTAATACTGGCAGTTATTCAAACAAATCTATGATTAAACAATCTCCCATGCACAACAATAAGACAATACATCCTAATCTTATTTTTTATTTGGTTTTTCAGGATGATTCCATCAACTAGCAAGACCTTCCTAGTGAATGACTTAGCAGCAGGTCGGGACTATGACCTCTGTGTCCTAGCTGTCTACGACGACGGGATCACCTCTCTGACGGCCACCAGAGTGGTGGGCTGTGTCCAGTTCTCCACTGTCAGCGAGAACAGCCAGTGCAAGTTCATCCACAGCCAGTTCCTTGGAGGAACCATGATCATCGTCATTGGAGGCATCATAGTGGCTTCCGTCCTGGTCTTCATTATCATTCTGATGATCCGTTACAAGGTCTACAACAACCAAGATGACCACACCTCAGCCAAAGTGAGCAATGTCTACTCGCAGACCAGCGGCAACCTGGCCGCCATGCAACATTCCTCCTCCAAGCAAGCAGAGGAGAAGAATGAGATCCTGGCCAAGGAGGCCGCCAACAAAGACTGCAAGGCTGTGGTCTTGAAAGTGGACTGCGATAAACCAGAGGCTCCCCAGCCCACCACCACTGTCATCACTGAGGTCCAGCTGCCTCTGGTCCCAATAGAAAAGAGGCGGACACGGACCAGCATAGACCTCCAGCAAGCGGCAGCTATCCTATCTTCAGAGGAGGCCCAGACGGATAGCAGCGTAGCGGGTTCCACCATGTCACTCTGCTTGATAGGTTCCTCTAAAGGCAACAAAGAGGCTCCCAAGCTTAGTGATAAAAAGAGAGCCCTGGGCAACATTGCCCTCCTTCCCAGCGACATTGCAAGAACTCGGCACAGGTTCTCCTTCGATGGGGACTACTCTTTGTTTCAGAGTAACAGTTACCCCAGAAGGGCAAGGACAAGAAGACACATGTCCTCTACCCAGCTAAACGTGGACATGGCTTCTCCTCTGGGGAACCGGAGGGTGATCTTTAGCAGCACAGAGTGGATGTTGGAAAGCACGGTTTGAGACATTGAGATCTTGGATAGAACTCCCCTGGAGCTGAGGAGAAGTGGATACTCTCTAACGCAGCAGTGCCTTATTACAACAATGTACCAATGGGGGATGCTGCTAGTTAAGATTCTATTTTTTAGGTTTTCTTTTTTGTTCCCCTTTCGGGGGTGGAATAACAGACCTTTTGGATTTTTGGATGTCGGTTTGTTTTGATATATGTACACCATGATGTTGGATAACTGGAAAGTGCTGAATGATCATTTCCCCTTTTATGTATCAAAAAGCAGGACTGTTTCCACCAGATTCTGGAGAACTCATGCACAGAAGACACAAGATACCACAGACTTATATCACACCCAGTCTATACAAAAATATATACACATACCAGTAAAATAAATATAGACTGTATGATGTTATTGATATTTATTGTATCTGGCTGGCCTAGATAAAAAAAAAAAAAAAAAAATCATCTGTGTGTGTGTGTGTGTGTATTAAATATATAAGGCACATGACTTTAAAAAAAATATAAAAAATGAGTGTTGACAACAAGTTTTTACATTAAAAACCTGTGCCATCACATGTTCCCTTTCTTTAACATATCAACGTTTGGACCACCAATACCTTGGATAAGGGTATTAAAGCTTTTCTGTGGCTTAACATGGCCTTCTTGTCGTCTTTCTTTGCTTTTCATATCTGAAATATAACTCGTAAGTTTAAACTGGTTGTGCTGGGTCAGGGCACTGGTTGAGCAGCTGGTCAAACTGGTCCAAGAAAATAATCATTTGCCTTAATGTGGATTCAAGCTTGCATTGAGCTTATCTAGGTATCTGATTTGGAGAAAAAATGTTACAGTGGGAGCTGAACCACTGAGACTGATTGTAAACACTATAATATAGCCAAGGAAATGAGGAAAAAGGCGATTAAAATGACATTTAAAGATAATCTTGTTGAAGCACTTAGCTTCCTTTCTAGTAGTCACTGCATGCTGTTTTAAAGCTGAGAGCAATGCCATTGTCCATGACAGACAGCATTACAAAACCTGAATGGATGATTCCAGTGTAAATATATTCAAATTAATTCCTCGTGTAGTCAGCTGTTGATGCACACTCTGCCTGCTTCAGGCTGGTGTTCACCGAGTCAATGGAATATTGCGTTCTGTTGCCATGGTCATTAATAGTAGGGGAGTGTGCTTTGTCATCTTTATATGAGATCCCTAATATGTCAGACGTTTAAATAAGTGTGCAGAATATATATATATATATATATATATATATATATATATATATATATATATATATATATATATATATATATATATATATATATATTGCTGTAAACCTTGTAACTGTATATCCCTTTCAGTCATGATTACTTTTTTTTTTTTTTAAACTTTGAACACATGACATAAACTGGATACATAGATAGGAAACTTAACATGGTACAATTATGCACACAGTGACTGAAAGGCGATACGCCTGCTGGGAGTCCAGTAAGAGGGCATTATGTGCGTTTCAATTGATCGCCCGCTCGCTGGAATTTTTTGCAGGGGCATAAAGCACTTTAATTTATTTTTACTGTGGTTTTTATTAATAACATAACACATAACTTGTTATATACCGTAAAACTTCCAATAATTGCCGAGTCTCAAATAATCTCCGGTCTCTAATAGGCGCTGGGGCTACTGCGAAATCGTGTAACTAAACGCTGAGTCTCTTTCAAACGACGGGTTATGAATAATAATAATATAATGCACGTCATACTGGATGTTCCCGCCAATAAACCCAAACGGCTGTACAGTTAGTTTACCAAGTCAGGAAATACTGTTAATAATAATAGAAATTTAAAAAAAAAAGTTAAAATATACTAAAAAGGCAACCCTGTTAATATCAGAAAACAAGTCTGTATTTGGCTTTCAGCACGCCAAAAAAAAGGTTCAAAACTGGGTTTAAAATGTAATAACGGCATATAAAAAACGTTCTGCATTATTATTCATCCTGGGGGTCAGTTTCATCGCTGTCACTTATGAACAGTTCATTGTGCTCAAGCTCCTCCTCATCTTCCTCAACTTCAATATCAATGACAGATCCCTGTGCCTTTCTTGCTCTCTATGGACAGTAGCTCTTTTCCAGATGTACACGGTCCCCCTTCTTTAAAACAATGAATCTGGTCATCTTCGCTTCCATCCAGAGCTGTAGTCCACAAGCCTTGAATGACTTTTTCTCAAGCTCCACGTTTGTTTAACCAAGCTTCCAGGAACCCACCGGACCAGCAGACAACGTGACGTGACGTGGTAACCACCTGAAGTATACTGCTTGACTTGTATTATTAATGTTTTGGAGCATTTTTGAGAGCGTGTTGTGAGCCCACAGTATAAAATTATTTTCCGATATTTACAGGGTTGCCTTTTTTCGTGTTAACAGTATTTCATGCGGCTGTTTTGCAATGAAGATGCTTTGCTGGTTCATTTTCCTTCGTTTGTCCATGCTTACCAATGTACAAGTTTGAGGGTGAACAATAAAGAAAAGATTTTTTTGATAAAGCTGATACTGATTGCTTTTGTTGTTAATTTTAAAACCATGTTTTGAAGGGTTTTTTTTTTAAAATTGTGCTGTAAGCCTACCGTAATAAACTCTTGTATTCCAATATTTAAAGGGCTGTCTTTTTAGTGGATTTTATTATTATTATTATTATTATTATTATTATTATTATTATTATTATTATTATTATTATTATTAACAGTTGTAGATGTAATTGAGTTTTTCTATGCAGATTCGTTTTTCTGCTTGTTCATTTTCCAACGTTTTGCTTATCCTTGTTTACCAATGTATACAAAAATAAATAAATATTTTGCTTTAAATTTGGGGGATGTACAATACAACAGATTTTTTTATAAAATAAAACTTTTACTTAATACAAACTGACACTCAACCTTTTAATGACGTTGCTGGAATGTTGTAATTTAGTTATGTCTTTGCTATAAGGTTGTGTGATAGTCACTGGGGCTACTGGCAAATATTGTAAATAAATGCTGGGGCGTTTAAAATACATTTTACGATATACAGTATATATATATATATATATATATATATATATATATATATATATATATATATATATATATATATATATTGTGTAACAGGTCACAGCTTATTAACGCAGGAACTTTCTGGTTTAATTTGAAAACGCATCCTTCAGTGTGGCTGAGCAGAGATGTCAAAGGGGAGTTGGATGTCAATATCTAAAACCTACAGCAGGGGTAGTTGTCACTGTCGACACCATCCTATGTCCCCTTATTAATGATCAGGTGCCACTAATCTGAGCCATTAAGCTCTTCCTCGAGTAATTCGAGGAATGATCAAATCCATAATACAGCTCTTATCTGAGTATGGAGGGTATTACATTAGCAGCTTATTTGATGCACGAAAAGACCCAGACAACTATGGATGGAGATTTGCAGGGGCCTACCGACTGTGATTGTTGTGTCTTCAATCTTCATGTCCCAGATAAAACACTAGCGGGGTTAAAAATATCTTTAATTTGGCCACATTTGTGCAGCTTTATGACATACAGAAGAAGAAAGAGGCGTTGTTCTACCAAGATTGGTTCAATTTTGAGCTGCTAAGTTGTTTTCACAGTAATCCCCTAGGTGATTAATGACCTAGGACACAAGGATACAAATCT
The DNA here is from genome assembly GCA_030684275.1 of Acipenser oxyrinchus oxyrinchus. Classification (NCBI taxonomy): domain Eukaryota; kingdom Metazoa; phylum Chordata; class Actinopteri; order Acipenseriformes; family Acipenseridae; genus Acipenser; species Acipenser oxyrinchus. The sequence goes on along the minus strand of CM060302.1, from coordinate 4,676,869 downwards.
CGAACCAAAATGCAATTGTGTTTAATTTACAACAATACTTAGAACACAGGATTTTGATAATAATTTAACCCAGAGCTGTTTTAATTTAAGTAGCATGGATGAATGATAGACAACACATATTGTAGAATTGAGCGTATCATTTCCCTGGCACAAGGTGAATTTTTGATTACAGCTAGCTAGGACATTGTCCAGATTTTTGTATGTTAATTTTTTTTTAGTGTGTACTACTGGTTTCAGGATAGGTGCCAGACCCCTGGAGAATTACTTTATTAAATGTGTGACAGATTGTCACTTGTACTACAGTAGCCAGATCCTGGAATTAAGCATTTTAAGGGGTTTGGGTTTATCAGAGTAAATGAAGGTTTAATCCAATTACTTTAAGGTTTGGAAATTATCTGTGTTAATGTAATAATGAAATATATGCAAACTGTAAGTTTTGGATATATAAGTCAGACAATGAAAGAGGAACTATGTGCTTTCCTCATTTAGACACAGGCTATTATCATTAATAATACATTCTTGTTCATACATTGTGTCAAAAAGATAACACCAGTACATTGTAACTATGCACAATACTATTGTAATTATGTGTAAGTACACATGTATTTACTAAGAAACTACTACGTGATTAGAGACACTTAATGTAAAGTGTTATCAAAATTGGTACTATACTCAATCATTTGAACAATTCCATGAAGAGGATAACATTCACTTAATTTTGACATACAGTACTGAGTGGGGGTGGGATTGCAATTTCATTTATGTCGGCATAATTGGGGGGGGGGGGGGTAGGGTAACAAACCTGGTGATGAAAATTTAATAGGGTTGAGCACTACAGTAAAACCACTTCCAAAATAACCATATAGCCTTTAGGTCAGTTTGTGACATGTCTTCCCAAAGTTTATTCAGAGATTCAAACCATGCAGCCTGCTGTGGAGATCAAAGCCCCTGGTTTCCCATCAACAATTCAAAGGGATTTATTGTGCGCATGCATATAGTATAAGTCATCACATTCAATTTGGCAAGATCACGGTATGCAAGCCTCCAAGTGCAAACATCTTCAAAATAATTTGTTGAATAATGTATTTAAAGGCATAGAGGATTTCTTGGATCAAACGCAAGGGGTGCAAGGTGGAAATAAACTTGTTGACCTCAAGAGGCTTCCGCTAATGAATCCAAGATTGAGGTCACAAACTCTATCTGTACACCTTACAGAAAAGTTAGAAAATACGCCATTGGGATACCATTGCAATACCTTGGAGTAATCCTTACACAACCTGTAAACAGACCACATCATTACCTTCAATGGAAACTCATTGGATTGCAATAAATGTTGCATAGTGGTCCTGATATGGTACCATGGACCCAAATTACTACAATGCATTACCATTGGTGTGTATTGATTTATGCCATTGTTATTAAAATATCTGGTAACATACAATCAACAGCAGCATTATACTATTTTTCATTGTGCTACCATTAAAAATAACAGGTCTTGCAAACCAATAATTTGTTCCAAAGTAAAACAATGATTATTTAATTACAAATAAACTTTGCACACTCCCCAAGCTCTATTTTTTTTTTTTTTTTTAATGTGTTACGATCAGGAACCTGAAAAATCACTCAGATTTTGTTTTTTGCCTCTAGGATGAACGATTACCTGCCAGGAAACCTTTAAATAAGCAAAGATTTATGATGTACTGTTGACGACTGAAGATGAGTAGATGCCAAAACAAGAGAAACACAAGCCTTCAAAGGTAGACAACTCTAGCTAGCCTTGAGCCAAGTAACAGGAGGTAAAGGAGTGAATATTGGTGAGTAAACCATCAAAGGTCCAAAAATAACATGGCTTTACAGAACGTCATTTCAAACACGTCAGTTTTGAAATGCAGTCCTGATTTGAAGAGCTTCTTAGGGTTGGGCAAACTGTCCATTATACAAAGATCAATAGTTCCCCAAAGAACCACTGATTGCTCAGTGTCTTTTGCTTGAGTTTGATGACACAGCAGACTACAGAAGGAATACATAGTAACTCACATTATTATTATTATTATTATTATTATTATTATTATTATTATTATTATTATTATTATTTTTAAATAATTAGATGCTCTATATTGATCAAGTGCTGAGAGATCAAGCAGTGTATAACTTATACCGGATCTCATTTATATTACATTGATTCAAATCCAACAACAGAGAACAACTGGGCCAATCACATTGTTCTAGATTACCCAGTTTTTATTTGCCCAATCGCATTTGTGGAATAACTACAGTAATCCCTGAAATTTCTTGGTGTATCCTCTATGTATTTGATAGTACAGTACTTAAAATTCAATTTTTAGCTATTAAAGATTTGAATTATTATTTGATATTTGTATTAGCGCTGCCATTGTGTATGCTGATCCCTGGAGCCAGCATTACATTTCAGCCACCAACAGCAGGCCCATAGGAAATCCACATTACCTGGAGGAAAAACACTGCAGGCTCATATATTACAGAGAAGCTACATCATGATTGGTCCCCACCACTATCATGTTAACTTGGTGAAAGCCAAGTCCAATATTAACATGAAGTAAATAACAGCTACTTTCATTTAATACAAATCAGTTTAGGAGCATACTATCAGAAATAAAATCCTTTTCAGTTTTAACATTTTTTTTTTTTACATAGTGCTATTTCAGAATGTTACCTTGAATGTTAAAATAGCAGATTCAGTGATAAATTTCCTAAATTACAGCGCAACAGAGACACCATCTTTTACACACATTTGATTTCCTACAATCCTGCCTGAGAAAACCCATTCATTATCCATTCATGAGCACATTTGAGGTCCCAACAAACATAAAACTACTGCTGCATATAGTATCAGGATTCAAACTATCTGGCAGTGTAAACCAAATGGATGGTAGAGAAAGCCTTATTGCTTTTTGAAAATTGCAATTAAAAAAATAAGTTGACAGTATTTAGATTTGCCACTGTATACATCATTGACATTTTTTATACTGTATTTTAAAATATGCTTGATGCTTTTTTCACATAGCACAGCAATACACAGAAGATTGTATTCAATCCTCGCTTAATCAAAAGTCATGATAAAAAAGGGACATAAAATATAAATGTCTTGCCAAGCTGACATGTTTGCCTGCTAGGTTCACCAAATAAAGATTACAGAAAAAGAGCAGTGAATATTACTTTGCATATATATTAGATCTTTAGTGTACTACATGCAAAAATAAATGTATCAAACATTAGACAGAACCTAATATCACTGATGTAAGCTAGTACAGTTGTGTAAGGACTAACACCACTCATGTGTTACTGTGTATTAATTGTGACAGCAATAGTAACACAATTCCACACTGTATGTAAAAAACTAGAACCTCTTTCATTGATTTCTTGTTTTTTCAATGGCTTGAATCTTTAAGGAACTTTCCAAATGAAATCCAGTGCAAGAATTATATTGCGTTCGACAAGCCTATTTGAGTATGTTTGAAGGCATGTCGTACTGTATGTGTGTTCTGTATCATTATCTATTGTTAGATCATGATTTGCCAAACTAATTAATGTTATTTTTCATGCTTCTGACTCTTAATAGCTGAACTTATGACGTGTTAATGGAAGTTTATTTCTAACCCCCTGTGTAACTGTGATACTGTAGAAAGATGTTTCATTTAATAACTTACAGCAGCTGAGGAGTTACACTGTTCCACACTCCTATTGATCATTTCTAAAAGCACTTCACAAATTCAGCTTTTAGGAGTCATAATCACATTAGTTAGTAAGCCTAATAAAAACTGAAAGCATAAACCATAGAGGATGACAGAGAACACACATAAAGTAGTAAGTTATTAAACAGGCAAGAAATATTAAGACAATGAAGTAAAGTATCCTTTTAATTTATCTTTTTTTTTCTTTCTATTGCTGATTTCAGTTTTTCAATTTACAAGCGAGTGTGAAATACTGCGGATATAACTTTTTCAGATACAGCACATACAACCCCAAAATGCTTTCACCAGCAAAACATCAATGGCATCGAAATACAATACATCTCCCAAACCGAACACTGAGTAGTATTTAGACAGAGCCAAGATCAGCTACTAAGTCTTGACTCTGTGGTCTGGGCAGATCAATGGAGGAAGTGTCCGAGGTAGAGGAGAGGGTCAGGAGAGGAATGATTCGGCTTTGCCTGTGACACAAACAAGCTACACAGCATTCCATCAATCAGGGGATTAAAGCAGAGAGGATGCAGCAGGAGCCGAGAGACTAAGTACTGGAACAAATAGAGGCAAAGAGGAATGGAAAGGTCAGAGAACAGACATGCTTTTTGGTTTCCACAGTGCTAATAGGTAATGCACTGTAGCTGGCCAAATCATTGTATATACTGTAAGTTCTAGCATATTAGACAAAAAGGAACGACGCTAGATTCAAGTTTTAATTATGGTGGTGCTAGATTTACATTTTAATTATGGCGGCGCTGTCTTTATTGTTTCTTTTAAAAATGACCAAATACCAAAATGTATATCAACAACTTGCTGTTTTTAATGCTGTAGTAATACTTCATAAAATGGGCAATAATAATGAAGTGCATAAAAAGGGCAAATTAAGCAAGACATATCTGGGCAAACTAGTGCAGTCCCCCAAAATCCTATGTGGGCCAAGTTGTGTCCTCATTCAACTGGGCCATTTTTATATAACATCTTTATACAGTTAACCCCTTTCTCTAGCTTGTTCCTTTTGTAGATATCACATCTTTACTCAGTAAGTGTTAATATTTCACGTTAGAATGTATCTTGCATTTGTGCAGATGCAGAACAGCAGGGCAAATCACACCGTTCCTAATTATATTGCGTTGCTAAACAGCTGCAGAGCTTGATCTAAGGAAAGTCATTCTCTGGATTGAGCTGTTTGATTTAGGTTTAAACAGACATTGCAGTTGTTATATAAACAGAATGCACACAAAGGGCTTTGTTTATTTCATTCATGTTGTTGGATATTGCCCAGCCTCATTTGTGGAATAACTACAGCTATGGCCAAAGGTTTTGCATCACCTAGAATTTTAGGATTGAGTCATAATAATAATAAAACAATAAATAAATAAATAAATAAATAACTAAATATGAACATTATTTTGATATTTTATTTAACATCATGTAATCAAAGAAACTACAAATGGTATTGCAAAAGTGTAGTAGTACTGTAGATTTCGAAATGTCACGTTTTTCAATTTTTGTCATTTTTTCGTTAAGTACTATGGAAAACAACAAAGCGATATGTAATTCAATATGGTAACATAACCTTATTCAGCTGGTTTCATTCCACTTTATGAAGCACAATGTGTTCATTCTACAGGTTGATGCAAAACATTTGGCCATAGCTGTACCGGTCAGTTCTCTGAATCATTGAAAGGACATTTCCCGTTGAGGTCAGCACAACAGCTCAGGAGATGCATGCACAAAACTTTAAAACTTCAACTCTGCTCCTACTCTGACCTTGAGAAGAATTCAAATTGCCAGGCTCAACGTGTCGTCTTCTGGGTTCATTATATAGGGGCTTGCTACAAGCCTTTCTCTTCCACCTCCCTACCACCTCCTTTGCAATTGTATCTACCTTCTGGGGGTAACCTTTGACCATCGTCAGAGTTCGCACCTCAAACGAGGACGGCTCCTATTGGTCTAGAAGGGGAGATCCTGGGCCAAACAGCCAATCTCCCCACACTACACTTTACACCTTACTTTGCAATGCTGAGCTTCGATCTTTGAAAAGTACTGAAACAGCTGTCCTCTGTTTGAAATGATACACACTCATTTTAATGTCATTATCAATACAATAAATATAAATGTTGTGGCTGGTAGACATACATTTGTTCTGGCTGTGGTAACAAAGCCCGGCATGTGTGCTGCTTGACATTCACACTAATGAGAGCCACTGATGTCTCAACAGCCAAACTCTGTTGCATTATGGTATGACTATTTGTATGGGAAGCGTGAGACTGCTTCAGGATTTCATTTTGGTTTTCAAAGATGTCTGTGCATGTGTAAGTTAAGAGCTGTGAAGCTTGTAAATGGACAAAAAAACAGCTTGGAACGTTATCAGTAACCAAGGGCTTGTCATGGGTATTCATGATTAGCGGTTGTAGCTAGCAAAATATATTCTTTAATCTTACTGTACAGTTCTCAAATGTGCAATTGTAAAAGCAACACATTAATCTGATAGCTGCAAGGCCTATGTATGACAGTGTAATAATGAAACTATTGTGGATTGCCTGCCAACATGTATGTGGATCCCTTTGTTCTCCATAAACCTAGCTACTACATGCTAAACAGGTCATTCACAATGTATTTGGAAACCTCCAATAGATTGTAACCTATAAATCATGTTATATCTGTTCATCAGTAAGTCAAACCCATTGTGTCAGTCTGGCTTAACAGTGTTTGGTCTACAAATCCACAGTCTTGAAAAAGACTTAGGAGATAAGTAAAGACGACATTGTTTGGTCTTTCAATATTCATCCAGGCAGCATCTTAGACTACTAGTCTTTTTTCAACTATTTTTCGCGCACCATTGAATATAATAACCCTATGCAGAGCTGAAGAGACGTTACCTTACCGACTTTCTTTCATTCTTGTTTTGACAGACTAATGCTATCACAGTGATATGAACAATCTATATCCTCTGATAACTCACAACAGCCAGCTCTCCAATGGATGGCTCTTAAGCCATATACTGCATGGCCCATTGAGCTCCAAAATACATCTCTTGAAGGTTATAAATGGGTTTGATTTATGTTTAAATATACAACGTGTAATGAGCGGAAAATCACTGATTCCAGTCAGCTTTCCAGCAGTTTTAAAGTACAGTCAAATCAGTAGAAAATCAGATCAAATTCAAATAAGAGCAAAATAAAGAATACAGTAAATAATGACATTTAAGAGCGAATTTGACTAAGAGCATCTATATATTTGCTTATAACAGTAAATTCCATTAAGAGCACGTAGATACATGGATAAGAACGATTTCAAATAAGAGCAATTCCAAAAAGCGTGGCAATGGTTAGCTTTAAGAGTAAAATCAACTACAAGATACAGAAAACTGTTATAATTAAGAGCAGTAGTAGAATACAGCAGCATGTGGGGCAGTTCAGTGCAAGTACAGGAAGATGCAAGTACTGGTACAATTGGGTGCCATCTAGTCTAGTATAACCCGGAGTTGTGAGGTTTACAATGCACTTGATGTGTAAATCTTATTACATGATGTATCCCTAACCCTAACCATTTTCTGATAAAATAGTGTACTTACAGATATCGTGGAAAATGATGTACACATTAATTACATTGTAACTATGCATAATAGCATTGTAATTATGTATAAGTACACATGCATTTACTAATTAACTAATATACACAGTAATTAGAGACACGTAATGTAACGGGAGCTGCTGTACTGTAATATCAGGACTAATAAGAACAAGTAAAATAAACCTTTTTTTAATGACAAACGTTTCGATAAAAAGTAAATGCTATCAGGACAATACAAAATGCATCCACATTGCTCTAGTAAAAAAAGAAGGAAAAGAAGAAAGAAAGAAAAAGAAAGAAAGAAAGAAAGGGTTATTAATAATCCCATACTTCACGTCCACTGTCCGAGGCACAGTAAAGATGACTAAAAGACTCAATTGTCAGTGACAAGTTAAATTCACAAGCCCTGTGTCTGTGATTTAGCAACACGATAGAGATTGACCTCTTAAATTACAGCAGAGTCACAACATATTCTGCTGTGACATGAGGTTGGCGTAATGCACAGCATTCTCTGTATTAACCCGTAATGAATCGTCTGATTAGATTCTGAGCCATCTGGAGAGCACAGACTGAGCACGTCTTCTCTATCGCTTTTTTTTTCTGTGCTTGATGCACACAGTTTGAGAGAAGATGGTTTAAAATAGGAAATGATAAATTACCTACCTATCTGTCTGTCTGCCAACCAGATTGCTTTCAATGGCAATGCAGGCAGAGGCAATTTAATACTGAGTGTTGCTTGGTAAATTGTTGCTTAACGTTAATGAGGATATGTTTACATTTTGTATTAAGTAAGGCTATTGTCTTTGTTTGGATGAGCAGTATCACTGGCAGCCTGAGATCTTGATCTTAGAAAAAATCCTCTGTAAACTCCATGCATGAAATGTTATAATGATAACATGTGCATGCATTCATGCATGAATTAACCCTTCTCACAATCCCCTGGTGGGGGTGAGTGAGAGGGTATGAATGTATACCTTTTACATGTGATCAGCATAATTTGTTACAAAGAAAAATTGAATGAATACAGGAAATTACATCCACATGATTGAACAGGGCTGAATTCAAAATTAATTACTTCAGAACAAGCGCATAATACAAACCTAATACAAAAACGAAAATCCAGCACAACATTCATAAGCAATCTTTGAGTTACAGTAAGAGAAAGTGACTCTGAATCTGCAAAGGTGCAGGGTCCCATTCAGATCTCATCAGTTCATAGCTCACTTCAGAGGGAAACTGTATATGAAGAACTTTCTTTTTGTCATACAGGATTTATTTAAACATAAAGTCACATTTAGGGTCAAATGTTCATAACTTGGTAATATACATTGCACATAACAATGAATTTTACGAAATACCGGATGTTTTATATGTTTTTTGTGGCTCTATTTATTACAAGCAGGTTGAAATGAAAGAATGCAGTGGCACTGTAAATATTTATGTAAGTGCTGTTTGCTAGTGCTTTTAAATATATTTTCGTTAGATTTCTGGTTTACATATGTTGGCAAAAGTTCTAACTTCTTTCACACAGTATATTTGAGACCCATGTAGCTAATGGAATTGCTTAGGGCACTATTGCAAGTGGCACATTGGAGTCATTTCTAAGCCTCAGGAGAGCTGCGTTTAGGTACCAGCTTTGCTAACAGTCCAACAGACAAATGTTTTGGCTGGTTCCTTATAAGTTATACTACATTTTTAACAACTGAGTGTTTTACGGCATGTATAATTTTAAAAGGCAAACGTTTTTTAACAATTCTGCAAGGCACTGGCATTGCATGCATGCAGTTTCAATACTCCTTTCCCCCCTCTTTCTAATAAAGGCCTTGTTAAATATTCATGTCCATCGCCTCCGTTGCAGTAGTTGGGAGGATCTGATTTGCATTAAGGCTCTTGTGACACTAACAAAACATGACTGTCTCCTGGCAAATGTAGCAAGACTACAATAGCAGATTTCCAGTAGATCACATCATTGTGTCTTAGAGACTTACAGTATGCCTTCCCAGTGCTTGCAACAGGATCAGCCTTTTTGGGGAAGCACCTTTTAATAACTAGCGTCTCCATATTTTTGAAGAGCTACACAGTTTCTGTGGCTTCTGCTTATGTTTTCAATGGCCTAATTGTACACGCTGTTTGCCTCAGGCTATCAAAAAGCCTGCATATAAAAGGAATAGATGAAAGACCTTGTGAAGATTTGCAGTCAGGGGTTGCAGAGCTTGGTTTTATGATATAAATGAATTTGTGTTTGCCTGTTCGGAATGCCTTTTGATATTCATGAATGGTTATTTATTTATCTATTCATTTAAATTTGTAGTTGCTGGGAAAGCCGTAATGTATGAGCTAAAAACAGCTAGTTTACAAAGGCATCCCAAGAGGAAGGCAATAACAAGTTACTGTACAGTTATTTCCATCCAATAGTACGTCTAACTGTTGGTATTTTGAAATATTTAGTATCACCGACATTTCTTAAGGAATAAACACAATTAAACTCCTGGAACAGGCTATTTAGATGGACAGGTAGGCAGGCGCTATTAGGGGGAGAGTAGTGAGAATTGTATCTTGCTTGAAGTTTTCAGCAATAAAGGGCTTTGCTTTTGACAATGGTCGTGCATTTTTTTTTTCTTCTTCCCTCTTGATAGTAATTGCTTTGACCGGTAAAGTTGCACACAAGGCTGTGCCGCAATCCGCAGGGTGAACTTTTCCAGTAATGACCCAGCAGAGCTCATTTTTCAACCTATAAAAAGTTTAAATTGGCATTGGGGCTGATATCCATTTCAGAACTGGGATGGTAATTGAATACTAGATGCATATTAGATTAATGCTCCAAGGTTCTGATATCCCCATTCGCCAGTAAGGAGCAGGTAGTTACTGTACATGACACCCCTCAACCAGAAAATCCTAACAGGATACCATTATAATACCCTGAAGAAACCCAGGCAGACACAGTATCAAAGGTGTTGGAACAAATCAGATGTGGTATATGATACAGATGAAGTTTTCAGTCTTTTAGTTAAACTTTAGTTAAAATATGCTGATTCAGGTTATTATTAATTTGCAGTATATCTGCTACAGCAATGGCCTGCTTGGACTTAGTTTAGGGATTTGATTGTGAATATAAAGTGCACAGTCCTGACTTTTTAGCACACTGGTACTGATATTGTAAAAGTATTACACTTGCTTACCTGTGTGTACTCTATTGCCTTATGTAGGTTTATCATAGTAAGAGCATAGCATGTAATAAAACCAAGCATTGTAAAGCCTAGAGAGGTAAGGAAAGGGGTAGGTTAAGAACAAAAACTGTGAAGGCTGTGTGGTCCAGTGGTTAAAGAAAAGGGCCTTGTAACCAGGAGGTCCCCGGTTCAAATCCCACCTCAGCCACTGACTCATTGTGTGACCCTGAGCAAGTCACTTAACCTCCTTGTGCTCCGTCTTTCGGGTGAGACGTAATTGTAAGTGACTCTGCAGCTGATGCATAGTTCACACACCCTAGTCTCTGTAAGTCGCCTTGGATAAAGGCGTCTGCTAAATAATAATAATAATAATAATAAAAAACAACATGGCAAACCATGGTAAACAATGTCAAAGTTAATGTGGCAAATTCATATAAGGGTTGGTTCATATTGTTGTAATAACATTGTTTGTGTTATGCAAAGTGGTTCATTGACTTAAATCTAGCACTTAAAACTGACACTTATAAAACATTTCTAATGAAGTAGAGTAGCTACTCCAGCTGTCTAGATGTTAATTCCAATTATAAAGAGCTGACGAGCCAAAATTCTACCTCGTGTGAGGCTCTGCACACTGGGAAATGGGTGGAAAAAAAAACAAATGTCTTTTCTCCAGGTTTTCAGAGGAATGGATTTGATTTGAGCTGACACTGCTTATACTTATTAAAACAATCTTTTGAAGCGGCTCAACTTTGGTGGTTATTGGGTTTCAGGCGGCTTTGCAGAATATTCCGCAAAGCATAATGACCAATTATTTAAAGAACATGTTTTTGCCTTCCGTCAGCATAAGAAGTTGCTGTACATTGTTTCATTTTCCAGAGCTGAAGGAGGGCTGGTGGTAAGCATTTGGTTGGCTGGGGCTTCTGTATCTACAGTGATGACATTCTGGAGAACAGCAGGCTGTAGACTCCCACATTCTGAACGTTCCTGGAGGATTTCGAAGCGGTCATCATAAAGGAATGTATCCCTCTAGATAAACGCCTTCCAGATTTCATGTGTTGTGCATTATATTCACATGCACAAGGAACACATGCATTTTTTAATTGATTCTTTTGAATCTGAAAACATATGGGCAGGGTTTACATGACAAACTCAATCAAGTTATCAATCTCAACCCCCTACCCGATAACCAGCTCGAAACTGGTTTAGATGCGGGATACATACTGTAGAAGATTTTGGATTCCTTGAATAGGTAGCTTGATTCTGAGGAAAGTTGCATCCCATCGTGGTTTATCATAGCTTGTAAACGTTGATCAAAGTTGTCACTATATAGTGCTCAATATGGGCGTGGCTGTCAGAGTTGGGGGCTGTTCTTCAATTCCAATTCTGTTTTTCTTCAAAGGAAGAGGTTCTTGGAGGTAATACATTGGGATTATAACGGGATTCCAAATGATTTTTTTTTTTTATTGTTTGTTGCTGTAGCATATTGTAGAAGAATATTGAGGCTGACTCAGCTGCACATGACAAGCTTGAAATTGCACATGCTGTAAAAGTCGTGTTGTACTATGGAATTGAGAGAACATTGCAAGTAAACATGTCAATTGAGCAATTGCCATTGATGGGATTTAATTGAAGAAACCGTGTGCCAAGAAAAGGATATCAAATACCTTCTAATTGCAGAGTTGACTGTAAACCACAATTTGTGCAATAGATTGGAAATTACGTCTAGAGCCCACTGTAAATTCAAAGGTTTAAAGTGCACTCTAGTCCCTGAGCAACGGAAAGACCTGCAATATTTGGCATTGAAAAACAACCCTAAAGTAAATAAGCCCAATATGTTCAACTGGCATTGCCCTTTAAAGAACCCCTTGTATTTTCTTTTGTATGAGAAGGGCAGTTGACAGGATGCTAATATATATTTTTTTATTCAATTACTTCTGGATGTCACCTTTTTGAGGTGCACAGTGCAGTGCTGTGCCTATTACCTGCAGGCAGTGCAGAGTTTACTAAATATATATATATATATATATATATATATATATATATATATATATATATATATATATATATATATATATATATGGTATATATAAACATTGTGGGAATGCTAATGCAGTTACTGAATCACAAGGACTATGACTTTCCCAGTGTTATGGCCAGTCTTCGGGGAGAATTTGTCATGTGCTTAGTGATGTCATTGCTGACGTCATTGATGATGTCATATGTGATGTTAAGTGTGATGGGAAACGTACACACAAGGGTGCAGTTAAGGTTGCGTGGCTACCTTAACTTGCAATTTCTTAACCTTTTGGACTTTTGCAACCAAACCTTAACGTTACTTTAACAACGTTTTTGCCATTGAAAAATATATGTATATATAAGTAATGTATATGTAATTAATGTAGGCCTATATGTAATTATCCCCCTTAAGAAATTAGGTAATGCATTCTACAATGAAAGATCAAGGCAAGCCCAATAGAATGTCTAGGCATTTGGCAGAACAAACTCTGATTATGCAAACCATGTCTAATGACTTTGTCTGTCTCCATCAGTAGCTGACAGCAAAACAACATTGAACTGCAATTAGTTGTTTTGATGGTGAAGCTGCTCAAAGAGAAATATGATGTCGGGAGGAGGCGTAGTGTTTGAAGTTTTAAATGGCATTTTTATTCCCGAGTACAGTCCCTTGTCAGCTGAGCTGAATTTCTAACTTAAATAAGGCGTTCACAAGAAAAAAAAAAAGCACCTCGATTTATCATTTGGAGTCTCAGTCAACTAATTGCACCCTGTGGGAATCTCAGATCACCAGAAGACACTAGAACCTTGTCACCCAGCAGCGCTTGCAGAAACGAACATATGCTGCACAACACTCATTTGGGTAACTCATTTACTGTACCTGCAATTACGACTCTATGTGGCCACAATGATTTATTTTAGCCTAATGCATTATTATTATTATTATTATTATTATTATTATTATTATTATTATTATTATTAATTAGTCATTTAGCAGACACTTTTTTGTCCAAAGCGACTTAAAGACTATGGGGTGAACTATGCATGAGCAACTGCTGCTGCAGATTCATTTACAATATGACCTCGGTTTCACATCTCATGTGAAGGACAGCACAGAAGGAGGTTAAGTGACTTGTCCAGGATCACACAGTGAGTCAGTGGTTGAGCAGGGATTAGTACCAGGAACCTCCTGGTATCTAGCCCTTTTCTTCAACAACTGGACCACTTTATCTAATTTCCATTTGTGACCCCTGGTCCTTGTTTTTTTTTTCAGGTCGAAAAAGTCCCCTGGGTCGACATTGTGAATACCTTTTGGAATTTAGAATGCTTGAATCAGATCGCTGCGGAGCCTTCCTTGTTCAAGACTGAATAGATTAAATTATTTTACCCTGTCTGAATATGACATGCCGTTTAAACCAGGAATAATTCTGGTTGCTCTTCTTTGCATTCTTTCACTGGATTTTTTTTACAAACAATGCAGTATTAATTGTATATGGGTTACCACTAGGAGATTAAGTAAACACATTAAGTTTGCTCTCAGTGTGCACGTCCATACACAAGGGGTTCCATATTCAAGAACTTTAAATGGGACATCTCTTTTTCTTTTTTTAAATCTAATTCTTGGCTCTATCTGCTTTCAGACAAGCTTCATCCTTGACTTTCGTAGTAGTGTCTGCTTGCCTACCTCCATTACATTAAATACCCATGAGGCTCTGTGCTTCTGTCTTCAATAACAGGGTCAGATCAGGAATGGAATCTTCCTACATACCAATCAATAGGGTTGTGCAGTCAGCCAGTGCATGATTTCTTCTCAGCACTCGCTGTTTGCAATACCATTAAGAACCAATGTGTTCAATCAAGTAATTTTATTTTTTTTGTTGTTGTTTTGGGTGGAACGAAGACCTGGAGGGACCAAGACCTCAAAGACTGGAATTGTACAACATCTGAAATGCATTAATTTAACCAAGAATGTCAAAAAGTGATTACAAGTTATATTTCAGTTATTTTTTAAAAATATTATTTCTTGCTTAATTTTAAAACCACAATTTAAATTAATGAATACATAAATAACAGATAACTGTAGATTTGATTATTTAGCAGACGCCTTTATCCAAGGCAACTTACAGAGATTAGGGTGTGTGAACTATGCATCAACTACAGAGTCACTTACAACTACATCTCACCCGAAAGATGGAGCACAAGGAGGTGAAGTGACTTGCTCAGGGTCACACAATGAGTCAGTGGCTGAGGTGGGATTTGAACCGGGGACCTCCTAGCTACAAGCCCTTTTCTTTAATCACTGGACCACACAGCATCCTTGATTCCCTAAGTGGTAATATTGAAGCATATGCATACAAAAATAGGAACGTGTGAATACTCTACCATTTTATATGTAATCAGTATTTTAAATATAAACATCATCCCTTTATGTAATCAAAGCTACTCTGAGATTTTGGTCCAGATTTACTAAACTTTTGCAACTGCGCAAAATTAATGAACTCAACACCAGTTTTACTGCCTCACATTTCTTCTTGTTTCACTTAGTTGTAAATGTGATATTTTGATTTCACTATTTATTCACTACTTGTGATCTGTGAATGCTGTAAATGGTTTAGTCAGTTGTTTGTTACCTGAATCCCCCTCAGCTTCCATTGATGAGACATTATTAGGTTTAATTGAATGATTGAGAATGGCATGCTGCTGGGTATAAGAAGCCCTACAAATTATTTCTTTGGTTTGCCTTTCTGTGGGAGAAACTTGTTTGTGCGGCACAGGGGAGTAAAGAACCATATAATGGAACACAGTAAGTGTGCTTTATAAATGAGCTGATGTCCATTTTTTACTCTGTGGCTTAATTGTTCTGTTGTAATTCATTTCAACTAAACTGTGCTGTAGACATATTGTTTGTGACTGCTGTCTCTCTGCCCCTCCTATTTATTTCATATGACGGCTGTTAAAATTATGTACCCAAGGGACAAGAACTCCCTTAATGAAAAGTCTGAGGAAATGTGTACCGGTATTATCATGAAGAAACTCAAGATAAACCGCAGCTGGTTACAGCATGACCAGTAATGAGAACACAATGGATTTAGAGCAAATATTATACATTACAGTGATCCTGATATGGTAGCATATATTTTCTGTGTGTATTGTTTTTCATTCCATACTGTTGTATGTGATGCCATTGTGCTGTCAAAATATGCATCTATATTTTTGTATGTGCCCTTGTTGCTGCTTGGAACATAAAATATGACACCAGCTGGCAAGCTGCAATAGAGATTATTGTCACTGTTTTAATATTAATTGATGCTGTAAGTGTTGAAATAAACAGCAATTTTTGTATTGGAAAACTCCATGTTACATTTGTGTTTGTATAGTGTTAAGTAATATATTTGCCAACGGGTTATGTGGAAAACAAAAAAAGCTCATTGCTGAAATTGGTAAAGGTTACAATGGTGCTGGGTGTTTTGTGAAGACTGTGCGCTGATTGATATGAAACAGAGACAACATTGCAGTTTAGCACAAAATCAATATTTTATTAGCGCGATTTGGATAGCCATGGTTCTGATTTGAAGATCTGCAGTAAACCGAACTTTGGGTCTGCACGCTAAAAAAAAAAAAAAAAAAATCAGAGGCTTTCTTTGATTTACTGAGTAGAGTACTGTTGCAAAATGTAGTCACTCTGGTTCTATTCTGCTATCATTAGTGGTGCCATTTCCTCTTAAAATAGAATTATTGCATTGCTGCTGTAGGGCTATTGCCTGCATTGCTATTGAAGATGATTTGGTAAGGGCATGATATTGGATAGCCCTCCTTCTCCTTACCTCTTTCCAGTAAAATACCCTCTCTCCAATTGATTAAGTGACCACCATTTATTTAATGTTATTTGGGAAATTGTTTCTTATTTCTAAGCAACTGTCCTCATGTTCTAAGGTGTATGGATGACCAGAGACCCACTGGTGTTTATATACTTTCTTTACTGGCTGTGAGTGTCCTCTAATGGTTGAGCAAGTGTTGACCTGCTTGACCTAGCATGCCACTTGTTGTTTATAGCTTATAGATTATCCAATGATTATCCTGTGTTGGTGTTTGTGTCTGTTGTCTGAAAGGGAGTCAATTGGTCAAAACTGCACATTCCGTTACCCTTTTCGGACGTTAACCCTTGTATTATTGTTTCCCCTTGTGTGTACCATCGTCCCGTCCCATTTGGGGTGAGTGTGCTGTATTAACGAATAGTGTATGTGGGCCCTCTCTCTTCCCCACTGTGTGTGAACTGTGTTATGCTCTGCAGGGGTGCTCTGTATGGGTTGGATGAATAAAACTTGGTTGATTTAACTCTGTTGAATCTGTCATCGCTTGTGAGTAGAACGCATGTGTAGCAGCATTGATGCAATATGTTTCAAAATACTGTAAAATATATACTGCATTTCAATGATTCAATTAATTGAAGAGATTTTCATCACAACACTGCCACTTTCTGTCTTGCATATATTTGGTGGCTGTACAGAACTCCCTGGAATGCTAAGTGCTGGCTCTATAGACCTAATACTGATCTCTCTCTATTGAAATGAGGCTGTAAATGAACAAAAGTTATCTGTATTGAATTTCCCAGCTGAAGCACCATTCTTATTGAATATGGATAATTCAGAAACAGCAAACACATGATACTCGCCGTGAAGTCTGGAAAAGAGCATTTTAGCATTGCCATGATATCAAATTAAAAGCTCAGAGTATGTAGTTTTAAATGTCATTTTATGTTTGCCTTCATTCTAAGGGGTTCTGTTGCAAAGAACTCCTGATCCCTTTCAGCCAGGTTCAGCAATTGACTTCAATATCAATGACGATGTCTAATAGATTTGATCACCAGCTTGAGATTTAATATCAGTTTACCAATGTAGCCAGAAATTAATAATTAGCCTCAGGAGAAATATGAATGGCAAAGTAGTGGCCTCTAGCACACTCACTTGGACGTTGGCCTCTGAACTGAGGTAAACTGCTCTTCATTCTCAAATTTCCCGAGGCAGGGTCTCGTTCTTGGAGAAGGCAGGAATTGCTGACAGCGTTACTGCATTGGCCTTTTACCTCCAGCACGTCCTATCAACACCACATAGTTTTAATTATGATGTGTTCACGAGTAGGTTCACTGTGTTACAAACAGTAATTTAAATGCGCTTGTTGATCGGTTATTTTGCAAGACTGCATGTATTCTGCAACATAAATATCCAGGTTGTGGGTTAATTCCTGTGGTGATGGGCAGTTCTGACTGGCATGCTTGTGTTTAACACTTGAAAGCCCCTTATTTTTATGCTGCTGATGTTTTCTTTTCAGTTTCACACAGACGAATATTATTTATCCCACCACAAAGCTGTGGGCTTGATGGAAGCACTTGGTTTTCTGTTAACAGTAATAGAATCCCTCATAGTTACCTATAGTGCAGCTGTGGGGTGCTGTAAATTGTCACTAGATGCAATCCAAATCTGTGTGTAAATTTACAAAGAACTGCATTCCCCTTTCAAATGGACTTTTTACCTTAAATTATGCAGTTGTCCTTTTTTATGTTTGGGTGATACAATTTTAGTAAGTGTGTATTTTATAAGGGAAGGTCTACAGACATACAGGACTGTTCCTTAAATGTAATGCACCTGATATTACTGGTAATTTGTTTTTAATCTGTGGCCCTGCTGCTATTATGTCACTTTTCAGCATCCTATCCAGTTACCTTAGAAATTGTATTGTTCCAAAAATCTAACAGTTTTTCATATTTGCAACAAATAATTTCCACCCGAAAGAGCCTTTTGGGGTCTTGAAAGGTAGTTGTTGTATTTCACAGTTAATCCAATAAGCAGTATCAACTCTTCACATTTATTCTCATAATAATAATAATAATAATAATAATACAAAAGCAATCCCATTATAATAGATAGATGGCTAGATGTAGATAATATATACACACACACACACACACACTAATGGTAATCTCTTTTCTATCAGTTCACATACTTAACCCCTGACCTTATTGAGTATGTAGGGGATTAATGCAGGGTTTGGGCAATGCTTCAATGCCTAGAACTTCCCTTTGGCATTTACAGCAGGGTCAATAATGCTACATTGAATCAAGTCATAGCCAAGAGAAATAGCAGATTCCATTTCTGGAACTATTCAACAAAAAGAGCTTCAGAAAAATGTAATTAACTTACTCTTTAAAGACCAGGCTGTTTTTATTAATAATCTTTCATGGAAGACCAAGGGTACTCAATTGGTGCGGGTCACAACTGCTTGCTCATTGTCAAGGTCATGATCTGGAACAAAATGTTTTTTTTTCACATTGAAACCTATGCCAGACTCACAGAAACAAAAATAACACTATTTGTTTTTATTTCAATGTTAGTCAATCCTTCATTTAGGTACTGTTGGTTAATTACTCTGCCTCTCTAGCCAGTTGACTGTACGTTAAATTCTGAGATTTGGTGGCAGCGTGGGATACTTAACTTCACCTCGGACTAAATACATTAATACAGCGATGGCCAATCGTAGTCATGGAAGGCCATTCCTCTCCAGGCTTAACAGGGTAAATAATATAAGTAAAAACGTCAGAGTCTGGGTGGAGGTTCAATTGAACAATTTAGAACAGGGTTGGAACAAAGACCAGGATTGAAAGAGCCAACTTTGGCCAGCCCTTCATTAATACATTCAAGAACACGGTTTCCTTTTTGAGCAGAGGACTCGTGTCATTAGAAGGGGAGAAAAATGTAACAACCAGGCTGACTTATGGAACACATGCTTGGTAATACACATAATCACCGTATTATCCCTGCATCCTTTTAGCTGGATTTCAGGAACCTGGTCTTCTGGAAATGGTTATCTTTCAAGAGTTATTTCCAGATGTCTTGCCTGGGACATTGCCGGCAGCATTTATCGTGTGACAAAGAGGTCAAAACAGCTAGAGTATCTACTGTAAAACATTTGCGTGTTCCTACAGCAAGGCTAACAATGTGTGATGTGTGTGTCAGCAACAAAAAATAGAGCACACATTCACCCATATGTTGTGAATGCTTTTCCCCGTTTTGCTTTTTACACAGAAAGGGTAACTATCATACCGTATTTATACATGCATTCTAGTCTGCAGAGTTGTCTTTTTAAAATGCAGAACAAAATATCCACCCAGTTTGTATGGACTTGTTTCTTATTAACTTGCTTTACCCCCACCTGCAACCCAAACCTGCAGGGGTACCCTAATAATTCTGAATATTACTGTATGCGTATAGTGTATAGCTAATTCAGGAGTGGCAAATCTTGGTCCTGGAGAGCCGCAGGGTCTTCTGGTTTTTGTTCCACCTGAGTTCTCAATTGCTTACCGTAAAAATAGGTGTATAAGTCACAGCGGTGTATAAGTCGCCCCCCCCCCTTTTTTTGAGACAACAATTTCAGGAAAAAGCCTATAGGTCACACCGGTGTATAAGTTGCTCCCCCCTTTTTAGGACCCCCTAAAATACATAGAAAATAGACTTATACAAAGGTCTTTACAGTAATTAAACCAATTATCTTTAAGTAGTCAACACTAACATTTTTTCCGGGTCTTCGCCATTGGTGATTTGAAGATACCCAGAAAACCTGCATGACTGTGGCTCTCCAAGACCAGGGTTGGTCGCCCCTTTGGTTACGGTTAATACTGTCAGATCAGGTTGGTTTTTGAGCGTAGTCCTATTCATTTGAAGTTGCTCAGCTTAGCTAAAATTGTACCCACCGAAAGATGCTTAGGCAGACTCGGTCATTGCGTAGAACAAAGAGAAATGTTCCCTGTGATTTAGTATTCAAAAATCTCCATATGCTGTTAACACACAAGACTGAGCAAGTATGCTGCTGGTATCTGTTTCTCAAAATCCCCCATAGCTCATGTTGTAAACCTTTTCAAGTTTTTTTTATGGATGTAAAGAACAAACATACAGCGATGTTAATAAATTCGAGTAGGAACCCACAGAGTGCTTTTGTTGATTCTCTGCATTTTAGTGCAGGGTACATTGAAACCCATACTCTTGGGGTTTAGTTTGTGTTAGTTTAAAAAGAAGAAAACAATAAAACTTAATGACAGAGGTGGCTTGTGTTAATAATAAATCCTGCTATGGGAGTCCCACCCTATATTTGCTTTGCTATGAACAAAAAAAGCCATGCATAAAACAGTAATGCAGGAGCCATGACCTGCAGCTTGGTGACAGAAAATATGTAAACGAAGCAATCCCTGGGTCTTTCAGACAGTCAGGTTAGCAGATCTCAGCAAATATTGGGCCGTGGAAATTGCCCTTACACAGCAGAAACCTACGCAGTTTTACATATTTTGTGCACATTACTGAATTCCTCGATCAACAGACATTTATTTTATTAGTTGGTGTTAAATGTACCACATTATTTGTTGCATGGGATGAATTGTTAACAGCAGAAAAGGCCTCAGTGGTAGTGAATCAATTGCTTGAAATATACAGTGCTGGGTACATCAGTATACATTGTTGAAATTAATTATGTACTTTACTGTGTTGAGTCTGTTTGTTTTATACATTATACAATAGAAATCATAGTATTTTCTGTACAGAACATTCAGCATATTTGTCAGTATTCCTTAGATTTGTATTGGATTCAGTGAGCATGTCATTGATGTAACCAGTACCCAGGTGCCTTTGCTCCTCACCTACTGAGTAATACATTTGCAAACTGTGTTACTTTAATTAAAATTTCCTGTCAGTTATTAAGTTGATATATAATGACGAAATCCATTTTACACCTCATCTAGTGTTCTCACCTCGCCCCGTGCTCATTATACCTGCTTTTTATGGTTGCAAGAATACTGACCTTCTTAAAATAAAAACAGTTATTCAGCCACACTGAATTGACAAGGGAATTATTATCACTAGTCCAGTGTTAGGCAAGGATTTCAGTTTTTGTGACAGATGAGAAAATGCATTCAGTATTGCTAAAGATAAAAAAAGACAATGCTACTAGGGCCGAACCTACAATTTAATTTGGATTTGTAGCAAATAGTGTCATCCTTCGATTTGGCTTTAGAATGTTGATGAATTGGAAGGACATGTGCATAAACAATGTATCATTTTGATTCCAAAGCTTCTTACCTTCTGTTCTAAACATACTTTTACTCAGCTTTCAGTTATGACATCTTGTTCCTCTCTCTGTGCTAAATTTGAAGTTGTGTCTGGATCTAGACCATTTATGACTTTAAAGACTTCAATCAAGGTCCTCCTTTCCTTTTTTTTCTAGGCTGAAGAGATGTAATTTTTTTAACCTGTGCTCATTCCTAATATGCGCTATGTATTGCTCTGATCATAAGATTGCAACATGCTAATCGTATTTTAACTGATGTAGAATCAAGGTGAATTTGTGTTTTAAACCTATTTCACATACAGTGTAATCTAGAATACCACTTATCCAAATGAGACTGACGTTGGTATTAGCATTATCAGCTTGCCAAGACATATAAAGGTGTCTCTCTGTCTGTACATCCATTGAGCTGTATGGCACATATTTTTACATGAATAACTACACAAGTAGTTATTCCACATACTATAAATCGTTTATTTTAATGTGCTTTATCATCATCTAATTTGCTTACCTAATAGCATCTAGGTCTTAACACTCAATAATAATAATAATAATAATAATTTGCCATTTCTTTATATTATCTGTATTATTGCTATATGTCATGATCAACTTTTTTTGACATGCAGATAGCTCTAACTTTAAATTCAAAGCCGTGGCGGTGGGTGGTTGATATGGAAGTGTTTTGATCTGAAAAAATCTTTAACATGTTTGAATTGCTCTTGGGGAATGGGAAACTCAAGCTCTAGTTAAATTTGAATTATGCCATCACTGTCGTTGTTGCTTTTAAAAAGTATGAAATAAAACAAACAACATCTGTGCTCAAGATTTAAAAAAAAAAAAAAAAAAAAAAGTAATGTAGTGTCAGCATTATTGCACACATGTTTCAATATGTTTGTTTTCAGTTATTTTTAGGACAGCTGCACCATAATTAAAATTCTGTGTTTCACTCATGAATATGGAATTGTTGAAATCATATTTAATTGTGCTGTGCAGTTTAATAACCCTTCCCATGATTGGTTTAATACTACATTTCATTAATATTGAAGCAATCTTTACAAAGACGCCTCCTCTGGGTCAGTGAAAAAGAAAGGACAAAATGGAACTGATCTTTTTTAAATCCTTTTTATTGCGTCCCAAAGGGGGTGCACAGTGACATGAAAGAAGCACACAAGCACCCAACAGCGCTGAAATGAGCATGGCCCACCACACACAAACAACTACCTAACACAAAGCAACATTAACAAACACACAAGCAATTAAACAGCAGTACAAAACCCCAATAATCCCCTTGCAAACACTACCTCCCGCATCCCAGAATACCCTGTAACAACTATTTACTTATGGGCGTGGCTTGCTGGCTGCCGGGGCTGACCTCATCCCTCTGCATTGTTCCCCTCCACACAGCGAGTTCACGTTCAGACTCACTGCACTATGTTTCAGCATAACTGTACAAGAAGAGGAGGTAAAAATTGGGATGCCTAATAATGACACATGACTGAAACTAAATACATTCTAGTCTGTGCCCCCACATCAGTTGACAAGAACAAAAACAAGTATAATTAATGGGATCCTTAATAGAACAGCTGTGTTTACTTTCATTAAAGCAGACATGCAAAGCAAGTTGAGGGTGGAAATACAGTGCCATGCAATTTTGTTCCCTATGCTAATATCAGCCTGTAAAATGGATCACAGGATCTGCTGACAGAACACAGAGAGACAGAGGGTTGCAGTGAAACGCCGGTGGCATCTGAGATGTATTTACACAACTAGAAATCCATCAAACTGGCACAAGAGTACCAGCCATGGGAACCTTAGCTCGATGCTGCCTCACACAAGCAAGTGTCTGGGTATAAGCAGCATGTTGACATTTTTCCAGCAAACAAAATCCTAACAAAACAAGAGTCTGCTGATAACGGGTTTGTAAGCTAGCCACCTTGTATGCTGCCACAGATGTCCTATAGAATATCTGGGCTTGGCAAAACATTTACCTTTTTCAGTATAGCAGAGGAGATTCAAAGCCGTTCAGCTTCTCCAATCCTACTCGTCCTGGCAGTTAACACCACCCCATTGTCCTTTTTTACAGCTCTATACCCAAGATCAGTTTCAGTAATGATGAACAAGACCACTCATCTGGGGCTAACGGTAATAAGAACCAAGTGCGGTTGCAGATTGGTTTATCCTCGCTGAAGTTTTCGCTCATTCATTCAGCATGTGGGAATGTACTACAAGACTGAACGCATTGATGGATAAGAAAATTATGAACTATGTTAGCTAGGAAATAATAATTAAGTGGTGATCGTAGGATGGTTTTATTATGATTTGCTGGTTACACAGGGGGCAGGACCTATCTATTAACCTGAAATCTTCAGGACATTTTGAATTGTTGCTTTAATTACACAGTCTAAAATACAACAAAGAGGTCCTACTAGCTTGGCCTGGTCTCGTTCTTCACAAGATGACCTCCAGTATTATTTCATGGTGCCTTTCCAACCCGTTTTAGCTCATTAATTTGAGACACTGGAATAGTAAATTGGTAATGAAAGGGTTTCAGGAGGCTAATTAATATCAGGTGAATGTTTTGAAATGCCATTAATTCTCCTGATTTATGCTTGAGCGAAACTTTGCCACCTGCTAGCGATAGGAACTTCTCACCCGAGATAAGAGATTGAATATTTATTCAACTATATTGGGCTGGAGAAACAAAGGTACTTTTCTCAAATACAGATGCGGTAATTAAAAAATATTTTTAAAAAACCATTATAATAATCAAGCACCCTGTGCAACTAGGTATCTACTGTCTTGCATGCACTGGAGACTGGCACTTAGCAGGGAGATGCATCTTCTATATAGCCCCTTCAGTCACTGTGAGCACAATTGTACCATGTTTCCAATGCTTGTATCTTCTGGTAACACTTTACATTGTCTCTAATGACTGTATATTTAGGTAGTAGCTACATAGTAAATACATGTTTGCTTACACATAATTACAATGTTATTATGCTTAGTTACAATCTAGTTCATGTGTAAATCTTTTTGCGCGGTATATGCAATTACACGATTGTATCGGGAAAGGGTTAGGGTTTGGTTTAGGGTTGTATCAGTTAAGTTATGGTAGGGCAACTTCTCAAACTCCATAGAGGTCACACAAACTGCTTTTAAAATGTAAATTTATTAAATTCCAAATTGACAGCAGGCAATTTTATATTAAACAAAAACATATCAGGATTTGTAACAAATGATTCAATCTTAAGCAGGTCATATCCTGTGTCATTGTGTTTAATTTATTTTAAATAGAAATATAAACATAAGTGGTTGCTATATTGTTTCTAGCTTATGTCCGATCCTTGCATGAAGTTTTTTCACTTAATTCTGTGGACTCTTTCTGTGTTTCCTAATTATCTATTAGAGCAGAACATATTAGAAGTGCCAGATTGCATTTAAAAAAAAAAAAAGCTTTCTGGTGTATGCGACACTTGGTATTTAAGATTAAGCAAATTAATGTTTTATTCTTTGTCGTAGCTCAGTGGAACATTCTTTCCTTTACTTAATAAAACCCTTTAAATGAAAGTAGTCATTTTTATTGCCGTAGGCACAATGAGTGAGAAGTGGGAGCACAATGGTATTAAAATGAAGCCATCTCTGCCTGCATTGCAATGACAGCTGTATAAAATCAGATAATATAATTAAAAATAAATAAATATTGCAAAACACAAAATCAAAGCAGTCACGTTTCACACAATGTACACAGCAGTGTCAGGGGATCTTGCCTTCGGGTCCAAATACAATCGCCTGTCACTTTCACACATTTACATGGGAGCATTTAAGGAACCACAGACCACTTTTGAAGTAACTTTGACAGCACTGTGATGGAGAATAAGAAAAGCAGTCAAGCAAAGTGATGGCAGATTACAACATCCACTGTGGAGCTAAGGTGTCAAGAAGGGAGGTTAAAGGGAGTGGCTTGAGAAGGAGAGCAAACTAATAAGACCATTATGAGCTAGTTGGCGAAACAGACCGATTTTAAAGCTAACTGCTTGAAAGATGAAGATGGGATTTAAGTGAGACCAATCTCCATCAGAAAGTGTGGAAAGTGGTTTCAAGCAGCGACCAGGCTGCTAATAGGGCTTCCCAGAAGCCATGTTGTATCAATCCAAGTAAGACCACTTTCAGGGAACTACAGTAATGGTATTTCGCTGTAACCTTGAATTACTTTTTATTCAGATCTCGGACGCTATAGCAGTCAACAGTTGGATCAGTAGCCGTATGTACATGGAATGAAGGTGCTGTCCGTAATAGTCCATAATACTGGCAATTCCGTAGAATACATATCATGTCAAACAGTTGCTACATTTTTCAACAAGGCAACATCTCTCACTGCCGCTTACATTTAGAAAAGCAAGCATTACAGTTTTGTTTTTTTCTCAGACAGTAATGAGGATGAAAACAAAGGTTAATTCAATAAATAAAGACCTTGACGTTGCTAGCTCCTGTGTTCTCACCTTTGGTAGCATATCCTGTCAAAAACAATGTCATTTTAAAGGCAATACAGTGTTTTTATATTTAAAATATATTCTACTTGTTATATTTACAGCAGGGAAGGAAATAAGATTCCTATTTCATAGCAGTTTTCCCCACTCCAGGTTTTACTATGAGCTTGATTAGCCAGAGTATATAGGTAACAAGCTCAGATGTCTCTTCTTAAACTCTTGGTAAAACTAGGAATGGATCAAACTGCTATGCAATGGGAGTCTTTATTTCATTCTCTGCACAGCATGTTATAAATGATAGCAGACAACTTGTACATTAGAAAGTACATTACAGAGTAAAATTGTGTACTCAGGTGTCCTTTATACAAGACTTGTGAATCGGTAACAATGAAAACCACCTCTATGAAAAGGATATCTTTGTCTGCATAGATTGAAACAGCTTCGTTCTACATTTTTAAAGAGCCAGTGGCTTTTCATGGTACATTTAGCTTTACAGCAAGCCCTGGAATAAAAGCACCATGGGTCATCCATAATTGTCGAAGAATTTTAGCACTCCATAACTTATGGGAAATTCTCGCCCGCTACATCACACAGGAATTTAAATTTGTATCCCACAGCAGGCCTCACTTGCACGCTGAAAAGGTCTGCAAGGGGCAAGCTGTGTTTATCTAAAACCCTTTTTCTCTATTTTACAAGATTGGTTACAACCTAAATAATTTGCTTCACTTAAGTAATCAGAACCACAAGGAGGTTTGATGCGTAAAAATCCAGCACATTTCCAATTTCATTTCTTTTCCAGTGGATTTAAGATTGACATACTTTGCAGTTGAATTTATTTTATTGTTCTTTTTACCATTTATTTCTGTCAGGGAAGAAGGAATTATATGACACATTTTTAATAAACGTTTTAAGATAGGCGTTATTTTTTATAGTACTCATTTTTCTGAAGCAGAGCTTCATTTAATTCTGTAACAGAAAGAAATCCAAACTGACACCACTGACAAAAAAATAAATTACTTTTTTTTTCCAGTAAGAATAATATTATTCAAAATGAAATTGTGGGATTTAAATTGGTTCTGCATTCATGCAAGGGTTATATTTCAATAGGTACTCATTCAAGTCCAGCTTTATTAAGGGCATTTACTATATGTATGTTAAACTAATGGATAAAACTGATGACACACACACTCATATGAGACGTAAAACCGAGGTCCTATTGTAAATGACTCTGTAACAGCAGTTGCGATGCATAGTTCACCCCCTAGTCTCTGTAAGACACTTTGGATAAAAGTGTCTGCTAAATGATTAATTGATGATAATATAGACATACAGCTATGGACAAAAGTTTAGCATCACCCTATAGAATTCACCCATTTTGCTTCATAAAGCCAAATGAAACCTGCTGAATAATGTTACATTAACATATTGAATTGCATACCACTTTGTACTGTAGTTTTCCATATACTTAACTAAAAACTGACGTGAAATACTACTATTATGGTTTCCGGTACACACTTGCAATATAATTTATTTATTTTTGACTTTTTTAAATGATGTCTCAATCCTAAAATTCTAGGTGATGCAAAACTTTTGGCCACAGCTGTATGTTCAGTCAAACCCTCTTAATATCACCCTCCGCTTATTATCACCACATTGACGTTCCCCTGCCAGAATGAAATAGAAGTCAAAGGGCAAAAGCTCCTTATAATGCAAGGTGACTTATTGACTCGGGTTCCACTTCCATTTATCAGGCAACTATTTCCATCCTGTTTCTGGGGAAATAAAAGCATTAGGTTTGCATGCAATCAGGTTGCTGTATGGTATTTAAATATCCGTATGCAGTACGGTAACCTATGCAAGTAAGAGCGTGCACCTCAATCTTGACCTGAACCCCCCCCCGGACTGCCAGTCACTCCTGAGCCTCTCAAGCAAAAATGCCAACTGGATTGTAGTTAAAGATGTGTCCACTAGGGGCTATTGACAATCAAAACTAATTTCACTTTTACCTGTGCCGGATTTGATCTCCAGACCTTCTCCGAAGTAAAAAGCCTAACAGTCAAGTAAATTAAGCTGAATTGCCCCATGTGTTTTTTTTTTTTCTTAATACATTTTAAAGGTGGCCGGTTGGCACTGGATTATGCATTTTGTCTATTGGGAATACAAAAATAATTTCACTGTTAACAGGGATATAAGCTCCCCCCCCCCCCCCCCTTACTTTTTTTTTTTTTTTTTTTTTTTTTTTTAAGATCCACTGTAACTGTACCAGCATTGTGTCCATCTAGTCTCATAAGAAGAGCAGTATTGTAAGATTTCACAAGCTAGTAAAAACTGGACTAATATGCAATAACAATGTGTGTAAATAAACAATCTTCTAAATACTTGCATGCAAAATACAAAACACTATGCATTTATCATAAATGTATTGTATAATGCTCGGCAACTATGGGGCCACCATATGCAAAACTGTCTTAAAGTTCCCCAGTACTAAATTCTTATACTCCACACATTTATTGACTGCTTTGAATTCATGGCAGTAGCCCCTTTAAATGATTGCCAGCACACAACAAGACTATGCTCCTAATTTGATTCAGAAAGAGTCATTGCACAGACACTGCTAAATGAAATCTGATCCAAAAAAAAAAAATCGCTCTGCCTGCAGATGAAAAATGGGTCTTTGTTTTGCCCAGTGGGTTATACACACACAGTCCCCTGTCATGTACCGATTGCTGGATAAAACTGATTTATTAAGAAGAAACTTCTTTAGGGCTGGAGAAATCCATTCTGAAAACTGCAATAAAAGTTGGGGAAAGAACACTCAGGATGGAATGTGCGATAAAGGAGGATAAACAATAAAGATGTGACAATAATAGTATTTTGCACTTTGTTGAAATCATATCTCCATGCGATTAGCCTCAGGAGCCTCGCTGATGTATTCTACTGTGGGTTCAGTCATCAAAAATTGGATGAATCACCTCAAAACTGAAATGTCTCAAATTGTCCTCCAAATAACGTCATTAGGTGATGCTTGTTATATATATATATATATATATATATATATATATATATATATATATATATATATATATATATATATATATATATATATATATATATATAGTGAACGAGCTCACCCACTCAGGTTCGTTGCCCCTTTAAAAACTGACCCAACACACACAGGAATGGAATTTTCTGCGCTGACGTGCTATATTTTTAATAAACACAAAAACAAACCAATACAAAACGAAAACCTAACTCCGTTTTGGAGTACTTACTACACAGGTTATTCCCTGATTAACTTGCAGGACGGCTAAGCCATTTACCTGGCACCAAACAAAAACCACACAGATTTACACAGCACTTACTTTTTTTTTTTAATGACTGCTCGGAAGCAGAGCACCTCTCTTCTGCTTCCTTCTACTCAGCAGCCTTGAGCAGACGGACTGCTCCCCTTAAATACCCTGCACCTGGTCCCAATTTAACAATAGCCACCAGGTGCAGGGGATAATTAATAATAAAACAATTAAATTAAACAATAAAACAATTAACAAAACTAATTAACAGAAGCACAAAACAATTAAATAAACAAAAGGTGCCATTTTTGTCTTTAGGGAGGTTTTAACCCCCTCCCTGCTGTCTCACACATCCCGCTGCCTTACTATATATATATATATATATATATATATATATATATATATATATATATATATATATATATATATATATACTCTATCTAGATACTGTATGTATGTGTGTGAAGTGATTTGTCAGTGGGTGTGATTATAGAGCATTTAAGCTCCTGTCACAATCTGTAACAGCACTGTGTTACACTTCCTCATAGTTGCCACAGTTACATAATGTGAAGAAATTACTGTTGAACAGCCCTAGATGTCTGTGAAACCCTTTCCTTCAAAAACACGTACCTCCCGTGCTTTCAAAAAAATGACTTGGTAAACCTGCTAAATAATGACTCAAGCATGAACAGCAATAGGATAGTATATAAAGTACTAGAATATTAAACAGGAAAGAACAAATAAACATGCAGAAAATGTATATGTAATGTGACCTGGCCACCTTGTGGACAATAAACACACTACACCTATCTTTCGGACACCACAATGCCTCAGAGAAACAAAGAATGAACGGACATAATAGCCAGCATATTAAATCTACTTCATATGATAAAAAGAGGTGAGGTTTAGCAGACCTACTTATACTACCGTATACAGTGTGTGCGTGTGTGTGCGCTTGCAAAATCTGCAAGTGTTTCTGCTTGTTATTAAAATAATGTGCAAGGTCCCGTTCATCAAACTGACTATTTATGAAACTTTAGGACCTCTTGTATCAAATGGTTTTAGGCATAACTGGCTTTTGTCTGAATGGATGGCTTGCATTATGATCGCAAATTGAATTTTGAAGTGGGTGGAAGTGTACAAATATGTTTGCCAGATTCTTGCATCAAGCCTAACAATGATGCAGACGATGTAGGGAGTACAAGGGGAAATGTACGGTCTAGTTATAAGGTTGGGAAAAGAAGGAACATTATCTAGCACCCACTTGTGTGTAACTGGGCTGTCCCTCTCATGCTTTGTTTTGCAAATGACAACCCTGACATGAATTCTGTCATTTTATAAAAGCTCGCTGTTTCAGAAATGATAGGCAAGAGAGAACTGACTTTGAATGAGCGCTGACTATTCAGGAGGTGCTTGGCTGGTAGGTGAATTCGGATCCACAGTTCAAAAAAATCTAAAAAGTGTTACTGTATTTACTGCGTGCACTTAGCACACGATTTTGTGATTGTGAGGACAGCGCTCCATACGCATGTATTTAACAAAGATATTTTTCAGATCATTTTGTTGCAAAGCACATAGTTAAATGATGTAACAAAAGTGTAGTCCAGCTACTATATGCATAGCTGAAGTACCTGTATTTTGAAGAACGTCCTAGAAACTTCTTCAGAACAGGTATAAGTAATCTCTTAACCTGCAACCTCAAATTGACATTGAATTTCAAACGCTTTATGTTGACGCTGGAACAGCATAACTGCCATGAAATAAGCTGTTTTGAAAGACATAGTTCTGCGCGAATATTTGCCTCAAAATGACCTTCAGTACTTAATACTTCCGTGGTAGGATTATCTCCTCTTCAATGTCCAGAGCACTGACAAGCAATCACTGTCTGAGATTGAACAGCAAACCCTGAAAATCAAGTGGCTCAGCAGCGTAATAGTTACACGTGACATTATAAAAAGACTGTAGTAGATTCTCTGTAGAAATGTTTGTTACCTAGTTTATCAAGTGGTCCTATCCTCAAACCTTGAACTTTGTTATTGAAAGAGCTGATCTGTGTTATGGCGATTAATAGATTTCAACACTTTTATATTGCTTATTTGATTAATTGTGATATACAGGGGTTAATTTGCAAACCAAAAAGTATGGGATCTTATAATGAAGGGCGAGGGATAGCATTTTTGTTTTTAGACCTAATGCCCTGACTTTGATTTACAGTAGCTCACATTGTGGGGCTAAGCATGTTAGTTTGTTTGATAATCAATTTAAATAATCAATTCATTTCACTAATTAAATCATTTAAATTTGTGTGTTAATCAACCTGAATGAATACTGTATGACCATGATCATATTAAACCACTGACAATCTATTAGTTATCTATTAAATAATCTGAATATTCATTCACATTAATAATCACAATCATAATATTTATTTAACGGCCTGTATAAGATTGAGGAATTACAATGAACACACAAAACACCCTCAACCACAACAAGGCAGGTTAAAATATAGTAGCTTTTTATTATATAATATCAATGGTAGAGAAAGGGAAAACCTAGGAAATCATCATGAGGTAACAGTGCAACATACACTGATACAGTAAATATACACTGAATAGTAAATACTAATTCATTTTATATATAAATATATATATAATATATATTATTCCCCAACAATGCATTTCAATACAGAGCAACATTGCTTTTACTAGCATTCAGTCTAGGTTCAAGACTTCATTCCAACACAGTACATTGACTCTTCTGTATCAATCTCATTCTTTTCAGCCTGTGATGACATCACTCTGCTGACAGTTCCTTGATGAGCTACACCAGGGTTTCTCAAACTCGGTCCCGGGACCCCCCTGTGTCTGCTGGTTTTCATTCCAACCGAGCTCTCAGTTACTTAACTAGACCCTTAACTTGAACTGATCATTTGCTTAATTAGACCTTTTTACTTGTTTTCAGCTCTTAAACAGTAGAAGATAACGTTCAAGGTAACCCAGGTGGAAAGACATTGGTTAAATCTGTACTCTTCAATCCCTCACCTCCCTTGAAAACGAAGGCCTGGGGTATATCATTCTGGCACAGCATCACTGTGGCACACTGTCAAGCAAGCAAGCAATCAATCTTTTTTATATAGCGCCTTTCATAGCGGACCGCCATTACAAAGCGCTTTACAAGATGCAGTAACAACAAGTTGATATAGCGAGGGCAGCAGTAGAGATATGAGCAATTGATGGGTTTTGGTGAAAAGAATCTGAATTAATAGGGCTTTCAGCTGTGCACCCCTGTTTATTATTTCAGAGATGGTAGCGGACTGCAGCAGTCGCTGTCGACCAGCTTGACAAGCTGCTCTGCGCTGATGTCTAAGCACCCTGACAGCTAATTTCGGTTTAGTTAACAGACAGTTTATCAAGGGGGCTGCCCAGGAGTCTGAACTTGGGTTTGCATACATCAGCATACATCAGCATCGTTTGTTCGTTGTTTGCTTGGTGATGGCATGTGAAATTGATGTGCACTGGGATATCAATGATCAGGTTTTTTACAGCACAGAAGGATTTATTTTTATTTTGTTGTGGCTTTAGTGAAAGGTAAGGGACCATAAAAATAAAAAAATCCCTCCGGCAAATGCCTTTTTAGGTCTGTTGATTTACCAACTGTATGCTGTGGTATTTTTATATGTTAGGTAGGGATATTCCTCCCTGTGATTGTTCTGTGAGTGTTTCTATTTACTGTGTATTTACATAGTAGTTAATTAGTGAATACATGTGCAATTAGTACAATGTACTTAACGTGTAAATCTGTTTGCACAATATAACCCTAATCCTAACTCAAACTTTAAACCTAACCCTAACCCCCCCTGAGCCTTTTCTGATACAAATGTGCACTTACAGATATTGTGCAAAATGATTTACACATTAAGTATATTGTAACAATGCATAATAACATTGTAATTGTGTGTAAGTACACATGCATTTACTGAGTAACTACTATTTATACACACAGTAATCAGAGACACTTAATGTAAAGCATTACCCAGAATACCTCCTTCTAATCAGTGTTTATCCTCTCAAGCTTTCAATTGTTTCTGCATTGCGCTAAATTGTGTGGTGGTTTTGTGGTATTGGTTGATGTCTCAATTGTGACAAAGCAGGATTCAAACCCGGAGCTCCAGGAGAGGCTGCTGAACCACTTATTGTAACTGTTATTGTGCAAGCTTAAATTAAACTTGCATTAATAAACTAATCGCCCTGGTGTCTATTTCAAGCCTCATGTAGTTGGCTACTGTACACCCACCCCTTGTTATATCACCCCTCGCTATACTGTGGATTCGGATATATCACAGTCCTGGAGTTGGTTCCCCATTTTTACTGTCTAACTGCGTATGCCTTAGCTGCAATATACATAGGCACATAGAATTACTGTTCATTTTATTTTGTACTGCACATCACAAACAACAATATACAAAACAATTAAAAACAAAGCATTAATATTGTACTGTTATCATATACACACGCATTGCACAGTAACACAAAGCTAATTAAATATCTACTTGCTGAAGCGGTTTTTATTTTAGCCATCAAGGTGTTCACGTGTGGCAGCAATGCACTAGCATAGGCAGTGACGTCAGCTCCCTAGCAACAAGCCTCCTACATTGTTGTTGGGAATAGATTATTTCAATGTATTGAGCATTTGAGAAAGGAGAGGAAGACTCCATTAAATTAATCTGAGATTGAAGTTGATGAGAAGCAATTACCACGGCCCTCGATATATAGCAGATTTATATTGGACCCCGACACCCGCGATCTATCGAGTGTGTGTAATATATATATATATATATAGATATATATATATAGATATATATATATATATATATATATATATATATATATATAGATATATAGATATATATATAGATATATATATATATCTATATATAGATATATCTATATATATATATCTATATATATATATATAGATATATATATATATATATATATATATATATATATATATATATATATATATATATATATATATATATATATATATATATATATATATATATATATATATATATATATATATATATATATATATATATATATATATATATATATATATAATGTGTATATAATGTATATATTGTTTATTTGCTTTCATCAAGCTACTTCCCCTGCTGCAAGGACATTTGCATAAATTATCTATAAATTTACATGTCTATGTATAAATGTATAAATGTAGTGTTGCTTTATAGTCAAATAAATGCCTGACATATCAGATGATTTTAAGTACATTTCCAGCAATTAACCACTTCTGGTGGAAGTTCTACATATGGATAATTTTGGATGTCTCAAACGTTTCACTGTCCAGTGAAAATACACGTTAGTAATCTGGTGCAGTACCATGGATCTACTTCAAAACCAGTGTGCAATGCAAAAAGTAGTGTTATGTGCACCAATAATAATGCACAATGTGTTAGTGCAGTACTACTACTAATAATGTATATGCTGTTCACGCCATTGAAGAAAACAATCAACTGCAGGAAACATTTACGGGCTCTGTAGGTCGTACATCGTTAGCCGTTTTTGAGACATTTCATCTGTTGCAACCTAACCCCATTATCGGATCTTTATTAATCTGTACTTGTGTCTCCAATCTTGTGAAATCACACCATCTTCTGATTTTAAACTCCGCAGTTCCAAGGAGAAGCACTCCAAGGAACAGCTGTTTCTTAACCAAGCTGTAATTAGCTGTCATTGTCCAAGACTCATGCTATTTTTTTTTTTTTACGTCACATCAAGGATATACAGCTCTTTTGTTAAACATGTCGTTAGTCAGTCCTCTAGGTCTGCCTGCTGTTTCGATCCCAGAAAAGTAATAATGAAAGATGCTATCGTGATTTAAACATGCTCCAACAAGGACAGTAGGCCAGGTTGCACTGTGAGGTGTTTCTTACCTAGTAAAGGCGATCAGGAGATGCTTGTATACCCTTATTTGATAGGTGAAATCTCCTGAGTTGCCTACATATTAAATTGAACGGTCTTGAAACAGAAATGACATTTATTATACCAAAATGCAACGCAACATAAGCCAGGGGTGTCAAATTCCAGTCTTCGAGGGCCGCAGGGTCTTCTGGTTTTCATTCCAGCTTAAGCTCTCAATTGACATCTGTGATCTAATTGTTTGTTCAATTGGACACGTTTTAATATTTTTCAAGATCTTTTACAGTTGATTTAAAAAATGCCCTTGATTCAAGGTACACTACCTATGAGGCCAGGCGAGAAGTGTTAAATGTGTCTAATTAACATAAATAATTAGACCAATTAATTTATTGAGTGTTCGGGGTGGAACAAAAGCCAGACGGCACTGCGGCCCTCCGGGAACAGAGTTTGATACCTCTGACATAAGCACAAAACCGAGCAGAAACTAAACAAATAGTATAACTGAATTTGAATTACAAGTTTTCGAATGTCTTTTGCCAAGCACAGAGTTGTTTTATCATGTTCGCGTCTATAGTGTCTCTGCCATGCTAGCCGGTCATTATGAATACATTTATCATTACAATGTATTACCATAATATTTCAAACCTCATGCACAGGTACAGAATGTGTGCGTTTTGATTAATTAAAAATTGACAGACGCCGATTACAATTTGCATTCAACTCCTGCTCTGGGACACTTGCTGCTAAATGTGTCTATTCATAGAGCCTACAGCTAACTGTTATTGTTCTTTGACACACCAATCAAGGGAGAGCTTGCACACACATCTGCAGTATTCAGCTCAGACGCATCGCGCAAGTACTCTTGAGAAACTCAAAATTGGCAAAAGTCGATTTTCCCCCACCACAATTTAATAAGGTTTTGGCTTTTTTTAAGAATTACAGCTGTCTGCCTTACTGTAAAAGTAATTTACTGATGCTAATATTGGAAACGCTATTTCTTAGAGCACTACCCTAGAATTATATTATGAATTGAGTAGTAGGAAAATGACTAGTATGCTGTGTTAATTAGGAGTTCTGGGAAACTGTTTTAAATGTACATGCATCTGGGCCAAGTTATAGATTACTGTTGTTTCCAACGGTCTATGTATGTGTTAGCTGTTTACTGGCAGATCCACATAAACAGAGTAATGCCTGTTGAAACTGAGCAGAAATTCCAGTGGTCACCTGAGTGTACACTATTGACCAAGAATTTGAGACATAATTTAAAAACAAAACAAAAAAACGCTATGAACATGATTTAGATATTTTATTTAACATCATGTAATGAACGGAACTACAAAATGACATTGCAAAAGTCTACCGGAAGCCATAAGAGTAGTACAGTATTTCATGTTACAGTTTTTCGTTAAGTGTATTGGAAACTGCAAAGTGGTATGCGATTGAATATGTTAACGTAACATTATTCAGCAGGTTTCATTTGAAGCAAAATGTGTTCATTCTTTAGGGTGATGCAAACCTTTTATCCATAGCTGTACACCACACAGCTCATTGCATTCACATGATAACACAAAGTACCCTGGATCCCATGTGATTTCTGTATCATCAGCCTCATATGGAGGCAACATCTCTACAGGGTATGTTCCACTTCAGATGGAATACAGAAGTGTATCTAATGATTCCTACATAATAAAACACTGTTTTAAATACCCCATAATAATGTGCTTGGTTAAGGTCCAAAGGAATGGAATTTTCTCTAGTATTTGTAATCTGTCTTTGGCAAGCATCCGCTATCGAGTAGCTATACAGAAGTGAATGAGTCATGATATCTGAAGAAAGCTCTTTCGTAATTCATAAGTATAGTAAAATAATCCTTTATTTTTATATAAAGCTACAGTATGCCATATTGACTTAAAACCAGTTAGCCCCTGATTGATACTCTGGCAGCCTGGAAAAGATCAGATTTGCTGACAGATCTTTTATTCACTTTTGGTTGCCCACGAGAGATAGTGATTTTTGACACACATGATTAGAGACCTTTTGTACTCACTTATTTAGTGGGTGTCTTGTATTTCTTTGGAGCAGCGGGCAGCTTCTGTTGGTTCCATCCTTTAAAACCAATGAAATGTCTGTTAAACATCAGTCACTGAACTCTGAAAATAGGTCCAGAGATGTGCAAATAGAAACTGCATTTGATCAAGGGACTTTAGCACTGAAAACTAGAATAGTTGATCCAGCTGGTTCTCTCTTTCTTCATTTGCAAGTTACAGATCTCAAGCGATAACTCAGCCATTATAGTAATCATTCTAATTCCACCTGTCCGTACTGCACAATGCTTTGGTAAAAAGTAGGCCACATGCCACCAGGGTTCTGTGTTGTAATTCCAATTCTATTTCTAATTCATTTTTAAAATCAATTCCCAATTCCAATTCCTTCAAAAGAATTGGAATTGCTATTTTTAGAGAGCTAATAACCGTCCTTGCCGAACCTCTTTTGTACTTCTGATAACCCTATCCATGGTGCCACAACTATGCACAACCATCACATTTTGAAAACGTACAGGAACTGTGGAATCACAGCCTTGTATACACAGCAGGGTGCACCTTATTTATAATGAGTTGGATTATTTCTAGTTTCTCACATTCTTCTTACATTTGTATATTAATCAAAACCTGTTTTTTGTTGCAACAAATTCAATCTGGGTGTCATTTTGAACTGCTGATTTTGTGGGTTGGTTTGTAGTCTGAATGTTAAAAAAAAAAAAATATATGCATGAGTGTCCAGTGAGCACTGTTCGAGTTGTCTAAAATGCAAGGACATAAACAATATAAGAGATATTAAAAACTATACTGCTTGTTAATCAGCAAATTAGTTTGTTAAATGTTATTTCAGTGCTAAGAAAACTTGACATTTTGAAAACACTATAAACGGCATGCATTTTATTTATGTATTATAATTTGTTTTTTTTACTGCAGTCATAATGCAGCAATTACAGATTCCATTTGCCTGCTGATTTTGGTTTTACACATACTGGATCACAATTCCACATATAACTAATTGTATTACTTGATATCTGCCACTCTAAACAGCTGCTGGTGACATAATCACATATAAACATAAGTGTTGCTTATGAACAGTGCATAGATTGGATCATTTCCATTATTAATATTTCATCTATCACTGTTCCCTGTTTATTACCTGGTAGCCTACTGTCAATGCTCCTTGAGCAGGTGCAGAGTTTATAATACTGACATGAGTATAAGACACATACTTACCTCTCGACTAGGGTTGCTATGAAGGTGAGCTGTACATGCCTAATGTATGGATTATTCCAGGAGACTGGGTGTCTACAGACTTTGTCAACTGTGTTCGCACTGGTCAACCACAGCCTTGCGTGCTGCAGCAGAAACCTTTCTGTTTTTATTATCAGCTATGTTGATTCACCAAACTTATTTTTTTTATTTATGGAAAAAAAAAAAATACAAACCTCACCAACTGTCACAAATGTGTTAAATAGCTTAAATATGAAAGATCGAAAAAAAAGAACAGCAAACAATAGCATGAGATAATAAATACAGTAAGTAAAATGAAAAAAACAAATGGCACTGCAAGGCCTTTTGCTCTGTATGAACGGGTTAAACTGTGCTACCTGTCTTCAGTTACCGTAAAAATTGGTGTGTCAGTCAGTACCTTTCAACTTGTATTCCTTGTTCAGAACATAACAAATCACAACAGGACCACCTCCTATTTTGCTAAGCTTAGTTGCAAACCGTAGTGACACTGATGAATATTGCTTCATTGGTGTTTCATTATGCATCAATCAGGAGCTTATTGCTAATCAGACTACCCAGGTCTTCCGAATCATAACGTAATTGACAGGACATGAACTGTATAGCAAGGAGAGATTATCGTTGTACCAATAGCACAGGGGAAACTACATTAACGAAAGAGAAAAATAGCTCTTAATCTTAGAATTATAGAGCAGTGTGCATGTTTAGGTTACATAAATGAACACTCGGAGGCTGTTTTGCAACATTTAATATACTATGCAAAACAGCTACCTCACAGAAGTAGCAGTCATTATAGCTTGCACAGAACTCCATTTAAAGGACAGTTCTCTAGAATGCGGGACTGTTGCCTGAAAGTAATGGCCAAAAATGGAATATTTACTTTAGAGTTTGTTTCACCTTTTAATGCAACTATCGTAGGGAATATTTTCAGATAGGTCTGGGCACAACATCACTCATTTCTCCAATTGATCAGCACTGATTTCTTTCAAACAGCAGTCAGTGCAAATCAAATGTTCTATTACCCTCCTCCAATTAGTTAAAAAAAAACAACTCTTTCCTTAAACTTTGGACTTACAATTTCACCTTTCACAGGTTATTCTAAGTATCGACTGAATCCTTTTCAGACAGTGCAGTCCTCTGTAGCCATTGTCTTCCCTGAAACCATTTTCAGATCAGCAGTTTTCCATTCCTTAAAGCGATTGCAGCGAATAAAAACAATTTCATGTTTTTTATTTTTTATTTTTACCTGTTAGGAACTTCCATTGGTTATATAGGTCTCAAAATATCATCTTCTTGGTCTTCATCGTCTTCTTCATCATCTTCCTTCCATTATTACTTCGGATATTTGGGTTCCAGTGGATCACGCAGTGTAATGTTACAATCTGAAACTAAAAGTGCCAGCATATTTAAAACTATGCTATCGAACTCACAAAATATTTTGCATCAATTTCCACCAGCATCAATCAAGATTAAGGACACAGCCAGCCTGGAAGCTGGATATTAAGATGGATTGCTCACGGTGTCATTGTGTAACATGCACTCTTCCTTACAATACGAGACTTTTGAGGACAGAAGTAAACACTGATGACATCCGTCACTTTCAATAACATTGCATATCACAGTGCTATCTGTTGTGTTTGTTTATTTGACAGCAGAATGTAGCCTTTACAAAGAGGTGAGTGTTTTTGCATACTTATTGAGACGAACAGCCTTCCTAATTTTATTCTAAGAACTTAAACGACTCTATGTGTGTCCGTGTGTAATGTTTGTTTGTGTATATATATATATATATGTGTGTATGTGTATATATATATGTATGTATATATATATATATATATATATATATATATATATATATATATATATATATATATATATATATATATATATATATATATATATATATATATATATATATATATATATATATATATATATATATATATATATATATATATATATATATATATATATATATATATATATATATATATATATATATATATATATATATATATATATATATATATATATATATATATATATATATATATATATATATATATATGTATATATATATAATCTATCTCATGAGGAAGGACGTTCAGTCCTGGCTTTTAGGATTCTCCAGACAAGCTCAAAATATTAAAACTCAATATGTGATCCACAGAAACCAGAACCACTCAGCATGATTTCAAAACCTTTAAAAATGCAATTAAAAAAAGAGCAATTAAAATGACAATTGAAGCCACTTACTCCAAGTGGTTTACACTGCAGATGCCATTGGTGAAGTGGTGCCACTTTGTAAATTCTGTATTCTGCTTGTCAAGTAGATAGACACCATGGACAGAAAGACACTGTGGATGGATCGGCAAGTAACATCAGCAGGATGAAAAAGGCACGAGCAGAAACATAATGCTGACAATATTTTATAGAAACCCCCAAGCTAACTGAATGTGTGTGTGTTTAGATGTATATGTACAGTATAGTATATCTATATGTATCATCCATAGCTATTAAACACTCAGTAACGATGATTGCAGTAAGACAGATGGTTTTTATGTGCAGTAAATCTTGTGCACGGCCCTTTCTGAGTTTAGCTGAGGGACGTTTTGGTGTATTTCCCTTGTAGTTGTAAGACAAAGTGGACAAATGTGCGGTTAGATTGTGAAGATTGCATGTATCTGTACAGCAATTCTTCTTGCACAAAGCACCTTGGAGCTGGCGTTTTACTCTGAAGTGACAGATAGCAAGTGTTGGGTTTTGTTGCCATAGTTATGAGCAGATTCTCTTCAAATTACCAAGATAACAAATGAAAATAACAGGGCCTCTGAGCTTTTGTAGTTAGTTTTCCTTGCTATCTGGAGGGCACCAATAGCAGCCATTTTTTCACGATGATAGTTCGAAGGCTATTTGTGAGCCACGTTTTAATGCTGAGTCTTTATACAGCTTTTAAAAAACTTGCCTGTATGATTAAACTCAATCTCACACTTACATCTGGGTACCATTGAACTACAGCAGTAGTGCAATATACTGACATGTCGCTAGCAGAACTATTGGTACAGCACTGCCAGCTATAGATAATTGCACAGTAGCACACCTGGTTCTCAGATGGCACCATGGTAGTGCAAAGCTTATCAGCAGGTAATGGAAAATGAAAATGATATTCTAGTGTCCTTGTGATATCATTGACATTGTAACTTTCTCCAGCTAAATTCAGGGTAAACTGAAGTTATGCTGCTTTGGATCCAGACATCAGCTGAGAAAATCCTCTTGTTTCTGACTGTTATACTGTAGTAGTAATTATTCTATTCAATTTTATATTAAATACAATTCATTATCAGATCCTATTCACAAAGCTATTTGTTTTAGAAGATTAAAAAATAATGTCGGTCTGTTTTTAATATTAATGAAACTAGATTGGCTTCCTTAATTGTGTATAAAAAGACCAAAGTCTTTAAGCAACTACTTATAACTAATATTTCAGTGGTTCTGAAATGAAATTATTTACATTGAATGTACAGAAAATTCTGGTATTTCATGTATACCTCAGTGATAGATAGATAGACATAGATAGATAACACATTGAAACAAACTCTCTGAAACCTATAAAATATTAGCAGGAAAGTATGTATTTTGAGAATTTAATAATTGAAAAGGGAGCTTGTCTTTTACAGTACATGCACAGCCTTCAAAAAAACAATAACTCCAGAAAAGTACTTCTGAAAAAGAAGCCACTTTATTAATAAAAAATGTAATTCCGAAACAGTCTCCACTTGTGATAAATATCGCCTCTCTGACATATGCATTCACCCCCTTGTGTATATCATTCTGAAAATGATCTATACAACTGGAAATTATCTATAAAACACGAGCCATTACAAAATATCTACATTGCATTGTTAGAATTGGAGCAAAAGCCTACATTTACTTTTTAAATGAGTGAACACACGTTGTTGGGGAGCCGTAAATTATTATATAGCAATAAATAAACTGGTGTTCATATGTAATTAACAGACCTCTGGTTGCTTCAGCTCCTGTTTTGTTGCATACCAATTAAACATGTTTTATGATACTTTGTTCAAGGATTTTGAATGAACTGTCAGGCAATGCAGGTAATTATAATGAATATGTTTACAGGGATTTTTGCTATTTCAGTACACAAGGACATAACCTACTAGCAAACACTTTTGTTGTCCTCCCTCCATGACACAGCAATGTCAAATTCAATACTGTGACAAATGTGTCTGTTTCTAAACCTGGGCATTGGATTTTAAAGCACCATTATGGCATTGACAGGGAACACTACGATACGATTTGCTTACCTTATGGTTCCTTGGGGCTTGCTATTGACAGAACTTTAGTCTGAATGGCTGTCATCGATTTTACAAAACGCTGCTTTTGGCATTTCTGAGCTTGCTGTTAACCAATTACTTACACAACTTTGTTACAAGAAGCCGTTAGCCGAAACATTTTGTTTTGTTCATTCAGAATTTAAATG
The DNA here is from genome assembly GCA_030684275.1 of Acipenser oxyrinchus oxyrinchus. Taxonomy (NCBI): domain Eukaryota; kingdom Metazoa; phylum Chordata; class Actinopteri; order Acipenseriformes; family Acipenseridae; genus Acipenser; species Acipenser oxyrinchus. Next base: position 4,633,779 of record CM060302.1, on the reverse strand, counting down.
GATTTCAAGACTTGCTGAACATGGGGCGACACAGTTAGCAATCTCATAATGCTGTTGAAGGCAATTATCAACATGGTTGTCCGCTTGACTTTTTTTGTTAAATTTTGGGGCAGTCAAGTTGATAAGCTTGGTCACCTTTGTGCCTGATAAACCACTTGCCAAAAAGAGACACCAAAATGCTAATTACATGTTTGCTTACTACAACTGCCATGATAAGATCCGTGCACAATGATCTCTGTAGTATTTTCAAACAGGAACCCGCAGTGCATATATGCAATTACTGGTGTACTACCTAACTACAGCTGCCGATATAAATAATTTACTTAGTTTCAGACGGTTGGACCACCTTCAACATAGTGCAAAATACAGTAATACTTTAAAAGTACAATATTACTTAAAGGTTTGCATTGAACCATCGGTATTCCCTGTTTAATATCCCATTATTGTACCATTTTCTTTGATCATTTTTGCCATGCTTACTAACTATTCCACAATATCAGTGTCGCACAGGCTTCAGTGCACAATGGGCTCCAGTGCACAGAACAATATTAAAATGCTTCTCCATCTCACTCTCCTGCAATTTAGAAGTCTTTTCATAAACATCTGCTGTAATAGTTGGTAAGCATGGCAAATAATGCTCTGTAATTGGAATCCCAATTAACACTGAATTACCGATTCCAGTTTTTTTTATATTAAAAAACAGTTAAGAACGGTAAATATTAGGAATATGTAGATAAGTACCCCTTTTTAAAGCATGTGCACCTTTTATTTAAGGGCACACTTCTTAACCCTTAAAGGTACAAGGGACACACGTGTCCCATAAATAACATGATGCTTTCTTATTTTTGCAATGAGGTGCACAAAACAGGGTTTAAAATGTACTGACGGGTTATATTTGGTCATTCACATGGTCCGTTTCCTCCTCGTCATACTTGAGTCAGTCAGGTGTGTTTTTAAGAAGAAACTGTTTAAACAGCTGCTCAATTCCTTGTGTACCTTAAGGGGTAATGAATGGACCCACGCTGCACTGTGGTACCTGGACTATTTTTACAAACTATTAGAAGAATAAGCTTCTAACAAAGGGGAGGTGAACACAAGACAACATTTTGCCTGTTTCTTACACAAGGGTCTATTAGAAGTACCTGTTTTATTAGCAGTAGTATTATTCCTTCCTCCCAAAGGGGGTGAAGCAATCTCTGTCAGCAGTGAATTTCTTTTTTTGTCAAATGCAAGTCCGGCACCTCCTAAACTCTCAGTAATACAATGATGAGATGCAGCCGACTCCCTGAAAAGTGTCACTCCTTCTCAGCCCCAATTTACAACAAAGGCGGCCTCCTGCAGAGCCTCTGGGGCAGCAGGTAATAAATGTTTAACTCCCACCGCAGTAGGAGTATTGGAGTTTAATAGATCTGAAATGAGCTTTTTAGAGCTAGGGAATTAGCAGTGTCAGAACTCCACAGTGCATTCTTTATCAGTCAGGTTTTGTGGTGTATAGTGGGAATCATAATGTTAGGACATGCTATAACTGCAGTTTCTATGAAGTTGTTTGAATCATTTTGATATGTAGATGTCACATGTGCAGTTTGAAAAATAACTTTGTTATAGCATATGTATTTTCATTATAATGTTTATTTTTGGTAACATTTTACATGGAGTGTCTCTAATTACTGTGTATTTACATAGTAGTTACTTAGTAAATACACATGTACTTAAACATAATTACAATGTTATTATGCATAGTTACAATGTATTTAATGTGTACATCTTTTTGCATGATATAACCCTAACCTTAACCCTTGTGTACTTAAATATTGTGCAAAATATATTATTACTGCTCCCTTTTTGTTCTTTAATTGTTTATTTTTTTAGTTAATCCTGTATATGCAAATATATCAAACACAAAATTACAGTACGAACGACAGATGTCACAAAAATGCATTCGTCTTTCCCAACAGAAAACCTGTTACCATTTTTATTAAAATAAATAAATATAAATCAGATAAATAGCTAGATAATTTATTCTTTACCGACCTGTTAGCACAGATAAAACACAATATATTCTGAATCATATTAAGTGCAGGCTTTATTTACAGCTTACAATGAGAATGCACCACAGCACTGGTTATTTGTTTCGAGAGTGCTGTATCACAGACTAAAACATAGACATTGTGATTCAAGTGCCCATCACATAAACTGCCCTGTGAAGGATACAATGCAGATGCCAGGGAGTGCGTACACTATGTCACATATTATTAACTATCTTAGGAACCGGTTATCCAATTGCAGTGTAAAGCATATGGAGGCTTTTTTTTCTGTAGTGGATCTTGAGTCACGTCACTGTTCACGAAGCTGCCTCTTGTGGTTTAACCATTATAATACAAATGCCCCCAAAACTATGGATATTGAACGCGCAGTTTAAATGCATTTAACATGTTGTTTCTCTTATGGATTGTGTGTGTCGAGAAAACTGAATTAGCAACGTGTACTGATTCCCGTTAAAGTGATAACACTGGTACAGCTGCTATTTCAAAATTATGACCACTATGGTTCCATTATGCCAATGGTATATACCAGCAGAGCTACTCCTTGATTTTTTGTTTTATTTCATGTAGAATCAATGCATTGCCATTGGAGCGTTTGCAACTGCAGTGTCAGTAATTTACATTTAATACACAATCTTGCACTGCAATTCCGTGACTGAACAAAGAGGGTTTAATGGGCGGAAGCAACAGCATAAAGATCTTCTGCTTAAAAGTCCAGAAAACAGTGAAGTTGCACATGTCGAATCGAAACCTGAAGGTGTTCAGATTGTCATATATTATTACTAGCATTATTTAGCAGATGCTTTTATCCAAAGCGACTTAGAGAGACTTGGGGGTGAACTATACATCACAACTGCTGCTCCAGAGTCACTTACAGTAGGACCTTGGTTGTACGTCTCTAATTCTGATACAGATGTGACCTTGCCACTTTTACTGAGCCAGCCAGAGAGAGCATATGTTGTATTCCAGGGTTAACCTTGTGGAATAATGATTCTGAAACCAATAGGGGTGTCTGAGCTTTCTATGTATTCTCGAGCTATGCAAGATATTCTAGAATGGTCAGATTATCCCCTGTCCATTTGTACTGTAAGATTTTAACTTTTGTTTTAATATTTGAGATTCCCAAATGTTGTGCTTGGTTTGGTTGGCTCTTGCTAAACAATTCTCTGTAGTCCTCTGCAAAGCTCATACAAATCCTTCAGCATCAGATACTCGCGAGAGTCCCTGGAGCAGGAATTGAACCAACAACAGGGTGGGGGGAAAGCCGCCTTATCCCTACACCAGTCCACTCGGCTAACAAGCTTTCTTTGAATCTGGTGTGATTTCATAGCCAGCAGTAAAGGAAATGCACTGAAAAAAAGAAGAAACTTCCTAAAGAGATAGCTCAGTGATACAGGTGAATCAAATCAATCAAACAGTTCTAGGGAATACAACAAGGCTGTCACACGAAAACAGCCTTTGGCTATCATAATCTCTCCAGAGCTTGAAGTACGGAACACACTCTTGAGTGGATACATTCAGGGACATCATGCAGCTATCCCTATTGTGTTACTGCATCTAAACACTCTCAACATCCCATTATAGTAACTTCTGTATAGAGCTAAATGGCAGGTTTCCATGTTGCTGCATCATGCACACGCTATGCAGTCCCAAAGCGATTTAGAGGGCTCTTGTCACTGCATACTACTGTATACCCAATACCACAGCTGCATTGCTGACCAGTTCATCATGACAAGCAGCAAAACCACAAATAATTGAGCAGCAGTCAAGCCCGTTTTATATCGCTGCTGTTCATGTCACTCTCAGCTTATTATCACCACGTTGAAATGGCCAGATTATAACAGGAGTCAAGGTCAAACAGTCAAACAATGTGCACCCCACTTAATGTCACTTTAGGAAAAAAAAGCATCAATGGTTATGCTGAAGTAAGTTTTTATACAGTAATTGTTTTGAATACAGAGGACAGCAGAACAAGGTGTACAGCTTGTTCTTAATTATTCAGATGTGCTGTGCATGAACTCTATACTGAAAGCACTAATCAATGCAAGTTCCACAGCCAAACAAGTGAAGTCCTGATACAATGAACTCTGCTTATGAAGTAATATTAAAAGCCTTTGACTATATGAAATATAATTTATCATGATATTGTACTTTTAGAATAGCTTTGGCAGTGCTATCAGTTTAATTTAATCAAGGCTGTGATCTGCAGTTATTACACATTTCAATTCGGATGAAAAATCACAGGAAAGTAGATGCAGGTTTTGGCGTTACCATTGAGGTCTGAGAAAGCATACACAGGCTCCGTGAATCCAACAAAGAATTAGCAGACCATAACTAAAATGCATCCAGGGCTTTAAGTATTGTAAAGGGGACACACTGCTAACAAAGCCAATTACAGAAAAGAAATAAGCTCTGTAAATTTGAAATGATGTATTAAATGGCCAGGTTTTGAAGGCAAGGAGGAGGAGGGGGGACATTTACATGAATTGAAAAGCAATTTAATTCTTGCTTGCGTCAAAGCTTTAATCCAAGATTGAATCTCAGATAACAGGCCAGATATTATTGTGCTCTCCTGGTATAAACCAGATATATTTATATAAACATTTATTTTTATCTTCTAGGTTCACTAAGTTTATTTAATGGTGCTCATGTCCAGAGACGACCTCAATTTAAAAAAAGGAGACAGTTGCTTCAAATACACTTGATGCATCATCTAATAATAGCTATTTTCTGACAAACTCTGTCTGACTTCAACCGAATCAGCTATTCAGCAACAGTGGTATGCGATTCCGTCAATGGGAGACTTTGTGACATTTTTTTCTTTTTTCAAAACTGTAACATTTTGTGTTATCGCAGGATAACGGGATTTGGAATTCCAAATTGATTCCAGATGTCTTCAAATATATTATAGTACGGCATAGAAATGGAACGAATTCATTTACTGCACTGTAATTCGCTAGGACTCATCGTGTTAATTTATGCCTCTTGCTTCTGCCTAGATTGCAAATGAACTGCATGCTAGAATTAAATAAAATGTTTACGTCTGGTTAGAGAGCTTGTTTTAAGTAACGAGGCTTCTTTCGTTACCATGGCAATGGAACAGACTGGCGGAATCAAGGGCATTGCAATGGGATCACCTCATTTATTATTCATACCTCCCCCATCCTCCTGAGGTTTACTTTTGCTGTTCTGAATCCCACACTAGGATGCAGCTGCCAGACACACTTAAGTCATGTCATAAAAACCTGCCCACAGTGAGAGGGGTGATGAAGATTTTTTAGATCACAGATACCGGAAATTCAATCTGTTTGAAAATGTAGCTATGCATTAAAATATCGTCAATTTGCCTAATATTTAATTCCGTGCCTTTTCAAAATTGTGAGTGTTCTGTATGATTCTCTGTTGGTCATTATTTACCACATTACTAGTATTACATTATTGCTTCCGAAAAGACCATGCAAGACTGATATTTTTGAAGTGAGATGGGGAAGCATACCAGTTCTGTACCGAGGCATGGTGCTGAAGCATAATGCACTGAAGCTGGTGCAACACTTATATACTTCCCCACCTAAATTATAAAATCTTTCAGATGCAATTTTTGTAAGATTAATATCTTTTAAACAAGAGCCCCTTTTTTGGAGAATTGTGCTAAGGGGGGTTGTATGCATTTCACAAATTGCACGCTATCAACAGCTGCCCATTCACGTGTAATACTTCACATTAAGTTCTCATTACTGTGTATTAACATAGCAGTTACTTAATAAATGCATGTGTACTTATACATAATTACAATGTTACTATGCATAGTTAGTGTATTTAATGTGTATATATGCACGTACACAATTGTACCAGAAAAAGGTAAGGGTTAGGTTTAGGGTTGCATAGGGCTATATCGTGCAGAAATATTTACACATTAAGTACAATGATATTACAATTGTGTTAATGGTAGTATACTGTTCAATGCAGCTGATCAGATACAAAATAAATGAAAGTCGCCACACTGTTTCAAACCATCTGCAACCTGTTGGACAATTAACAGATTTGGTTGGCTCAAAACCAATGAATTTGGCATTTTAGGTACAGTAATAGCGAAAGCCCTAAGAAAAAAACAAAAAAACAAACCTGAGCAGAACCATTACCACCTCACAACACCACTCTCAATGGAACAACAATACATTCGGAGCACTTACTGTACAATGATCCTGATAGCACACTGTCTGAGTAGTGATTGGTACAGTGTTACTGCAATTAATTTACCGGTGTGTATTGGTTCCGACCATTGAGATGTCATTGATAAGTTAAAATCTGAAAACATTACCACTGTGGAATCATGCTACCAATGGCAGGCCCGCCACTCTGTAACCCTTGATCTAGCATTGCACCTGAAGAACCATTACATTATTTACACTGCAATCACCGAGATCCTTTAGTAAGGGACTTAGTAGTTCCTTTTTGTTGATGCACATAGATACCATTTATGTTAGACTATATGAATGCTTTTTGGACTAGTGCAAAAGGCGGCAAAAGCAAGCAAGAAAATGATCAGACAAATGACGAGGTGTTTAGCTAAACTAATAAGGTAGTTTTCTGCACGGTGTACGTTTCTCAAATATTAAGTGTTGTATTGTCTGTCAATCTCTATGTCAATGTGGGGAAGGGAAAAATAGAGAACGATGCACCAGTTATATCAATCAGCTACACAAATGATGTTGAACAAAATGCGATAAATAAGCAATTAGTGTGCCACGGGCTGAAACATCAAACTAATTGCCTCCGAGTTTGTCTGTCAGTCCTTTTGTTCACTGGCATTGCATGGGGATTAAAAAATGAGACCGGGGAGAGAGAGCGATGTGTCAGCTAGCAATCTAAATGACGTTTAACAAACATATTAATACCCTCTCATTTTTGGCTTGATCTATAAAACCTCAATGTTGATGTAGATGAGTCAGAAAGAATAACAAGATTTGTGTACAACAATTTGGATAATGAACCAACTAATACCAAAAATAAATATTCATCATTACTGAACACATTACCATTGGGATCCTGTTATAATACCATTGCATTGCACTAACGTAACCCTTGCATAACCACTAGCAAAGGCAGCAATGGAAAACTACTCTGCATACTGGGCCTGATACTTTAGTATACCACCAAGAACCATTCTCTACAATGGATTGCTTTTGTGTATTTGATGTTTCATACCATTCTGATACCAAAATATACTATAGTGCTACTGTTCTCTCAGTGATAGCTGCATACCATTGTAACAGTAGCTTTGTTACCATTGACCCTGGTAAAGGCACAGCTAAGTGGTGTTCAGTCATGTAGTCAAGGAAGCACAGGTTAGCTTCCTAGGTGTGTAAAGTTGTCAGTATTCGCTGGGGATTTCCACAAAGAGTGTTTCATTGTGCTCCCGCGGGTTAGGGAGTCAAAATCAGAAGGGACTCTTTCTCCTTGTCTCCCTACAGCAGACCCCACTGGCCAGGCACCTGGTGAGTTTAAGCAGAAACATGCAGACCTTGAGCTTGCCAACATCCGCTTTTGAGGTCCTGGGAGTAAAGAGGCAATTGGCTTGGTCGTGGGATTAGTAGGAGCCCACTGACCTGTTCTCCTGAGCTGTTGTGGGGGAGTGTAATTGGAGGGGGCCTCTATGGCAAACAAATGTTGCACTTGTCTGAACTAGTCTTTTTAAATTGTAACATTAGTATTACATTGAAAACTACCTATTGTCTTGTCAGCAACCTTTCCGACATAAACAGCAGGGGCACATTCCTTTCAGCTCAAGAATTAATTACATGATCACAGACCAATGCCCTTTCAATCTGTAGGAGGTCTGTCAGCTTCACGTTTATATCGGAGTCCATGGAATTGAGTCAAGGAGAGGGGAAGGAGTGGGTTTGAGAATTTCATTCTCTGAACTCGCACAACACATTAAACTTCACAGGTTCTTGAGTTCCACTGGCGTTCCAAAGCAGTCAGATTTCACTTTTCCATTATTTGCCTGGATCAGAGCAGGGCTGCACTACCTTTGGCTGCGATAATATATGCTCAGATTTGGTTGAAAAAACCCAAGTAAACCGAGTCTTTTGCTTATTCTGACTCAGTAAATCGCTGTTAATTGATTCTGGTGTGGAATCAGTGGAGAACATCAATTTTTGTTTGCCAACATGCGCTGTTCAGTTCAATATCTCTTTTGTGCTTTGCATTTTAGTCAACCTTTGTTTAACCAGGAGGTCACATAGACACCCTCATGCGCTAAAATTCAATTTGCTTGAATAAAACAAAGCAATATAGTAATATATTTGTATTCTACAATACTAAGTACTTATGAGTTGTTTTGACCAAACTATACCCCAGCAGGGTAAACCACAGTTGGATTTTTTTAGAGCATTTTACAGAACTGGAGACTCATCCATTTTGGTGGTTGATGAAATCAAGGGCACTGTACAGTGTATGAATGTCTGTCATTTTAAATTTATATTGCAAGAATATGTACAAAACAACAAAGTAAAACAATGTATTTTATTGTAAACCCTACAGGTTTTTCAGTAACACAACATGATTAAATTGGGTTAAACATAAACCAAAATCAATGAAAAACTTGGGCCTTAAATTAAAAGCATTTCTGCTGAAGGACATTTTGTTATGCTCTATAATTGTCTTGTGTGTTGTTTGTTTAGTAGTTGAAACCTATGATGACTCATATTAGACTCGGCGGGTTTCTTTTTTAATTAGTTTTTTATTTGTATGTATTTTATATATTTTTTTATTTTTATTTTGTGTACTTTTTAAATGTAAAGTAGTTTACAAATCCCAAATTATATATCTGGATTTTTATGACGGCATTTATCTCAATAAACCACCAATTCAATTGTTTATTAGCTGCAAGGCTGTACCAGTATATAAAAATGCACACAGGGGTGAAATATTCATTGTGGTCTGTGAAATTGTTCTGTGTTTTAATGAATAAACCTTTTACCAAAATCACTTTAAACAAAAGCCTTTGTATATTCCAAGCTAGGATCCTTTCATTTAAATCAGGGCTTCTCAAACTCGGTCCTGGGGACCCCCTGTGGCTGCTGGTTTTCATTCCAACTGAGCTCTCAATTACTTAACTAGATGCTTAATTGAACTGATAATTTGCTTAATTAGACCTTTTTACTTGTTTTCAGCTCTTGAACAGTTGCATATTTCAAGTTAGCTAGAACATTTGATAAGTAACTTGATCTGCATTAACTTGAACTTGAAACACATCTTTCGCGGCCAGGGCCATCCGAGGACCACAGTGCAGAGAGGCACTTACCCAAATGTAGAAGATAGCTTTCCAAATTCTGCATTACTTCAACCCATAACCTCACTTACTACCCCATACAGTACAGTCATTAAGAGCAAGAATCCACATAAAAGAATATTTGATTATGGTTTGCAGGACATGGTCCAGAAACTGCTCATGCTGTAAAGGGTTAAATAGTTCTTTTGGTGTAAGTTCTTTGCACGCATTACCAACAATCTCGATTCTTAGAATTCCACCTGCTCTTTCTGCAAGACAATAGCCTTGTCTGACGAAGTTTGAATGGAATTAAATATGCAAAGTATTGATACAAGTGAGGGCACACACAGTGGTTTGCTCTGTTCATGAGAACTCAATTCAATTATCCTTTTCCTTCTGCAGCTGATTGCTATTTGTTTTGCAGAAGTGCTGGGAAATTGATGTGCTTGAAGGCATACAGAAAGCAGCTCTAAATTAAAACACATGATACTTGTTTCCCAGATAAGTGGGATGCGTGAAATGATATATGATATCAACAATTTAAATGTGTCTGTATATCAAACTCAATATAGTCCCTTCTGAAACATCCTTTTAAATGGTGTTCTTAAGGGTTATGCTGTGAATTCAAAATGAATGTGGCACCATTCACTATGCTTGCCGCAAATTGTGTGTTGTGAAAGTACCATACTTTCTCATCATCATCTATATTTTCCCCCTACTAAATTTCTTACCTGCTTAGTGTGATAGTATGCATGTCCTTCATGATTATCTGTGGTTTTTGCATAGATCATTATTTTCCATGCTTGCTAACAATTCCTGCAAAAAAAAAAAAAAAAATGCTGATAAGAATTATCAAGGCTGATTGCGGAGAAAGCATAGGCTTAAGCTTAAGACAGGGGTGTCCAAAGCTGGCCCTTCCACTCCTGGTCTTCGTTCCAACTCTGCTCTAAATGATTTAATTAAACCAATTAAACCTCAATCCAGACCCTGAAGTAGTTCATTATATAATTTTACCCATTAAACCTGGAGTGGAATGGCCCTCCCAGACTGTGATTGGACACCCCTGCTCTATGAGTTTCAGTGCATGGTGCATCGTTAATATACTTCCCCACCCCCACTTCCTTTTCAGAAACAATTTTTTTTTTTTAATGGAACAGATAGTAAGCATGGTAAATAATGATCTAAGCAGAAACAGAAGGAGATTTTTTTTTTTTTACATATAAAACAGGTAAGATATTAAACATTAGGGGACTTTAGAATCCGTCATGGTCCACTTCGTTCTCATTTAGTATTGAACAAATACATGTTTCTAAAGATAGATTTAGATTGGAACAACCTCACAGTTTGGTCATTTTGTTTGGATTTTTTTTTTTTTTTTTGTTCAGAGATGAAAACCTTCTAGATAAAAAGGGGTAACACTTTATATTGTGTCTCTATTTACTGTGTATTTACATAGTAGTTACTTGTGTACTTACACATAATTAGTGTTATTATGCATAGTTACAATTATTTATTTCTTAGCAGACCCACTTATCCAGAGCGACTTACAATTGTTACAAGATATCACATTATTTTTACATACAATTACATTATTTTTACATACAATTACATTTATACAGTTGGGTTTTTACTGGCGCAATCAAGGTAAAGTAACTTGCTCAAAGGTACAGCAGCAGTGTCCCCCCACCTGGGATTTAACCCACGACCCTCCGGTCAAGAGTCCAGAGCCCTAACCACTACTCCACACTGCTGCCGAGTATATTGTAGCTATGCATAATACCATTGTAATTATGTGTAAGTACACATGTATTGACTACTATATGTAAATACACAGTAATTACACACTTAATGTAAAGTGTTACCAATAAATAGAAATGAGAGTTTTTGGTCTGTTAGAAAAACAGAGTGAATGTAAATGATTTTGCTTCCCACCACTGTAGAAGAGTTGAATTTGCTTCAGAATTCATGGGAAAGTTAGAGTTACTTCCATCATCCATTCTTTTTAGGCTACCTATCAAGTTACTTGTGGACAAACTTTAATCATAATATAACTGCTAATCATATACTGGCGTTAATTAGATTGATAACATTGTAGGAGGTATTGTAATTGTTTCTAAATGCACAATTAGTCAATGTCTAACCCATCTATAATTGCATTAATAATGTTCTAATTTAAATAGAACATGCCGCTGTATGTGCTATAAGAAAAGACAAGCACGTCAGGTGAATTGGAGCAGAGAATGAAAGAGATGACTTTAACAAAATTTAATGAAGAAAAAACAATGCAACACCTAGCAATCTTAGAATACATTATCACATAGGCTTGGCATTTTCTAGGTGTTCATCCAGTATGGAAACTGAATTATTTAGGGATTTGTGTGTGAAGGAACGCACGCAAGAAGAATCTAAGCATAATTTAGCAAGTTACCTTTATTGCATTGGTGTGTGTTCATGGAGGATCTTCTCAAATGCACCTCCAAGTGTGAGGTTCTTTATCAGAGATTTAAGCCTTCGTATTGACCAATCAGGTTAAAGGACATCCCTGATCCATTTTCTAATTCGTTGTAATGTTTCAAACTAGTTAAGCTCGTACATTATCAGGCAACCAAACCGATATCTTGTTTCAGGTCTGCCGATAGTAGCGACTTATTTAAATCACGGAAACAAAGCAAATACATTGTGTCAAATTTTAATTTAATTTAATGTATTATGCATTTTTTGTTTTTTTACTGTATAGCATGTATTGTGCATTTCTCTATTTAAAGTATTATGGATTTTCTTGTTGTTACTGCATCTTGTAAAGCGCTTTGTGATGGTGGTCCACTATGAAAGACTTGATTTGATTTAAAGGGGTGGAATAGGGATATACTGTAAGGTGACTCAGATAGTCTGAGAGTAAGATTGAATTCCTGTTAGCCAATGTCTGAGTCCTGTATGATCTGGTATATTTTACTTTACTTCTCCCTTGGTAGGGACAGCCGCTGTCACAACGGCTTGAGAAAAAAACACTACTTTCATTTCAATTACATTTCAGACCTTTGTCCAAAGTCCAGCTCAAAATCTTTTTTTTTTTTTTTACAGAACGGCACTTTAGCATTACTGCCCAAATCCCATTTCCCAAAGATAGGATGTGTCACTTTGCAAACACAGAAAGGAAGAAAATGCCCATAACAGCACAAAAAGGTAGATTCAAACAAGGCTATTATAAGCAATGTCCAACACCTGAATGCCCGTCTTAATGCTCTAGAAAATCCTAAATCTGGTGATTTTTCCCCAAGCCTAGGTGATTTGTTGATCTCTTTTATTAACATCATGAAATACAAAAAGTGGAAAGTCAGTTAAAGGCCTATAAAAAGCAAAACAAGACTATTTTATTGTGAAATCTCCAGGATCCTTTGGTCACACTTACAGGTAGATACATAGGCTAGTTTCATGCACAAGTACCATTTATTTAACCTGGTTTTACTGTCTTCTGAATGCAGTTGCTTCCCCCTTACCTGTCACACTTGTAACCACTCAACTACCAACTCAGCTGCCACTCTTATCTGTAGTAGGGAGATAGGTTCACCAAAATTGAGTGGTTTTGACAATAAGTTTATTAGTTTTGGGTTGTGATATTATGGTGCTCCGTTGTTAAGATACATTAAAATAAACATCATGTAGTCTGGGTACTCTGACCCAAAGAGTTCAGTGTGTTTTGAGTCTTTCAATGTGTGGAAGTTTGATTGGGGAAAAATGCAGTAGAACAGATTGTTTGACAGTAACATGGTAGTGCCATACGTAATCTGCATTTACTGAAATTGTCCCTGTTTGAGGTGAAATGATTTGCAATCGTGGCCAAATCTGGTTTGACCTGGTTTAACCATCCTTGAGACTGAGGATATTCTAAGTTCAGTTGAGTCATGTCGCACACAAATCACAGTACTAAGGCCTTGACTGCCCTAGTAAGGAAATGATCAATGGAGAGCAACTGGATCCATTAACAAAAACACCGTTTTTTGACTGTTTGCCAGGAAAGGTGAATACAATGGATGAGAGAGTTAATGGGAAACTGTGTAACAAAAGCAAAGAACAATTGGCAATTAGTAGTGGTAATTAATCATACATCACAAGCTATCCGGCTTTGCTGTCATGATTGCGTCATTTGTAGCATTATGACAAAGTGTAATATTTGTTATGCGGAATGCTGCGGTGTAGTCTCGCTACTTAATCAGTAACTATTGGAACACTGCAATGGCAACGATTCTATGCAAAGGGTCCAGCACAAGGGCAGCAGTGGTGTGAGCTATGTGTGGTATACAGTGGTAGCATTTTAATATTGGATCACAATTGCATGAATCAATACACTGGTAATCAATTGCAGTATTACAGCAGTACAAGAGAATGTCCGACTGTATCGGGACCATACAGTATTTTTTTCCCACCAAATGTATCAGGAATGTAACTGATTTACACCACAACCAAAAGAAAAACCTGTTCAGAAAAGATTAAGTAGATTTCAGGATATATAAATAAGTCATATCTAACACCAGAACTGGTCTTCTGCGATGAGTGAAGCTACACGTAAAACACTTTAAAAGCTTTAGAGTCATTTAAGATACAAGGGGACGCAAGCGTCCCACAAATAAAATGATGCTAACTTTCTTATTTTTGTAACGAGGTGCAGGAAACAGGGTTTGAAATGAACTGGCAGGTTGGATCTGGTCATCCAAATTGTCAGTTTTTTCTCGTGATACTTGAGTCACTCTCAAACACAAGAAGAGAAGAAACCGCTTTGAACAACCGCTCAATTCCTTGTGTACCTTGAAGGGATAAACAGCCTTTATTGCTTAACAATCCTCAACATCTAGGATAACAAGTGGTTGTTTCTGGATTATAGAACTAAAATGATATTTCTTTTGAAACCCTTACCCACTCATGTTAATCTCACAGCCCATGTGAAGGTGACCTCATCTCGGCACAACTGACATGGTAATTGAAAGAACAAGCTCACTGAGTTTGATCTATATATATATAAAACCGAGAGTCAAATCTCCAATAACGGCTGTCTCTTTCTATTTCAAGTCTCCCATCTTGTTTTCACAGACTCAATCAGTTTTGAGAGATGTTCTACATCAACATGTCCTGTACTATAAAAGTTGGGATTAGGAGCTGGGGCGATTGAATTAAGACAAGGGACATCTACATTTGTATGCTTAATTGTTAATAATAGCGTTTTCCCAATGCATTATATTACTATGTATGGTAACGAGCGCATGAACATTTTCTTAAATAATTTAAAATATATAAATCTTTCATATGTTTAACTTTTTGCTTCATAATTAGAGCTCTTAGCTGCCCATGAAATCTATAGAAGTGAAACGGTTCAGGATAAAGGGATATGATGGCCTTATTCCTATTACAAATTGATTTTGTTGTACAGATAAACAGATCCATTTTACACTAACAAATACTTTATTGGTGTCAGTTTACTGCTTTCTTCCACAGGGCAGTCTGGTATTTTATCAGGAATCCGATCTTGCTGACAATCTGTCTACATCCCCCAAATGCAGTTGGGTCATTGAATACGTCAATTTTAATTACCTGATTTTCTTTGTGGAGGATGACGTAGACAGATATCATTGGTATAATGTTAAAGCTTGCTTGTAAGAGCTTTCCAACAAAAAACAAAACCCTTTGGTCCACTTGAGCTCTGCTTGGTTTTAACTGTAGGGACTGTAAGGGCAAATGCAATTCTGTGTTATGATAATATTTAAGAAGAAATTGATACTGAACTAGTATTCTCAATTTGTGTTCCAAGCTATCCCAATAGTAAAAGCAAAAATGGGATTCCAGAGCATTTCTTACAATACCTGGCTTGTTCTTTTTTGAAATATTTTAATTTTTCTTATTTGACTATTTCCAGATGATGCTCCATAGAACATTAAGCATCAGAGCAATATAGCGGTAAAGAGTAGTAGTGTTGCATCTTGTGTAGGACATCACCTTGACACAAATCCCACCAAAAGCAATGAAAAAGGATGGAGAGGATTTTTGCTGCTTTAAATGAGTTCTACGTTGGACCCGTTGAGAGGGTATTAGAAACCAGATGAAGTTGTCACCTTAATCTAGAGAAAGGTGACAGCACAGAGGCGAAGGTAAAGTGCGCGATCCGGTTAGATTTGAGGCACAGGCGCAAGGAGGTCTCCACGGTTGAAGTAAAACAATTTGCTTGGAGAAGAGCAAGGAAATGGATATTTCAATCGTTCTTGAGTCAGCAGATCTCGCAATTCCATTTAGCAATCTGTTTATAACACTGGAGAAAGAGTGTGTGGGGGTGCGTGAGTGAATGTGGAAATGTTCACCTTGCTGCACACAATCCCTATGTACTTCAGGACTATGTATTGAAGGTGACATTAAGGTGCTGCGGTCCAAGATTAGTGATTCAACTGGGTCTATGAAAAGATCTATTAACCATGTATTGATCTGGAATGGATTTTTATCTAAAGAGCCACTGCAATTTTATATGGCATATTTTGCCCTTGAGCTCTTGGGATGCATGGGAAAATGATATTGCAATGCATTAGAAACCAGGAAGGTTGCACAGGAAAGCCAGTATATTTTCTTGTGTTTATAAAACCTTTGTGGATGATTTGAAATGTACGATTTCCAGTAGGCACAATTTACAGTTGATCAGTTGAACTGAAAACACAAGCGGGCTATTGGTTGGTTTGCAGAATTCAGGTAATATAACTATGATCTAAATCATGGAGTTAAAGAACAGTATTGGGCAAAGGAAATAATGTTTTCTTTCTTTTTTCCATTTTCTTTTAGTAGCACAAACGACGATTTTATCCTAATTTACCAAGGATTTAAATCTAAGAAAACAGATAATCCTGGATCTTTGTTGCTGTTCTGTACTTCCTTTTTTTTCTTTTAAATCTAAGACATTATTCACCAGAGGTGTTTTTCTTTTGATGTCTCTGTTTCAAGTAGGTCAGATCAGCAGTGCACAGTATTATTACCAAAAACTTGAGAGATGAGCGTTCTATAAATGTACTTAACCTTCTTCTAAGGAAAGAGACAGGCAGACACACAACTCAGCAGACAACCCGGGTTCAAGGGTTTGAATTCTGTTTGATAGTGGTTCTACCAGTGCAAATTTGGAGTTGCTGAAACCTTTTTTTTAAATTAGTTTTAAAACTGGTTAATCTACCTCTTGGTAAAAGCCTTTTGCCGACATGAAAATGTTAAGTTGCATCGCACTACAGCAGAACCTTCTGGCCAGGTGCCCGGTGAGCTCAAATGGACACCTACAGGGCTGACCGTTGTACTCCAGGAATTGTCTTGGTAGTGGAATCCTGAACTGATGTGAGTTGTTGTGATGAGGGAACTTAATTGAACATTCTACATTTAGATTGATTTCATTTTTACTGTGGATTGTTTTGTAAATGACAATCAAAAGTCAGAGTACACCCCAGAAACAAACATGTTAAACCGTGGTTTTCTAAATAGTAAAGAATCCCCTACTGAATATATTTTCAAAGTTTTTTCAAAGCTAGCAGTAGGGCACATGAAATTGATTTAACCTGTTTTATAAACCATACACCTTTGGCATTTTGGCATACCATGATTCATTTAGATAGCTATTAGCAAATCAATAATAAAAATAAAAAAAACAGAAACCCATACATTTTAATTTCTCTTGTGATTAGAGGTTATAAAGATTGTTCCTTGTCAAAAAAAACAAAGAAGAAAACACAATGCTAGCGATAAGTGAGAAAAAAAAGCCATTGAGTACTTGATACAGTAAGTCGTACCTTTTAAAAAATGTTTTACTTAGTGCCCAATATATTTTACCCCCCATTTTTTTCCACAATTTTTAGAATGTCCCAATATTTTTTTTCCCCTCACTGCAGCAATTCCCCACACACCTCAGGATAACTGAAGGTTCAGTGGGCGTCCTCCAATCCCACGACCAAGCCAGCTTCCTCTTCTACACCCAGGAACGCAAGAGCAGATGTCAGC
Organism: Acipenser oxyrinchus oxyrinchus; assembly: GCA_030684275.1. NCBI lineage: Eukaryota > Metazoa > Chordata > Actinopteri > Acipenseriformes > Acipenseridae > Acipenser > Acipenser oxyrinchus. The sequence continues at coordinate 4,616,457 of CM060302.1, read as the reverse complement.
GAGTCACCAGCCTCTGGAGGACAAAGGCTAGCCCTGCAGGTGTCTGAGCTCTCTAGGCGACTGAACAGCAGGGTTTGATGTAGCACGATGACAAGAGTTTTGCCTCCTTCTGGAATCCACAGCGAAGACCACTGACTTCACACAGCCAGGATACAAACCAGTATGACTCACCCTGCACATCATGTGGCCTTGCTTTTACCAGGTGAGCCACTCAGGGATCCCCCATAAGTTGTACTTTTTTTTTTTTTTTTTTTTTAAGCAAAGAAAAACACATCTGAAGCAGAGATCCAAAAATATGGCAGCATTTCGAAAAAGCTTTATGTAGTTCTGCTTGGAGGAAGAAGGCCCGTTTGGGCTTTTGATTACACGGTCTTTGCAGCCTGTATCTGCCATGGCCCACGTGGGCCTATGTGTTTTAAACAGGATGCTACTGTGCTAAATTGACACAAACACTGCAAAATAGTGCTTTGGTTCTTTGACACATTTTTGGCAAGGTGAAGAATAGCTATTACATGTTATTGTTTCTTGCGGGCATAGATTTCTTAAATTGTATGCTACATTGCTTGCATTAGTATTTGAAATTACAGTCTGGCTGTTGAGTTGGTTGTGTGCCTGCCAGTAGTCTGTCCTGGTAAACAATATAAATAATCTCAATGGATGGTAATCCAGTACCTGGCACATTTGTGTGAAACGGTGGCTGGGTGAGTTCTGTAATTATTTATTTTTTTCATTTTGGAGTTAAGGATCTAAGATGGGCCAACCAACACTGTTGCATTGCCCGGTGAACCTTTTGAATATCAATTCAAAGTGACTGAAAATGGTGACATATAGTGAGTTGACTTAAACAGGATTTCACCAGTAAAGTAGTAAAAAAATACATTAAAACACAGAAAAGTTGATACAACAAATGTGCTTTTGATTTTGAAATCTAACATGAAATACTATACTACTATTATGGCTTTGGATAGACTTTTCTAGGTAATGCAACATTGTTGGCCATAGCTGTAGGTATTGTACTGCGGACTTACTTGCATGTAAACTTTCTAAGGTGGGTAGGAAATCAGTTGTAAACACTGATAAAGCTGAGTGATAACCACAGGGTTATTAATAAAAACAAATTCACTCCCATTATTTTCTGGCCCAGGCATTTTCAATATGATAATAATAACCAGGTAGTGACATTTAAGTGGGTTTAACTGTGCATTGTACAATTATAAGTCAAAAATAAAATGGACATAGCAAAATGATCTTAAATAGGGGTTTAAAGTATGCGGTTTTGCGTATGGACACACCTGCCTTCTATCAGGGTTCTATTAAGGGGAATCAGTCATGTGAAGTCCAGTAATCCTGAAGTTGGTGTACCGTAGTTTGGAAGCAAACTCCTGCAGCATTCTGTGTTAAATCTACAGCAGCTGATCTTTAGAAGCAGTGCTGTGTGAAATTTCGATAAAGGAAAGGGTCCTGCCTAGTTGTCTGCTAACGAGTCTCCAAACACAGGCACATATACTGGTTTACACAGCAGTGACAGCTTGGCACACCGCTGTCAGCAGCAATTATAATGCGAGTGGCAACCAGAACCCATCCAGACATCAACAAGAGAGGGAAGAATTATTCAGTGGTGGTATTCATGGAGAATTAGGAAAAAACGAATACTAATATACAGTACTCTGAAAATCACATGTTAACAAGCCTGACACAGCACTAGACTGCAGCATTGGGTTGTGCCTATTTGAATTCAGAACTACAGGTCACATTAGCCTTCTACTGACTGCCATAACAAAATACTGTTTTCTGTCATGCCTTTTGTTAAATGCATTTATCAGTTTCCATGCCTTAAGCCTGTCCTAGACTGGAAGGAGCACCCTTTCTCTTAGGTAGGTGAGGGGGGGAGCAGTTCAGTTTCCATGCCTCAAGCCTGTCTTTGACTGGCGGGACAAATCATTCTCGTTGAAGTTTGCCACTTCTAGCTCACCACTAATTCATTCACAGCGAAAATAATTAAGTCAATGAATATATTCCTTTGACATCTTCATATACTCAAGAGGTCAGTCACACTCAATGATGTGTTTAATTAGGCCAATTACCAATTACTTAACTAATATAATTACAGTGATAGATAAATATATATATATATATATATATATATATATATATATATATATATATATATATATATATATATATACAGTATATATACTCTGTGTGTATGTGTATGTATATATGTATATTTACATATATAGATTTTTTTACTGTCTCTGCTTTAGTGCTTTGTGATTGCAAAGAAGTCACATGATAGAACCAACAGAGTTCAAAGGGTCACCACATCACGTGATTCCTGTTGAACCAGGCAGCACTCAAAATGACCTGGCAACTAGGATTCTACTGACTCATATATTGGCAGGTAGACAATTACAGTTCATTATGGGAGCAACAAAACTCAAATGTCATTTAAAACTATGAGCGGGTAAAACACATACTCAACATTTCGCCCCAGAGAGTGGTATTCATCAGATAGCATTTTGGAGTACATTTAATTTTTGATACTAATTTATTTATGCAACGTTTCCATCTGCAACAAGGAATTAGTCTCTCAATCTCACCTTGTTCCAAAATCTAACTGGGGTTGCAGCTGGTTCCATCCACAATCAGTAAATGCACAATACATAAATGTCAAGGATCACCTGTATGCATCTCAGTTTTTGTAACTTGCTATTTGTCTATTATTTTATCACCCCAGAGTAAGTGTCTATGTGCGTACAATACATTCTTTTTCAGCACTGTCGTTGATTACTGCCTTTACAGTAGCCTGCTTGTTACCACCAAATAGCACTTCACTGAAAAAAAAATATGATTTTATTCTGCAAATTTAAAAGATGTCTTTCATATACTAGACTACTACTGTGCAGCCCCTGTTGACTTGTAAAATCGATGTCTTGGAGAGATGACAGGCAATTTGGAGTGAATGTGCCCCATCTTTAGGGCTTTGAAAATGTGATAATGGCGCTTTTTGGATTGGCATTCTTTTTTTTTTTAGGGATGGAGTCTATCTTGTTTTTCAACGAAAAGACTGAAGCTGTTTTTTCATTATCCGCAATGTGATTTCATATTGAAGCACAGGTATGTGTTGACACATTTCTTTCTTTTTTTTTATAGATTTAGTACGTGTTAAGTTTGCAAGTACAATGTAATATTTATTTTTGCTATTTATATGTGGTGTTTTTAAAGACATTTACTATACTGAAATAAAATTTAAAAAATGCATAACGCTTCAAAACAACATTTATACAATGCAAAACTGTTTAAATAATAATAAACCAGTTTTGGGTGGTTTTTTGTATTTAAATTAGAAGTTAACCGTGTTTATGTATGTGGGGTGTACCCCTTTCTGTCTTTCCTGTGAGTTTAATTATTGCCACTGACCATGGGTTAAATGGAGCTGACAGAGTCCCAATTGAAATAGTTTTGATCTCGATCTGCTACTGATGGAAATTAACTCATTTCAAATAACTTTCAAAACAATCCCTGTGACAGATGGAAACACAATTCAGTAAGCAAGGGTTATGTAGTAAAACTGGCAACAAACTCCTCATACAGGGAGTCCCAATACATTTGGGATAAAACTGCACACACACACCATACTTCTGCTCCAACTCCATGAATACGCGAAAATGCTAGTAGCTAGCAGCAACACCTTTTTTTATTTATTTCATATATTTTTTGCATGACCTACATACTGCAACAGGAAGGGAGGAAGAAAAATAACTGAATTAAATAGTGAAACTATGAAATGTGAGCATTATGAACGATCCAGTTGCATAATGCATTTAAATAAACACGAAATGGGCAAATTGCATTCAAAGTTTCCTTCATGAACATGGGGGCTGAGGAATCTTAAATGAGGGTTTGATAATTGAAAAGAAAGACTTGGTAAACTGATAATGGACCGGACAACTTAGTGCCTAAAGCCTATAGTCTATTGGACTAACTGGTTACAAAGTAGTCAGCACAAAAAATACAGTTGGGCATTGAGGGATAATAGAAGTAGGGACCCAAGGTGCAGCCCCCATGGTGCAATTATAACAGGACAGAGACGGGGCGTGAACCAGTGACCATGCGCAAGCAAGCATCTTAACCGCTATGCAAAAGCACCAGATTTGTCTGTGTTTGTGGTTTTAGAGCTTTTATCTTCATCCCAGTAAAAAAAATAGCTTGCTTTCTTAATACCACTGCAGCTGTGAAATATGAGCCATGGTCAAATGCTTCACTGTGAAATGTATGAGATATGGGGTAACTGAGTCTGCTTATCAGACTGTCAAAAGTTCTACCTAAGCGAAGTCTATACATACAAATATTAGAAAATGCAAATCCCATTCTTAATGAGGAGGGTTATCTGTGAGCTCCATTTCTCAATAATAAACCCAGCACCACATATCCGAGTTAATGCCTCCAGTAAGGAAACCTATAGGAGAGGGATTGCAGCATGGAAACAGTGGCTGACCGTGGTCTCCATAGCAACGCTGACATCACTCCTCACTGACAAATGAAGACGTGCTTCCCTCTGCAGCCCCACAGCTTTGTTTACCATGTTTATCTCTCCAGCTCAGATCGCTCTCCGCGGGATGGTGTGTTTACTGAGTTGGCAAAAAGAGAAAGAGGCCCAATTTTAATGAGAGGGAATCGGGGGGGAGAGGCAGTACATAAAGTAAAAGGAGGGTGGGCACAGAATGTAAACAAACAAAAGATGTAGTAGAATAACACAATACAGGTTGATGAAAGAATACAAAGATTTGAAGTACAGTTAGAGCCATACTACTTGTTACCCAAATTTCCTCACCATGAAATGCTCCGCTCTGCTTCTATCATAGCACTGTATAGGATAGTACTGAGTAACACACAGGGGGTGCAGCCATTGTTACCACACCAATCGAAGCGCTATAAAATATAGCCATTTTCTAAAAGTGTATATAGGCAGGTTTGAAAGGTCAATGCATGACATGACACCCTGGTATGTGGAAATGAGGGACTGGGCTATTTCCAACTCTGCACCCAGCAATAAAACAATCAAAGCAGGTTATTATCATAATGCAGATATGGTTATCAGCATATCAATATTGGTGCAACAAGAGTATGGACGTCATAAATTATTTAATTTTTAAGCTCCAACTTTTGTTTAGTGAAATTTGTTAATTGCCCAAGGAAAGAAGTATCCCAGGTCAAAAGTAATTCATTGCACTTTTGAAGACATGGAAAAGCATCCTGACAATTTGTTTTTGGCAGCAAGTACTGCACTGTAGTAATTTATCAGTACCGAGCATGCAGTTTGATGAAACTGCTAAATTCCTTCATGCTTTAAATTGTGTGTCCAGTTTATCAGTCATCATTGAATCAGCGACTTCCACTTGTGGATTTCATCTGCTTTAAAGAGTAGCTTCATAAACCCTCCCTGGAATAGGGCTCTTTATGGAGCTAATGGAATTGCTTTCATCATCTGTCTCACATAATGTCACTTCAGACAGATGTAATGCAGATTAAAATGTTGCCATTCCAGGCATTGCCATGCTCACTTCACTTCACTATATATATATCCTTTTTTTTTTTACATGGTTAATATATTTAATGCATATTCAAATATGCATGGATATGGAATGTATAATGTATTCTTTATCGTATATTTTAAGCCCTGCAAACATTTCAGTTGACATCATCCATTGGATGCAGAAGTTCAGATAATGATATGGAGGTCTTGTGTACGTATCAATGCAGTTTCCATTTTAGCAGCTGTTGAAACCACACAATGAAACATGGACAAAGGCAAATGGTCAAAGAACCTTTCCTGATTGTCCACTGGCAAAATGTTTCTGGAAATTTCTAAAACGGATAACCAGGCATGGAGAAGTGGTTCTTTGTGCAACTTACTCTTTAAAGTTTATTGGTAAATTATTATTACTACAGTATAAGTATCTAAGCTTAACAAGACACATAAATGTTACATACAATAACATTGGCCTCTTTTGATTTTATTACTTAATATTCCATATAAAAGTCTCCTATTTACATATATTTTAATTTTATTGTATTACATGTTGTGACAGGGAGGACCCTGTCGCTGGTACTTGCATGGATGTGTGCCTCTATGGAAGCAGCTGGGATGCGCAATAGGAGAAGCGTTGCTAGGCAACCAATTGAGCAAGAAGGCTCGCCCGGTGCTGAGCTGACCGGGAGGTCCTGATTGGCTAGGGGGTGTGCCCTGGGAGCCTGCACACAGCTCAAAAAATGTATGCGCCACAGCTCAAGGCATTGTCCAGCCAGGGATGTCGGAAGCGGTCAAAGTTGCCGACAGGACGTCGGGACTTGAGTAGGTCAGTTTAGGGGATTTGATTTCAAACCAGTATAGAGAGGGTTTCGTAGTGTAGTAGGTTCTTGGAGTGGGACGTCTCTTTTAATGAGGCTAGCGCTCGCCTTGTGTGGCAAACTTTTTTTTATTTTTTAGCTTTGTTTTGTTTTGTCCTTATTAAATGTGACACAAGGGTTACCATTGCTGGTACTCTAGTGGCAGCACCTGTGTTAATTAAATCTGTGCGCCTGTGTGGCGTGTCAACACCAAATGCTCTGTGTCTGCCTCATTATCATTCAATGATGACCCACGCAGGTAACATACTAGAGTACTAGAGTCCATTGCAAAATAAAAACAGAAAAAAGGCTAACTTGAAACCATATATTTAAAATTTGAGTGACCCAAATGCAATAACATTTGTCAAAATATAGCTTCTGTCCCAAGTTGGAGACTTTACATACCTTCTGTCTGGCCTTCGCAATCACCTGTCATCGGATTACAGCCTTAGAGAATTAATTTGGCACACTCTTCCCTCCTGTGGTTTCAAGCGACAAAGGACTTGCCTGCTTCCCAACTGGTAATATTATCCCTTGCTATCCCATTAAGTAATGCCAAGAAGGTATTAACTGTTGGCTTGAATAGTACAGTCAGCTACTTGAGGGCCTGTCTGCTTTTATTATCATTATTAATGAAATCCCCTGCTAGTTGACAACATGGAGGCACTCCTTAAACTTCCAACATGTCAGCATAGTGTGTGTGTGTGTAGGGAGGATATGGATAACTACAGGTTGTAGCTTTGCTGTACATCAATTCTTTTTTAATCTAGTCTTATTCACCTGGGTTGTGAGTAAGCCAGGGTACTGGGGTTAGAGAGGCACCAGTAAAACTTTACATCAACTGACTATTGCTTTAGAAAGGTTTGAGTTCTGTGCTTGTAATGTTCCTGCAATAATTATAGAACATTTTATCAAATCACAAATTTTAATCAAAACAAACACAAGACTCCGAGGAAGATAATTGATGTTTTAGCAAAAACTCTTGGCAAAATATAATATTTTTTCTGTACTGCTTTTAGTACCGACGCTAAAATGAACTACAATGAAGATGTCTTGAGTACTAAAATGATCCTCCCACCCCCCCCCCTTCCCACAACCCTAACATATTCATTATTAACAGTTATTACTGGGAGACTGACCAAACTTATTGTATTTCTTCACTCTTTAATTCTTAATTATTTCCAAGTTTGTAGAAATCCAATTATGTTGTTGTTATTCATTACTTCTTTAAAGCTGCTATTGCAGTAGATTTGCCATATTTAAAATGTAACACAACACAGTTACACAACAAACTAGCACATCATGTTTTAAAGACGTGCTAACCAATGCTTTAAAACCCCCTTTCGTTCTAAACTAAAGCTTTATTCCAACATACTGTGAGAATATAAGAGCATTGTTGAACGAGACCAGGCCATTCGTTCCAGCAGTAGTCACCTGGTTCCTAGTAGTTAGTTCATCTCAAAACATTGTCAAGTCTTAAAGGATCCCAGTGATTAAGCAACAACACCCTGTTCCATATACTCCACCCTCTCATTGTAAAGAAGTGCCCCTTCCCGTCTGTCCTAAGCTTGTCTCCACTTAATTGTGTCCTCTGGTTTCTGTGCTGCGCTTACAGGATTAGTTAGTTAACATTATCACTTTCTTTTTTTTAAATAATTTAATAGGCGGCTATTTGAAATACAGCACTAAGTTATGCATTTTCTTCCTGGTAGGGTCCTATTGTGTGATATGCCATTGTGTGCAGTTTGGGCAAAAGAAGGATATTAACAAATCAGAAAAAGAAAACAATGTTAAACAGCACACAGAAAAAACGTACTGGAATTTGCCCAAATCCGTAACTGCGATTGATTGAGGTCTTATATTGTACATGATTTATAATGGTGGTGATCGTTTTCAGTCATAACAAAAATGTCATACGTTAACGATTTGAAGTATAATACGAACAAAATATGTTGCCACTGAAAAAGAACAAGGTTCGTCCCTCTATCTTTCATTTTCAGCGCGTTTGACGGTGAACGGGTTAAAACTAAGGGCAAGGAATTCCATCACATACAATAGATGCCCATTCAGTTAAAATACAGGGTTGCTTCGTAGCAGTGGCTCAGCACTGGGAAACATACATCCTCTCAATCAATACCTGCCACAACAGGATTATTGTTTCAAGCTGGGGCAGCTTTCCTCACTTTTCTTCCTAATGTTTTTATCAAGGTCATCTCCACTGCAAGCAACACATGCTGCCAGCTCTTCCCTGCCAGATGTGTCCCTGCACAAGAGGCTGTAGATCCATACTGCCTCCTGCTGACTTCTCGTGACACTGCAGTCTAGGTTGTTTTTCCTGTAAAGATAGGCATAAAAAAAGGAGCAAACACCTTAAATTAGTGGTATATATAAATATTTATTTTAATTAACATGCTTAACAAAATAGCAACTGGATGCATGGCTTCCATCACATACAGAGGCTGCAGTTTTGTTCAATGGCTTTCAGCACCCTCACTATAAAAATGGTTCCAGCACCACTGTCATTCTATGTAGAGAATGCAAACAAACTAAACTGTCAACAATGATACATTGTACGATGATGGAAGACTATCATTAACATTTGATTGTGGAATACTGCAACGTGTTTAACGTTAGCAAAATTATCTTGGCCCCAAAAGGCAAATCATATTTGATTCTTTGCCAACAGAGAAAAAAATATGTAAAGCATGATATTGAAACTCAAAGAAAGAACTAAGACTTACAACTGGAAAAAGACATGTAGGTATTATTTATTCTAGTGATGATATATTGTTGCTAAGCTCAAATGAATGTAATAACTAAAGCTTTTTCAATTCTAGAGGAAGAAAGGAACGAGGGAGAGAAGGGGGGACAGGCACTTTTATCATACTGAATACGTTTTGTTTCTGCTTTAGAAATGAAATAAAGCCGGGGCAACAAACAAATCAACAGCAAAACTTGGGTGAATGATGTTCTTAAACTAAAAACATGTAATAGGCTGTCAGGTTGTATCTATTTATAGCAACTACACTTGCAGCTGTATTTTGTACAAGAGGCTGAGCCAGCATTCTATGTAGATTAAGAGAAGTTGATAGTGTTGGCATCTTATTTAGAAAGCCTTACATAACTCCTTACTCAGCATCTTGTTACCTATCTATGTTAAAGTGCTTCCTACTTTCTTTTCTAATCTTTTAATCGGCTTTCTGCTATGTCGTCTTCCTTTCTTGGCTAACTTTAGTTCTAGGCTGAAGAAATACACCTCTAACAGCTTGTGCCATTGACCCATTAAGTGCCATTGTTCTCATTTGAAGACAGACTACTTTGTAATTTTGTGGAGCATTTTTAACTGGCATCAACCTGTTATTTTAATTTTCTCTTCAACTATATTGTAATGATAACCTACTCTAATTTTGTTAATCGTAAAAGTTAACTGTAATGCATCAAATTGCATAAATACAGCTTGTGTTCTAATTTAAATAATAATATTATTATTATTATTTGATAATAGTTTATTAGTAGTTGTAGTATTCTTATTTGTACAGTTATTTTTACAAAAAACATAATTCTCTCAAATACGATTACCATACTTGTGTGGACACTGGTTTTATCCCGTATTGGCTGCAACAGGCAGAATTAAAGGAAAGCATTTTTTTTTTTGTTTTCATGTAGATGAATACAAATACAGTACATAATATAGTTCAAAACATACAATACATTTGTATAAATCAAAATAAGCACTGATTTCATAATTTACAATAATCACCTCTAATCATTTTCAGTAATGTAATACCATTATTAGATCGCATAGGGACCTCACAAAGAGTGTGGCTTTCCCGGTTGCCAATGTGTAACAGAACACCCTGATCAATACATACAAGCCAAAAGACATTCGCTAACACCGCTTTCAAGAGAGGGTGAAAATCAATTGAAATGTGTTCCAGAATCTAATATTCAGGCATTTAAACACCAGGAAAGAGCACTTTTTAAAGAGACTATCGTTAAAACACTGTGATACCTCCTGCTACTCAAATGTTCTACGTTAGGTAACACTTTACATTAAATGTCACTAATTAACAGGTAGTCAATTAGTAAATACATGTTTAGTTACACTTAATTACAATGTTATTATGCATAGTTACAATGTACTTAATGTGTAATTGCACGATAACTCTAACCCTAACTTTAAACCTTGCCCTAACCCTCACCCTTTTCCAGTGTGCATTTACATATATCATGAAAAAAATGTAGACATTAAGTACATTGTAACTATGTATAATAACATTGTAGCTATGTATAAGTACACATGTATTTACTAAGTGACTACTATGTAAATACACAGTAATTAGAGACACTTAATGTAAAGTAGCAAAAAAAAACAGAACACTTCAAAACATTCCTATTCATTCTTTGAGATCAGAAAACCAGACCTTTTACTTGTAACAAATATATTCTGGTCAGTTAGAAAAACATACTAACAAGTATCACCATTCTTAACCAAAAAACAAATAATGGAACGTCCCCATTCCTGGTAACTTCTAGCACATAACAGGTGTTTGATGTTATTAACAGGGGACCAATGCCCTGTGACTCTCAATTAGGATTTCTGTGATGGATGTACTGTGCGGTGAACACTCACTTTTCACCATCAAGTACTTGAACACCCCCACCAGAGTTGTCCAGCTTCAAAAATAAATGTTAACCCTTGCTTGTTCTGTTAAAACAGTTGTCACAAAACATTAAACATCAGTTTCCCTTTCTTCAAAGTGTACTTTAAATCATCTGTAACTCTAAACCACTCAATCATAAGGTACAGAGAAAGTAGTTTAGTAAACTACAGCAGAGTGCAAATGTATTAGAGCACCCCATTGCTTCTGTTTTGATTTGTTGTGCGTATGATATCAAACCACTGGAACTGAAAATCTTGGAAATCTTGGTAACTTAGTGATTGTCTAATTGAAATGATGGCTTTAATAGGCCAGATGTGCAATGCATTTAAAATAATAAGATAAGTTGTTTAAGATGCCCAATTAAAGCACAAAGTGGTCAAACGTTTTTTACACAAGTGCCTATTGTTTCTTTAACACTGATTACTGACTGAACACAGAAATTCTCACACCCAGAGGTTTTCCTGCACAGAATATAGTAAATGACAAATCTTGAGGTGCTTGAATACATTTACACACTACTCTATGTAATTCAAACACACCAATTGTTGATCCACTATCCAATATTCCAATATTAAGTTGCATTCTTTATTTTCTCTATAGCAGTCTTTAACGGTTAGTGAGATTTGTCCGGTAACTGACTCGGACTGATCAGACTCCTCATTCCATTGAAATCATGTGACACAATTACCTTTCCGCTTGTTTGTTTGTTTATTTACCACCACTGGTTTTACTTAGTAACAGGGAACATAGATTTATTATTGTATTTTGTTTTACCTCCAAAGCATACAGCTAGAGTTTAAAATGCTTATGTGTCTTACTTTGCTCATTCCATTTTCATTTTTCAAACTTCTGTTGACTTGGCACATATGCCCTGGCTCCTTCACGACAGATAAAGAGGCATTCTGATGGAAGTTTTAATGCCAATCAGTGCATGCAGGCGGAAAGATGCCAGCCGTTGCCCTAGAATTTTATTTCCAGCACACCTTTTGCATAGTAATGCCTTGACCTCCCCCTCTCTTCCCCTCGCTCTTTTAAGCTTTGCTGCCCTGTGCTGTTGCTTTTGCTGGTAATGTCACCAAGTGCATGGCTTCCTGTCACTCCAATATGCCCATGCACTCGTGAAGAGCAGAGGTCTGAGTCAGCAACCGAACAGAGGACCAATTTCCAGGGATTTTAGAAACTCTGAGAACACAAATTTCTGTGTGATCTGAATTTAATTTCTGACACTGCATCCTTCCAAGATTGAATGAAAAGTGGATACAAAAAGTACTGGGCTTTATAGAAATTCTAGCATTGTATCACATCAAATCTTATAATTTCTTTCCACTGCACAGCTTTCAACACTCTTGGTATTTTCCTTATTGAAGAGGCAAACCATATAGTGATGCTTCTAAGGATGGAATGAAAGACAGAGTACTAAACAAGGTTCTACCTCTTATTAGCACAACAGATATCATCACTGTGTATGTGTGCATATATATACAGTATATATATATACTGTATATATATATATATATATATATAAGTCAAGCGTCCTAAATACTTCTGTATTTATGTTGTACTATGTGCACCTTTACTGTTAGTTTAAAGATTTTTTTTTATATTTTAGTGTGCACTGCATTTAAATCTTTTTTTCTAAATTGTGTGTGTGTGTGTGTATATATATATATATATATATATATATATATACAGTACTGTGCAAAAGTTTTAGGCAGCTGTGAAAAAATGCTGTAAAAGTAAGAATGCTTTCAAAATAGACATGTTAATAGATTATATTTATCAATTAACTAAATGCAAAGTGAGTGAACAGAAGAAAAATCTAAATCAAATCCATATTTGGTGTGACAACACTTTGCCTTCAAAACAGCATCAATTCTTCTAGGTACACTTGCACAAAGTCGGATTTTGTAGGCATATAGTCAGGTGTATGATTAAACAATTATACCAAACAGGTGCTAATGATCATCAATTCAATATGTAGGTTGAAACACAATCATTAACTGAAACAGAAACAGCTGATGTAGGAGGAATAAAATTGGGTGAGGAACAGCCAAACTCAGCTAACAAGGTGAGGTTGCTGAAGACAGTTTACTGTCAAAAGTCATACACCATGGCAAGACTGAGCACAGCAACAAGACACAAGGTAGTTATACTGCATCAGCAAAGGTCTCTCCCAGGCAGAAATTTCAAGGCAGACAGGGGTTTCCAGATGTGCTGTCCAAGCTCTTTGAAGAAGCACAAAGAAACGGGCAACGTTGAGGACCGTAGACGCAGTGGTCGGCCAAGGAAACTTACTGCATCAGATGAAAGACACATTATGCTTACTTCCCTTCGCAATCGGAAGATGTCCAGCAGTGCCATCAGCTCAGAACTGGCAGAAACCAGTGGGACCCTGGTACACCCATCTACTGTCCGGAGAAGTCTGGTCAGAAGTGGCCTTCATGGAAGACTTGCGCCAAAAGCCATACCTCCGACGTGGAAACAAGGCCATGCGACTCAACTATGCACGAAAACACAGGAACTGGGGTGCAGAAAAATGGCAGCAGGTGCTCTGGACTGATGAGTCAAAATTTGAAATATTTGGCTGTAGCAGAAGGCAGTTTGTTCGGCCGAAGGGCTGGAGAGCATACACGAATGAGTGTCTGCAGGCAACAGTGAAGCATGGTGGAGGTTCCTTGCAAGTTTGGGGCTGCATTTCTGCAAATGGAGTTGGGGATTTGGTCAGAATTAATGGTCTCCTCAATGCTGAGAAGTACAGGCAGATACTTATCCATCATGCAATACCATCAGGGAGGCATCTGATTGGCCCCAAATTTATTCTGCAGCATGACAACGACCCCAAACATACAGTGAAAGTCATTAAGAACTATCTTTAGCGTAAAGAAGAACAAGGAGTCCTGGAAGTGATGGTATGGCCCCCACAGAGCCCTGATCTCAACATCATCGAGTCTGTCTGGGATTACATGAAGAGAGAGAAGCAACTGAGGCTGCCTAAATCCACAGAAGAACTGTGGTTAGTTCTCCAAGATGTTTGGGCCAACCTACCTGCCGAGTTCCTTCAAAAACTGTGTGCAAGTGTACCTAGAAGAATTGATGCTTGATGCTGTTTTGAATGCAAAGGGTGGTCACACCAAATATGGATTTGATTTAGATTTTTGTTCTGTTCACTCACTTTGCATTTAGTTAATTGATAAATATAATCTATTAACATGTCTATTTTTGAAAGCATTCTTACTTTACAGCAATTTTTCACACCTGCCTAAAACTTTTGCACAGTACTGTATATATATATATATATATATATATATATATATATATATATATATATATATATATATATATATATATATATATATACATATAAAATCCAGGGCTGGCAAAGGTCGAGCAAGGTTCCAGCAGTCCGTATATTGGATGGATACGGACAGTTGGATCATGAGAGTGGCGGTTTGATTGAGAAAATCAATATACAGTAGTATTTACAGCAAAGATATTTGATGTAGAAAAACACCTGACCTTCACACAATAGCACAGTAGTTAATTGCAGTCATCTTTGAGCTGAATGTTTGAGTATCTGATGAGCGATTAAGTTTTGCACACTTTGCAGTAGATGAATAATACATGTTATGTTGTGTTTGGCATGTGTTTTTGGTGTGCTTTTAAATGGCATTTAACAATGTTTATGTTGTTAAATGATTGCAACTGATTTTGTTTCATGTGTATAATTTTGTGTGTTAGAAAGTAGTTGACAACAGTTAAAGTTAAAGCAAATTTGGGTTAATTGCTATTTTCCTAAATTAGGGAGTGCTGTATAGCACACAGATAAAGCTGGAATGTTGGCCATGTTAATTGCTATAGGCGTGTCATCACTAACTGTTGATAAGGAATTTGGTTAAATATAACGCATCCCTGGAAAGACAGCATGCTGAGCTCTAAAGGAAACAAGTGTTGTTTTATGTTGTAGAGATTTCTATTTTCAGTGCTGTCATGCTATGCTTATTGCTGATTACATCTATCAAGACTGGTCGGGGAGATTATACAGACACTATTGTCCTTGTTTGGTGCAGCATAACCAGATCTGTGCATTTGAGGGCCCATCAATGCACTCTAGAAGATAAGCTAGGAAGTACTTTTTAGACACATGCATGGAATAGCCTACCAGGTGGCAGAGTAGGGTCTAAAACAGGGGTCTCCAACCCTGATCCTGGAGAGCTACTGTGGCTGCTGGTTTTCGTTTCAACAAATCTCTCTGTTACTTAATTGAACCAATTATTGGTTTAATTAGTCAAGATTAACAGGTGTTCCAGATCTTTAGCCACTGATGATGTAAAGACACCCCTAGTCTAAACAATGGGAAAATGTACAAAAGACTTAATTCCGTGTTTTTAAATTAGACCCCGTAGGGTAGAATGGTTTGCTAAAAAGGGCATCTTTGATGGGTCGAATGCTTCCACTAGTAACGTCAATGCATTTTACTAACTTTCTTTTAGTTTTAATACAAGCAAAGGGCAGCCCCGTGGTAATAGCTAAAACAGCAGGGCTGCAGTGTGGAGTAGTGGTTAGGACTCTGGACTCTTGACTGGAGTGTTGTGGGTTCAATCCCAGGTGGGGGGACACTGCTGCTGTACCCTTGAGCAAGGTACTTTACCTAGATTGCTCCAGTAAAAACCCAACCGTATAAATGGGGAATTGTATGTAAAAATAATGTGATATCTTGTAACAATTGTAAGTTGCCCTGGATAAGGGTGTCTGCTAAGAAATAAATAATAATAATTCACATTGTTTGTAGTACCATAGTGCAATGCCAGCACCAGTATACTACCATATTTGGACCACTGTCCAATATTTGTTCCAAATTCATTGTGTTGACTTGATTGGTAATATCGTGCACATTGAATTGCGCTTCTCTAATTTCTAAAGGGTAATACACTGGGGTAATCCAATGGGATTTATTTTAAGCTTTCATTTAAAGTTTGATATCTGCCTGTGTCATCCTTTCTAGAATAACTGTGAGGCAACAGTAGCGGAACTGACACCCAAAGGTCAAATAAAATGTTATGGCAACCAAAAAAATGATAATTTTGACTCTTAAGTGAGTAAGTGCACTTGTAACATTTAGCTTTCAGTCTGTAGGCAGCTTGTTATGTACTTATGCAGAGGCAAGCGGCTAAATTTAAACTATGCTCATCATTCTACTGAATAAACTGTACCACGAATCCTCACTTATCATGACAAAATATGAACACCAAGCAGCCCCCTTCTTTAACATTAGCCAATACGATTGTGACTTTTTGAGGAATTAAACTACATACTGACAAGAAATACACAGCTATTTTTGTACTGTATGTGCCATGTTGTGCTCTGAATATGACTAAAGGTTTATTTTTCTCAATTTTTTTTTTGTCAACCTAGTTCAAGATGGTAATATCTACAGACATTTTGTCTTATCTAGCTTGGTTAACATAGTATGCTTATGGCAGGCAACTAGCATTATAGAACAGCTTGTGAATTAATGTTAAGATACCTTGCCACAGAAAATAGTTAAACAAAATTGCAATTTCAATAAGAACCACTCTAAAAACATTGAAAATGCAATCTGAATGTACTTATTATTTAATAGTATTATTAATAAGGTTACACGTTTTAGGTGAGCTACTGTAGGGGACCCAGATTTGTCTTTTTGGCCTAGGTTCAAATACAAATGAGATCAGGGTTACTAGTTTTCTAGAATGAAAAAGGGGGACTTTTTTATCTTTTATTCACTGTTGTTGGTGCTGAATCATTTGGATACATTTTCACCTGGATTGACAGGTTTGGGATCAAAGCTTCTAGGAATCAGATGAGCACTGATGGGCTGAATTGCTGGTTTGTACATTTTCTTACTTTCTTATGTAATTTGGCACACCACAATAACTAGGATGGAAGTTAAAATGATACGAAAGATAATGAAAGGTAGTGGAGATGATTTAAAAAAACTAAAGGGTCTGAACACCCTTAATGCCACTGTACAGTATCTAGCAAATCTTCATTTTTATTGAGATATCTACTTTATTTATGTTCTGCTCTGCATTGAAATTGATGCTGCTATGAATTCAGTATGGGGTCATTTATCTTAGTTTATGTCCTATCATCGCAGCCATTGAACTGGAGTGGCTAAAGCAGCATTTGAACAGTCCCCAAGTCTTTTAACCATTTGCTTCTTTAAGGAAAGAGCAATGCACCTTACATAAACATACTCTCTCTCTGTAAGCCGCAGTCTGATTTTCAAGTCAAGAATGTTATTAAAAAATGCATTTCCATGAATCCTGCCTAAGGTAACCTATCCAGGGAAATATCATTCTGTTTTATGCATCCTAATAACAGGCAGAATTCGCTAAAGATTATAACCATTTTAAACAGTCAACCCATTCTTGAGATAAATAGGAAAGCGAGTATAGCTTAAATCAAAGCTTGTATTGAAGAAACAATTCTTAAAGCCATTGTGTTCTCCAATAATGTTCACTATTAGGCTCCAGTGTATTGTAAGTCATCATAAAACTTAGTGATGCAACGAATCATCTTGTACATATTAAGTCACTAACTGATCTCAATGGCCTTACCAATAATCAAGAAAGTTGGAACCAATTAACAAACTGTCTTGAGAACCACTATACACCTAGCACAACCATAAAAGCACACAGACACATTATACTGAAGTAACGGGCAGTGCTGTGTAATACATTGCTGTTACAGATTCTGTTCCCTGTCGGTGAGGTGAGGTGAGCCCTGCTCTTTTGCATTGTGGCTAAGACACTCGCCTGTGGTGCAGGTGCGTGGGGGGGTCGTCAGTTCACACCCAAACTCCTCCCTGTTACATTGGTGCCGTGACCCGGATCTTATAGATTAGCAGCAGGGGTGGAGGGTAGAGTGTAATGGGGCAGTGTTGTGTGATGCTCTGCGTTTACGGATTCTGTTCCCCGTCGGTGAGATGAGGTTAAGAGCATGGCTCTTTTGCATGGTGATTAAGACGCATGCTTGTGGCGTCAGTGGTCGCGAGTTCAGGTGGGGTCATTGGTGTTGATTGGGCTAATTTACCATTCAAACAGCTTCAATGTAGTTTTTTGCTCAGTTTAAAAATTAGTTGTTTTCTGCAGAGTTTTTTCTCTGCTCTATCCCAGGGGATCTGAAATGCAAGCAAAGCAATGAGCCCTGGTGTGCTATAAATACCATCATTTCCTGGGCATTTCATTTTGTGTCATTAGAGTATGCGATATTATACTGTGAATCAAAAATAAGATTCTCGCCAAGTGCTGTTGGGAGCTTCTTGTGTGCAATGCTCTGGAGCTGAAGGTCATGCTTTCACAGTCTCAGCAGCATGGAAATCAATAGAGGCAGCTGGCTGTAAAGAGCCAAAGTGCAAGTGATTCTGTTAGTCAGATCTGCAAAGGACAGGAAGCAGAATCAGGAGATGACAACTCTAAGACACGTTTTCTATCAGAATAATACCAGTGCATTATTGTGAAGCCATAGCAGAACCATTAGCAGAGCACAGCATTACCAGCAATGGAAACACCATGGATCTGGACCAGAGATTATGAAAAGGGGACCTGGTACAGCTATGGAACTGCAATGGCTTACTAGCAGTGTGTAGATATGTAATAATCAAGCAGAAGCAGCGTTTCAGGTTTAGTTTATTCACTTTGTGCCCAGGCCAGCTCAGGTGTCAGCACTAATACAAAGAGAGATCTAAGGAAACCATACCCAACAAGGTGATACTTCTCAATTGCTTCATGTATGCAATGATTTCAATATTAAAGTTTATACTTGGTTCTTTATCTTTTATTTTTTAATGTAGTGATCTCAGCGGCAGCTGGTTCGAGAGTAAGTAGCCTTACTCTGGTTGTAGGGTAGGTAACATTAGTAAAGAAACCAGGTTTCATCTAGGGCTGTCGTGTAACTTCATGACAATTACACGTTTAACAATCTACAACCATGGCCAAACATTTACATCACCTAGAATTTTTGGATTAAGGCAAAACTATACAAGCATAATTTAGATACTTTATTTAACATCATGTAATCAAAGAAACTAATAAATCATAATACAAAAGCCTATCGGAAGCCATAATGATTGAATGGCACATACATGCGGAATCAACTGCAATCAATCAATTATATGGCATGCCAAGGTTTAACAATAATTACAGTTACATTGTAATTGCGATTACGAATTGCACAATTACAATGGTGAGGTCTGCTCAGGATGTTATTAAACAGGTAAGGCACAGGTTAAAATTAAATTACATTTTAAGCAAAGTACACTTTGATATTAGCCAGTAAATTCCAGTTGCCAGTTGTAAGTGCCAGTTGCTTTATTTCACTGTATGTTAACAGTGTACTCTTTTTCTGAAAATCAGTAGCTTACAATAGTCTACTGCCGTTGCGACCTTCTTTGCTGTGATTAAACGGATTCCTTGCTTAGCTTAGATTAGAATGTCTCTATGTCAGCCAGCTTAGCTAAAGTTAATGAAACTGACAGGTTTCTAAAGGACAGTATGATAAATGAAGGGACTAGTATAATTCAAAGACATTGACATTTAAATCCTGCCTCTGACACCTAAATTACATGCAGTGTCCCAAAATCATGTTAAATGTAACTTCCAAAATATAATATAATGGTGCCTGTCATCGCAAATTATATAATATAACCATAAAAAATAAAGAATAAAACAATGTCAAGACGGGACCCATTATTATTATTTATTTATTAGCAGACGCCCTTATCCAGGGCGACTTACAATTGTTACAACATATCACATTATTTTTTACATACAATTACCCATTTATACAGTTGGGTTTTTACTGGCGCAATCTAGATAAAGTACCTTGCTCAAGGGTACAGCAGCAGTGTCCCCCACCTGGGATTGAACCCATGACCCTCCGGTCAAGAGTCCAGAGCCCTAACCACTACTCCACACTGCTGACCCATGAAAAAGATTTACAATTAAACCAAACATAGCAAAACAAAAAAGCAGTACACTCACATTCTCAAAATAGAGGCTAAAAGTGGATGGTGAAAATTTGGTGCAAAAACAAGCCAGTTATGGTGTTCACCATCTACAGCTATGGCTGAAAGTTTTGCATCGCCCTATAGAATGAACTAATTTTGCTTCATAAAGTTGAGTGAAACCTGCTGAATAATGTTACGTTAAGATATTGAATTACATACCGCTTTGTAGTTTCCCATATACTTAACAAAAAACTGACAAATTGAAAAATGTGTCATTTTGAAATCTTACATTAAATACTGTACTGCTATTATGGCTTCCAGTAGACTTTTGCAGTCTAATGTTGTCCTTTATTGAGTATACACGAGAACAGGACAAACTAATATTTCTTATATTATATTTAAACACTACCTCAGACTGGGGACCTAGGAGTCCCATGAGGTTCCAACATGATTTCTGATGTTAACATATGGCACAAAGATAAGGCTTGAGGAAATTAAATACATACATATAACAGATATATCTAATATCTTTAGGCAGTGAAGGCAGGCTGTAGTTGCACTTGAGTCTGTTTTAAATTCTCAAAAGCCCAACGAACCCTAACGAAACCTGCCTGCCACTGTGCAATTCTTTTGAAACAGGCATGTATTTTGATACAGCAACAAATAAAATTATAAGCTTACCTTGGAGTTTATGATTTGAGTTTTTGAAGCTATGGACAGATTATCAATGAGTATCAGGATTGAAGAAGTGAAAGCAATTTCTAACTCATTTCAAATTAATTTAAATACTTAATATCATGCAAGCTTTTATCTCAGAAAAAAAACATGAAAAAAGAATGCATCTACTTTAACATTCTGCACCTGTTATTGTTTTTTTTTTTTTGAGTGCATTGCTTTTATCTAACTGTGAAAGCGTATGGAAGTGAAAGTCCCAACATCCCAACATAATAACATGCAAGATAACAACACATCATTTTTTTCTGCCATAATGCTCTTAACGGCCTTTACAAAGGAACCAAGGCATAGAAGAACATTGCAAACCAGGAGCTAATCTAACTAATCTTAAAGAACATTCAGTATTCACTACATCAGGCAGGACAGCTACATTGACATAACATTATGAGTTCAAGGAGAAAAACACCTGTGGCAAAGTGGCTTGCCATGTGCAGGTGTAGTTGGTGCAGTGCTCAGGAATAACACACACAAGACAGTGGAAGTTCAATAAAACAGCTGAGTTGCGTGTCAACAACACTTAAATAATAAGTATGGGCGCTACACAGCGATGTGTATCGCTCCGTGCAAAACAAGGGTTTCAGTCCCAAAACAATAAGACACTAATAATTAACACACAACACAGACACGGTCACTTCTCCCGATAGTGAGTGCTCTTGTGCAGGTGTGGTGAAAGACAAACAGTTTGTGCAACAGTGGCGTAGTGTAATCTGGGTTTAGTGCTGGCTTGTAGTGACAGCTCCTGGCTAGTGCTTAGCCATCTAACAAAGACAAATGACAAACGGTTAGCGCATCAAACAAACAAAACACGAAACACTCACGATAATGAATTACGTCTCCTAAACGGGTCCTTTCAGCAACCATATCAAATATGATTTTAGTACGGAGCAATACAGAGCATGCTTGCAGAGAAATCAGTTACACTTTTTAAAATAATGGCTGCAAATTCCTTTGAATTCCAGTGCATTAGCTGCTGTCCCTGTGGTGTTCAAATTAAATTCATTATGTCTTTCAGACATTTGTTATTCATATGCTACTGCTATGCAATTCTATGAAACTCTAGAAATTCATCTGAATTTGCAGCCATTTTTGTGACTGTTACTGGGAAATTGAAGCCATTGAGCTGTGCAGTGCAGTGCTCTGAACGACTAGTGTTCACACAAATGCAAGCCTTAGTATCCCCATTAACTAATATTCATGCTTGATAATTTACTGCAGAAACAGTGTCCCAAGGTGAACGACAAGGTCAATTATCAAGCAGCATTGCCTGAAGCAAAGGAAAACCATTGTATTAACAGAACAACTGTTTTAATTACTGTCATATCTGGCTGTACCTTAAAGGTTTGCAGAATCTAAAGTTCTGATGGCATCTACCACTGGATAATGACACCTACTTGGAACGTGTTTAGCTGGAGAGGTCAGTTAAGCATTAATAGCCTATACTCACTGGCCATTACCTACTAGCTAATTAACTGTGATGACAGTTCGATGCCTCGAGCCGAAAGGCTCTTAACAAAAGTTCCATTATAATGAGATGACTGCTTTGGGGATATTAATGCTATTATAAACTAAATATGTTTTATTTTGGTCAATTAGGCTTCTTGAAATTTTGGTTTAAAGAGAGTGTCAACACTAAAGTCCTGTTAGACCTGTGGGATAATGCCCGCTCTAGTCGGAACCTGATTGGCTGAGACAAGCTGTGAAGTTTATTATTCATGGAAGAACAACACCATTGGTGCACATGTATAACAGTGGCGGTCTTTGTTGCTGTCTGGCTAGATTATCAGTTTCTTTAACAGCTGCATACCGATTTGCTACCTGTAGATTTCAAGTCTTGCCCTGCCTGTTCTAACAAGGTAAAAGATGCATGAACAGATGGCTTTGCACAGGCACCTGCATGACTGCTCTGTGCTGATTACATATGAAATAAAGAGATTATAGGAAACAATGGGATCTTCTGACAGTTAGTGTCAGGAGAGTAACTACAAATCTAATTTATCCAGTTCCATAATTAAAGATGTGTTATATATTCTAAGAGTAAAATTGCATTTCCTTCAAAATGGGAATTTGTCTTGGCATATACTATTGTCCTACCAATTGGCTGAAAACACAAATCCATATATTGTAAAAAAAAACAACTCTGGGATATATATATATATATATATATATATATATATATATATATATATATATATATATATATATATATATATATATATATATATACAGTATATATATATAATTACACACACATTATGCCAAACCTTAGTGAATTAATCAGGACATGCTTTCTTGGATAGGACTGAGACCCACTATCCAATGTTTTTGATCATGAAAGTTGAAGGCAATGGATTAGGCAACAGTCTCTGTCAGATTTGTAACTTGAGAGCTTCTCTTCACAGCTCTGCATACGAGAAATCCCACCTCAATCCTGACCCTAAACACATCTGCCATGCAGCCTTGAGCCTATCTCAAGCGGAGAATGCCAATTGTGAAAAAATTTGTTGCGTGTTAAATTCAATTGAGGGCTAGGTTGACCCTGGGTTGTAAGGCAATTGAGGCTATGGAATTAGCCTTCTGTGCCACTAAGCCCTTGAGCAGATTACAAAGGGTTGTCCCTTGGACTTGTGTCAAATTACCACTTACAAAACGCTGCGTGTCGTGCATTTCTATTACACATGACAAAACATAACCCCTTTTTTTCTAAACCCTCCTCATAAAATATTGATTCCTTTGTACTGTAGGACAGCCTTTTGGAAAGTGATTTAGTGACAGGGAACGGTCACAGGAAAACTTGATTTTCTGGTTAGAGATACAAAAGCAGTGAATTGCAAAGCGGTCCTCTTGGATTTAAGAGGACTTTTCCAAACCCACTTTTTGGGCCACTAAGAAGTTCATAAGATCATTTTCCAAAGTGGAGGCGATTCAGCCTATTAATGCCCATCCAGTTCCTAGTGGCTGGTTGATTTTCAAAATGTTGTCAAGACGTAATCAATAAATGTAGGCATGTCTGCAGTATTTAAAAAACAGAAATAGATCACATTTCGGCACTTTTCAGATTGTCAGATTTCGTGTAGCCGCAGTTAAAATGCCCTGCTGTGAAAGATCAAGTGGGGTTATGGCTTCACAGTCAGTTCACCCTGTAGTGTGTATCAGTGGAGAGTGAGGCAGATCTGAGGGTCTTCTGGTATCTCCAGCTTTGTGGTAAATTGATTTAGGACAATGGCATGGAGCTCAACTTGGTTCAAACCACCATGGCTTGCTTAGGATTTCTGTCCTATATGCGGTTGCCCTGAGCCATGCAATTTGCATGGCAGCATAGAAAAGCATAACATAAAAATATTATGTAAAATGTCAGGAAAAAGTAAATTAGATGCCTTTCATAAATGTAAAACTACTAAAGATGCAGCCTAAGTCATTTTCAGTCCCAGGAGGACATTCCAAGCAAATTAATAGAAATTGCATAAATCTTAGTTGTTTGCCACTTTAATTTGCTATATTGGTCTTAAATATGCAATTTTAAAAGAAACACAGTTCCATTAAACTTAATATCTGGTACTACACTTGGTTAAAGAAATCTCTGTTTGCAAGCCATACTTTCAGGTAGTGTTGCGCTTAATTGGCCGTGACAGCAGAGGAGTGAACTTGTCCTCACCACTTTACTTCTTCATCTTCTTTCCTGTCATTAACTAACCAGCTGTCCCACAGTTTCAACCAGTAACATGTATTGACCCAGAATTGATTAATGGGAATGGGAATTAGAATCGGGAATTGATTTCAAAAAGGAATTGGAATTGAAAAACAGGAATTGACCCCAAGCCTGTTTGCTACAACACGTGATTTTCAAACCTTCACTTTTTGATGTTATTATTATTAGCTTATTTAGCAGACGCCTTTATCCAAGGCGACGTACAGAGACTAGGGTGTGTGAACTATGCATCAGCTGCAGAGTCACTTACAATTACGTCTCACCCAAAAGACGGAGCACAAGGAAGTGAAGTGACTTGCTCAGGGTCACACAATGAGTCAGTGGCTGAGGTGGGATTTGAACCGGGGACCTCATGTGCACGGACATCCAACCTCAAGTTGAGACAAAATAAACCCAGTCATTGCTAGCAATGCTGTGGTTTTCTAACAAGTTTGTTCTTTGATGCCCTGTGTTAATCATCTGCTTCATTTGTTTCTCTTAGTTTCCAGAAAGGAAGGGGACAGTTTTACTCTTAGCTGGCCATTTTCTTAGGAAAATGTAAGAGATTTATTTAACCTTATGTAGAACCAGATATCATATTTTAAAATGAAAATGAATGTTTGTGAAATCAAATGTTTCTGTCAAAACATTTGAGATCTATATAGTGGCAATGAAAATGAACAGTTATGAAATTATTTTTGGTAATGCTTTACATTAAGCGTCTCTTAGTCTCTTATTACTGTGCACTTACACATCATTACATTGTTGTTATTCATAGTTACAATGTACTTAATGTGTACATCTTTTTTGCACAATATATGTAAGTACACAATTCTATCAGCAAAGGGTTATGGATAGGGTTAGAGTTAGATCATGCAAAAAGATGTACACATTAAAGACACTGCAACTATGCATAATAAAATTGTAATTGTGTCAGTCCAAATGTATTTACTAAGTAACTAGTATGTAAATACACAGTAATAAGAGACTCTTAATGTGAAGTGTTTCCTTATTTTGTCAGCTACAGCTATATGTGTGACAGGCAAGTCATTTATACAAAAAGGTGTTCTACCCTGTATATACCTATTTACTGCATTAGCATTCATTTGCTTGTGTTACTGTTAGCTTGGACCTGCATTTATTCTAAGAATAGAAAAACCTGGTCCAACCTCAAGGGGCAGGAAGGCCATGTACTGCTCACACAAGAGTAATGGTAGATTGAATATGCTCTGACGACTGGTTAAAAAGCCACTGGGACACTTACTTGAAGGGAATGAGTTACAATTTGTCAACACTTGCAGCATATCCAAATACAGAGCCGGGGAAAAGAGGCGATTTTCATAACAAGAAGCAGTGCTTTCGTCCCAGGGGGTTTTCAAGGTGGAACATTAATGGGCTTCATCATTCACTGTCAGGCTTCAAACCACCTTCTTTGACAATGTGTGTTTTTTTTTCTTCATTTAAAACTGCCAAAAAGTCAAGCTTATATATAGCTTGTCTATTCCTGGCTCGCATATCAGAAAGACTAAATGGTTCTAGATAACACTTGCCAGTCAAATAACAAAATAGATGCAGGATGGCAGGGGCGCTGGAACTAGGGGTGCTGGGGGTGTGGCAGTTTTGTTCATTGGCTTTCAGCACCTCCATTTTAAAAATTGTTCCAGTGCCACTGCAGGATGGGATGATTAAGACATCTGTTTGCTGCCAGATTTTCTTTTTTTTTTTTTTTAAACTGAAGCTACCGCATACAGCTATGGCCAAAAGTGCTGCATCACCCTAGAATTTTAGGATTGAGACATTAATTACAAAAACAAACAAAACAAAACCTATGTGAACATAATTTAGATATTTTATTTAACATAATTTAATCAAAGAAACTATAAATTAATCAAAGAAACTATAAAATTATATTGCAAAAGTCTACCGGAAGCCACAATAGTAGTACTTAGTACATGTTGGATCTCAAAATGTCACATTTCTCCATTTTTGTCATTTTTTTTTGTATGCATGCGATCTGTGTTTTATTAATATTATGCAAGCTTCCTATTAAAAGACACCCCCTGTGGTTTTGCAAGATTAAACCTGACTATAATTACTCCAGAGAAGAATTGCCATTAATGTTATTGCCCAGAGGCATCTTTGTCCTGCAGAGTAGCAATGTGTCTACTTGTGTTCAGCCAAACACTGCTCTCATAAAACAAACTACTGTATCTTATGCATATTGAAATACTGCAGTGAGGCATGGAAACTTTTTTTTTTCTAATCAGCACCTGCTGCTTCCTCTGAGAGCTTCCTCTCACATTGCACCTGAGAGCTAGAACCACGAAGTAGAGAAATGTAAAATTATAACAGTGCTGTGTTCAACTGAAGAAATGTATCATATCATTGGCAATGGAACAAGTACAGCACACCATGGGAGACTTGGGCTTTGATACAGCAAAGTCCCCTCAAACTAGGTCTCCTGGAACCAGGTTTGAAGCCACTGTGCCTCAGAGTGGCTTTCCCTCAACTTCATATCAAGCTCCTCATCTGCTTAGAAATGTGACATCATTTGGAGCAGTGCAATTTTACTGAATGCAAGATAGATTCCAAAACGAGATAATAATAATATAATAATCACTCAATATTGAATAAATAGGAATAATTATGACATGTTGAATATATAATTACATGTCAAAATGACCCATTGTGCTTACTGGTCTAATGAGTGTCAATGAAATACGATCTGTAGCTGCTTATAATTATAAACCAAGCTTCAGCTGTGTCAGAATTAGCAATGGCCAGAAAGAAAAGTGAATGCAGCAAGATGGCTCTTAATGCAGAGAGATAGAGAGTAAGGTAACCTCTTTACGCAATTACATTTACATATAATGATGGATGCTGAATCTTGGGCACCGATATTGTATTTGGTATATTGTATGTACAGTGCTGTCAGGGTCCCCATAACATCAGGTATCCTGACTGTGCAACCTCAACTAAAACGATTCAATAGACATGTGAAATGTTGTTCTATTCACACACCCATTTGTTGTATACTGCTGTTCTTGCAAGCCGTCTATTGGTAGAATCAATGTAAATTGTTGGTGCAATAGTGTAAACTGAGATTGTATATCGTTCTGAAGAAAACAAGTTGCATTAAAACAAAGTTGATTTGATAACCTAACTAAAGTACAAGCAGGGACCTGACATGCATGTGCCCCCATAACTCCAACCTTGTTTTAGACTAATGCTGGATCAAGTTGCATGAAGAAATAATTGACTTGATGTGCTACATGCATTTACTGTAAGCAAACACAGCAGCTAACAGAAACATACATTCAATGTAATGCTCCAAACAACAGTATACAGTTATATAACAACAAAAAAATCCCCTGCACTCAAAATTCCATTGACCCAGTTAAAAAACCTGTAGAAATATAGTGGAAAGATTGTAATGTATACTGCCTAAAGCCATAATAGTTGGCAGGTACAGTGTGTACAGCTATGGCCAAAAGTTTTACATCACCCTATAGAATTAACTAATTGTCGAATGATATCTACTGAATAATGTTACGTTAACATATTAAATTGCATACCACTTTGTAGTTTTCCCCATATACTTTAATGAAAAACTGACAAATGAAAAAAATGTGACATTTTGAAAGCTAACATGAAATACTGTAGCACTATTGTGGCTGCCAGTAGAGTTTTGTGATATTTTGTAGGTTCTTTGATTTACATTATGTTAAATAAAATACCTAAATTATGTTTAGCTATATAAACATAATGTACTATGCCCTGTATTTCACTGTATTTAATGTATTATACATAAGTGCTTTGTGATGGTGGTCCACTATGAAAGGCGCTATATAAAATAAATATTGATTTATATATATATATATATATATATATATATATATATATATATATATATATATATATATATATATATATATATATGTGATGCATGACACTCAGGAGAGAGACATTATACGTTAGAAAAGCGTATAATTCCTATAATTCATTTTTACCAACCCTGTCCGGTAAGCTGTTAGAAAATTAAACGGAGAACTTCAATTCTGAGTTTAAAAATGTTAAATTCACTCACCACTGCGAACAGCTGTTGATATGAAATATCTTGACAGTAGTTAAGTTAGCTGGCATCCTCTCCTTTAGGACAGAAATTCTGGCTATCTTGGGAGCTCAGAGCTGTCACATTGGTCATTTGTATTTCAGACGCTATGCAGAATGGACAGCAAAAATCATGCCTGATTTGAAACGGCCCAGTGGAGCTGTCTTTCTGTTCTGGAAAGATAAAACAAAAGAAAAGCACACTCCTTCAGGTTTTAAAAAGTACTATTGGGATGCCATTATATTAAATCCCACCTCAACCACTGACTCATTGTGTGACCCTGAGCAAATCACTTAACCTCCTTGTGCTCAATCTTTCGGGTGAGACGTAGTTGTAAGTGACTCTGCAGCTGATGCATAGTTCACACACCCTAGTCTCTGTAAGTCGCCTTGGATAAAGGCGTCTGCTAAATAAACATAAAATATAATAATTAACCCTAAAAAAAAACCCTTTGCCAAACCATTAGCAGACCACAGCACTACCGGAAATGGCAACCCATACTTCACAGTGTTGTTAGAAGAGATTTTTGTATCGTGTTATCTAAGGTGCCAGTAATTGTGATAATTTTATATTGCAGTGGTTGAGTTCTAAAGGGAAATTGCAGCACTGCAAAGACATAGATATGAGCTTTTGGAAGAATGGCACCATAGCGTTTATATTTGACATATGAACCAATCCTCACTAGTAACCCATTGCAGAACTACAGCACAGTTCAATATCATTACAAGGGTGGTAATACAGTGAACAGGTATAAAGTAAGCACAAAACTGAATCATTAATAATCCAATAAGGCTTTGTGGATTCATTACATATGGCCATTGAGTCTCCGAGGCAGATCAACTTGGATAATCTGGTCATTTTAACAAACCCTAATTGTTTTCCAGTGGCTAAGACATGTATTTTCCTTGTTCAGGGGCTTTATTTTACATCATTGTTTTATATAATTTGCTCACAAAATCCTAAACAGTGTTGCTTATGGGAATTCAGCATTTTTAATGAGATGGGAATTGATTTTAGGCTGGCATGGCAAAAGGTAACATTTGCCTTTCCTCTATACCAATTCCCAATCTCCTGAAAGTCTTAAGGCCAGTTTTATTGGGGCCACATGACTGTTTCCATTATTTTAAGTTTTATTAATTAATACTGGCGGGAAACTGAGACACTGTTTATATATATATATATATATATATATATATATATATATATATATATATATATGTGAGGGAGTGTATGTTCCTGATGTAAGGTTGACCGCTTTAGGACACTGGATGTAAGCAACATAATGTAAACCAACTGGATGATGAACAAAGTAAAATACAAAAAATAGTGCAGACAATACATTGGGGCATTAGGACCCTGGTAAGCCAAGCGGGACAACAACCTGAATTAATTGGTTTTTCTATTATGGGTTAATTGATTAATAGGGAGATGAATTGTTTAAAATGGGGGAAAGGTGTGTGCACAGGGTGAATGTTGGTGGGAGTTGAAGGAGAGAGAGAAACGAACAAAGAAAGACAGATACGAGACCAAAATAATCTCGGAGTGTGTGCAACCCGGGGAAATCAGGAATAGCCTGCCCCCGGTTAAACAGGGACCGTGTGAGTTGAGTTAGACCCCAAAACACGGGGTAGGTTTTCTTTTGTTTTATTTTTACAATTCTGTATTGTTTTGAGGGGGACCTTTAAATAAAGCAGCCACCCGGCATATTTTCCGTAAAAGTACTGTGTCGGGGGATTTGTTGGACTACAGCACACTTAACACGGGCAAGCTCTTCAAAGGAGGTAACAGTTTCGTTACTATATATATATATATATATATATATATATATATATATATATATATATATATATATATATATATATATATATATATATATATATATATATATAGCACACAAAAAGGGAATATATAAATACTGACATCAGAAGCACTGGCCAGAAAGACTGCACACACTTTTGGGACTTTTGGGATAATTTGCATTCGTGAAATTAGCATTTATACACTTGACTGGAATCAGTGTAGCCCCTGAATTATTTTAAATTTGATGGACTGGCTGTTTTAAAATCATTTTTCTTTACAATAATTCATAATGCGTTTAATAACTAGATAGACAAAGTGTGGATACATGCTATGGTCAATATCTGTCCATATTTTTCTTGATGTAAATTGAAATGTATGAGTATTGTTTATCAATTTTAATATTTAACAGCTGTAATCTTCCCTGTGCATCATTTACAATTCAGCGTTATGCTTTTTATTGGCTTTTTACACAGTCAAAAATGATGCTACCACTTATTTCAGTGGCTTCTACCATTGTGGCTGCCATTTTACTACAGACTTACTGCAAGCTACTGAACCCAGTTGTGCCAAGAGTTAAAAGATTTGCTACCACTTTACATTGTCTATCTACCGTATTCCTTTGAATTTAAGATGCCCTCGAATTGAAGACACAGCCCAAATTTACCACCCTCAATTTGAGGAAAAAAAATAAAACATCAAATAAATATGCATTTACAAAGATACAACCTCAATTACGTTGTTGTATCGTTCAAAACTGGCACGAAACAGTGCTGTTGTAGATTTAACCACGGAGCTCATTTATCGTGCTGCACGCTGCATAATACTTAAGATGGCGTCTCTGTCATACACACACCACAACTCACTTACAGCGACGTAGTGTAAAGGAATATCTCCTAGAAAGTGTCTTGAGGGCATCAGATGATTCGAGGGCATTTGCCATTTACTCCCACCTTTCACTTCCAGAGCTTGGCAACTCTCCGACATCAGCCCAACCTGACCCTAACCCAACCTCAACCCTAACCTTAAACAACCCGTGCCCTAAAACCTAGCCTCAAACCCGATACCTAACCCTAAACCTAACCTTTAAGAATCATCTGATGCCCTCAGGACACTTTCTAGGGGATATTCCTGTGTGCTGCTATTGGCAACAGCAAACACGACATAACACTCCACGGCAACAGACAGCATGTAACCCAGCAAACCACAACAGCATTGAACATTGCTTGGCATGTCGAAAAATACGGGGGTCTGATCGGCATTTTTGATCTGTCCAATCTGGTACTGTTTGTTAGAAATGCTGAAATTGTAAGCGTTTCACTTGGTATTCCTCGGAAGCTTGGTTTGTTTTTTTTCTAACGTTGCTGCTTGCGTATTCAGGTAGTCACGTCTTTTGATGGTGATTTTTAATACACGCATCACTATACTGTACTTCAATTTAAGATGCAGGCTGTTTTTGAGAAGCAAAAAAATAGTCAAAGCGCGAAGGAATACAGTAATTACTGTGCATTTACATAGTAGTTACTTAGTAAATACATGTGTGCATACACACAGTTACAATGTTATCCATAGTTGCAATGTACTTAATGTGTAAATCTTATTGCACAATATATGAAAGGTTATAAAAAGGTTAGGGATATGGTTAGGATTAGGGTTAGACTTAGGGTTATATCAGTACATTGTAGCTATGCATAATACCATTGTAGTTATGTGTAAGTACTGTTTGCTAAGTAACTACTAGGTAAATAAACAGTAGGCTTTTCTTTCCTAACTTGTGGGGGTCCAAAGCTTCCCATTAACTTGCCATGTATTCTTGCAAATTAGTCAGCTGTATCGTCAATGGGAAGCCGTGCCACGTTGTAAAACCCTTCCACACTATACAACTTTAATGGATTATTTTTATCACATTGCATTTTATGGCAGAAAACTATAACATTAAAAGGGCAGACCACATAAATATGCCCTTGCTTCTTGCATCTCAGCTGTCGTGAGCAGCTGCATGCTGATGAATGGCTATTGTCACGTTGGCAGTCAACCCAATTTTAATGACAACGGATGTGCAATGGCAGTTGGAGGTCTGCAGTCATCTGAACTGAGATGTAGGAAGAATTAAAAGTAGGGGTTTTAATCTTGGCATTTTCTTTCAACCGATTAATCACCCCAGCTGGATGATTAATGAATCGAGTAATCACACCCGTTTGCTATAAAAGGCGATTGTAGCGTAAGACAATTGAAAGTAACACTTGGTATTAATGCTATTTATGAATGACACCTAATGTTTTACAGGCAACTTTTTGCAATTTGACAATAAATGAAAATGTTTAGTTGCATGTAATCTGAAGTTAGCCAAAGCAAGTATTTTAATATAATGCATAGAATGCTGTGCCATGCATTACTGTATATTAGCAGTGGTACTGCAACCAATACTGTGTTGAATATGTTGGACTTTTTTTAATGTAAACTTTAACAGGTAATTTATTGAATTGACTTATTTTATTTTAGTTTATTTAGTTAGCTGAATATGCCATAATTAAGACAGACTATAGCTGTAAGTGTACTGCTATGATACAGATTTAAACTAATAGAATACATTGTTTAAAAGAAAAATCAACTTACTTGCAACTCAGATAATAAGATAAACTCATTGTACTGCTGTATAAAATAAAATGTTGCACTCTCAGTATAGCTCAGCAATAGTGTTTCAGAACTGCCTCATTTTAATGGGGCATCTTTGTCAACTCTATCCAGCGCAGTGATGAGGTGATAATTAGTATTTGTCTTCCTCAGATTGCTTATTCTTTTCCTGTAAAACATTGCTTTTTGCATTTGGACAAGTCTGCAATATGACTAATTGGTACAAGATGATTGAATTGTGCCTGTACCAAACACTCATTTAGAAAAATCACGACTTTGTAATCCTAAGACACAAATTAACAAGTTCATTAAAAAAAGTGAAATTATTTGTCAGTCACATTGTGTAATATGAAATAAACAAAGCCAGCACATTCATTAGTCAAACATGTTTCTCTCTATAAACAGCATGCAAATTATAATCTAAAGTGATTTGGGGATTTCTTTCTTGAATAATGCTCTGTTTGAATTTGATCAAAAGACGTATCCTGTAAAATAGTTGATTAAACAAAAATGCACACGCAAACACGTTGAAACATAATATTGTTTGTAACAGTAATATGACAGATTTTAAATAGCTAAAATAAGCAAAGAAAACTACATTTGAATGCTACATTAATTTCTCTCATTTGGGAGACCATATATTTCATCTTTAAAAAGAATGTCATTAAAATGATTTATTTAGGGAAGTTAGGGAAAGTGGTCTTAAAATGCATGTTTTAGTTAAAAGTGCATGGATATAGACTTATATGCAAAGAAATATATATTCGGAAGGGGAACCAATATTCCTGAAATATTCTTTACTTGGTAAACAAATGTTTAGGGTGTTCGCCTCAAAAATACAGCACAACTGGCAACGCATGAGAAAAAGCGGACTGGGAAATGTCACCAACAGCTGCCACAGTCCCCTGAACGGACCCAGAGGCAAGATAATGCTGGGTGGACAATAGTTTGACCACTGCAGGGATAGCATGGCTTCTCTGGGTGACAGGCTCCAGGTCATCTTTTAAATCAGAAAGCAGCTTAAGAATTATGTGGCTGCCAAGCCTGTCCTGTGCTTAATTTAGAGGGTAATGTGGGTACAAAATACCCTTTGTCTTCGAGATGTTAGAGATGTGCGAACTGGTTCCTTTAAAATCGGGTGCTTGGTTTCTGCTTTGGAACCCACGAACCAGATACAAATATCATGGGTCCAGTTCCAATGAGTACTATTATATTACTATTATGGGTCGTAGCTGGTTTCATCTGTTGTCTACAATCTACAACCGGACATTAAAAAAGTCAAAGATCACAGTTTTGTTCAATTGATATTTATAAATTAGTAACACTTTACATTGTGTCTCTAATTACTGTGCATTTACATAGTAAACACATGTGTACTTAAACACAGTTAAAGCGTTTAGTATGCAGAGTTACTATGTACTTACTATGTAATGTGTACATCTTTATGCAAACTGCTTTCAAGTCAATCCCAGTGGCAAATGTAATACTTAGCTTATTTCAATAGCCTGTCTTTTGCGATGTGGATTTTGTTGGGAGTTTCTAGCCCCCAGTGGACATTAGTGTAATACCAGGTTGATAGAAAATGCAAGAGGCAAAGATTTCGCGATCTCACCTTTCTGAAGACAAAATATTAGTCCAATACATTTTTTATCTTCTTACCAATGGACTGCTGGTAATCCATTGCAGTACTGTGATACAATATCAAGACCATTGTGCAATAGATGTTCCAAATCCATTGTGTTGCCATTGCTGGTAATCCATTGCAGTACTGTGATACAATATCAAGACCATTGTGCAATAGATGTTCCAAATCCATTGTGTTGCCATTGCTGGTAATCCATTGCAGTACTGTGATAGAATATCAAGACCATTGTGCAATAGATGTTCCAAATCCATTGTGTTGCCATTGCTGGTAATCCATTGCAGTACTGTGATACAATATCAAGACCATTGAGCAATAGATGTTCCAAATCCATTGTGTTGCCATTGCTGGTAATCCATTGCAGTACTGTGAAACAATATCAAGACCATTGTGCAATAGATGTTCCAAATCCATTGTGTTGCCATTGCTGGTAATACTTTGGTGGGCTGTAGAATGGTGCTCTTACTTTTCTATAAGGTTGAAAGATATAAAAAAAGCTATACCTAGGTGTGGAACACAAAGCAAAGGAGGGCCGTTAAATAAGAATTAACAAGGGTGTGAAAGTAATACATGAAAACTATTTTTTTTTCCATCATGAAAATGCATTTGCTCTTACGGTGAGAAGAAAGCCACCAAGCAGCATGTTTGATCTGCAGGTCAGTCAGCTGTTAATTTAGTATTCATAGGAACCCTTTAGAGGTACTCTGGAGCCTGCTGTCCAACTGCTTTGGGTTCTTTTAAAGCCATTTGCCATGCACCTGGCAATCGGGAGATTACAGATGTTAGAGAGCAAGCCTTCACGCCTTGACTAGATGGAGCCACGGCTTTATAAATGACTTATTTGTACTTTGATGACAGTCGCTTGCAGGTGGTGCTTGCAATTTCTCGGTAATAAAAGTCTAAGCCACCTGGCTCAACAAAAGGAACATATTGTACAGTACAGTCCTTTAATCACCACATTATAGCATTCAGAACACCCCCTGATTCGAATGTTCTCACTGCTTCCTGTTGCTGATTCCTGTGTACTTGCAGGAACAGGTTATAAATTACTACTAATGCACAAAATAAATCAAATACGGTGGCTGAAATCACTCCTTTTTATATGAACATAGCTTTCCTTTACCTCCACGTGCCACTGGCTACCATTTTGTAATTGCAACTAGAATCTGTTTCTAGTGTGTGTTAATCCCCACATGTCCCAAAGGGGACTATCAATTGGTACACTAGCTTGTTTACAAATTTGATATTGCGTTAGGTGTTGCATGTTGGTTGTAAATCTGGTGGCTGACTCCCTCTTTTAATACAATCACAATGGTTTTTGTATTTTGTATCACACGTTCTGGGTCAGTAACCAAGGGTAAAGGAGACGTATGAATTGAAGATCAAAAAAAGGAGAAAAAAACTGCTAATAGTAGCGAGTAGGGTGGTCTTGCCCTGATCCCAGCCTTGACGCAGCGTGGCATTGATTCCAGGGCTCCGGAGTTAGGAATATATAAGAAACCTCTGTCAACAATAGTTGTATGCATAGGGCTCTACCTAAAGCATGGAAACAAAAATAAATTGTGACTCAGTTACATTGCGGTAGACTTACATGTGTGCAGTGCATGTTATATACACCGAATTAGGAAGCAGACCACGTACTACTTCATTATATGCCCAAGTACAGTATACGGCATTGTCTGTCACAATCCCAGACACCTTGTTAAACTCAATATCAAAATCTGTCAGGCATCTGATGACAGCTTATGACACGGTTGAGTAATTTACCAGTTCAATTACAGCAGTGTCCAAAAGAAATGGGGTACGCTCTTCCGAACCAGCCACTTTGGGGTAGAGCAACAATATACAACACAAATAGTTATCATTGTCATCTGTTGTCTCGTCAAACACATTGCAAACAGAATCAGCTTTTTGCATATGTTCTTTCAGCTTGTTCCCATGTAGTTCAAACACTTTGGGTAAGTAATCTTGGCAAAGTCTGTTAGCAGATGGAAGAGCACCTGTGTTTGAGATTTTTTTTCTGACTATACTCCCTTAACACTGGGTTATCCAGTTTCTCCAACGGTATGTTTGCACTTAAGAATGCCTCGACAAGTTCAAAATATGCCACATTTTGAGCGTCACAACTCTGTGCTGCGATTTAAATATGTATACAACATGAAGTAAAAAGCAAGTCCTGGGATTTTGTAACATGCAGAACTAGCGCTTGCAGAAGCTCTGTGTTTTACAACGCAGCATCAGCACAGTGCTAGACATTGCAGTAGAAGCCTAATATTGTGGGATCTGCAATTTCTGCAATATCGCGTATAAAGTAGGGGCCTCTAAATCTGAGGACCGTACTTGCAATTCCTAGTCTACTGATATAGTTCTCTCTTCAACAGCCTGGCTTAGTTCCTTGGATCCTGCTGTCCTATGCTGACTTGCACAGTCACTCTGAATTATACAGCTTGAACCTCCATTGATTTATATTCTCATTCAACACACTCACAAACGGGCAGCGATGCTGATAACACATTACAGAGTTCTACTTAATTACAGACCCTTCCAATACTGATAATGAGACAGAATGCTATTACATGCTATTTGTTCATGTTCATCTCAAACATGCTCAATTGAACCGAGATGAGGATCTTGGTGGAAGAGGCTTGCAGTCTCTGTCATGCTCCCTGAAATCATTCATGCACAATTTGGTAAAGTGGATGGGTGCATTATTGCCATGAAAGTAGTCATCACTATGTAACATTTAGAATGAGACAGTAAAACTGTTATATAACTTTTATGTAATCCTTTAATACTTGAGTTATTTAAAGAATAAAACAATTAAGCATCTTTTTATTATTATTTGACGTTTGTAATTGTCTGATTTTCTGTTATTTTAAGGTTTTAATGAGTGCAATTAACAATCAAGTTCATTGAAACATGCCAATCTGTAAAATGATTTCATTTAAATGAGCAGCAAATATTTATTTTCCAAAAGTTTTCAAGTACTGTATAGAAAAGGTGAGGTGAAAAGCACATCTAGAGCCCCTGGCAAGCACTGTTTGAGTGAAAGGGTCTCATTGACCTTGTAACATTATAGTAACTGCTTTCACAGCAGGGTTAACAAAGCCAAGCCATGAGGGAACACCAGTCCTTGAACACATGATCCCTGCCCTGCTCACCCATGTTTAGAAATACTAAACTTTCTGCTCCAGATTTACGAAGGATCTGCTCCAGTGAAAAGCTTGATTTTATTTCTAAACACTAGTCCGGACTCCATTTATTAAACTAACAAAGCCGAGTTCATTTTTGTGGATACAACAAGAACATAGGCTAGATCAGCTTCTAGCAGGAAAGAGCGAGCCAGCATCATTGTATGATCTGTCAATTTGGATCAAGTTTCAATTTGTTTTACCGCGGCACTTCGGACATGTAGATGATTGTGCTCATAACAACAAAAAAAAACTTTAGTTGCTCTAGCCTCCATTTCTACTTGCTCTTTTAAGAATAAAAAACACAAGGAAAATAGCAAATTCAAGTCTTTGGCTAACCCCAAGTGCAAACAATCTTTCCATATAACTCTTTGTCACCACATTGTCACCCTCTGATATTTTGAAATACAGGGATGAATCAAAGCCATACTTGTGGGAGTGAGTGAACATAACCCAATCCCTATTATTTATAATCACATTGTGTTGTTGAGGATCCAGCAGTGATAACTGTCACTAAACACAGGCCTGTATTTATCTACTTGCAAGACAGTGGCTGTCCTCTCGAGGCCCCTGGTTCTATTGAATCTGTCACAAGGTACACAAGAATTACAAGACAAGCTGGGATCCAAGGGAAATAACTGCTATGCCAGATGGCATTTGCCCAATGGCAAACAAATAATTGGAACCTGCAGAAGGTTGATTTACTGAAAAGAAAAAGACACTGCAAAAGTTGTATAACTTCACAGTTGAAATGTAACAGGAATACTTATAAACTCAGTTATAAACAGCTAATAATGCATCTATGATGAGTATAAATTATATACTGTAATAAACCATATCAGACGATAATACAATTCTGTAGCTATGCAGTGTTACAAGGAATTAGTAAAGCATTTTATAATTACTTTATTTTATGACAGCTTAATGCTAGTTCTTTTTTAATAAAATGGTATTCTTCTCAACTGCTATTTCT
The DNA here is from genome assembly GCA_030684275.1 of Acipenser oxyrinchus oxyrinchus. Lineage (NCBI taxonomy): Eukaryota > Metazoa > Chordata > Actinopteri > Acipenseriformes > Acipenseridae > Acipenser > Acipenser oxyrinchus. The sequence continues at coordinate 4,577,646 of CM060302.1, read as the reverse complement.
ATTCGTCAAAACTGGAGAAAAATGGACTTTTAAATGATTACCACTAAGAACCCTGTGCTGATGTGTTTGTTTTGTGAAATAACATTTCAAACTTTGCGTCCAGCGGAATTAAACTGCTTGGCTACAAAAGCATTATTTAAGTACCTTAAAAACAGCATTTTTTTCAAGGTGTAGGAGATCACAACTGTGTGACTGGTCCATTCTCCGATGGCACAGAAAAGACACAGCATGAAAACAATAGTCTGTCCTATTCTGCTTGCAATTACTAAGTGTCAGGTCAGTGTGCCCTTCTAACTGGGCAATTACAAAGATAGGACCACAAAAAAAAGCCTCACTTAGTTCTTATAAAAGTGTCCCTGGCAAAACTGCAGTCATTATGGGGCTCAGTATACCAATGGTGTAATGATATGAAGCATCCAATACACACAGGCACTGCAATCCATTGCAGCACCATGATACCATATTGGGACCATATATTCAGGCTAATACGCTGGGGTTATAATCGGAGACGATTTGTTATTTTGTTTCCTTTACTCGGTTATGCTTTCCAATAAGTGGCTCTATATACTGTGTACTTACATAGTAGTTCCTTGGTAAATGCATGTGTGCTTACAAATAATTACAATGTTATTATGCAGTGTTGCAATGTCCTTAATGTGTACATCTTTTTTGCATAATATGTATTATCCCGTTTCGTTGGATCTCATTAATTCTTTATTGTCACTGCTTTTATACGAGATGTCTGACCTTTTTGGATGAAAGAACCTTCTCTAACCAGAGAGATTTTAATGAACCAATTAAATAAAAAAGGAATATATAAATAATTAAGCTATACACCGCTTCATTATTTTGGTTCTCATAGTTTTATGAGCAAGCTGTTTAGCTTGCATGTTTACTTACACTTGACACAGCACTTAGACTTAGACTTAAACTTTTATTATATAGGAAAATATAGGACTTGGTAACATGGTCTCACAGTGAATTATCGGAATGCGAAAATATCAAAGGAGCACACTGTGTGACTTACTCAGGGTCACACAACGAGTCAGTAGCTGAGCTGGGATTTGAACCAGGGACCTCATGGTTATAAGCTAGTTTCTTTAACCACTGGACCACACAGCCTCTATACCTGTAACATGAGCTGGGTTCAAACCAAGGTCAAAGGCATTTTAGGATTGTACATTGTCCCCTTGAGACACACTAGTTTGTTTAAACCAGTAGGGACAAAGCCAGTGACAAAATGTACTGTTTTTGTCCCTTGTTTGCAGATTATGTCTCTTAAGACAGTAGAGAGGATGGGTTCACTCCTATGCCTTGGACGTCTTTCTTGGAAATGACAGCAGAGCCTAAACGTAAAGTCTACTGGCAGGAGTTTATTGAGCTCAGGAGCTCAGCAGGTGACACGTATGTGGTGTATTCAAGGTAAGCCAAATAAACAGTCATCAGGAATGAGTTGCATAGACACTTATTCACCAACACTGTCCCTATTTCAAGGTTAGCCAAATAAACAGTCATCAGGAATGAGTTGCATAGACACTTATTCACCAACACTGTCCCTATCCTTTTTTTAAACTGTTTTGCCAAGAGTAACTATGAGCTACTTCTGTAGATATTGCCAGATCAGTTAAAACAGAGAATGTTGTTCTTTTAAGTATTATTCATATTATAGCAAACAATGTATGTGTACCCTTACATGAAAAAAAAACTATTGGGGGACCAATGTAATTAAATAGTTATCAGTCTATTACCCTGAAAAAGCCCTGCTATGGTGGCAAATTACTGCAATAAGCTAATGTTGTGATACCATTTGTATGTCAACATATGACAGTGCAAGCACTGTGTTATCATCCCCGAGTAGCTATGGAGTAATTACAGAAACCCTCACCCCCACCCCACCACCACCATTGACAAATCAGAAATGACAATGACATGGAAATTGTTTTGTTCCCCATTGTAACAACTAAATTAACTACTGTACTGAGGGAGAGACAAGTAGTTTAAACTTTACCCTGTGTCATCTGAAAATAAAATATCCTCCCCTGGGTCTGTTGTTGAATTAATGTCTTATTTATGGAGCTCTTTGGTCCCTGCACAGTAGACAACTGCAGAATCCTGAATACTACCTAGTGCACAAGTCATGTGGTTCAGTTCCTGTGCTTTATTTCTTGAATACTGTACCTACCTAAACAGACTGTCTGCTTGTAGAAGCTACTTTTGCATGATGATTTAAGGATGAAACTACAGAAAATATGGAGTGCCACCTTTTCTATTATTCACCAGATGCCACTGGGCAGAGTTGGGGTCAATTCATGTTTTTTCAATGTTCAGTTTCTTTTTAAAATCAAGATTCCCTTTTAGTCAAATCCAACTCCCTGTTGATCGGAATTACAATTAGCAGTGTTCTATTAACATTGAAGTCAATGAGTCAGTTCAACTGGCTTCAAATTAAAGCAGTTGAGCAATCACAATCATTCTTCTGTCTCTAAAATTGCCATTCCAATTCCTTCAAAGAATTGGAATTGGAATTGAAATGGATTTTATAATGGAAAAACAGGAATTGCCCCCAACCCTGGAACTGGGAATTATTTACTACAGTTTAATGTTAGTGTACCTCAACTGAGAATCAATTCAAATCAACATATTTGTTGTTTTCATGAAAGATAGACAGACAGAGACAGAAATAAATAAATGAATTGTTCTTGAGGAGCAGGAGGTGAGGAGGAGTGGTGGAAGGTTGTCACAATTCTTCTACAAGACTGTCAGCAGAGATCTTCAAACACACTGCAAAATGCATGAATCAAAGGTATTCTCTGAGGATTACTCGTTGTTTACGAAAGACTGGGCCTCTCAGGCTGGGCAGTGTCTCTTTATTGTTACCATGGTAACTGCTCCCATTGCTTAAAGTGACTCTAGCTCACAAAACAATTCCATACGTCTTACCTCTGTTACGCACCTCCATTCAGTATATAGGTCTCAAACGTGCTACTTACCTTTCAAAGTCTGTTTCACTCCCCTATGGATCACTTCATCAGAGTTTTTGGTGTCAGTTTGCTATATAATCTGTTTCAGTAAACACATGGTGGTGATAAAAAAAAAAAAAAAAAAGTTCATTTTATTTGTCATTGTGAATTTAACGTTCGTTAAAGGTGAGGAACAGTGTCATTAGTCAGGCACCTTGTTAGCCTCACTTTAAATCCTGATGAACTCATGTGAAGGACCACCCCTCCTGTCATTTTCTTTCTATCTTTTCTAAAGAGAAGCTTGTTACGAGTATACGTATCACAGTTCTCTTAACTAATGTGCTATTCCTCTTGGTTTGGGTCACTTTCATTTTCATGCATCACATCCTGGTGACTTTTGAAAACTCAGATGTTTACAGCACCCCTGTGACCTCAATTAAGCTTGCAAAGAACAGCTGGTTATGTAACCAAGTAGAATAGCACATTAGTTAAGAGAACTGTAGATAGAGAACACTACATTCACACTGACTAATAAAATGAACATTAAAGAATCTATTAAATTAACCAACCAATCTACCCACTAATGTCAAACATGGCGTAAGGAGAAACAAATATGATTTTTAATTACGTAGGTTACTGCCTTGGGCTAAACAAATGAAACGGCATCAGATTCAATGACTTCCAATGGATGCATACAAGGTCCTGTCATTCATTATGCATGAAAAAAAGCTTTTATAATAAACTTTGTCAGGGAATGACTTTGCTTAAGGCTGTTGGACTACAATCAAATGTAAAGCTCACCACTGGAAAGAACATTAATTCACGTCCCATGGCCTTGGGCATTAGTGTCCTATTTCTAATTTATGGGAACTAATTTTCCTGATTAAGTTAAGCCATGTACAGTGCTATTATTTACTTCTAAGGGTTAGTTATAAACATAGGTTGAATTGATTGATTGTTTTTTATTTTGTAAACATATTAAACTGTGACGTGTTTCATGCCATCTTATAGAGACACTAATAAGTAAATATGAACATGTATTATCGTTAGTTACTAATATGATAGTGAATGCTGTGTAAAAAGGTTTATTACATTTGTGTGCACAATGCACTAATGTTGGTTAGCTCAGGATTGATGTGAACTAGTTTATACCATTACAGATTGAAAATTACTATTTGGATCCCATTATAAACGTCATTACATACCCCGAAGAAATTCTAGCAGGAAGTAATTACAGAACACAGCATTGGAAACACAATGGATTTGGAACACATTTTACTGTAGTAGGCACCGGATCTTATAATAAAGGAAGAGGGAAGGAGTTTTTGTTTCTAGACCTAATGTACGGAACTTGATTTATAGTAGCTCCCATATATGCTTCAAGTTCTCCTCTTGCTTGTTGGTTTCGTGCCTTATTGTTGGTGTTGGTAGCTGCATGCTGACTCTTGTCTAGCCACGTTCACTACCAGCAGCGGGCTGACTCATCTGATGAACAGGAGTGGCAAGTGCAAGCTCTTTTTGGCGTTTTACCATTTGGATTGTGAAAAAAATCATGCAATATATCATTACAGAACACTTTTTTGTTATTCAATTCATGGCTGTCTCGGATCTGGTATTATCCGGCTCAAATTCACCCCTGGGTTCATTAGATAATGAGAGTATTATCAATGACATTCTCATACCAGTGCAGCTTCCCTTGTGCCATAGCTGACAAAGAATGGGAGAATTGAAGTAAAATGAAAACAAAAAAAATAACAATTCTGCAAAGTTTCCAAATTGCTGTGGTCACTTGATGTGTTGTGTGATCCACCAGACCGATATCCGCTGTGTGAGAGTGTGCAAATATTCGGCAATGATCGTGTGAATGAAGAAGGGTCTCAGTGACTTCGGAGGGGGCATAAGAGTGGATGCATGAGCAACTGGCCTGTCCCTGTAATGGCAGCATGGGCCATTGTGACAAGCAGCAGACAAACTACAGTGGCCCAAATCACAAAAACCAAATGTGCTTGGAGCCATGCATTGTGGGGTAGGTGTTATCTAATCATTTTTTTTACAAGTCATAGTACTCGCTTTGCCATTGTTTATCAGGGTGCTGAAGCGACATGTATTTTAAATCATTATTCCCTGTCATATGCAAACTACTGAGTTTTGAAATTACATTTTTCTGAGGCTTATTTTTATAATGGGTTCCAGAGGGAAGTAGTAAAGAAGCCATCTATTTTTTTATTATTCACCAGTGCTTACAGAAAACACAAAAAAAGATTTTGAGGGATCGTCTTCACGGGTGACATTAATTAGACACAAAAGATAGCTAATTGTTTCTAGAGGGACAGAGCCTTTTGGACACCAAGTAAATAATAGCCCAGCTTTTAAAATATCTGAAGACATTTTGAGTTATGGAAATGGATGCTTATGAATAGGATTATGATTTGAGTCTAATAGCTGTTCACAGTTTAATGCCACATATCCGTTTGCCACTGGGACCTTGTTGATTGCTTTGGGGCATTAAAACCTTGAACTGGAGAAAACAAAACAGACAAACAGAAAAGTACTAGAGTCTGGAGCTTCTGGGTTTGAATCCCGTTTGTGCAGCGGGAGTGTGTGATGCACTGCTTTTACGGATTCTGACCCCTGTCAGTGAGATGAGGTTAAAAAGCTCCATAACCAGATATGCACACAAGCCCAGCTCTTTTGCATCGTGGTTAGGACTCTCGCTTGTGGTGTGTGTGTGTGTGATCACAGTTCACACCCTCCCTTCTCCGTTACATTAGAACCGTTACTTGGATCTTATGCAATGGACAGTTTTGTATGCTTGCTTGCTTAGGGAGACAAATCTGTCGGGGACGGTTCACCCCATCAAGTGCCTGGCAAGGCAAGACACCTCCAGGGTTGAGTAATTTGGTAACTTATTTTTTTATTAAACAACGAAGGAAATATTGGAAGTGTCCAAAAATGCAACCGGGCAAGTTAAAATTCAAAATACAGTGACTAAGCAAGCTGCTGTTACTGAACTATTATTATTATTATTATTATTATTATTATTATTATTATTATTATTATTATTATTATTATTATTATTTTATGTATCCTAGTTCTGTACTTAAATACATTTACATGCAAGTCCTGAATCAGAGTACAACTCTGTGCCTCATTGATCACTTTAGACTGTCAGACTGTACTCTCCCTGGTTCTCTTTTATGCATTTTGAAGCTTTCTCTGATATTTATGCAGTCCTTTTTGTGTGAAGGTTGACTATTAGGGCTAAGGTCACTGATAACTATTAATAGTGTGAGATAAGCATACTTAGATATTTATAAAGCATTTGCAAAAGTTCGGACAGTGAAACCCTGATTATAATTTCAAAGCAAGCACAAAGCAGTGTTGGTATCAGGAATGCTCAGATAACCTGTCAAATACGCGTTAAATAAGCATTAAAACTCACATACATACTGATACACCTGGGTCTGTTTTTCTGGGGAACGTGAAATATAACACTGTACAATTATACCAAGTCTACATGTACAGAACATTGTAATAATTAAAAACCCGAGGCTAACATACACATCTGAGAGTTCTGTATGCTATTTTGGGCTACTTCATATGGCAAAACATTTCAAAACTATACAGACCCTCATTTACATGTAAACCTCCTAGCCTTAAATGGCAATTTTATAAACTGATTTTTTTTGTTGTTGTTTTTACCAACACAGACCCAACTTCATTACAAACAAACATTGTGGCATGCAGAGATCCCCATAGGTGAAGCATTGCGCACCCTGCCGATTTCCCACAATCTCCCTTGAGGAGACTTTCCATAAACGTACAACCGCATTAAACTGATACATATGTATCAAATATAGAAGATACAAAATATCCTTTCAATGCTAGTCCGGTTTAGGCTTTTTAGGGACACTCCACTTTTGAATCCTGCTTGTCATCTCTGGCTGGTATTTTCCTACCTTCTCATCTCTGACGTGAAATGTGTTATCGCTGCCAAAGGCACAGTTTCTGTCCCTGTCTCTCCGAGACAGCTCAGTGCTAATTAAAAACAGTTTAAATAGACAAACCCCGGCAGTTGCTTAAATCTCGATTAAGTATATCAATGTGAATTCCTGCTAGAGAAATACATTTTATAAAACTGCAGTACTTTATTGGGGATGCTGTCTTCAATGGCCACCACAATCACAGATCTCAATCCAGTGGAGCATGTTTGGGATGAACTTGAATGACGCATTCGTCATCACGATCCTCTGCGGCAATTGGTTTCATTCGACTTTAGGAAGCAAAATGAGTTAACTCAATAGGGTGATGCAAAACTTTTGGCCACAGCTGTACATTGCAGACTAAGGAAGCCTAATAATTTAACTTACGTTCTTTAATTAGCAGCTACAACATTTTGGCTTCTAGCAAAGATGACTCATTAGCTATTAAAATTGCCCCCATTACTTCAACAGGATCTAAGCAGATGTAATTACCAGTAGGGATGCATAACGTTGGACTCATCATTTAGCTTCAGACAGAAAGCCGGTGGTGCTCTCATTTACCCTGCTGATACAACCTGTCCCGCTTCCCTGCCTCGTGCTCTGCCACACACCTTGTAACATACCAGGGGAAATTTCAATATGGTAACAGAGCTCTAAACAAGGCTTTGAAAGGCTTTATCTTATCTTAGATTAGCCTTAGCCTTGATAGCTGTGCCCCTCTTTCGCTGTCTTTTCGTTCTTCGCTTGCAGAATTGTAATTCCTTATCTTGTACTCAAGTCATGTTGTCTGCTTTTCAACTCTACCATTGAGTTTGATCTACAGCACCTGAAGTGAATAGGTAACAAGAGCGGCAGTAAGTCTTAATTATTATTTTATTATTTATTTCTTAGCAGACGCCCTTATCCAGGGCGACTTACAGTCGTAAACAATCTATGGTACGGTATATTGTATTTGAAAAATCTACACAGATGGGGTGATGTTACCCATGACACTCTAATGTTGGTTGCACTGCACCTCTTGAAAGTTGAGTTTTTCTGCAGTATTCCTTTGACTACAGCCTTCTCTGTGAAGACCTCTTATTCTCTTATTTCATTGGTCAATTCACAGTTCTTACTGGTCGTGCAGGCTTTGTCAAAGTTCAATGGAAATCAGGAAGGGTGTATTCATTCATGATTATCATTGTCGTGTAATATGTAGCTCCCTGTGAATTTCCACTTCTGAAAGAATAGTGTAAATATAAAATTGGCACTTAATAAATAAATGCAGCTAACATTTACCTTTCTGACGCTTTATCTATGACACTACGTTTAGGAACATGGCAGCTGGTTTACTTTGCTTCCTGTAAATGATTGAACACATTGCATAATGATCCATTTTGAATGTGGTTCAATCTGACTTAATCAATATTATGTTTAATCATGAAATGATTAGACCATGAAATGCTGTAAAATAAAATTTTAGACCATGAAATGCTGTAAAATAAAAGTTTTTACCGTGGAAAAAAATACAGCCCAGGTAATCAGCAGGCAAATTGCTGTAGTCTTCATTTTTAGCAGAAGTCTAACAAATACCTTATGAGCGATACCAGTATTGTGTATTTTTTTTCTCTTTCTTCAGCCCTGATGTTAAGTGTAAAACCTTTTCCAAACTAGATGCTTAATTCCCAAAGTTAATCTCTAATATTTGCATTTTTGGAAAACAAGATATACACAAAGCCCAAATAATAGAGAGTATTGTATAATTCAGTTTGATAACAAAAAATAAAAAGCAGATTTTGTTTGGACCACCACTGCAGTACTCATCTGGCTATATCCTTTGATCCTATCTCTTATAACTCATTCCCAACACATGGTACAGTACAAAAAACTGCTTTTATAATTCCTTATGTTGCCAGAATATGACCCACTTTGCAGAGGTTCAAAATCAAAGGTTATTTTTTTCTTTCTCTAAAAAGGAGTAAAATTTTTATTTTTGATAGTGCATCAAAAAGCTTAAGGTAGTAAGCCTTGGAGATTTCGCATTGAAGTCTACAAAGAAGTATTGCTATCTCTAAAGACATTGCATATATTCGTGTCTTCCCCATAATGAACATGCAGCCCTGACAAGCTATGCACGAAGACACAAGCTGATGGAGCAGTTAGTCTAATCTGGAGATCAATCACCCCATTGATTTTCTGCTCACGCAGAACCCATAATGGTGCCTTATGTAACCTGCTTCAACTTTGTATTTTTTTCTCTCTCCATATATTGAGGTCATTAGCTTCACACAGTGTCTGACCCAAGCTTAAAATGCACCTAGTTACAAATCCACACACATCTGTGACCCCTCTCTTAAACAACAGCGTAGTCTAAAATATCACAGTTATTTTGTTGTTCTTATTGTTTGTATATCAGTTTCTATTTGTCTCAACATTCTGTTGACTTTTTAAAGCTGTGGCCACAGAAGGACTCTCAAGCATGTCTTCTCTCTAAGTTCAGCTGGTACACCAGGGTGTAACTATTAACCTGTTCCCCCCTGCAACACTCTGCCTCTAGCAGATACATCAGTCAGAAATACCACAGAGGACAAATGTGGTATTTCTTACATCTGCTTGGGGCAGTGTTTTGCTGGGGGATAAATTAAAGGTTTCAATCTGGCATATCAGATGATGTTTGACAATCCTTTTGTGGCCACAGGCATCCTCTTTTAAATTCAATGTTCTTACAATTGGTTAGTAACATTAAGTGCCCCCTTTAAAGTTTGGTTCTGCATTAATTACAGATACATAAATATTTCAAATCAGACCTAGGATCAATTACAATTGTAATTGTGCAATTCGTAATTGCAATTACAGAACCTTGGTACACCTGTGTAAATAAGTGTAATTATACTATATAATTGATCAATTACAGTTCAGTTATGCATTTATTTGTCATTCAATCATTATTCTTGCACCACTTTTTATTTAAAAAATAAATAAATAGTATGTTTCTGTATTTGTACCTGTGATTATTCCTCAGTCATGTTAGTGTGTGTGTAGTTGTGTGTTACTTTTTAGCATAATTGTAATTACTGCAGCATAATTATAACTGAAATTGTAATTGAACAAAATAGCATTAGAATTGCTTCAAATACAGTGCAATGTTATGCACTGGCTTGCATGGCCCAAGTTTAGCTGGAGCATTAAAGTGACTTTGAACAGCAGTACATGGAAGTGATACCAGGAAGCAGCAGCTACTTCTTATACATAGTGTTGTGTTTTAAACCTCTGCATCTCCCCAACTGAAGTATAAAATACAGGCAATGAACCAACATATCTTCAACAGGAGAATGAGGGGCCAGTTAATTACAAGGGAAAAAAACCTTGGTTAGAAGGCAGGCAGACAGACAGGCAAGCAGGCAGGCGTGCTAATATTCAATTAGATGCAAAATACAGATCAAAAGTAAAACCATCATTTTACAATGGGACTACTTTTGTACCTCATGCAGTGTTTAAACCTGACACTAAGCTGTCTCAAGTAATAACTACACAGGGTTTTCCCAAAACATCACTTTGAAGTGCAAGATACTCTCGCTTCCTTTTGATTTCTAGACCCTCTACTACTGGAAATATTTAGCAAGTGTGATCCTTGGGGCGCCTGGTTTTCATCAAAATGCTGCCGTCTACCCATAACGAGACATGTCCCTGTTTTCCATTTATATCTGAATATCTGAGGTGTTACATTCTAATGATCTTAGACAACATGCTTGCAATACTAGTGTACTACCCTTAGTCCTGGAGGGAACCATTAGCCTTACCGGCAATGGCACTTACAGCTATGGCCAAACGTTTTGCATCACCCTGTAAAATTAACAAATTTCTTTATAAAGTCGAATGAAACATTAAGTGTCTCTAATTACTGTGTATTTACAGAGTAGTTACTTAGTAAATAAATGTGTACATAGACATAGTAAAAATGTTATTATGCAGAGTTACAATGTACTTCATGTGTAAATCTTTATGCACGATATATGTACACATTTGTGTAAAGTGTAACCCTGCAAAGTGAAGCAGGTTTAAATGTACCTAGCTTCAATATCATTGTTAGCTGCTAACCTCTGTAGCCCAAGGTCAGCTAACCTCCTTTTCCAATCAAATGATCATATTCACCTGTGTGTTGAGTTCCCTGTCTATAATGTTGCATAGCTTCACTTTCCTTTTTTAAATAGCGTATTAAATTGCAGGATAATTGGAATTTTAAGTTTATGATGTTGAAGGTGAAAAGGAGGATAAAAAGCATAATTTAAAACTTAAGCCAATAGAGAAAACAAGAACACAAAAACACAAATAGTTCCCTAGGACATTCTATCCGATAATAGAGTCTTGATTTTATTGACGACATCTGCAATCCCCTCGGCGACCATTTCACTGCATTATTTTTACGACTGCATAAATCTTTTATGCGAATTTTAAATCAAAAGCTGTAACCTTATTAAACTGATATATAGGCTGCTCCAAAAAAATGTAAAGAAAGGGAGGTGCTCTACCAGAACACGTGGCTTTCTCATATTTAAGACTAACTGTACCAAAAATATGTTAATAGCAGATCACTTCTAATTATATGTCTAGCAAAACTAAGAACTGCGAAAGCATTCCTTTTATTATTAGTACTGTCATTTATGAAACAGTATAATGAATACTAAATATGTTTCTAGCTTGTCACTTTTTAATAACTGTGTCAAAGGGATTTTTACATGTTAATTCCAAGGTGGTAATATGTTATTTTCCTTTCAAAAAACTTAAAACAAGTATAACCTTTCATTTTCAAGAAGGAGGTGGTTTGTTTTTTAGATAACACGTAAATACAGTCAATGCATTATATTTTCTCTTGGGCTTGAAGACTCCCTTCAGGCTTGTTTGTTTGGCTTGTTTCCATTTTTGCATCCCCAAGTGGCTCACCCAGTAAAGGCATGGTTGTGTGGTGCGCAGAGCGAGTCTTACAGTCAGGGGAATACAGTCTTGGCTGTGTGAAATTTCAGATCTTCCAAGGAGATTCCAGTGTTGCTTCGTCTGGCTCTCCTGCTGATCAGGGAGACAAAACCAGCAGTGACTGCTTTTCCTCACTCTAAAGCAGCCCTGATGTCAAGCTCCTGGATATAAAGAAGCAATTGGCTTGGTTGTGAGATCGGATGACGTACTCTAACCTTCAGCTCTCCTGAACTGTTGCTGGCACTGTATAGAAAAATAAGCACATGACTTGGAAAACCTTGACTGTACTTGGCTTTTGAAAGCAATGTTCTTTCCAGTTGTGCATCTTGCCCTCATTTATTCGGAGAGACAATAAAAACAGAAATGTTGTAGCTTGGATTGTATTCTCAGAAATAAGCAATGCATATATAGTCGAGGATGTGGACAGAGGTTGGAGGGTTTAAGACCAAACTTTCAGACCAGGCATTTCTGATATAAGCGCACATCACAATTTTATATATATTAAAAAAGAATTGAAATAAAACAGTACACTTGTGCCCCATGTAATTCATTTACATCTACTGCCCAATGGGGAAAATTGGGATCTCCTGGAAATACCGGGTACCATTTTGAAATACAAGCAACAATACTGCCATTCATATAGAGTTATCTAGAATCAATACCTTTAGACTGGGCATTTTGTAGCTTGCCACTTTTGTAGGATGCCATATATCTGTAATCATATTTAAATTTAAGCAAAGTAAGGCAGGGGTGAAGTACCTTTTGGGACGTTGCCAAAATGCTCACTTGCTGAGGAATGCTGTCCTGTGCAGCTTGCCTTCTTTACAACAATTGTCCTTCTCGTGCTTTACGTGTGCAGGGTTGGAAATACGACTCCTATTGCATTGCAGTTTCACCATGAGCTTGATTAGCCCCAGTGTATAGGTAACAAGCTCAGGTGTGTCTTATTAGACAGAGTAAAACCGGGAATGGATCAAACTGCCATGCAATGAGTCTTATTTCCGTCCTTGCTTCTGCCATTGATCTGCCAGACTAAAGGGTAGATTTAATCAAGAACAAAACACAGCAGAGCTTTATAGCCCACATTATTTCATTATTCAATCACACCTCACAGAAATATACACCCTTACTGCATTAGAGAGATTTTTTAAATATATCTGTGGTCACAAACCTTCTCATGGGATCCACCAGGCTCTGTAAAAGTTGTGTGCAACTATTCAGCAATAACCATGAGAAAGTAGCAGGCTTTATGTGACTTTACAAGTCGTTGGGAGCTCATGCCTCCAGCTTGTCCTTCAACACAGCTGCTACATTGACCCATTATGTCCATCAAGACAATCTCCAGGTGTTTTTGTGGTCATTATCTGTTTTATTAAACCTATGTTAGAGGGCAATAGTGTTTTGACTATGGACTGCTGAGTGACATCAGAGGGCAATAGCTCTTTGACTTAATGACTGGTAGAGTGATTATTGATCAGTTTGTGGGCAAGAGCACACACTACAGTATTATGGGATCTGACATTGATTATAAGGTTGCATAATGTTCTGGAGAGTATGTGATTGAACGTTGGCATTGAAAATAAGTGGAGCAAATCATTCTTGCTAGCAACGTTACATGGGGGTGAAAGGACTGCTTTGCTTTTTGTTGGAGATTGCAGGCTTTCTGCATCAGGAGGCGGATGAGAAGAGATGACTGTTACTTGAAAATCCAGGATCAGACCTCTTTATTTATTTTTTTTCCTGTTTGGTGGATAAAGCTCTACTCAGAAATTGCTTTTGGTACACATTCAGCAGACACCATGCTAAACTGTTTTCAAGCAGGGAGAGCTAAATTGTATTTCATCCACAGTACAAAATATGATTTTTGAGAAACTATTATGCTTGCCGAATGAAGCAGGATGCAGAAGTAAAAAAAATAAAAAATGCATTGTGTTCACAAACTGAACTATAGGGTGAAATTGATTTATCCACAGACAAAGGTTATTTTTAGCCCCAAACACCCGACAATCATATTCAATTGGACAGTAAAATATAACTTTAGAGTCTATTTACTACATTTTGTCCCATAGTTTAGACTTCTGCACAGTCTGCTTTATCAGAAAGAATGTAATCTGTGGTGTTTTATGAATAACAAAGGTAGTTTCAGTAGTCCTGAAGTGTTCTCCATTAAAGTGATGGAAGCGAACAAAAGCCATTCATAAAAGCTTACCTGTTCTGCACTTCCATTTGCTACATTGGTCTCAAATGTGCTGTTTTGTAAGAAGCACATGTTATAGGAATACACTGTTTGCTTCCATATATTATTGGGTTTTCTTGGTTACCTGGAGGGTGAAATTATCCCCACCCATACCCCTAATGAAAGGCATGCTTTCAGCCAGTAGTATGCTTTGACCCAAAGACGCTATAGAGGTGATTTATTAAATGAAGCAGTAACAACTATGATGTATGTGTTTCTTTCAAAACTGCACACAACAATCACAACTACATAATTTTGGGAGACATTCAAATGTGGTACCAGTTTCTTTTGGGTTAAAACACAGAACAAATAAAAGTGCAACAAATTCACCAGTCATTCTGAGTTTGTTTTTATTTATTTATTTATTTAGAAATCCAAGAATATTTTACAAATTGTTACTTTCTTTATATCTGTTCCTATTTACTACCCAAATCCAAAATGACAGCTCCGTTGCCTGCTGCTTTATCAAAGAGCTGGCATTGCTGGCAGTCAGGTTTGTTTAGATCCCCCCCTAGTTTTTGAATAATTCTGCTATCTAATGCAGTCTAATGGGAAATCTCATTTTGTAGAATACTCACCAAAAAAGTTGTCTTATCATATGAAGGTGGATCCAGATTGAAGTTTTATTTGTTTATTTAAATGCACATTTTGTTCACAACAGAACCCTATTTCCTTTACAAGAAAAAAATAATGAAATGATATATAAAACAAAGCGTCAAGCCAGAAAGCTAGGGAGGCAAAGAAAATTGCATGAAATATATTGCGCTGTAAGTCAAGCAGGCACATTTACTACATCATATTAAGCCCCTCCCTAGCTTCTCTGAGCAGGCACGAGTACTGATGGATTGGACCACTAACCTTTGACCTGTGACCTGAGGGTCAGGCCTGGCAGAATGGTCTATTAGCGGGGGACATTTTTGCTGTTCCTTTTAGATCAGAACTTTAGATCAAGCTCAAGTTTGAATCGATGGGTTTGGAGGTCAAATATAAATTAATTAAAAAGCAAATCTGTCTTTATGATAACTCCCCCAAAAAACAAACGTGGAAACGACGTTGTAAAGTGAAAAAACTCTTATAATAATAATAATAATAAATAAATAATAATAATAATAATCCAGATTTCTGATAATTAGATATGACCAACTGCTGTACTATTTCCATGGAGATTTCAAATAGCTTAATCTAGAATGAATCTTGTTGCTGTATTGCTGGTATTAAGATCTATTTGCGGGACTAGAGCCTTTCACAAAGCAGGGTCACCCCCTACTGTCCTGAAGCAAAACTGCAGCTGTTGCTATGGTGACTGGCTCAGTGCCTGACAATGTTACCCCCTCTTTTGATTGTTGCAGGAGCAAAGATTCCCTCTCAGTCTCTCGCTCTGTTTCTCTAAGATACTGCAGATAGAAAAGAATCTACCTCAAAGCTCTAGTGAGAAACCTAGGGGAGAATTATTAGGAGTCATAGACCAGCTACACAGTTTCTGCATCTTTTGTGAGCCTTCAAATTTCATTAACACTTTACATTTAAGTGCCTCTAATTACTGTACATAGTTACTTAGTAAATACATACAACCTCAATGAAAAGGAAACTTTTAGAATTCAAAAGCATTTGCATAAAGTTAATCCAATAGTAGCACTAATCAATCTAAATGTAAAACGAGTGAATGAAACCTACTGTATAACTAATTAACAGATATATTGCATTAATTGACAGTGTATCTTCTTCTGCCCAGTTGTAATTAATTAGGTGATATGTTCATTGAAGTCATTTTACTAACTACCTTACATTTTAGTATATAGTGAAACAGCTTTTGACTTCTGTATTAAATGCTATTTTAATTGAAATGGTTTTCAGGGTTTTCATATATTTCAGGGTTTTATATATATCATGTTTTAACATGATGTTCGCTGATTGAACACTCGAACAGCCCTAACTAGCCCGGGACAGCTAAGCTGTGTGCCCAATACAAAACTCAACACACAGTTCTACACACAGTACACACGTTGACTGTGAGGCTTATATGCCCCACAGTAACAAACTGTGAGGCTTATATGCCCCACAGTAACAATTGTGGGCAGCTGGCTCTAATTTACAATTATCATGCCAACTGCCACAATTAACAAATACAATTAAATAAACACGCATTTGCATGTGTTCTGGCAGGGAGGCTTTTAACCCCCTCTGCCATATATACACCATATGTGTATATATATATATATATATATATATATATATATATATATATATATATATATATATATATATATATATATATATATATATATATATATATATATATATAATATAGAGAGAGAGAGAGAGAGAGAGAGAAGCGATGGTTAGAGAGATTGGTCTGGAATATTAATGAATGGATCCCTTGAGGCACCTTCCAACACCTTGTTAGAGTCTACTGCACTTTGTGTCGAGGCTGTGATCAGACCTGATATTCGGTACAGGTCCTAATAAAATGGCCATGCAGTGTAGATGACAAGCTTGTATTTGTGATGCAGACTAAAATCCACTAAGCTCTGCTGACTGCCAAAGAGACGGATGGACGGGCAGATCTATACTGTAGATAGATGTGTAGTTTTGCAAAGCAATTTCAAAATCTATTACAACCCTGTATCAGATGTCCTATGTACCGTCAAAGTAATATCTTGTATCTCAACCAACTTAAAAGGCTTACCAAGACAATGCAGAGCTATGTTAGAGTGGTCAAAGGATTTACAGTAATACCACTGGAGCTCTTTGAAGCAGGCTTCTGGCAAAAGTCAATTCTCTCAGTCCAGATTAGTCAAGTGCGCAATATTTCTTCAGGCAAGCCCAAGTTTAAAGTAATATTTAACCCTTCCTGTGCTGTAGGTCAACCTCACTCCCAGTCTACCAGTTAGAGAGGATTCCTCCTGTTTTATTTTCCGGGTCAAAAATATCAAACATTATATTGACATTCAGGCAGGAAACCCTTTATAAAAGCTGGCCATAGTAAAAGCAGATCAAACTATAATACATCATCGTGAAAGCATGCTAAAGCATAGGTAAGCATTGTAAAGACCACAGAGGCATGGTAACGCATATTCAACTGCTTGGCAGACCAGGCAAACTATGATAAATACACACAGGAAAAACATGGTAAAACTACCCTTGTAAAAATATTTATTTCTTAGCAGACGCCCTTATCCAGGACGACTTACAATTGTTACAAGATATCACATTATTTTTACATACAATTACCCATTTATACAGTTGGGTTTTTACTGGAGCAATCTAGGTAAAGTACCTTGCTCAAGGGTACAGCAGCAGTGTCCCCCACCTGGGATTGAACCCACGACCCTCCGGTCAAGAGTCCAGAGCCCTAACCGCTACTCCACACTTCTATATGAGACACTAAATTCACCTGTGAAGTCTGGGATGCCTACATATTTGAAAAACAAACCGGTCTTCAACAGAAGGGGTCTGGTGATGATATATTGCTAGTGATATTCTAAGTGGATTTTAAAACCTTAAACTAAAGTTTGTTCTATGCTTGCCAGGGTTACATTTTTTTTATTATTTATTTGTTTTGTTTTATTGCTTGGAACAACAGGAGACTGAAACACGCTGACAGTTGATGAAAAAAAAACAAACAAACAGTGGAGACGATATTAAACAAGACAAAATGACTGTCAGTCTGTCAGGATAGTGAAAGATCAAATGAAGACGATCTGGGGTGTTGTCCCCCTCCTGCGCTTGATGCTGTAATAAGTGACCTCATGAAGGTCTGTAAATAACACAACCTGGGATCTTTGTTTCCTGATATATTTTGACCTACTGCTGCTTCGGGCCACGCTACCTGTTACAGCTGCAACTGCAGAAAGATGTTTCAGTGTTAAAAAGCTCCACAGTGTAATGCTATTTATTTAATCATATCAACACACATGTGCACGCATGCACACGCAGATATTGTTTATTGTACCCCCCCCCTCTCAGAAGCACATGTTTAAATGTAGTGCTTTAATAATGTACACAAGTGACTTTCAGAAAGGAGGGCATACAAGAAGTAACCACAAGCTATCAAGGCTAGTGAACATTTCAGGTGAATAATGAATGATGGATTTATTACAATCTGTCTGCCCTTTTGCAGACAACCCTGTACCGGCACTTGTAATTTCTGAGAGTTAAGATTTACTGTAAACAGCTTTTTTTTTTGAAGGATTACAGTAATTTAATATGTAAATAAAAATCAGATCTGTACATGTTGTTCCCCATAATCAACTGATTAAAAATAAATCACCCCCAGGGAAAGAAATCAAATTATGAATAGGAAACAGAAACATGCTAATCCATCTCTGGTTGGTTCCAGGCTGTCTGTCATGAAAAACTATTTTCTTTTTAATTGGATCCTCTTTATACCAACTGGGAGAAAATAATGTATGCATGGCTGTAATTATCATGGAAATGATGGATGTATTATTTATATTGGTGTTGAGGCACCACACCGCCACCTGCTGGTTGGAGACAATATTGCTAGGAAATCGGCATGCTAAAAGCAGTCATTTCTGATGATAATTAAAAGGAGCATGTTCAGCATTTTCATTGATTTTTATAATTGTAATAATACCCTTGCACAGAATTGATAACGCAGTAGTACAGTGCAGAGGGCAGTGTCAGGGTAGTGCCCTCTGTGCTGGATGTTATTACTTTAACATGGACTCTTGGATGAGAGTTATTATGCTGTGTTTAGGGCTCCACTTGATTTCTACAGCATGCCATCTTGAGAAAACTGTGAGAACAAGTACTGTGCTCAAACTCTGCATACCTGTCATATTAAATACAACAAGAGACCCTACACATGACATACTGCAGTGACTTACTTTACATTCATTCTGAATTGGGAACTGTCTGTGGTGCTGAAATTGCAAGCAGACTCATACAGTATTATTATTTGTTATTTGTTTATTTAGCAGACACCTTTATCCAAGATGACTTACAGAGACTAGGGTGTGTGAACTATGCATCAGCTGCAGAGTCACTTCCAACTACGTCTCACCCGAAAGACGGATCACAAGGAGGTTAAGTGACTTGCTCAGGGTCACACAATGAGTCAGTGGCTGAGGTGGGATTTGAACTGGGGACCTCCTGGTTCCAAGCCCTTTTCTTTAACCACTGGACCACACAGTACATGAAGCCAAGTAATCCCACAGACAGTTTGAAAGCAAAAAAGAAGTTAGACTGTTAGATTTCTGCTACAGACCTTATTGTTGCCTGAAAGGCTATTGCAATAGATAGATAGATAGACAGATAGATAGATATTCCCCACTGGTGTCAGCAGCTGCATTCAAAATAACCATGGTTTTAAAATAAAAAGTCTGCCCTAAAGTCTGCAATATAATCACCGGCCTCGCTTTTCTACGCTTGGTTATTTGCTTGTATTTTACACTTGAAACATGCAGATATTTTTAAATACAACTCAACTGTATTTAAATACAGCTATAGCTGGCAAGTGGGCTGCTCTTTCCTGTTACCTAATCATTGGATGTGTTGTTGTTGGAGTTCACACTCATCACAACAGTCTATATATCTTCATTTTGCTGTAGATGTCAAACAGCACATCATCCAAAATGCATTTGTCCCTGAGAGAAGGGTCTTATGACAAAGTGAGCGGATTGCTTGTGTTGAAAGCAGGTGACACGCTGACAGAGAAACTGGGTATTACCCACTTAGATTGCTGTGCAGAGGCCAGCTCGGCTGAAGAGAAATAATCTGCAGCTGGAAGTGAAGGAAAATGGGTACTTGTGACTGGACTCGTAAGTTAGAGAATACCGTGTCTAAAAATAGAAAGCCGCAGCTATCTTGGCAACATTAAAAGGGAAGTGGCTTTAAGTTGTTTTTACTGTATCCTGCCTTTTTATGATACTATGATTTGTCCCCAGTGGTTCTAATTGCAATTCCTCTAAAAGTGTGCTTGTTTTTGTGTTTCGGAACCCAAATAGCACTTATCTTAAACCACCTTACATTAGTCTAAGGTTAGTGCAAATCATGGTCTGAGATTGTCTGTGTTGAGGTGCTGAAAGCTGCTCTTAAACCAGATCAATAATAATGAGAAAATAACATTGTGCATTGTGTCTCTAATTACTGTATTAACTACATGTGTACGTACACATAGTTACAATGTTATTATGCATAGTTACAATGTACTTAATGTGGAAATCTTTTTGCACAATGTATGCAAGTACACAATTGTATTAGGCTTATCATGCAATTACATTTCAATTATGTGTAAGTACACATGTATTTGCTAAGTAACTACTATGTACATACAAAGTAATTAGAGATACTTAAAATAAAGTGTTACCGTGAAAATTGAAATAATTTTCACATAATTTTATACCAGCCAGGAGCCCTGTTTCCAGTAGTTTGCTTCACCCAGTCATTCAGTAAATGTGGTGTTTGGAACTGAGGTAGGACTGTATCATCTGCACTTAACATAAAATCCTGTAGGTGGCATGATTGTGCTATCAAACGCACAAGCACACAGACCACAGCTCTTTGAAAGTGCGGGATTGCATTTCTGAGGGAAAACAGACAGGAGCAAACTTATTAATAATTTAAGGTGAATTAATTAGATCCCTGCTAATTGCTTCATAAATAATTCAAAAGGCTGGACATGCATAAATGGCCATTTCAGATTTCACACCACAGCTCGTGGACTCTATTCCCTCCCATAGCTTGCTGAGACGTGCTTATGCGGGTTCATTCCTATTAGCACACTATTCATTTGCAATTACTAAATCCATCTGAGTCAATAAGAAAAAAAAAAAGCTGGCACGTCTCTCCTTAATAAAGCTGAGCGGGCACCTGTATAATAATCCTCAGAAATGAAAGATCACTAGTTTCCATCCATTGTTATCATTTCTGCCCAAGTATCACATTTGACCAGGTTCTGTTTACTTTAATATTGAGTTATTATCAGCCTTCACTTGCCTTTCAACTTTCTATGAGCTTGTCCGCAGAATCCTAAGTGTCAGTGTCAGAGAATATATGTTTCCCCTGTATATTTGTTCCCCTAGGAACCAATATTCAGGAATATTGGTTCCCTTTCCGAATATGTGTACCACTTTATGTTTTTGGAACAAAGTAATCTTTCTTTGTTTATAAGTCTATAGCCATGCACTGTCAACCAAAACCTTAATTTTAAGACCACCTTGAACCATCCAGTCCCCTCTGACAGGTCCAGTCTCATCTACAATGATACATGAGAACAGCCTGCAAACATTACTCCCATTTACCAGCATTATCCATGCAGAATTTACATGAAATAGGATGAACAGCAAACGTGCATGTAGGGGGGGAACCAATATTCATTTACAGCCTTTTCTAATTCCATTCAAATCATGTGCCAATGTGACCTAGGCATTTAGGATAACAGTCGAATATTTCTTTTTATGGGTTATAATATCTGTACAGCTTTTTTCATAGACACATGTTTTGAACGCTGCTTTAAGTGACATGGATGGGAATGTACAGTATGTTATGTCAGCTGCTTATTTTCATGATGTATGCAATGCCGGTTGATTAAGCATTTTAAAGATGAAAACCAATTCAGAGTCTCTCATTATGCCCACCCGAGAGCCATGGCCTCGTTTGATACCTCTAGTCAGAAGTTCTGCTTGTTACCATTTAAGTTAACTTACTGGAGACACTGCACCCTTAAAACAATCCTTACAGAAAGGTTACCATTGAGATACTGGTATAAGTGTATTACACTGAAGTCACCCTTGCAGAACAAGATCACAGTACTGTATTACCAGTCATGGCAATGGATTTGGATACAAATATGGAATAGTGATGATCCTCAAATGGTAGCATAGTATCTGATAGTGCTATTGTAGCGCAATCAACCAGTGTGTATAGGGTTATTGCATTGTAACTGGCATGTTATTTGTTTTATTTAATTTTTGTACCATTGCTGTACAAGGCATGTAAGGATAAAAATGTCAATTACAATTCTAAAACAAATCATAAAGAGATTACATTTGGGAGTTTTTTTGTTGTTTGTTTTTTCTGGTTTGGGATCTTTAGTGTTTTGCCGGTAACATTTTCATGACGTGTCCCTAAGTATTGTGTATTTACATAGCAGTAACTTAGTAAATACATGTGTACTCACTTACAATGTTATTATGCATAGTTACAATGTACTTAATGTGGAAATTATTTTGCACGATATAACCCTCATCCTAAACCTAACCCACGATAAATGCAAGTACACAATTGTAGCAGAAGAGGGTTAGAGTTAGGGTTATATCGTACAACAAAATGTACACATTAAGTACATTTTTGTAACTATGCATAATAACATTATGGTAACTACTATGCAAATGCAAAACTCCGATGTAAAGCTGTTTTACTTGAACAGGTTAGAATTTAAAAGTTTCTGTGAAAAACGGCAGTAGTGATCAGTTACACACAAAATCACTGTACAGGACAGTTTATTGAAAGGAAGACAGTAGCATTCAGAAGAGAGTCAGCTTTTTATGTTGTGTGAATAACAGTAATATGTTAATGGGGTCGACCAGAAGCTGTCAAAACCAGATTGATTATAGAAACACCTCTTTGAAGTGAGCATTGTGATTCCTCCTGAATTAGACACGGGAACCTAGCTTGACGATTTAGTACCTTGCCCGTGTTGTTTATGAAATGCATCCATAATAGTGATGGCAAAACAGTCAAGGTCTAATTAGCTACTAGATTTATGGGTAGCTTTTTGTTATGTTTTAATAGCCATATTGTGTTCAGTTGACTGAAACTACATTCTCGTTGTTGGGATATAAATGATATCCCTGTCAGTTTTTGATGTCGAAAGTAATTACCTATTTTTTTTTTCTTTAAAACTGTTTAAAACATTTTTTTCTTTTGTTGTCCCCCTTGTCTTTTTGTGATGTTTGCAAACGCATCGTAGCAGAAAAGGGTTAGGGGTTAGGGGTTAGGGTTAGGGTTAGGGGTAAGGTTAGGGTTAGCGTGTAGATCATCAGCACTAGCAAAACTGGTACCAGTGCATAAGCAAAAACCCCACCCCAGTTGTCCATTATTTTATATTTGATCCAACCCTGTTGAACATGTCTCAAACTGATTAAAGAATATTGTTTTCAAGGAGTTGTATAGCTCTTCTAACTAGCAAAGAAAACACTGATGACATCTTTTGTATTAATGTTTTCTTTTTTTCCCCTTGATAAATCTATTGTTCCTTCTGGGAACAAGTTGTCCCTTTGTACATTTCCCATATGTGCAATTATGTTATCAGCGCAGTTACATTTCCTGACTGTATAGCCCAAGGCGAGTAATTACAACTTCATTTGTTTTGCATGAGCGTTCGTCTTTTTATCAAGGAGTAAATACTTTGTTAGTTTCCTAGTCCTCACAAACAGTATAATATTTAGAACAGTTGTTTCCTAACATGTTTATGATGTTATCAATCTCACAACGTACCGTAAATGTCTTATGTGATAGCTGTTTTGGTATTGAGAATAAATGGTTGATTTTGATATCTGTGTTTTGGACCAATATGTAATTTACGAACACAATCGTTAAAGGCTGCAGAAGCATATGAAATATTAGGCCCTATTTACTCATAAGTAAAAGTGAAGCTGTGGAGGCTGTTAAGAGAGTATAAAAGTCTCCCTTTCTCTGTCTCTGCTCCACCAGCTCAGATAAGAGGGAGGCTATTCAGAGAGTTTCAGAGCAACCCTTTCTATTTCTCTGCTCCACCAGCTCAGAGCAGAGGGAGGCTGTTCAGTGTGTGTAAGAGCCTCTCTTTCTCTGCTCCACCAGCATAGAGCAGAGGGAAGGTGTTAAGTATAATAGCCTCTATTTACTCCATCTTTTAAATTTTCTAAAATATCAGGTCAGGGACTAATAGGCCTGTGAAATGAATGAGGTCTGTTTACACAAAAGTGCTATGTTTCTTTTTTTTAATTTCTCCAGCAGATGGCAGCAACATGATTTTGATCAAAGCCTTTTCTTTCTTCAGCTGCTGCATTCTGAACTGAATTGTGAATGTCAGTCCTGGGGGTTGTTTGGTTGGCACAGCTTACCGTGCCATCTGAGATTCAATTCCTTCAGCTAAGTGGCAGCGAGACAACACCAGGATCTTGTTTAATCCTCACTGAGCTATTTGTGTCTTTGGTACAAATCCCCAATCCTAACAATAGAATGTAGGCCTATTCATTGGGGTGAAGAAACTTAGAAGCAACTGTGTTGGATCATTTGAATCACAGTATTGTAATGTATCAAACATTATTTATGGAATTATTTTAATGTCTATAATCACTTTAAATAAAAAAAAAGGCTCTTCAAGTCAATGTCTGTTTGAAAGACAAGCGTGGCACATGTTTGATATTCAATCCCAAGAGAGCAAGTTAATTTAGTGATTAAGCATTCCCTCTGTTCTAAATCACAGGTCATGGAGTTCAGCAGTAAAAAACTCTACCATAAATCCTGAATATTATAATATGGACTTCGGCAGCTTCCTTGAGTTACGGCCGATGTTTGCAAATCAAATATTCCTTCTCGGAAAGATTGCTACAGATAAATATGCTAAATCGTGGCGCGTGAACCCGATACAATCAGTCAGAGATTGGGCAGGGAATCATAATGAGATATTAATCTGTAGCAAAGGGCAGTCGGCTGGCACAATATCTGTACTCAGTATGAGTTGTTGGATTTTTTTTTTTTTAGGATTATTGCTTATTCAATCTGGCACTCAGTAACTATCTTTCCAAAGTTATTGGGACTGCTGCAGATGTCACGATGGAAATACAAAAATAAGATAACCATGATTCATTTTATTCTTGTGCAGATCGCTTATAAACCCATCTGTAAAAGACATGGAGGATATTGAGAATGTTTGTGCAGAATGTTCATGTTTTTTAGCATGAGGGTGGGGTTTTTAATTACGGCCTTCCACACAAGTTTCAATTAACAGTACTGTTCTTTTACACCATCCTGTATGTGCATTTTGTATTTTATATATATATATATATATATATATATATATATATATATAGTAGCGTTTCACGCAGTGTGCAGGACAGAAGGAGACAAACATGCCGTTTCCAAGTTCAACGCTTTATTCATCAATCTCTTTCAGAGCCCACTGCTCTAGCCCCTTGCTCTGCATCCCCAATGAGCGTGCACCGCCCCCTTTTATGCCTTAGCCCCGCCCCTTTATTCTAATCGGGTGCCAGAGCAAACAGCTATCCCATTGGTCCCCAGCCGCACACCAGGACCAATGGGCACATACAACAAACAGCCAATGACAGGGACAGCTCGCACAGCCAGAGCGACCCCGCAGCTACAGGTAACACAGACGGGGGGGAGAGGAACACAATACAGCGGCATTAACAGACAGTAGAAACAAGAGGGAATACAGTACGCAGACACAATACACGGATCGCTACATATATATATATATATATATATATATATATATATATATATATATATATATATATATATATATATATATATATAGTTTTTTATATAAATTTTGTTATATATAATATATTCTTGGGTTTGACACACCAATTATGTATTTTGAGCACAAGAAAATGCAGATCAATTATTTGGGTGGGTTGAAATGCATACATAGAAAGTATTCTAATATTGAACCAACTCCCCAGTAATGTTGTTGAAGCTGACACCCTGGGATCCTTCAAGAAGCTGCTTGATGAGATTCTGGGAACAATAAACTACTAACGACCAAACAAGTAAGATGGGCCAAATGGCCTCCTCCTTCGTTTGTAAACATCCTTATTTTCTTATATGGAGGGAAGCATAGGTTGTGACTATATGGTGCATGTGATTCATCCCTCGTAACAATTAACT
This sequence comes from Acipenser oxyrinchus oxyrinchus, assembly GCA_030684275.1. NCBI lineage: Eukaryota > Metazoa > Chordata > Actinopteri > Acipenseriformes > Acipenseridae > Acipenser > Acipenser oxyrinchus. The sequence continues at coordinate 4,551,658 of CM060302.1, read as the reverse complement.
TATTCCTAATCTTCAGCAGGCATGGACCGCTACAGTAGAGTGGGCAAGCAGGACTCAATAATACCTGATCGGTCTATGCAGGAACATGCCTAAACCTGATGATCTTCAATGGCAATGTAATATAGGACTTCAATGGCAATTCACTAAGACCTGGGATCAATAATTACAATTATAGCAGTAATTTCAATTGTAATTACAATGCTAGTGTGTTCAATTACAATTACAGTTACAACAAACCTGCAGTAATTACAATTCTAATTACAAATGTAGTAAAAATTTACATAAACAACTACCCACATTAACACATTTACTCAATTATAAACAACCAAGCAATAATCGCAGGTACAAATACAGAAACCCTTTTTTTTTTCAAACAAACAGATTCACCAAAAGTGGTAGAAAGTACAAAAATAATGATCCCACAGTACGACAAATAAATGTGTAATTGAACTGTAATTCGTCAATCTATGGTATAATTACAATTACGCAGATTCACTGCAGTTCAACTGCAATTACAATGTATTGGCAATTAATTACAGGGCTTGTGGAACTCATGACAAATCACTTGACCACGTGAATCTGCCTACATTGCAGAGTTGTAGTATATTTTTCTGGTTGGAAACAGACACAAAGAAAAAAAACAGTACAGGAAAAGCACTGCTATGTGTAGCTGTCCTTTTTTTTCCTCTCGACCAAACAGCTTTAACAAGCCTGTAGTTTTAAGAATGAAATTTGAGGGATTGATGAAGCTGCTGTTGAAATGTTAATTCCAATCAGTATTCCTAATGCTCACTGCAAGCACAAGGGAGTAAAGTGCAACAGTGAATCAGCAATCAGTTCAGTGTCTCAGGAAACCACTGATGCAGAACCTCACGAAAGACATTATTTATGGTCTATAATCAATAGACTAGCTTGGCAGCCACCAGAAATGAATTGTTTATTGCAGATGTTCCAATAATGAGACCCAACCAGCATGTTAAGTGAGAAAAACGTGATGACTAATGAAAAAAGCTGATAGAATACCTTACAGAAGTGTGAACATTTTATTAGAACACCTCAAAATGTGTTATTTATTTCCTTTATGTACCTACCTGCATGAAAACCTCTGGCCGTGAGAATTTCAATTTCCGGTCAGCAATCAGTGAAATAGAAACAACAGCATTTGTGTGTGAAAATATTAGACTGCTTTGTGCTTTAATGAGGCATCTTAAAAACATTCTAAAATGTATTTTACCATGTGTGGCTATGTGTTCCTTTTCTTTTACTATTTTAAATTAATTGAATGTGTGGCCTATTAAATTAGACAATCACTAATTTGCCTATTTTGACAATTTCCCAAGATTTTTAGTTCCAGTGGTTTGATTTCATACGCACAACAAATCAAAACTACAGAAGCAATTGGGTGTTCTAATACATTCTAATACATTTGCACACTACCTACAGTAGGTACCAGTATTAATATATATTGTTATTTCTTAGTATTTACTGTCTTATCTGTGCTGTTTATGATTCTGTATTGTTGTAACTGCTTAAATTGCCATTTATCATGCTTACTTTCTACTCCAGCAAAAACTGCTTCTGATATTTTCCAATATTATCAGGAATGTGGGTATTATACATCCACTTACCCTATAGATTATCAACAGTATGTACAGAATACTGGAAAAACACAAATTAGCAATGAAATATTTCATCGCAATTTGATAAGCGATTCTTCAGGTACATGCAAATGTTTAAGGTTGAGTTACAGACGGACGGGTGTATGGACAGACAACCCCCTCAATCTCCAGAATCTCGATAATGTATGCTAAATAGTGCTTATACCACGTTTCATGACAATTGGATAAGCGGAATGTTAAGTGTGACCTATGACCTGTGCTAGACAACCTCTTTCATTACCTCTTGGTATTAAATTCTCAGCGGGAGCTTTAATAAAAGCAGATATTCCGAAAGATCACTTTGCTGAGATTTCAAAAGCTATGATAATAATATTAAACAGTAATATCTGTTCATAAGAAAAAAAAAAAAACATCCTGGAACCTTACTAAACTGTAATAATAAAAAAAAAAACATCCACGCTGAGTCTAAAACCAAGTAACTACTACAATCAAAAGACCAGGGTGTCTTTGAATGAGCATAACTGAGTGATCCTACTGAAGACTGTTAACATACTTTTCCTGTTAACCAAACAGCCTGCGTCCCACTGTCAAAATCCATTGTGGGTCCAATTTCAAATAATCCCTAAAGTGATTCTGTAATAGAGTCAGTTGATTAAAAATTCATTGCTCGAATGCTTTTATAATGGTAACATTATAAAAGTATGACTTGGGAAGTGGCTTACTTGAGGCTTGAAGTTAAACTCTAGAATAGCAGCTGAACTTAAGGACATAGAGCAGGGATGTCCAATCACGGTCCTGGAGGGTCATTCCACTCCAGGTTTAACAGATAAAACTACTTCAGGGTCTGGATGGAGGTTTAATTGGTTAAATTAAACAATTTAGAACAGGGTTGGAACAAAGACCAGGAATGGAAGAGCCAACTTTGGCCACCATGCGAGGACTGAAACTGAGGCACAGTAGTAGAGTGGTTCTAAAAAACAACACTAATACATTAGTTAAGAAAGCTGTGATATTTCAGATTTGGACCAAGTTTTCTCCTTACGTTTGCGATATTTTAAAATGCAGCAAGCTGTGTTCTGCACCCTGTTTTAATAATGTGTTCTTTCTTTGAATAAGCTGGGATTTAATTCACTCAACTGCTAACCTCTGTAATGAGTATTTAGGCTATGGCCATGATCTAAGACAGCATCACGTATTTAGCGGTTAATGCAGGTCGTCAGATTGCATTTGTAATTAAAATGGAGCCTGTCACTTTTGAATAGTCTGAGGAATCTCATTAATATCTCAGCTATAATTACAAGAGCATTCCTCTCGTTATTTTTTTTCTTTCTGCCGGACATGTTAGGATGAAAGATAATGATGCTTCTCTCTATTACTAAGTGTTGGACATGGAGCTCCTGTATTGAATAGCAGCACCGCTACACCACATTTCATCTTCCTGCTGCTTGCCGCGGACATAAAAAAAATATATATATATTTTACAAAATACACTGCATACAAGCTCCATGATGGATGGACATGAGCTCAGCAATAGTAGCTCACAGAAAGCTCACGGTCAGAAATACTCAATATTGTGTAAATAGTTGTAGCAACACATGTGAACATGTAACGCAGTAAAATAAACTGGTCCTTATGTGCCCTTTTAAGTTAATATCAATCATGTTTATCAGTCAAATTCCATCCTACTTAACATCATGTACATTATGCAAGTTACGAGAAAGAATTGAAAGTAACACACTGCATTTTTATATCCTCTTCAGTCACAAAGTTTATTTACATTTATAGGAATTTTAAAACAGTTTGTGTGAACTCTGTGGAGTGTTCTAATTTATTAGAACACCCCATTGCTTCTGTAGTTTTGATTTGTTGTGCATATGAAATCAAACCACTGGAACTGAAAATCTTGGCGAGTTGGTCAAAATAGGCAAATTAGTGATTGTCTAATTTATTTGATGACTTTAATTGGCCACACATGCAATTCATTTAAAATAGTAAGATAAATGAAACACAGACACACATGGTAAAATGCAAGAGACTTAAGATGTCTAATTAAAGCACAAAGTGTTCTAACATTTTCACACGAGTGCCTATTGTTTCTATATCACTGATTACTGAGCAGAAATTGAAATTCTCACACCCAGAGGTTTTCATGCAGGTCAGTAAATAACGGATATAAACGACAGATCATGGGGTGTTATAATAAATTGACACAGTACTGGAAATAGATAATAAAATAGATACAAAACCTAACATGGCACAATTACGCATGCAGTAACTGAAGGGGATATATAATTAGATGCTTAATTCAGGGTGCTGTCACAAGCCACAAGTGCCTCCAGGACAATTCTCAATTGAATCCAAAATGTGTGCTCACCATTTAGTATAATATTAGCTGTGACCTGATGAGGATTATCATGTATTGCTTCCTCTGAAGTGCCTCAATGTTCTCATTCATTTAAATGGCTCTACTGAAGTCTTGCAATATCAGGAAGCTGTCTATTTGATTTGTGGCTCTATCTTTTTCTAACACACTGCATTATCCATGTCTGCTGTGTCTCATTCTGCTTGTTTCGAGTACAATGGAATTATCATCAATTGAAATTTGGTCTTTGGGCTCTGGCCATGTTTTGAATTACAGCCGAGGAATACAGTGACACTAATGTGTATAGAGAAAATTCATTTGTTCATTATGTTATATAAAACGGAATACATTTTTACACTTTATTTGAGTGTATGCAATGCAACTGCCTTCTTACAGTAATGCAAGGTCATATCTTTGATTAAATATTTCAGCCACTCCCTTATTCCTGTTCATATATGTTATGTGTAATATGTATCCACCCCTAGGAGTTCAAAAGGATTCTTTCTGGAGTCTTGCATTCTATTATAATTTGATTCCAGAAGGCTCTTATCTCCTGGTTCAAGTGACTTAATGCTGGTCGAAGAGGTTAAGTTCTGCAGCCAGTCCCCTAAAAAAACGCAACACTTTTTTGTGTAGTATGCTAGTCAATGTGTTGAACCCCATGAATAATAACCTTACGTTTTAATTTGACCACTTTACCAACAGAAAGCAGCAACAAAACTAAATCGCTTTAATACAGTCCGTTATTTTTAGCTGTAAATAGAGCACACATTAAAAATAGATCTACATTGCAACTAACAGGGGCATATAACTCAACATACTTCCTTTGGTGTTGCAGAATTCAATGGGTATGATTTGAAAATGTATTTGGAATCATTTGAGAGAGAACTTTATTGGTAACGTTAAACCAGTTTGCTGGCATTAGCATAACTTAGGTTTAAAATGATTGAAGAGATACAGCATGTGCAGAAATGTGTGGAATGAAATATGGCAAATAAGTAACCACGGTAACCGTAAGAGAGACTGGGTAATGGTCGGTTGCCTTTGAATGGAGTAACAGCTAAAGCTAGTAAGATAACAAAAACAGATTGTAGTTGCATATGTCCTAAGCCCGTGTGGTATAAATAAAGGGCATGGAGGGGACACAGATAGAGAAGCTTTTTTCATACCTTCAGGATCATCGTGGACCAGACGTGGGGTTTGGGGGCTGTCTCCAGGTATTCAGATAATCAGGTGCCATGTTTGTGATTATGTTTTACAATATCCTACAGGCTTCATGATATTTACCTACTGCATACTGTGTCATGCTTTCACTATAATTCATTAAACTTTGCTGTTCTTTTACTATTGGACGACCCTAGTATATTCGTTAATGAACAACAGGGTTGGTAATGCAATGTGGCTCACGCTGTATTTATACCAGTGTGCAATTGTATTTGAACTGCTATGCAATATGCAGCAGGCTCCAAACCAGTTATGTTGGTATTGCTTTGGTCTGATACACTGTCCTATTTGGGTTATTTTGGGGTTATGAAATGGTTTTATTAAGGCAGAGGCCCCCAACCTGTAAAGCAAACAACAGTTAGTCCCTAAAAAGACATCTAAAAATGAGTCCCAGCATCTACACACTCCCACACAGCCGTGTCTATTTACAGTACACCCCCACTGTGTGTAAATAGTCAGGGATTAGGAATTATATACACCACTGTAGTGTAAATAACCAGCAAATGGACCATCTGTAGATCCCTTCCCATGCACACCCTCTGTTATTGTTATTTCTAATAAATTGAATGCATTTGCACACTGCTGTGTGTGTGTGTGTGTGTGTGTATATACATACATACATACATATATATATATATATATATATATATATATATATATATATATATATATATATATATATATATATATACAGTATATATAAAAAACATGTAGTTTGAAGCTACTTGCTCTTTAGTAATTAAGGTATTTAAAACTCCATGATTTAAAGGGCAAAGCTATTTATAGGTGTTCCACAGACCCCAGTATGCCTGATTCTTTTTTGTGGAAATGGTACAGGACAACAGCCTGTGAAAGGGTCCGCCTGCCTCGATAATAATGCAAATTGGGCAGGGACTGTGAGAGAAAGGAGAGAATCAGTCAAGATCTGTCATCCGAATAGAGCCATGAGCCAGATGAGTGACGACTCCACTTCCTTATTTCTGCAGAGCACAAGCATGAGGGATGTCACAGGAAACACATATTCAAAAATAAAAACAGCAGCGTCATAAGAGCTTGGAGGGGACGTTCCCAAAGCAGTGTTGACCACAGCCATTGTCCTTAATATAGTATCTAAATTGAAAGGACTGCTAAACAACTTCTATAAATCCCTTTTTTAAAAAAAAAAAAATCAGGATATTCACTTTTGCTGCACAAACAGATTTTTTGGATTGGGCTTACTGATTGGTGTTGAATGGGCTAATTTACTATTTAAAGTGAAACAATTAAAAATGTGACATTTTCTAAATCTAAAACGACATGGCTTCTAGTAGACGCTTGCAATATCATTTTGTAGTTTCTTTGATTACATGATAAGTAAACTATACGTAATTTATTTATTTATTTGTTTCTTTCATTTATTTATTTATTTTTTAATTATGTCTCAATCCTAAAATTCTAGGTGATGCTAAACTTTTGGCCATAGCTGTAAAATCTGTGGTTTAATTCTATCACAATCTAAAGGTGGTTCCTCATGATCGCAATTCAGTTAAACATTGCTGCTGTACATCCAATCTGTCCTGCGTATCCAGAAGTTGGTGGCAGTATTAGTGTGCCTGAACTTGGTTTGCAGTTCACCTTTGTTGGCCTTACAAGTGAATGTGTTTTTTTGGGGGTTTTTTTGCATCTATAGGAGGATTGCAATCAAAAACCTTTCGATAAATGAACACTGACGTGACAGAATTTTATCCTTTATTTATCTCGTCTCACTTTTCTCTTGTGTGTTTCCTAGGATTGTATTTTGTGCTTGACTAATCTTTATGCTCCACAATCAATGTCTTAGTTATCCCAGCAACAGTCAATTCCATTTCTTTATGAGCTTATTCAAGATTTATACTTTTTTTTTTTTTTACAGAACGGTGACGACCACTGCAGTGAAAGCAAACTGCACCACTGTGCTTTGACCACAAAGTGGTATGTAATAAAAGCTATTTTACTACCTCATTTATTCACATATTGAATGAATGCAATTGCTGGTTAACGGTCAAGGGATAGGACTGTGCTATATAACTTCATTGATTGCAGTATGTCTACAATCGAATCTTTGTAATTCGATTGTAACTCTTGGTTATCATCAATTGATCATTACCACAGCACTGTACCGTAATCCAAAGTTATTTCTGTAATGTCTTTCTGTACGTGAATGGAAATCTCCTTGCATTTCTTCACTGTGGGTAGACGCTGTGTGCAGAGTAATCGGAGCACTTATAAAGATTGTTAGTATGGCCCTGGAAAACTCAGCGCTTTTATGTCATTTAATATTTGATGGAAAATATCTGATTTGTCTTTTTCTGTTGCACTACACTTGACAATTCATATCAGAACCTGACTTTAGTATTATGGGGAAATAAATCATTACTTTAAGATTTTCCTGCAACTCTAGCTCTAACCAATCAGATGGGTGGTTTGGGATTGCATCATATGTCATATCTGGATGAAAACTCCAGAATATCCATCAACGTGGTTTTATGTGATTTTAATATCTTATACTACTTCATCACACGCATAAGTAACATGTTCATCCCAAATTACATTCAAAACATCTTGGCCTGGTTTTATTTGCTGCCTGTTAGGGGTAATACTGTTTTTGATATTTAATTCTGTAAGAACAGAAAGTTAAGGGGGATGGGGATGAAGCTTTCAGAAACATAAGGCCATTTTTTGAAGAGTTTCCCTACTAAATGAACACCTCTTTCATTGCCATTTATTTATTATTTATTATTATTATGTATTTCTTAGCAGACGCCCTTATCCAGGGCGACTTACAGTCATAAACAAATACATTTCAAGAATCACAGTACAAGTAATAATACAATTAAGAACAAGATAAATACAATGACTTTGGTTCTAGCAAGTACAAGTATGACAAAATACGATTCAATAATGGAGCAGATAAGTGTCAGTGATAGTTAAAATGTAACTAACAAATCTCAAACACACAGTGAAGCAATACATGAAAGACAAGGTAGCGTTGATATGCAGGGAAACATAGTTGCAATGTTTCTTTCCTGCTCCGTAAATAACAATATTTTCTTAAATAAATGAACTGAATACTGGACTTATACTGCTAAACGGCATATAAAATTAGTTTAAAATTCTTCCTCTTCTGTCTCATCATCATATGCAACGCCAGTCCATAATTTGTGGCCAGTTTGGCTGTATTGGTAGGGGCACTCTTTGGAAACTGCCGCCACATACGCTGTTGTGTGTCCACCAATTTTGCGGTATCGCACCTCACCACTCCCCGCTGACAGTGCCACGCCGCTCATGCGTGTCCCAGGCCAAGTCTGATATCTGCTTGAGTTTTGGTGATTGATTGGAAAGATTTTCCCGTGATTCAAATGATCATATCTGCAGATGGAAGTATAGTTTCCTGCCTGGCTTTTACAAAGCTTAAAGTCCTGGCCTCAGGGTCTAATCCTAGTAAACAGTAATTAAATCCACTACACAAAACCAACACACTGTAGCCCCCTAAAATAAATATCTGGAATTCCCTTCCTTGGAGAATACCTGACATCCTTCCTTCGAGGAGTTGAAAAGTGATTTGCTTATCTTTGGTGATGGCTTGGGGTGCCATTACCCCTTACAGTAGATATTTGAAAGTATCTATATTATTATTTTATGTATTTCTTAGCAGGTGCCCTTATCCAGGGCGACTTGCAAGTGTTACAAGATATCACATTATTTTTTACATACAATTACCCATTTATACAGTTGGGCTTTTACTGGAGCAATCTAGGTAAAGTACCTTGCTCAAGGGTACAGCAGCAGTGTCCCCCACCTGGGATTGAACCAACGACCCTACGGTCAAGAGTCCAGAGCCCTAACCACTACCTCACACTGCTGCCCATAGATAGTTATATAAATATAGTATTATAGGATAGTGAATGCCTGTTTATGGAATATCAGCAGTAGAAGACACATGCTTTTTACAAGCTATGAGTGTCCATTGACCCCATACACAGACGTAGTACTGTGACTCTGATTATATACTGCTTTGATGGAAATAAAATGGCCAGCCTTTATTTAGTCCATGGCAAATTTGTTTTAAAAGAGGGAAAAGATTGATGAACAGAATACTGTTAAGTAGTTGAGACAGCTGGGACATTGTGATGTCACCATTTTGAATTGCAGTTGAATTCTGAGAGCTGCCTCAGTTACGTTGATGACAACCATACCAATATTGAGAATATAGTGCTTGGAAACATAATATGGTATGGCTGATCTCGTGAATGGGGTTTCTTTGTGCTGTATCAAGGCATACAGCAAATCAGACGCTCTGATCCTCAGCAATCTATAACACATTTTGCACAGTATTACACTCAAAAACCCTTCGAGCATGTTGGAGTTGTAAAGCTTTTGATCCCAGTGCAGAAATCTTAATATTTTTGATAAATAGATGGATTTGTGGCAGGCATATTGGATCCAATTAAAGTGAGAATAGCATGGGAAACTAAACAATATAGCAGAAGACCAATAAGAGGTTGTGTGATGAGAGATGGGAAAAAGATTGGCCTGGTTATCACATCTTTCAATTCCATAATAACCACCTTCTTTTTGTTTTTTAAACTAGTTTTGGTAACTGTCCGCAATGACGGTTGCTAAGGAAACAGAATGTCATCACTCGTGGGCATTTGTTGAACGTTTAATTATAGTCTCAGACTGCTTTTCTGAAGGTTAAGATAAGAATATAGACATGTTCTGAACATTAATCATATTTATGACAGATTTTTTTTTTTTTTTTTTTGGTACGCTGTTAAGGTCGTTTAGACATAAAACCAATGCCATCAGTACATTCATCATTTTAATTGTGCCAAGATTTGTATATGGCAAAGCTGTGCTGCGCACCCCAAAAAAAAGCTGTTTCATAAATGTCATCTTTAATTAGACAGTTATTCAATTAAATGGTGCAATTAAATACACAAAAAAATAATGAATTGTACTACACTTCCTCTTGTACAGTTATCCAGAGTTTTTAGATTTGATCCATGCATGCTAATTTTAATATATCATCCCTCTTATAATTTATTAGATCACAAGATAGGTTTAAGGCAATGATTAGCACTGGAATCACAAGTCAATTTCAGAATCAAGGATAGCACACAAATTCTTTGCAAAACTATTTCAACTTGCATTCTTTTTTAAATCTCTCTATTTAATACAGTGCAATATATACAACGCACTTTAAATAGCTTTTAACCTAGCTACAGACATTGGCGTTGCTGAACAGAGGAATCTCATTTGTCACAGCAGGTTTGAAATGACAATGCAGTCACATGTACGGTGTCGTCCATCTTTGATACTTAAGTAGAGCTGTCCAAGCATGCGCCTGTCTGTCTTGAAAATGGGGAAAATCTAAAAGAACAAAATGACACTGCAGCACTGCTCTATTGCAAATCTATTAAATATTTGACGGGTCTGTGCATACTCTGCAATCCAGCTCATGCCCTGGAGGTTGAGAGACTTGGTAATCTGAGCCCCGGGGCACTGGCATTTAGGGGATTCCAAGTCCTCTTCACAGAGACAAAGGTCATGTCAGAATGCCAAGCGGCTGTGCCCCACGAGCTATTCAAGCATCTGGCTCAGTTACTTCATCCCTGCTAATCTGTGCAACCAGTGCGGATCAGGCTTGCTCTTGCTTTGCATCACATATAGAGGGTGCTGTCTCACGCAACCCGGGCCAAAATACAGTACCGCTTAAAGAAAAACGAGAACCATCCTATTTAAAGAGCTAGTATCATAAATCGATGCATTCTTTTTTTCATTATGAACATTTTTATTACACCATAATGGGACCGTTGGCAGTGTCCACTGTAATAAAATAATGAAATTGATTTTAAAGCTGTGGGTGGTAACTTTACGAATAGTAATCTACTGCCCAGCAAATAAAAGAACTGGCGGAGATTATATAGGCGTGCGTGGGAGAAAACGTATTTGAAATGAAACTATCTTCCATTCATAACGACTATTTTGAAATGAATCGTATTGTATCCTCATGCCATTCGAGTCATAATCTGTTACGTAGGTATGGATCACTATAGTTATTAACCGTGCTTAAAATAAACGTAATCCTGTTATTACTAAGACGTCAGATCTTTTCAGTATCTGCAAGACTGACATATCTGTGTCTAGCATTTCTGATTCGCTGCATGACAGGTTGATTATACAAGAGCAGACAATAATGCGTTTACACTAGCACATATATTCCGCAACGAGAGGACAAGAGTTACGATTCAGGAACATTTTGCTTGTGTAAACGCGCTTCAAATGGTCACCCAGCGTCCGTGACTTTCATTGAAGATATTCAAAATTTGGCGCTCGTTGATGTCTTCATTACGGCAAAACGTCACCGTCTCTTCGGCTTACAAAGTACGCCTGCTCACACTTCTGTCCTGAGAGAACTGCCCCCCATGCTGTTTTACGCACGTGTAAACGCGCTGTTTCGGAATATTTTGTACCAAACTGGTAAACACACCTACAGCCTCATATTCTTTAATCCTGATTATGTGAAGTTCCTAAAAGCAGTTTGATAGCATACCACCAAACAAGCTCAATTTGGACTTTAACTTAAATTGATCCTTTATACCGCCTACGTTTTTGGAACACTTCATTTTTTACTTTTTATATCCTTTTTATTTCTGTTTTTGGATATCATTCTTTGTTGTTGTTTCTCCTTAGATCATTGTTATGCTTACTAAATATTGCATTAAAAAAATCTGTCCTTCGGTTGATACATTAAACCAAGGTCTTATTGTTAGCATCTGCTAAATTACCAAATAATAATATTAATATGTAATAATAATAATAATCTTTTTATAGTGCCTTTCATAGAGGACCAAAGCGCTTTACAAGATACGAGAATAGGGTGTGTGAACTATGCATCAGTTGCAGAGTCACTTACAACAGCGTCTCACCCAAAAGACGGAGCACAAGGAGGTTAAGTGACTTGCTCAGGGTTACACAATGAGTCAGCTGGGATTTGAACCAGGGATCTCCTGGTTACAAGCCAGTTTCTTTAACCACTGGACTACATAGGTATAAAGGTATAAAGACATACGTAAAATCTTGTTTAACAACCTTCTACTTTTATATAGTGCCTTGCACAATTAAGAATGTCCCAATGTGCTTTAACAATAATAACTTTTTAAACAGTAAAGTAGACCACTAGTTAAAACAATCACAAATGCCAAACTATTGGTCAGGACAAGATCAGGCTCAATATAGTTACTTAGTAAATACATGTGCACTTACACATGTTATTATGCAGAGTTACAATGTACTTAATGTGTAAAACTACTTGCACAATATATGTAGGTACATATCAGAAAAGGGTTAGGGTTAAGGTTAGGGTTAAAGTTAGGGGTTAGGATTAGGGATATAACATGCAAAAAAATACACATTAATTACTTTGTAACTATGCATAATACCATTGTGATTATAGGGCAGCAGTGTGGAGTAGTGGTTAGGGCTCTGGACTCTTGACCGGAGGGTCGTGGGTTAAATCCCAGGTGGGGGACACTGCTGCTGTACCCTTGAGCAAGGTACTTTACCTAGATTGCTCCAGTAAAAACCCAACTGTATAAATGGGTAATTGTATGTAAAAATAATGTGTAAAAAATAATGTAATTGTATGTAAAAATAAAGTGATATCTTGTAACAGTTGTAAGTCGCCCTGGATAAAGGCGTCTGCTAGGAAATAAATAACAATAATAATAATAATAATAATGTGTAAGTACACATGTGTAAGTAACGACTATGTAAATGCACAATGTAAACTATTATCTCACTTATAATATAAGTAGATCTTCAACAGAAGAAAAGGCAGGGCAGAACATATTGGCTTGATCCAATCAAGTTTATCCATCCTCCAGTGGTTTGTGTGAACACAGTCCTGGTTGTGTCTATGAGGATAGTTGAGGAGACTCTCAGATCCATGCTTTCAGCGTCTGTCACTGACTGCTAGCCAGCTTCACCACCTTTGGATTGAAACACCTTTCACAGGACCTCTGGCAACTGGCGGCATGCAGCATCCAGTCTGCTGAACACAGCAATTTTTTTTTTTAATGATTCAATTTAAAATGGTATATAGTGTATGAGATGCAATCAGAAAAGAACAGGGCTGATTTACAGAGCTATTCAATCAAACTTTATGGCACAAGAGGACCCCTGAGAGGTTTGTTGTATGTTATATGCTGGAGGTGGCATCTATAGACAGGATAAGATGGAGTGGAATTTTCGACGAATCCTTAACAGTGATTGGTTGATTTCTTATACAGTACGTGATTTATAATGTTGTTTTTCTTCAAAGGGAGGCTATGTTTACTTTGGTCTCTTTTTTTTTTTTTTTTTTTTTCAAAACTGATATGCATAGTTAAGTTTGTCGAGATAATTTACACAGAATATTGTAAGAGTACAAAGCTTCAGATTTCCTTTTTATACATTTTAACAATTCCCAATTCCAATTCCCTTTCTACCCCCTGCAGTGTGGCTGTCATTGGTAAAATGGAACAACAGTGCTAACATTTGTAATGGTAAAACCAATACAAACGTATAGACTACTGAATGGTACCTTATAGGGACCACTAGGCAATATTTGCTCCAAATCCATTATGGGTGGTCTGGTGAGGTTTTATCATAGTAGCTCAATGAAATACCATTTTTGTATGGGACTGCATTTTGGGATGACACTTTGATGACAAATATATAACTTTATAACTGTTTGATAGTTGCTGTAGATAAGGGGTGGCCAAAGTTGGCTCATCCACTCCTGAACTTTGTTCCAACCCTGCTTTAAATTGTTTAGATGAACCAATGTAGTTAATTATCTCATTTTAGCTGTTACACCTGGAGTGGAAAGGCCCTCCTGGATTGTGATTGGACACCCCAGCTCTAGATTTCTGGCTGTTGCAGTAGATTCTGTTCCAACACCGTGTTTAGCTTGTTCTCTTGGTGGGTCTCAAAGGGATTCTGTGAACTTTCAAACTCAGGCTTTTCTCTTTCCATTGTGTGCAGTTTGACAAACCAAAATCCAGCTGTGATTCCCCCATCTCTTCTTGAGCTGTCACAAGCCCTTCGCTCATTCATGGCTCCTATTGTCTGCAGCCATTAAGTGACCTTGCAGTCTGGAATCCGTCTGACTGAGTTTTATTGTCACATTTTCTTTTTTAAGGTCGGTGGCAGGATTGCACGTTACAGTTATTTGTTTCCATTGCATTGTGACTTTGAACAGTTAAAATGCCGCCTGGCAATTCTATATGTCTTGTGCTCTCTGTCTGTCTAGGGGATCACATCAGATACGTGACAAGACGTTTTCACTTGGCAGCAGCACATGCCCGAAGGCCACTGCAGACACAATCAGTAGTCCAAGGACACTGGGATTGCTAATACACAGAAGTGGATTTGAGAATTTAGATGCATACTGTGGAAGGTGTTATGTCATCTCTTTAGGGCTGGTTTTCAACTAGTAGTAAGGAAAATATCATACTTTATATGATACAGACCCTCTGCAAGACATTATTGTTATTATTTGTTTATTTAGCAGACACCTTTATCCAAGGCGACTTACAGAGACTAGGGTGTGTGAACTATGCATCAGCTGCAGAGTCACTTACAATTACATCTCACCCGAAAGACGGAGCACAAGGAGGTTAAGTGACTTGCTCAGGGTCACACAATGAGTCAGTGGCTGAGGTGGGATTTGAACTGGGGACCTCCTGATTACAAGCCCTTTTCTTTAACCACTGGACCACACAGCCTCCTATGGAACCGGTTTTGTAAACTGCTAGTATTCTTGCACCACACAATCTGTCTATTGATTATTCTGATTTGGGTATTTTGGATGCAGGAAACAAATTATAGGGCCCTGCACAAATTCGATTCTGGTACTTATGTTATGGGCAGTTGTGTGTGAAGCCAGTACATATTCTGTCCCCTGGCAGAGAAACAGAGATAGAAAGATTTGCAGTAGTGTGCAAATTTATTATAACACACCTCTGCTTCAGTAGTTTTGATTTGTTGTGCATATGAATACAAACCACTGTAACTGAAAATCTTGTAAAATTGTCAAAATAGGCAAATTTAGTGATTTTGTCTAATTTAATTGATGACTTTAATATTGTATCACTGATTACTGACGGCAAATTGAAATTCTCACACCCTAAGGTTTTCATGCAGGTAGATATAAAAATGACAAATCTTGAGGTGGTGTTGAATGTGCACACTAGGAGGCTGTGTGGTCCAGTGGTTAAAGAAAAGGGCTTGTAACCAGGAGGTCCCCGGTTCAAATCCCACCTCAGCCACTGACTCATTGTGTGACCCTGAGCAAGTCACTTAACCTCCTTGTGCTCCGTCTTTCGGGTGAGACGTAGTTGTAAGTGTCTCTGCAGCTGATGCATAGTGCACACACCCTAGTCTCTGTAAGTCGCCTTGGATAAAGGCGTCTGCTAAATAAACTAATAATAATAATAATAATAGTGTATAACCACAACTGTAGGCAAGCCTGGCTGTTTTGCATAGCGGTTAAGGCGTTTCCCTTGTGTGCGTGATTGGCGGTTTACTCCCAGCATCCTCCTTATTACTCTTACAAGTCTGTTATGTTTTGGGGTAACTTTGGAGTGTGTGTGAGTATCATCTCATGTTCAGATACAATTGTAAACATACTGCATTGATAACATAAATGCAGATGGAAAACATTAAACAGCGAACTTTGAATTACAAAAACACTGCAGTTAATGATCTTGATTTGTTCCTCTTGACAATCAAGGTCAGCTAGCCTGCGTCCGTAATAGACAAAGCCAGAAAGGCAAGCCCTAGATATTTATTTTACATGCAGTTCTTTCGTAGTAACAGGACTTGCCATGTATTACAAAGCATCCTTTGAACGGCTGCAGCAATTCAAGCAAAAAAAGGTAGATCTGCATCTAAAATGAGCTTGGTGCTAAATAATAAGAATAAGAATAGCGATTTCAATTTAAACATCTTACTTTCAGGAAAGGCAGTAAACAAAATGCCTCTGATTAACCTTTCTAAAGCCACACTGTGGCATGTGAACACGCCAAGTGAGCTATTAAACAAAAGCAAAGGGGTTTAATTTTTAATTGCCTTTGCAACAGGGCCCTTGAAATATTCATTAAAAGGCAGCACATCCAAAACCTTACTTGGCGGTGTCTTGAAAATCTGCAGGCATCCTGTAAGCAGTATCATCTCTGAAATCATTGTATTCCAGCTCTTTAGATTATACCTGTTTTGCTTAATAAATGTCTGTTTTGAATGGGTTGCTGAACAAACAAAAAGAAATCAAAAACAGAACAGGGCTTTAATGGTGTTTGTCAACAAAATATATAAAAAATGAGAAGAAGAAGAAGAAGAAAAGGCCAGAGCTGACAAAAATGGTTTAGGTCCCAAGACAACATTCATGAAAATGTATATGTGTTAATAACAGATGTTGGAGCATAGTGAATATGTAATCTTACGAAACATGCACAGATTTGAAAACAAAGTACTAAATTTTAAAACCAAAAAGTCTTTTATAGTACAATTTGATAATGCCGACACCCTCTTTTCAACGGCCAGCGGGGAACATTATATTACCCAGACATGTGTGCCAGACTAAAAATGAATGAAGACGTCTCTTTTGATCGATTGATATCGTTTCCGTGGTCATACAGAAGATCCAGCTGATGCTCTGCTTTGATTCAGATTGTCCATTGAAACATGAAAGTCTACTTGACGTGTGTGTGTGTGTGTTTGTGTGTGTGTGTGTGGCATATTTTTCTTCTATACTGAGCTTGTTAATGCTGAAAGTTTGTTAAAACCTGGACCAAGATGCGTTATAGAGCTTTCAGTGAGTGAAGGATCAATAAATAAATAAATAAATAAATATCTACATTCCGGTTGTTGGAATAAGGAACAGGCTTTATGTTTCATTAGCAAGTTTTCCCAACACTGATTAATAATAATAAAAAAAACATCCTTAATGACAAATAAACACAATGCTGGTTGTAAACACCACATGCTATTAAAGATAATCAAATACAAATTGAACAGATTTTGGTGAATAATTCCACTTGTTGGTAAAAAAAAGTAATGAGGTGCAATTTGGTCACAGAATGCCTAATAAGAATTTTAATGGTGTTGATTCGTATTTCCGTCCAGACCAAACTAATTACAATTCCGTGATCAATTAATTTGTTGTGGTTTCCATTATTTATGCAGTAAGGGTAAATTGAATGTCAGTGTGTGGGGATCAGACAATCAGCTCATGAAAAACAATGTTGTTTTATGTTGTCTATATTCTGCATGGGAAGATACCAATTAACCTATAGATAAACAATGCTTAGCATGGCATTAGTCAAATAATATGATTAATTAGTAGTAGATCAGTGGAATACAGAAAATGTTCCTAGAATTAAAAAATACATTTTTATAACATGCAATGGATGTGTGTAAAAGTGGAAGTGGTATACACTTGGAATCCATTGCAACAAGGTTAGAAACTCACACTAGCCCTGCACCCCGTCCCAATTTAAATAACATACTCAAAGGAGTTCTGAAACCAGGGGCTGAATGCAGGGATTGTGTGAGTTTCTAAGTCTGTTATAGCCCCATGAATGGACCCGTGTATATTGATTTAAAGCCAATGTTGTGGTCTGCTAATGGTACAGCTAGCATTTCTTCAGAGGTAATAGATACTATAATGGTGTCTCAATAGGATTTATATTTTTCTCTCTAAGGGTTTGCTACAATAGCATCAACACAGGAACGTGTCAGCAGTAACCACGTTAGCAATCAGCTGTCTGCTTCAAAGCAATCATGCCGTCTGCTCTTGATGTGTCCTTTGTTTTGATTGCGTGACAAGGTGCGCCTCCCCAATCAAATTTTTTTATCCTCCAGCCCTGAGTAGTTTTCTGTAAAGTGATGCAAAACATGTAGCTATATATATATATATATATATATATATAAACTTTATTCATCTCTGATCTGTAATTTAAACCTAGCTGCTTGAATCTTAACCATAATGTACACAAGTTTAACATATAAAAAACAATCATCTTCCCGTATATATATATATATATATATATATATATATATATATATATATATATATATATATATATATATATATATATATATATATATATATTACTGATGCTAAATCTGAAGAAAGGGGATCCTGTAACTGGACAGTCATTATAAAATAAATGTTATGTGTTTTAAAGTGTGTCTTTACAAACAATCAATGGTTAACGTACTGTGTATTATAAAATTAACTTTTCTGTGTTCAGAATACTGGTAACAAGTTCAGAATACTGGATTAGGGAAGAAACCATCTATTTAAATATGTTAAAACGGGGCTCTACACTTTTGAACGAAGTACCTGATGCAAGGAGAGCAAAAGGTATCTTAAAGGAAGCAGTAAGAATTGTTGTTGTGGTGGAGGCAATATGTTTTCTTGGGGTGCTAGGCCATGGGGTGCTAGCAGTGTTGGTACAATCCCTCCTAAATCTTTCAAGATAAAAAATGCGATCTGCCTCTACTTAACAAACTATTAATCTGAGATGCCTGGCACATGTTGAGATCCCCTGCAGATCTAACCTTCCCTCTCTCACTAAACATCCTCTGGAATCAATTAAAATCCAATTTCATCCTTTGTGAGAGCCGATGCAATATTTATAGTCCTTGAAAGTGCACTCGCACAGAAATCAGCCAGGGTCTGCTACCTTGTTTCAGTTGATGCCAAAGAAGGATCTTCCACTTTGGTGCCACTGGAGTTAAACTGGAATAGGCATCATCACTCATCGTAAAGAGACAGGGGTCTAATACATTGATCAAAACAGCACTTGATCGAAATAATGCAAGCTATTAAAAGCCCGGTATGTGCTTGTGTAAGTTGTGAGTCTCCCGGGCATTTTGTTGTCTTTGCGTCCCAGCTTTAGCCTAAATATATTGCAAGTTGTGTGAAACACATTAACAACCACGAAATGGAAAGATTCAAGGGCAGTGTTTAAAGTGTTTGCTGTTTTAATATTTTAACAATTGTTACGTGAATGTCACCGAATGCAGTTTGGTTTCTGGCTTCTCAGACTGTGCGAAATGAGGTATCTTATCCTAAACCATGACGTATTCCTATTTACAAAGTTTGTTCTAAGAAACAACTACTGTATTAAACATTTTAAAAAAAAGTTTTTTTTTTAAGTTTGTTTTTTTACTTTAGATTTGTGTTGTATATCTATGCACAGGATGATATACATACACCGACTATCTCAAATATTGACACAACCTAATATCAGCATTACTAATTAAAAATATTAAACTTGTCTCTTCGGCTGATTTGGTATATTTCAGTTTAAGATGTGCTGACCGAAACCCAAGAAATATTCATAAGATGCTAGTACAGTACATCTTCTGGAGCATGACTGAGAATATAGGACAGTCTATATTCAGAGTACAGGGCTTCCTTGGTATATATTAACACAGTCCCACACAATTAAGATTCTGCAGTTCTGCTACTAAACCCAACTGTGAGCAATTATGAGCAAACTTTAACATTTGCTCGTAAAATATGCTATGCATGATAAGAATAACTCTAAACTTCATGAGTAGGCATTTTGTTTCTGATGTAAACAGCAGTGGATTTATTATTGTTTGAAGGACATATTTCTCATTTTCTTAAAGCTTTCTCAAGTTGTATAATTTCCTTTTAAAGAATTGTATGAATCTAAAATCTACATTTTCCAAGCTTCTTAACTACTGTACTAACTGCTGTGCTCTTTCAACCATGAGGGCTGCTTCTGAAAAGACTCCTAAAATCTGAATCTCTGAGGGGACTGGAGCAACCGTGGCCAAATCAGTTAAATCTCTGCAAATTCCTCACAAAATCTTATAGCGAACAGAAGTTATACTAATAGTTATACTGGGGCTGCACATCAGCAGTGATCATTTTTAAACCATCTCATGTCAAATTGAACTTTTTAGGTTGAAAAAGGGTTATCGTTGCTTGAAAAGTTCTAAGCAAGATCAGTAATAATTAGAAACAGCAATCGAGAATCATAAACATCATGCTTGATAAGATATGAAGCAGGTAGGAAATATCACGAGAATGAAGATGATTTAAATGTTTCCTTTAAAGCAGTGTACAGGATTTTGTTATTTCACTTTGAAGAGAGTAGATTAGGCCAAAGGGGCAGAGTGCTTGTCATTGATAAATACTGAATATGATCAATTGCTTAAATGGGATTCAAACACCAGCTTCACAGCTGCTGGGCTCTGACCAATTTGTTTTCAGAGTATTAAATAAGACGTTATGATTTACTAGGGTAGTTCATAAATCGATGAATATGATTGCCTTTAAGTTGCCCATCATCCATCAACCTGAAAATACCATCCTGTAAAAAATAAAAAAAGATTACTTTGTAATGAATTGATGGAGAGCCAGTTCAGAGATATTAATAATCTTATATTTATACAAGTTTGGAAAAACCCTTTTTCATCATTTTTAAACTGATGGGTCAAACAGAGCAGGTTGCACTTTTTTGAAATGATAAACTAAATAAA
The DNA here is from genome assembly GCA_030684275.1 of Acipenser oxyrinchus oxyrinchus. NCBI lineage: Eukaryota > Metazoa > Chordata > Actinopteri > Acipenseriformes > Acipenseridae > Acipenser > Acipenser oxyrinchus. The sequence continues at coordinate 4,530,865 of CM060302.1, read as the reverse complement.
AATAAATATCCTAGCAAATTGAGTTGTAAACCGCCCAACTAAACCAACACACACACACACACATATATACATCATCATCCTCATCCTCCTCCTCATCATCATCCTCCTCATCCTCATCCTCCTCATCATCATCATCTTCCTCCTTTTTCAATCTACTGATGCTGATTATTAGCAACCCTGATAGACAACTTTCGCTTATTAACATTTTCCCAGGAAACAATCCCGTCCCGTAGACTGTAATGTTAATGGAATTCTGATCATTGCTCATAGTAACTACATATTTAATAATAATAAATTAGTAGGTCCTACTAATGCAAGAAAATTGATTTTGATAAATTAGCTGTAATGACTTCCAGGTTGAAATCCAGGAAGAAAGCAACCAGACTTCAAACCATATTGTAATTCTGCTGATTTCAAGGATATCTTACTGTGTGCTGCAATCTGTCATTAGTAAGACACCAGAAGTAACAAAAACAGTGTAGCGATGAACCTGTTATGCGCACCCTGCAGGTTTTAATGCGTTCATTAGCAAAGGCAGAAAAAATGGGCTGTTGCTTTAAATTGGGTCTCTGTGTCTGTCTAAAGCAGGGGTGTCAAACTCAGTTCCTGGAGGGCTGCTGTGTCTTCTGGCTTTCATTCCACCAGAGCTCTGTTACTTAATTGTTCTAACACTTCTTTACAGGTCTCAAAACGTTCCACAGGTAGTGTACCTTGAATCAAGTGAAGTTTTAAAATGATTGACTGCAAAAGACCTTGGGAAAAAAATGTTAAACATGTCCAGTTGAACAAATAATTAGATCAATGGAGTTAATTGCAGCAGTGTGGAGTAGTGGTAGGGCTCTGACCGGAGGGTTGTGGGTTCAATCCCAGGTGGGGGACACTGCTTCTGTACCCTTGAGCAAGGTACTTTACTTAGATTACTCCAGTAAAAACCCAACTGTATAAATGGGTAATTGTATGTAAAAAAAATAATGTGATATATTGTAACAATTGTAAGTTGCCCTGGATAAGGGTGTCTGCTAAGAAATAAATAATAATTGAGAGCTTAAGTTGGAATGAAAACCAGAAGACCCTGTGTCCCTCTAGGATTGGAGTTTGACATTAGCAAAGGCACAAAAAAAGGTGTGTTCCTTTAAATTGGGTCCCTAAGGTTGAAACCTCTACCCAGGGTTGGAGACCTCTGCTCATAAAAAGCAAGGTTACAAAAGGTCACTTGATCCTCCTGTGATCCCATTGACTGATTAGTGTACCACCCAGTTTGTTACAATCACAGATTTATTTTATTGTCTCTTTCATCACTAATTTGAAATAGAAAATAACAGGTTTGGTTACAGGAAAAAAAACAGCATAGACTGTGTGAAGAGAATACTTATGTGCACACCAGCTAGTTAGTTAGAGGCAATCAGACTGATTGTACACTTGTATCAGTGGTTCTAAGTTTATTTGGCCACAGGCACATATAGTATGTATTTAAAGGTCAAGGGCATTGTAATCTTTTTCTCTTGATATCAATTACATATTCCAAAATGTAGAATTCAGATCCAAAGGTACCTATTTATAATTAGTCTTGTTCTATTAAATGTATATTTTATCAGTGTACAAAACACCTTTTAGTACCGTATTTAATTTTGATACAGTTCTTCGTTGAAACATCATGATATAGGTTGCAGCGGTTTTGCTGCTTAATGAGATTGTTTGCAATGTACTGTATACTGCTTCTGACCAGCAGCTGAACAAATGCAGCCGGGACAGAGATATCTAAGCGAAGGAAAATCACGCCACATGAAAGCGGTGTCAGTGATACCCTTTCCTATTGTCACACTCCAAAATGGTATATGTAGTCAACCTCAAACCATTCCAACATCTGAAGACAGAGTCTTCGAAAACGTTAGTCGAAACATTAGTCATTCAATTTATTACATTTCTTTTAGTATTTCTAAATACTTTTGAGTATTTAATAGTTATGGGTGAGTTATTTATCACAGTTTCTTGTGATCCCCTGAAAAATTAAACATGGAAAAGATGAGCCCTATCTGTGCTGTACTATACTACTGCAGTTGGGACATGTGTGTGTATATGGGCGTGTGTGCGAAAGAGCAAATGTCTATGAGCACCTAAAAGGTAAAACAAATATTAACTTGCAATAAGCAAGCCTCAAGCTTATTAATATGCGATCAATGAAGAAGCTGCAGCAGCCTTGCCACGCATTAATCTGTTTTACATTTGTCTTCACTGAAACTCAGACAAAGCCATTTGCAATGAAATTGCTTAAAGATTCATTAAAGTGCTTATCTGTGCTCCGAACCTTTGGGAGGTAGATTTGAGCAGAGTGAGGCATGGTTGATGGTAGACAGTGGGTTGGGGGTCTTATATCTTTATTATATACCTCAGCAAGAACCAAATTCACAAGCTTCAGAAAACAATTAAAACTGAGCAATCTGCTGCAGTCTTTTTTTTTTTTTTTAAATTATTTTATTTTCATGTAAACCGGTTGCTCCAATGTTTTTAAAACGTTAAAACCCTCCACAGTAAAAAGATAACTGTCAAGCCATTTCTGGAAATGTCAGTTTGTGTCAATAGATAGACAGCAACATGCCCTTTGTGGAAAATATGAATGTGATGCTTGCTATTTCCTTGATCATTGTTGAGTACCTGACTCTTGGCTAGGCTTTAACTGGCTTTAACATTATTTGTATGGGGAAGAACTGCATGCAATTTGAATATGTGTTCCGTGAATGACAGATGATGTGTGTGTACATGTCTGCTAGACCAGGGAAAAAACATCTATGTTATCCGTGAAGGACATCTTCCAAACTTATTTCCTTTAGAAACCAATGTTATTATACAAACATCAAATTAGTATTTTCTGTGAAGGGCATATTGTCAACTGGACCAAAAATAAAGTCTGAAGCCAATAGACATTTATCCATTAGTCGAAGGTTACAATTTATGTTAGTATTTATAGAATTTGTAAACTACAGGTATATATTGTGTTCTATACTTAAGCAATAACTTCAGGACACGAAGAGAGCTGGAATGATGTCCAAGTACACAAGATGCACCCGGTTTTTTATTTTATTTTTCTTCCCAGAGTTTTGGTCTTTCCAAGTAATAAGGTCTATTTTTAATAAGAAAGTGTCAGTCACTGGCAGACTGCTGTTGCTATGCTGTCATTGGACTCCATGACATTTGTGTATCCACAATACCACAATACTATACCGTGCAGGAGATTTGGGATCCCAGTGAATGGTAGAGAGATTTCACTTTGTATATAATTAAGCACTAAATGTAAGGCTGGTTAAGTGAATATAAAGGATATAAACCGACTCCTAAGTGACGGGAAAAAAATGCCAGAGACCTTGTAAGCACACAATTGTATTGGGATATGGGAAGGTATAGGGTTAGGGGAAGGGTTATATCGTGCAATGCATAGGAAAGAAAGTATATTTAAATATATTAAACAGCTGAATTCAGAGAATTAATTTTGCGCCCCGATCATTCTTGATATGAGCGAATCCAAAATTAGATTCCGTGAACTCCACTTGTGTAAAATAAATTATATCCAATAATATCTCTGCATTAGTTTTAAGGTTTAAGGTTGATTTACAAAAGATAATCAATTTTATTTTGTTTCGCACTGACTCTAGTGCTCACACAGGTTAGGGCAGCAAATTGAGCAGGATCTGTTTCTCCTAACAATGCTACAGCGAACCCAACTGGCCAGGAACCCCATCAGTTAAGCGAACACCTGCAAGGCTAGACTTTGTCCTCCAAGGGCTGTTAGCTTGCAGACACCTGCTGTCGAGATGCTGGGTGTAAAAAGGCAGGTGGCTAGGAGGACAACCACTGACCTTCAGTTCTCCTGAGCTGTTGTGAGGAATTGCTGCTTTGAGGGGACATTTTTAAAAGACAGCTTTCGTCACATGGTTTTATTTATTTTCCCCAGCAGTAGCTGTGTGTGTGTTAAAATTTCCTCACACTCTGAATCATTTTTGTCATCCTGTCTTATTCATTTGAACAGACACGTTTGGGCAATACATTATTATTTATTTCTTAGCAGACGCCCTTATCCAGGGCGACTTACAATTGTTACAAGATATCACATTATACATTATTTTACATTATACAGATATCACATTATTTTTTACATACAATTACCCATTTATACAGTTGGGCTTTTACTGGAGCAATCTAGGTAAAGTACCTTGCTCAAGGGTACAGCAGCTGTGTCCCCCACCTGGGATTGAACCCACGACCCTCCGGTCAAGAGTCCAGAGCCCTAACCACTACTCCACACTGCTGCCACATGTGACAGCAACACAGAGCTATCAATGTCATCTTCAAACCGTCGTGATGCATTGCATTCGTACACCAACCTCCAGCAATGCAGCCGGAAGATGAGAGCATTAGATAAATACGTTCCTCTATCACACTATCCAAAGTAACATCTTCACATGAGCCGGGCTTGTATACTTTCCAGCACCTTGCCCTCCTGTTTTATTTTTAGGCTTCATTCCATGAGTTAAGCAGCAGCAGCAGCACAAGCAGTGGGTTTCTTCATTGAGTTCTGTGCAAGGCCCTGGAAAAAGGTGATTTCAAGAACAGCAAATCAATCGCAAGATTGATCCCGAGATTAAACAAACTGCTTCATCAGGTCCTCTTCTTGGGCGCTGTCACTTTGATTTGCTCCCGGTGTCATTACCAGTTGCCGTGACTTACTAGGGATGACGTTTTAAGTGCTGGAAAGTGGACTGGTTCTTATGTGCATATGTGAAGAGTAGGCAACAGGAACGTAAAATAGATTTTTCATGTGCAATTGGCTAGGGTTTTAAAGTCCATAATTATTTTAAAACTAACAAAAAATGGTAACAATTTACATTGTGTCTCTAATTACTGTGTATTTACATAGTAGTTATATAATACATACAGGTATACTTAACACATAATTACAATGTTATTATGCACAGTTACAACGGTACTTAACGTGTACGTCTTTTTGCACAATATATTTAAGTACATAATTAAGTACATCAGAAAAGGGTTAATTTTAGAGTTAGGTTTAGAGTTGGGTATAGGGTTAGGATTATATCATGCAAAAGAAGTTACACAGGTACTTTGTAACTATGCATAATAACATTGTAATTATGTGTAAGTACACCAGCTTCCACTATTAGCCTTGGAAGATGGTGTTGTGGCTGTTTTTTACTTGCTTTGGTGCTCCCCACGCATTCCCAATGTGTGCCGTGTTAAGCGCTCTGTGTGTCTAAGATTAGAAAGACCAGGAACCGCATGTGCAATTTATACATTAGATACGGACCCCACGTTGTTGGGATTTGTGCTTGTTAGTCATTGAAATTGGACTGCTTGATATCTAATAGTTATCACTTTAGTCAGTGTTGGATTCCTTGGTAATGTATTCTAAAACCATGTGATATAAACAGCTTCCCTGCTTCAGAACCCTGTTATTCTAAGACAGGTGCGCTACTGGATAGAGTCGCCACCCTGGTACAATTACAGAGGATCAATTCACACACAAATGCTGTCTTCCTTTTGCATTGCACTGCAAATCTTACCTGTACTGTACTTCTATTTGGCATACAGGTCTCAAAATTAAATGTCATATTGGTCATGTGGTTGAGACTAACTTTTATAGACAAAAAGCAAGAGCACATTGATCAAACATACCATGAAGTACATTCAACTTTTTTTTCCTGCAATACTAAAAATAATGGCAAGATAAAGGACCCCACATCTGAGTTTACTGATGGCTTTTAAAAATGACTGATGCATCACTCCCCCAAATAGACCTAATAAACCTAATAAAGCTGCACTGCCCCGGAGCTCAAATAAAATAAAATAAAAATAAAAAGGAGATTTATGGGTCAGAGTAAAGAGACAATTGGTTTATAGGCAAAAAAATAAAATGGCTTGTAAAATGATGTGTTTGGAAAATATACTCAATCATGCAGTACATGAGAAATGGCAGAGTTTCTAAGTAGCGCTTCCAATCAGCTTTGTGAAAGGATGATTGTGTGGGTTTGATACACTTGAGACACCGAAAAGGGGTTTTTTTTTCAGATGATATCTATTGACTTCTGTCTGGATTCAAATATGTTTTAGCATCGACTACTAATGCATCCTGGAAATTTGCCTTACGCATTTCTTGAAAGACAATCCAATTGACAATAATAATTTATTTCATAAGCACAGTATCTCCACTGACCCTGCTAGATGTCAATCTTTCTTGTCGATTTTGGTTCTTGGTTGAATGAGGGTGGGCAGTTTCTGAGCATGCTGAATTCCGCATTCCTGCTCTTTAGTTGAATACCTGTGGCTCAGAATAACGCTATCAGCTCCTGATTACCACACAGTATAACAGTGCAGGGCCACTCCAGTCATGTGGAACAGAACCAGTCTCTCAACCATACGGTCATAGTTTTTACATATTATATTTGTGTTTTTGTCCGCCCCATTTACAGACTTCCTTTAAAACCAATGCATTTAGTGAAGACCACCACCTCATTTGAAGAGCAAATAACAGAGGCATTGCTTTACAGAATACAGTGTTGCAATTCAAATGTATTGAACCAGTGGGAGGTCTGTGGTACAAAGGATTCCATTAACCGTCAACTTGCATTGATACACATTGCATTGATGGTGCTTTAGTTGGTAAAGTTATGGAACTCATTGATGGAAATGTCCAGTGTGATTTTTAATGCCCCTCCTGGTGCCTTGGACCATCCAGTTCTGTCAATTTTCTTCTCTTTTTATGATTTCAAGGTGAATAAACCTGGCTTGTTTTGTGTTGATGTCACATTCGTGCTTTCTGGAGACACTAGCTCTGTCAGCACTGCGATTGTCCACACCTTCGCAAACTAACAGCTAACTCGGGGCCTCGACTTGCACAGATTCTGCTTCATCATACATGGCAAAATGTGCCAGGGACATTAAACTTAATAAGAAACCAGAACTGCTTTGCATCATATTTCTCATGTAAAGTGGGTATGCTGAGAATTTTATTTCCCTATTTTTTTTTTTTTTACACTTGTTTCAATTAAAGACAGATTTTACCGGTTTTATCCCTATTTTAATATTTGTAAAATAAAAACCGAAAATGCGGAATGCTACGTATATTGCAAATACTGAAAACAATCAACACACAGTACTGTTGGTTCCAGTTGGATAGGAGTTGTAAAGAAAGACAATGGCTTCACACAGTAGCATGAATACAATATAGTTCAGGCAACTGCAATATATTATCATTTTAAATATTTCTCTGTCAGCTTGGGGGAATATAGGATAATCATATCCACTTCCCTTCCTGGGTTCAGTAAATATGATTATGTGGAGCGATAATTGCATTCAAAACTCTTTGTGCAATAGCCTAAGTGAAGTTGGGAGGATTTTTTTTTTTCATGCGAACCTTAACTTCATGCACCTCTGGCATTAAATGGTCTTTCTCCATTTCCTCGTGGCTTGCATAATAGTTCAATATTATGGAATAAATATGTGTTGGGAATATGCAGTACAATAGCTATGGGATGTTTTACTGTAGTTTTATGATATACTGTTGGATGAATTAACCTGCCAAGATCCTAAAAACTGTCTAATGCCGTAAGGTGCAGTGCTATATATATATATATATATATATATATATATATATATATATATATATATATATATATATATATATATATATATAATGTAAATATGCATGGATGGAAATAAGGCTCCAATTGCATAGCAATTTCATCCATTCCTGGTTTAAGACCTGCCTTAGCGTGTTACCCTTACACTGTGGCTGATCAAGCTCATAGTAAAACCTCAAATGGGTGAAACTGCTATGCATAAGGAGTCTTATCTTCATCCCTGGCAATATATTCATATTTTGACATGCTTATAGTATGCCAAAGGTGTAAACTAATATAAATGAATTATTATGCAGTTTGGGTCATGCCTAATTGGGTCTTAATTGTTTTCCAGTAATTACAGCCCACTATTACAATAGCCTATACCGTCCGTCCCAGGTGCCCTTGACTAGCAGTGCTATAGAGTAAGTCTGCTGGGAGATCAACGCTTTTTCTATTTCTACCTGATGTGGTCTGTCCTTTTAATTTCCTTGCAGCTTGACAACAGAGGTTGTCTCTTTGGGATTTAGCTTTGTTAATCAGTTTCCAATTACCGACAAGCTTCATCGAGAGGGAGCCAGTGTAAGGTAATACTTTAAAATAAGCTTAATTAGTTCCGCAAGACTTGTTGATGAATAATGCATGAGTCACTGATGAATTCTTGCATTTTTTTGGGGGGGGGTTGATGACACAGGGCATGTATCTGCATCATTGCTTCACGAGAACCCTCAAACTGGTTATTGAAGCTGGGAGATAACTATCAACTGCAGTAGACATTTGTATTTCTATTTTATTTTCATTTTTAGTGCATGTTAGGGGAAAGTATTTCCTTGCATCATTTTTTTTAAAAGGATATCTTTATATTTACCATATTACAGTTTTTTTTTTTTCATTCACATGACCTGGTAAAGCATTTCTGCATCCATAAGATCTACAAATCTGATGCAGCATCTCGACTATAAATAGCATTGCTTATTCGCTCTCGCTCTCGCTCTCTCTCTCTCTCTCTCTCTCTCTCTCTCTCTCTCTCTCTCTCTCTCTCTCTCTCTCTCTCTCTCTCTCTCTCTCTCTCTCTCTCTCTCTCTCTCTCTCACAAGGAACGTAACTGAATGTAAAATATGTTTCAGCACCACCGCCCATAGAAAAAGTCCAAAACAACTTCTCTTTGATGGAATTGAGAACTAAAAATTAGGGAAACACTTTACATAGTGTTCTACATGATGCATTTTAACCATTATAGAAGCCATTATGGTTATATAGATATTGTAATAGGATCATGCGTGTGTACAAGTAGCCTTCAGAAACAAAGCAACATAATTGGGGCAGCAGTGTGGAGTAGTGGCTAGGGCTCTGGACTCTTGACTGGAGGGTCATGGGTTCAATCCCAGGTGGGGGACGCTGCTGCTGTACCCTTGAGCAAGGTACTTTACCTAGATTGCTCCTGTAAAAACCCAACTGTATAAATGGGTAATTGTATGTAAAAAATAATGTGTAAAATAATGTAATTGTATGTAAAATAATGTGATATCTTGTAACAATTGTAAGTCCCCCTGGATAAGGGCGTCTATTAAGAAAGAAATAATAACAGTGTCTCTAATTGCTGTGTATTTATTTATTTTTTTTATAAATATTTGTATTAAATAAAATACATTAAATCTTATAATACAAACATATTCTCAGCTATATAACTTTAACATTCGTACATGTATAAATCTAAACCCACAACCCACAGCCCATACCTTCAATGATAGCTATTACATAATAGGAATAATATAACAGTTATTCTCCAGACAAAGTCAAAGCAGCTCAAAGCCAGGTAAGGCAGATTTAGACAAATTTATAAGAACTCAATATTGGATCAACAGATCCCAGAATCACTAAGGATGATTGCAAACAGTATTGAATAGAAAGAGATGCAAAAACAGATGAAAGCAATTCCATGGGCATTTGACACTACTTACTCATATAACAATAACCGCCAATAGGGTCTTGGGTCACCACAGGCACTTAGGCCTGATTCAAAGTCTGCAAAAAAAGTTGTTCTGCAGCTAAACTCGACCATGCACAGTGAAATCTCCCTTCCTTCAGGGAAGCTGTTTGTGTGTGGGAAACCAAAACCAGCTTTCTCTCTCCAAAACAGTCATAGCTTTGTGTCTGTGGAGTTTAAAATATTTGTTTAATTAAATTTTTTGAAATTTGAAAACAGTTTGTGTGAAATCTATGGAGTTCGGTAAGTTGAAAAACAACATGTATGCATTACCATATAAAATAGATGCATAGATAGAAAACTTAACATGGTACAATTATAGGAGATTTGAAAGCACAACAATCTCTCAAACAGTCTGTTGGATCTGTGCTTCAAATTGAAAAGTCTGGAGATTATAGAGTTAACACAGATGACGACTCTTCCACATTAGCTTAGGTGAATTAACTTTATAGGCAGTCAAGTCTACTAGAAACACAAGATATTTGCACGATATCCCTTTGACAGTTCATCTACAGGGGATCAGAGCACTACTGTAAATGTAGCAAAGACAACCTAGTCTTTAGAAACTGAATAATTTAATACACATTTCTGTTTGATTTTGTTTTTCTCTCTTTCAGCTGAGAGCTATAAACTAACTTCTGTAGTCAGTACATTTTACTGAAGCCCTTATTATGTAGCTGAGCTTCCCATAGCTAAAGCATTTTTGAAGGTACCCCATGCTGGAGCAGCCCACACGTATAGAACCCCCAGTCCTTTCTTTTCCAGAATGCTTTCATTCAAACATTCAGCACATTTATTAGGGGAGCAGGGATAATGTCTCCAGTGCTAACCAGCAGTACAGTAGAATTTATTATTGGGTTCTGAGAAGATGAAGACATTAAGTGTTTTACTACAAACTGTCATCTGCTTTATTTTTGTAATTCTACAAAACTAGAGTTTGTTATTTTATTGCGAGGTCTTAAGAACCCCAAACCCAACGTTATATTAGCTCCATTAAATCATAAACCATTTTGTAATGTTATTTCAAAAGTTTGGAAAATATTAGTGTAATACATAGGGACTGTGAAAAAAAATGTTCCTGTACTCTTTTGATCCTTTCTCAGTAGATAAAAATAGATTGTCAATGACTGATTCTTTAGGATACATGCTTCTCTTGAAGATTAAAGACAAATACAGACTTCACTGTTTCTCTGGGAAACCTAATTATTACCACAGCATGACGGCAACTGTGGGAAATGAAGCATCAATGTGTTTAGCATTTTTAATGTCCCTGGAGGCAGCGACAGTCTGGTCTATGGGCAGTCCAGAGCGACAGGTCAATTCAGAGGAAATGGGCTAGAAGTGATGCAAAGGCTTGTGCGTGCTTGAAAGGTTTACATGACAAGGCTGGACCACAGAAATCCAATTTGAATCGAAAGGGTATGTAACGGAGGCAGTTGCACGGACGAATATTGCACTTTATGTTTTTGCCTATACCTGTCAAATTCTAGCACAGTCCGCTCACTTGTTGACTTTATGCACCTTTGTACATGATTATGATGTCTAGGGGCTTGCACTTGTGTACATCAATAGATTCATGTTGTTCATGACATCTTTGCTAATGTATTTATTTATTCATGGTGTGAACTTAATGCTTTAGAATGGGAGAGACACTGAGAATGGCTGCTCCTTTAGTTTAACACCCTAGGTTTCCCACCTCACTATCCGGTAGGGGTAAAATACACATTACACCCCCTCAGCAATGGCTTGAGTGATCAGTTGACCGTTTCCAGTCGCCAGCAAAAAATATCAGACTAATTTACGAGAAAGATGACTTCCTGACTGTGAGGATAACAGAACGAAAAGCTCCTGTCAAAGCAATATGAGCTTCTGTCATCCCTAAGCTTTTTCTTCTAGCGTGTGCCCTGCATTACAGAGCCTATGAATGAATATGGGAAATAATGATGTGTGGCTACTTAACAGTACCTTTCATTTTCACGGATTAGCATGAGATCCATTTTTCATTTAACTGAATTACGGAAATGGTATTTCACACCACAGCCCCCTTCTACAGTGTTATAGATCATCAGGGGGGCAGAGCAGGCTTATTTAGCAATCCACCATAGAATTATTGCAATTGTCACAACAGTATAAAACATAACAAACCATCGAAATCAAATGACAAGACATTTTGGATATATATATATTTTTCTGCAGTCAATTGATGGCCGCAGGATGTTTTTAATCTGAACAAGAGAAGGAGAATACTGGCTATTTTTTAAACAGCTCATAAATATATAGTTGTATGCTCTGTTTTAAACCAAATTTGTTTATGAACAGAAAGTCTTGCCTCAAGTCTACCCTGGACTGGAAGGAGCACCCTTTCTCAAAGTGGGTTAAGGAGGGAGGGAGCAGTTCAGTCTCTGTGCCACAGGCCTGCCCTGGACTGCAGGGAACACCTTTTCTCTTAGTAGGGTGAGGGAGGGAAGGAGCAGTTAATTCTCCATGCCTTAAGCCTGCCCTCGATTAGAGAAAGCACCCTTTCTCTTAGGGGGGTGAGGGAGCAAGGGAGCAAGCAGTTCAGTCTACATGCCTCAATCTTGCCCTGGACTCGAAGGACCAACTTTTCTCTTAGAGGGTGAAGGAGGGAGCAGTTCATTCTCCATGCCTCAAGCCTGCTCTGGACTAGAGAGACCACCCTTTCTCTTGGGGGTTGATAGGGCAGTTCTGGATCAGTCACTCTTTCTGATACATGAGACTGATCTTCTAAGTAACAAGTACATGAATAAATAAATACAAAACATTAATTCCCATTTATTTATAATCGATTTATTCTGAGGGTTTTTTTATTTGCTTGTTTGTTTGTTTGTTTTTACCACCTACGGGAAGCAAATGACATTTTACCCAGCTTGAAATCTAATATAAAAGATTCAGCAATTCCGACCTATCTCAGCACTGAAGACCACCTGAGTGATCCCTTGCACCAAGTAAAATATTAAGTACCAAGAAATAAGGGATGCAATGAGAAGGATTGAGATTGCACTCCCAAAGATTTACAAGTCTGCTACGAGCCTGATAACAAACGTTCTGACTCGGGCAGACTTGATCTGTTAGACTCCAATCGAATGGAAGTTATATCAATGTGTTGGAGGATTATTGTTAAGAAATAGCTCACTGCTGGAATGTACAAAGTTTCACCCCTAGGTGGAAATTGCAGCAAGTAATTTCAATTGTATTGAGTATCAAGACACATTAAATATGTATACAAAATAGCATTTGGCTTGTTTAAAAAGTTGCACTCTTAGCTTCAGTCTTCTTTCTTAGCTCAAAATCAATTCCCTAAATAGCAGAGAAAAGTGCTGGTTTATTTATTAACATATCTTATTCAGCAGGTTTCATTTGACTTTATGAAGTTTCATTCTATAGAGGGGAATGCAAAATGTTTGGCCAGAGCTGAACATTATTGTTTTGAGTAGTCTGAAATGAAGTGATCCTAATATAATAATAATAATAAAAAAAGAAAGACAATAGGAAGATAAACACTGCAGAGCTCAGATGTTCAGATTCTGTTCTGTTACATTGGCACTGGGGAGATGAGGCTATAAGATCCCTTTTGAATTCTGCAGATAAGCCCTTCCAGTAAGGCTGGGGAAAGCCAAGCAGATTGGCTTTGTTTCCCTGTCACAATCTAATTCAGAGGATCACAGACTACACTGAGATCTCCATTTGCACAAAGAGCAAGTCATTGTTTCTTCTATCTGTGTTCAGTACTCTGAACATTAGTCATGCATGCCCATGCTCAAGCAGTGAGTACCACAGACAAACGTGCTTTGTGAAGTTGCATATGTACAGCTGTACTACTAGCATAACATGTCACATTTAAACAAGCTTCTACCTAAACTGCTTAGGGGATTTCCATGAACTGTATCTGTGTACAGCCATGGTCTGTCTCTGGTTTACAATACTGGATCAAAAGGTAACCTGGCACTGTCTATTATTTCGTCCTGAGCAGTTAAAAGGGGATATTTTATAGACTTCATGTCCTACTCGTTTAATATCCTATCATGTGAATTCTCTAAGATTCCCTCATGTTGTTTTTGCTGTGGTCATCATTTACCATTCCAAACTGTTCCTGCAAAAATGGGTAACACTTTACATTAAGTGTCTCTAATTACTGTGTATTTACATAGTAGTTACTTAGTAAATACATGTGTATTAACACAAAATGTTATCATGCATAGTTACAATGTACAATGTAAATATTTTTGCACTATATATATATATATATATATATATATATATATATATATATATATATATATATATATATATATATATATATATATATAAAATGTTTGTGTGTGTGTTTGTGTATATGTGCACATCCCAGCGTGGTAATTACTAAACCATCTTCAGAAATTCATTTTTGAGAAGGTTGTGAAAGGACATTAGTTAGTAAGCCTTGTAAATACAGCAGAAATGCAATGGAGAGTAACAGTTTGTGTCCTGTTTGAATGTCTGTTTTTGCCATTGATTTTATAATATTTTATCTTGCTGCCTTCTCTTGCCAGGAGCTCTTGGGAAAATTACACGTATATCACAAGGGTTCTATACTGGTTAAATAAATACATTAGAATTGTTTGTATAGGGCAGTCTGGTTGTGAAATAGTCAAATTAATAATACAAAAAAAGCAAATAAGTAAATAAATCAAATATAGCCATGGAGAACTTATTCTGTGTTTGTATATTTGTGTGCTCAATCTTCCTATCCCCCCCCCCCCCGTCTCTCTTAATTTAGTTATGCAGGATTCCTGTATTAAACATGTGGGCAGAGGTGAAAGTAATGCTCTGTAATTCTGATCTAATTCCAAAAAGTGCCATTTCCACAGGGCTGGCAATGAAAGCAATACATCTCCCTAGTTAGTGGATATTAAAGTATGTTTAAGATAATGGAAAGGAGCCTTTGTACACTTTGTTAAAACTGAACAGGGAGGGAATGGAAGGATAACAAATATGTTATCTTTCTGTGAAAGGCACTTGGGCACTGCAGGGGTTCCTGCTTTATTGCTGTAAGGCTGTTTAGGTCTCAATGACAATAAGATACAATTTCATCAATTGGTTGGATAATAAAAAAAAAACCATAGCACTGAGCTATCTAATGCTTGACATATGTTCCAAGTCTGGTAACATGGTCACATTTGAAACAGGTAAAAGATAACGTAATAAAGGTTTACCTGAAGCGCACTATACTATAGGAAAAGAAAACAGAAAAGGAATCAAAGAATTACCCTGTGTCAAACATCTCTAGTAATGTTTGTTTTTTCATTTGGTGCATTGTTTATGAAGAGATAGATAGATAGATTTGGGATTTTGAAACATGAAATAAAACCTTTGATTTATATAGATTAGTTACATTATATATATGTATATAATGTTTTAAATTAACAGTACAACAAAACAGTAGTGTCGTTTTAGAACATGGCCATGAAGTTTATTAAACTAAGCATTTAATTCAGCATGTTATTCATTTGCTTTAAGGTACTTGAATCTATTTAGTAAACTCTCTATTGCTTAAAGTTGTGCGAAGTAATGTTGAATTACTCTGTGTTCTGAATGACTGTGACATCATTCAGTGAAGAAGGCACTAGACAAATTGGTTCTCTACTTGGCTTTCTAATTCCAATAAGGAATTTTACCGTTAGATTCTAATTGAATGCTTTGAAGTTATGGATGATCCCTAAATGTTGTTTCCTTGTGAATTTGGCACAATCAGTAAGTGTCTACAGTATTTTACACGGTATACATCCTGTTTAGGGGTTATCCAACCATGCTTTAAAGAAAGCAAGTGCCATTACCCATGAGTTTTACTGGACATGTTGCAAAAACAGCACGAAGCCTAGCTAGACAATGATCTGCTCCATTGAAAGCTCCTCACTGTGTTCGGCAAAATCCTGCAAAATCCAATTAACGCATCCCTTTGCAGCCCATGCAAGTTCTAGCACATCACAGAGTGAGAATTACCTTTCAATGGACAAGCTCACAAAAACCAAAGCTGCAGAAGGGTTTTAAAGCCATCGAGAGCTTTTGGATGGCTTTCTCTTCAAAGAGTCATAGTGTAGCGGTAAAGCCTCTTCTCACAAACCAGCAACCATGCTGTACATGCAAGTGCTTTGGAAGTTACTATAGTCGTGCAGTTTCACAGAACCTGTTATGAGATGCCGCAGGTCATAACAAAAGGCCATTAATAACATGTTCCCTTGTTCAAGTCTATTTTGATGGATATATTATAGTTTTCTAATTATATTTCCGGTGACAGGCATATTACATAGGCACCGTATAAATGTCACACTTTAGAGTGTGTATATAAAACATACATCTAGAGAACCCATCAATCAATTTTGGTAAAACTTGATCTACTTTACATTTCCTATAAGCCTGCCCTGGACTGGAGGGAGCAACCTTTCTCTTAGATAGTGAGGGAGCAGTTCAATCTCCATGCCTCAAGCCTGCCCTGAACTGGAGGGAGCACCCTTTCTCTTAGAGAGTGAGGGAGCAGCTCAATCTCCATGCCTCAAGGTTGCCCTAGGCTGGAGGGAAGGGATTGAGAGAACAGTTAATTATTCATGATTGGCATCCTGTATATTTTAGTCCACTTTATCTACCCATATCATTTTTATTTTATTTTACAGTATATTAAATGTTTTGGTGGTTTTAAATACATTATTAGTTTATCTTTCTATGAGCTATGCTTCAACAGGAGGCATGTGGTGTTTACATTTCAATTAGTTTACATTCCCCAATGGTGGTCACATGGACCCTTGTTTTCTTTGCACTTTGTCATTCTAAAAGTGAATCAGTTGCTGCAGTGATGCATGTCATTTGCAAGCTCTGTTTTAAAATTGATTTTGTCAAGTTGATATCTCGGTTTCAAGCGTTATGATTCCCAAGGTTCCCAGGTTTCTGGTTATTTAATGTATGCAACACTTTGGATCATAAAGTTTACAGTTTCAACTATCTTGGCAGGTTTTAGATAGGACATATCTTGTGAGCTCAGTTTCAAGGAGATGGATCCATTAAAGGTATGGAACATTAGAAATAAAATCAAGATGTGCTGAGTTTGAATTAAACAAAGGCAAATAAATTGCATCTATTTCAATTGTGATGGGTAGGTTGTCTCCCTGTACGAGTCCGCCTCTGTACACAGACAGTATACTGCGCTAGCTGTCTGTTTTTTTTCCAGTCATCTTTTCACACTACAGAGACACTGTCAGTGTTAATGGGTTTTTAGCTACACTGCCTGTTGAATTTGCAGGAACTTTTTCGACTGGAGACTATTCTGAGTGTCTCTGTTTTGACTATTCTGAGTGTCTCTGTTTTGACTATTCTGAGTGTCTCTGTTTTGACTATTCTGAGTGTCTCTGTTTTGACTATTCTGAGTGTCTCTGTTTTGACTATTCTGAGTGTCCCCGTTGCTGTGTTTGGACGAGCTGAGCCTGGTCAACAACCACCTGCTCCAGTTGTCTAAATACAATGGTCAGGCATTGGGCAGCAGTGTGGAGTAGTGGTTAGGGCTCTGGACTCTTGACTGGAGGGTCATGGGTTCGATCCCAGGTGGGGGACACTGCTGCTGTACCCTTGAGCAAGGTACTTTACCTAGATTGCTCCAGTAAAAACTGTATAAATGGGTAATTGTATGTGATATCTTGTTACAAAGTCGCCCTGGATAAGGGCGTCTGCTAAGAAATAAATAATAATAATAATGTCGCATTGGTGGTGACAAGAAGGCAGCTCTGGCTTGCTCAGGCTTGAGTACCTGACAAGGACAAGGCATCGTTACTGGATGCACCTGTAACATCAAGGCATACGTTTGAGCCGGCAGTGGATGAGATGCTAAAACACTGTCACCAAGCATCTGAGTCTTCAAAGGAGTTGGCACGCTTTCTCCCCAAGCAGAAGCCCTCAGCCCGTAAGCCAGCAAAACTGGCGTCCTCAGCCCCAAAAACAGATTCAGGCTCCTGCAGCTCCTGCTGGAACTAATGTGCAGAACCGTTTTCACTGTGCGCAACGTAGAGGCCAGTGCAATTATCAGCGCCCTGCTCACAAGCCTCTACGAGCCAGCAGCTGTAGAGATTTGCTGCCACCCAGAAACTCTAAGGGAATGTTAGGTTATTATCATAACCCTGGTTCCCTGAAATAGCAATGTAACCATTACCCTTCAAGGTTGCTGCGTTAACTCCAACGCAGCAGGCCTGAAAAGAAAATGGTGCTTATGCGTCAATCGTATTTGTCTCCATGGGGCGGAGACGACGTCTGACTCATACTGGGCTCTTAAAGGAGCAGCTTTGATATAAGTGCTCAGGTAATTCACGGTATAAGAGATTATATCTCATTAGGTAATGGTTACATTTCTATTTCAGGGAACCAGGGGTATGATAATAACCTAACTTTTTATACGTTTTCTCCTGAGGGAGCCTGGCTCTTGTTGCCCTTGTTGAAAATTCTTGGAAGCAAAGCAAATTTTTTTCTATGTCTGCGAGTCATTTTATTTAAAGTTCAAATGCCTGTATTGCCATTCTTTTTTTGTTTGTGAGTTATGTGTAAATAGGCTGAACCATTTCATGAATTGTGATTGACTTTGACCAGCTTAGCTCAGTTGTGATTGACTTTGACCAGCCTAGATCGGAGTTAGTTAGACGTGAAATTGCTAGAAGCCCAGTTGCAAATATAAATTGATGGATATGTTCACAGTATTGGTTTGTTGGAAGAATGTAATCGATTTTCCCATTAACCATAACCATTTGCATTCAAATGTTGCTTTTACTGTACTGAAGTCCATAGGTGAAGCAAATTCAGTTTTTAATATAAAATACATCATGGTATTCATTGCGTTATTAACTCAAGACATGGTGTCACGATTTATCGTGTACAGAATTGTTGATGAGAAAAGAGAAACCTACAGAAGCCAGTAACACTTTACACTGGGTCTCCAATTACTGTGTATAGTAGTTACTTAGTAAATGCAAGTATATTTACACATACAATGTTATTATAGTTATACATCTCTTTCCATGATGTATGTAAATACACAATTGTATTAGAAAATGGTTTTATAGTTAGGGTTAGTGTTATATCATGCATTTAGTACAGACAGAGTGCCACACAAACCAGCCCATCCGTCAGACGTCTCCTATCACAGTGAGGCCATTTGCTGTGAGGGGCATGGAAATCCAACGTTAATCTTATCAGCAATGACAGTCCCTGTCAGCTACACAGAAACTGAAACCTTGTGCAACTGAATCACATCAGCTTTCGACAGCAACACAGTGGAAGGGGAGTTACAGTATGTCTCTCTTATGAATACATATATATTTCAGAGTTCTGGAAACCTAATAAAATTAGCAGAGTGAAACCTGCTTAATGTCACTTGAAAGGAACTGAGCATAAATTGTGACAATAAGCAGAGTTTACATCAGCAGAAGTTCATCAGTAAACAATATTTTTAACTTTGTTAGCCTTTTTTAATTGGTAATGGATCCCCTAACAATTCAAGAGATAGTCAAGGCCTGATTTTGAGGAGTTACACATCAGTCTTTAATGATGCATCAGCTATTGATATTTTCAGAAACCTCTTTTGTAAAGACACATTTTTAGGTTTCAATCATAATTGAATTTGCAGTGAAACCACGGCGCTGCTGTCGTCTTTTTTTCTGAAACCTCAGTGACACCCTTTATTTGCCATTTAATCAAAAAGTTATCAAACTCATATGGACAGTCATTTTGTGCATGTTCTGTCATGAATCATGTATCACCGTGATCAGGTCAGGTTGTGAAATCACAGAAAAAGTATCTTATGTGGATACACTACTATTCTGAAGTAACATATATTCTTCATTCTCCTTCTGAAAAGTTTCTGAAAAGGCTATGGACAGCCCAGGAACTGTTCCAGATTTAGATCTAATGGATGCATGAGAGAGAAATCATCTGAAATTGTGAGCAATTGACCAAGAACCATCTGTGGTTTGTCCCTGAGTAACAATTTGGCTCATCCACATTGTGTATGGCGCTCGCTGTTGGCTTCAAACAGGGTTATGGCATGAACACCAAGTCACTAACCTGCAATATAGGCAAGTAACTGAGATATAAAACCCTTTTGTCCTTGTAGGAATCAATCAATGATACTGGAGAAGGACAGTGGGAAAGATCCCATTTATACTACTTGTGTGTCTGCCCTTCCACCTAACAACTGCATCTTAACATGTTAAGTGCCATTGTCCTCTTCTGAGGACATGCTACTTTGTAAACGTCACCTGTTATTTAAATGTTCTCTTCAACTATATTGTTGTGATAACTTACTCTAATTTTGTGAACCGCAAAAGATATGTCTAAATGTGCCTGTTAATTCTGCAAATATAGCCCTTCAGACGCTTTTATGACGCCTCAATATAAAATAAGAAACTGAAGCCTAAAAATGATACATTTTTTGGTGATTTCCTACCCAAATTGATGATAAAGCTCAATTTTCTATGTGTTGAGCTTCATAGTCGGCATGAAATTTCAGTGGTCTGAATATGGCTCGTCTCGATTGTCCTCAAAATAGAAGCAGTTTGTAGCCCAAATGAAGGATTCTTTATTTTTTTTTTTCAAATGAAAAATGCATTTGGTACTTAGTGGGTTATGCCTCTGCTCTGTTCATCTCGTCTATCCTCAACACATTTCTCCAGTGCGTGATGATCTCAGGAAAAGTGAAAATGTCTCAGCTGTAAAAGAAACTTTAGCTTCAACTTGAGGAATCTGTCTGTATATGAGAAGAGAATTGTAGGTGTGATACACTAATTAGTCTGAACCTTTGAAGACAATATCATTTATCATATTATCCTTCCAGTGACACCAATGCTCTAGTTTACAGGAATGTAGAGAAAGCAATTTAGTCTGATTATATCCATGTTGTTTGCTTTTAAAAAGTGTTAATGGTCTTTTTTTATGACAAATACTATAGCTAGCCCTGCTACTTTTATAAAGTGATTCCTAATTCTGTAAATCAACAGCACCTGATGTCATAATAGCAGCTAGCAAAATATGTAATTAATTTGCTAATGTCAAGAAAAATTCAGGCTTCTAATCAAGACACTTGAATCATTTCCATTCTGTTGCTCTCACTGTGGAATTGGAACAAGACTTCTAAAGCTGAAGGAACACTAAGCCACGTTTTCAGGAAAAGTGTTTTGAAACCTGGTTCCGGGAGACCTAGTGTGAAGTATGTTTTTCTTTAAATATATATGTTCTTCCTACTTAAGTCCATATCACTGGTTATTTTGTGCTTGTTTTCATTGCTTCCTTTTAGCTTGCGGTAATGCAAAAAAAAAAAAAATACATGCCATGGGGAATTCTGTGGTTAATTAACCTTTATATTTTGTGATCTATTAAAAAATACAATTCCCACACTTATTTCAAGATTCCATAATTCATGGATTTGGTTAATTGACAGTTAGGACACGTTGACAGGAAATTGTGACATTAGACTGTGTAAGAACATTTTACTAATTCGCTTGCCTCAATATTTAATTAAATTTTCATGTGTAAGCCACATATAACGAGTATATATTGGAACACATAAAATAATTTAAGTATTAGTCTTTTATTTTAGTCAATTATTTTAAACCACCTTGTGTAATACTGAATTAAGGAAAATTCTCAGTTTCCTTGCATCTCAGGAAGTCTACTCTTTCACTTCCTATGTCATTTCAACTCAGTCGTGTCTTCTGTGGTGCAGCATATTACTGTCAATCAATAGAGGAGGCAGCTGGCTACAATGTACTTAATGTGTAACCATAAAGGCCTCCACACACTGGACGCGATGCGATTTGTCCTGTGATAAAATGGTACTTTCGCTGCGACACTACCTTTTTCAACAGTGGCGACAGGCACACGCAGTGTGATAGGCGACTCTCCTCTGATTTGTTTATTTCAGTAAAGGTAAACAAATCATGCACACCAGCAATATCCATTTCCCTGGAAATTGACTAATAGATGTTCTCCCTCATTGCCATGTCTTTATAATAGTTGTGTCCTTTTATTGTACAGCTCCTGGTATTTTGATACTGCAAGAATGATATTTTCTTCCACCATTGTTTGCTGAAGGCCCGTAAGGAAAGCGGTTCCTCATTGGTCAGTTCCCTAGTTTTATTTCTTTATGTCGTGGTGTGGTGTTTCATACCACATTGTCGCATCGCATCCAGTGTGTAGAGTCTTTTACTCTAAACCTTTTTTGATACAATTGCGCACATACGTATGTATCGTGCAACATTAAGTACACTGTAACGATGCATAATAAAACTGTAATTACATGCAACTCTACCTATGCACTAACATCAAATGATGTGCCTACTTTTAAAATCCTTAAATTGAGATCTAATATCAGCCAACGTGCCTTTCTATATCAAGCACCTCGTCTTTGGAATTCATTGCCTTCGAAACGTAAAAACAGCCTCTTCACAATCCTAAATATCTATTTTAACTGTGACCAGGGTTTCAAAGCCTGTAAATATTGGCTATGCCCAGGATCATGTGTACCACCAATCCGACGACCCAGGCAATTGCCTCTTTCCACCCAGGAGCTTGAGGTGAGCTACCGGCCTCTGGAGAACAAAGGCCAGCCTGATCCACTAGAGGTCACTCTCCGTTAGAGTCAGCTGTAGCGCAGTGAGGAGCAACAGTTCCTGCTGATTTTGCCTTCCGTACCTGCAGGAGCACCAGAGCCAATGCACTATGTGATGTATACCAGATGGGTTAAGAAGGTCCCCCACATTAGGCTTTGATCTGTTTTTGTGCTGAACAATTGCCGGTAATGCCGTGGAGTTAGAGCACATGCAAGTGTCCCTTTAATGCATGGCTGGTGTGTGGGTTGAGTCTGTGTGATTGCCGTTAGCAAGGGGTTAGAGCAATGATGTTCTGCTGTTTTCTGTAATGGGATTAATCACGTCTCTCAATAACTGCAAACTAGGTTTGTCATCCAGCATGTAATCACTGTTCAAAACCGCTAATACTGCAAAGACGCTCCTGCCTCTTTGAGCAATTGCCAGGCATTTTAAATGACCTTAATAACAAGTGTTGTATTAGAACATGTTATCGATTGTGATTCCATTATACAAAATAATGTATTACCATTAAGAGACACAAGAAAAACCATTAGCAAATGAATGCATCAATTCTAAGACAGACAAACCCACTACCCTTGTAGAAATACTGGAAAATTACCATGAGCATAACAACATAATACCAGGGTATGACCCTGAATTCTTAAGAGCCATTGATCAAAATGACATATTCAGTGATCAGGGTTATAAATAATAATTATCAATCTAAAGAGGCTGTAGCTAGCAAAATGCATTTATAAAGGTTATCTAGAATGAAACTCTATGCACTATATAGGAAGCAAATGTCGTTTAAAAGTTTGTTTCGAGGGCTTCCCGACGGAAAAATAATTAATTGATATCTAAGTCGTTTGTGCTGGAATGACCCCCATCGTAAGTTTTCACTGAATGCTAAGAAAAAAAGCAGGCAGCTAAAAAGCCTGGAATCTAATTTTATGCGAATGTGATCTAAGTTGTGGCTGCTGTGTGGGCAAAGTCTGTGTAAATGCTATTAACAAAGGATTAGAGCAATAATGTTCTGCTGTTTTATTTAATGGGATTATTCAAATTTCTCAATTACTGCAAACTAGGGCTGTCATCCAGCTTGTAATCACTGTTCAAGTCCGCTAATACTGCAAAGACTCTCCTGAAATGAAGAAATATTCTTCTTTGAGCAATTGCCAGACCTTTTAATCTTTCTCAGTGGCCTTTTAAGTAGAACAAAGCACCCCCACACTGTGCTACAATAAGAACTCCAGTTGTATTTAATTATATTAGTTAAATTTCCTTGCAATTATTATTATTATTATTATTTGTTTATTTAGCAGACGCCTTTATCCAAGGCGACTTAGAGACTAGGATGTGTGAACTATGCATCAGCTGAGTCACTAACAATTACGTCTCACCCGAAGGAGGTTAAGTGACTTGTTCAGGCTCAATGAGTCAGTGGCTGAGGTGGGATTTGAACCGGGGACCTCCTGGTTACAAGCCCTTTTCTTTAACCACTGGACCACACAGCCTCCTATTACCTAACATTGACTTTCCAGTATTTTCAGAAAGACATATCCCCAGTATAATGTGTACAGTGGGGTTAAAAGAAACTATGATGGCACTGCCAAAATGTTTGTCTAACAAATGTGCAATAAATGTTCTGTCTGTATAGAGAAAAAAAAATCTCCAGACCCTAGTTGTGTTATGCAAAAATGTCAAATCATACTTCGTAATAAATGCATACAGCAGAACCTCAGAGTTACGAACATCAAATTTACAAACTGACCAATCACAAATACCCCACTTTCAGCTGGAAGCATGCAATCACGCAACCATGCGTGCAATGCAACCAGATCGCCACTCCCATCAGCGGCGTGCTGGTCATAAAGAAATCCAAATTACTGTACCAACAAATGGAGAGACAGATTTCACCAGCAATTTTACTGGGAGCATTTTAGTTTTAAACAAAAGCATAGTTTGTTTGTTTGGTTGGTTTTTTTCAAGTCAAAGAAGGCTGAATGCCCGAGCAGGCTGCATGTATGCCTTTTGTTTAAAATAAAATAAAAACAAGGACTGCGTTGACCAAGATTTCATTCTGTGTTTTTGCTAAGTTGCAATTAAAATGATAACTTAAATTTAGCCTTCTCCTGTTTTTAATACTGTTTTAAACTCCTTTAGAACCATAACAATATGAGTATTGCATTACTGTGCTGTATCCTTTGTATTATTCTCCAGATTGAGGGTGTAGATAGCAGGTGTGCACATTTGTTGTAAAACTCATTATCAGAGTTCCGGACATTTCAGATTTGCTAACAACCTCCATTCCTAAGGTGTATATAACTGAGGTTCGATTGTATAATATATTTTGGGTTCTTTTAACATGCCTTTCTTTTACAGTGCTGGTATTTTATTGGTATGTCTGTCTCCTAAAGGCTTAATGGACAACTTTACACAAAGTGCATAGCAGCATACAGGTTGGAAAAAAAAACCTAAATATGCCACACAGCTACCTGGCTCAACCCCGGGCATGTTGTTTAGATTTACCCCTGGGAGTTTTACTGTTGAAGGTTTGCACATTTATAACCAGTGATTTTAAAGAGCATGTCTTTCTCCTCCATAGGTTAAGCAATGAATCAATGTTCTCCAGTGGATAGGAATGAAGAAATGTTGGATCTCTGTCTTCTATAGGGCTAAAGCATTGTTTTGTGCCATTAATCAAATGCTGCACAGCCCGTGTGGTGTACTGTGAAAGACTTTACTGGGTCTTCATTGCAGAAACAGTATAATGTTTCAAGAAACTCACATTTAGATGTCATAACTTTTAGCAATGAAGTCAAACAGATCGGTGGTCTTTGGATCCTACTGGTCAGTAAATCCTGTTTTAAAACATATACTTTACAGTGGTGGGAGTGCCCCTTGCGGTGTGCATGCAGGTTTGCATCCTGGCTGTGCATGATGTGCTACAGCGACCTCTACTGGCCTGGTGGACACCTGCAGGACTGTCCTTTGTCCTCCAGACATTAGCTATTAGACTTCTTTAGACAGCCTCAAAATGATTTTGGAAATAATTCCGCAACACTTTACATTAAGTGTCTCTAATGACCAGTCATAGACTTTTAAATAATCAGAATGTTTTGGGACCAAATTTTAGGGTGAAAATGGATAAAAATATGAAAATATCTGGGCATGCATGCAATGCAGTTTCTGAAGCTATGGAGATGCTGTCATTGTTTTTAATACCATTAGCCTGCAAAAAATTCAGTGCTCAGCAACTCGGATTTGTGTTGAGTGATTTTTTTTTTTTTTTAACTACAGGACTACAGCAAATAGCTACTGTTCATCTTGGACCGCTCTTTCAACAAACACTCCAGGCACAACCCCCCAAGATATTCATCAACAGTGTCTTGCTCGGAGGCTGAAGCGAGGTAATTATATCTAATAAATAATCCAAAAAAGTATAACTGCTCTTCTATCAATGTATTCATGGGATCTGTATGGCCACTTAGGACCTAATTAGAATTAGTGCTGAACTGATTTAATGTGTTTGTATGGAGCTGCTATAAATCAATATGAAGCAACAAGGGCCCACTGTACTTTTTCATGGAAATGAAAAGCAAATGTTCCAGTGTGGTGGTTTTAGTTTTATACTATAAGTTGGGAGCTAGAATGCGGCTAAGTCCCTTGGTTAAGTTTACCACAGTAGTTTGTGATATGGGTGTAGTTAGCATGTGGTTCAAGGTGCCTAAACACCCACAGTAAATTCAGTCAAGATTTATTTTGAGTGTCATACATACGGATTTAATGAATGTGCAATTAACCATTTGCTGAAGTTTAAACAGTCAATACATATGCCATGCATGTGTGTGTGTATCTATCATTAGACTGCCATTTGAGTTCATATTTCATATGTGTGTTGAGTATGTGGTTTTTTTTGAGACTTGGTAGTTTCCTGCTCCAGTAAAAGTATGCAGTGTTACCAATGTTATTCTGTTTCATCCACACTACCTAAATAATGCACATTTAACTGTGCCTCAGTTGTTCGAATCTGATCTGCAATGGTTTCTATAGCTTGTATCCGTTCATTTTTATATTCATTACAGTCAGAATCATTAGCGGCTGTTCCCATTTACAGCATATTGTATTTAGATGGTAATGACTTGTTTGTGGAGTTTTGTGTTTTAAGGGTCAAGCAGCTTCGTATGGCCCAGAAAAGGCTCTGGTTGAAAAACTTTTAACCCAATGATATATGAAGGCATGCAGTCATTCCCCAAGTTACTTTGCCCCATGCATGATATAAATCTCCATGTAATTGACAGTAAGCAGTCTGGGGTGATTTGCAACCTCGTTGTGCCCTATGAGTATGCAATGGTATCATGCAGTTTTAAATCAAGGATGACTCAGTTTCTCTACCAAACACTGTGGAGAGTTTAGAACAAATGTGTTATTTGCTGTCTGTTGTGCTGTATCCACGATAAATATATTTTTCAACCTGTTGCGTTATGCAGGGAAATCTGTTTGGTTATTCTACTGTTTGTTTATGGCCCTATGTATGTGATTAATACAGTAATCTTTTGCAGAGTTTGTCCATTCCAATTACATTTCCGACTCCTTTAAAAAAAAAAAATTCCAATTCCTTCGAAAGCAAATGGAATTAATATTTTAGAGGTATATCAATGGCTGTCATTGTTCAACTGCTTTCATTTTAAGCCAATTTTTGACAAACAGTGACTTCAATTTAAGTAATCTGTTGCCACTGTGAGAAGCTTATTTTAACAGAATAACTGCAATGTGATCAATGATGTGTTGGAATTCAGTACAATTGGAATTGGAATTGGGAATTGATTTAAAAAAAACAAATTGGAAACTGAATTAGAATTGAAAAACAGGAATTGGCCCAGACCCTGTTCCTTTGATTTGACTCTGATTTCTACTTTGCTAGCAGAGACAGAGATTGCAATGGAGTTCCAAATAGAATGTGCCACTGTCCATTGCTGTCATATACTATTTTTTATATGGTCTTCAGATAAACTATCCAGGGGTGATTTGGTCCAACGTCCACATTGGACAACCAAATATCTATTGCTGTCTTTTCAGCAGGTTATTTTCATCCAAAGACACGATGGAAAAAATGCAATCCATCTCACCCTCTACGTGTGCATAGAAATGTTTTCCAACTTTGTACAGGCCTAAAGCCTCCACTGTGGTTGCCATGCCAACAACTGCTGAGGAGCAGAGACGCTTGTGTTGTTGCAAGGCTTGAGGCCCCTGTAGACGAGAGTCTTCAGCTTCCTGCCAGCCTCATCCATTTGATTGCATGCAGGGCACACTGCAATTGCATGAATCAACAATCTTCACCTTGCCTCCTGTTCACTTGTCAAAACTCATCCTGCAAAATGATGTGACTCCATCTCATTGTATATAACCATGTTGGCTTGCTTCCACAGAAAGATAAAAGCTTGATAAAAATTCAGGGTTGTCAAAAAGCCAGTACAATTTTTATTGTGTGAATTGAACCTTTTAGTCCAGCAGAAAAACATTGTGGCTTTCGTCCATCTCCAACAGCAACATAATGGGTTATACTTTAAGTGGCTGAAGCTAACTAAATAATCTCATAGCTTTTTCAACCCCTACACATTCATTCACTATATAATAATCATGTTTTAGCAGAGATGTATTTTCATTTTAAAAGCTGATAAATTTTACTGTGCTATGCTTTTTTTTTTTTGCGAGCCTTGCTTTTAAGATAGTCTTGCACTTTCCTGGTTATTTCACCTGGGGAGGGAAATTGCAACCACCATTTCAGGGCCTTCTTCCATGCTTGCCTTACTGACTGACGTACTTTGCATCCTGCAAGACCCAGATTTGACCCTGAAGTGAAATTAATTTGGGAATGAAGCAGTAATTATTTCCCGGAAGGCAAGCGTACTTAAAGCTTTCTTTAACCTAGTGTAGTACCAGATGTTATGTTTACAATGCATGTTGGCTGCATGTTTGAGAATGGAAGTCTATGACAGATAAGATTAATAATTATTATGTTTGCTGCAACCACTTTAAAGGGAGATTTAGTCCATATATACATCATGCTTTTTCTCTGTTTTATCAGATTGAATTAAAAGGGGATTTAAAACTAGGGGTGATAGAACAAAGGTTTTGGACTTTTTTGCATTATGTCCTTCTATGTCTGGAAGTTGAATAGGGAAATAATGTGGGTCGTAAAAGCACATGGTTGAATCTGCCTCTGAGTGGCAGTTGTCATCTGCTATGATACTGACCTACAGCAC
Source organism: Acipenser oxyrinchus oxyrinchus (assembly GCA_030684275.1). NCBI lineage: Eukaryota > Metazoa > Chordata > Actinopteri > Acipenseriformes > Acipenseridae > Acipenser > Acipenser oxyrinchus. The sequence continues at coordinate 4,502,370 of CM060302.1, read as the reverse complement.
TGGTGGGGAAAGGGGGAGGGGGGGGTGTTTATCAAAATGTTAGGATTATGAGATTGGTATGAAAACAAAAACTGATTTTAGCACAACTGAGCAAATTCAGTAAAGGGGGGGCGGAGGATGGAATTGGAACTGATTCATTAGATTATTCATTGAAAGCTCTGATTTTATTAGGCTGCATTGCCGGTAAATAGCAGGCGTCATACTGTATCTTAACTAGAAATGAGTGCTAAACAGAGAACACATCGATGCTAGCCTGTCCAAGGCATTTCAGTGAGCATTGAGGTCACACAGCAGCTTATCTTGGGTTTCATCTTGATTTAATCTGAGATTTGAATCTTCTTTTTTTATTTAGTTTGCCAATCTCCCATCACAGTGTTTACTATAGATAAAAACCAGGCTGTTGCAAACGTGATATCTATCCATATAAAAGCAGGTAGCATGCTCTTACACTAAACGCAACTAGTAAAAGATGTTAGTATTACTACATACCTTACTGTTGAGTGCTTTGAAGTTGATGAGGTCTCCCTGGCTGCCACCCTGTCTGCTCGTGTTTTAACACTACCATGAGGTGGGACGTGATCAATGCTGAATAACAACCTAGAAGCTCCTCATTGTGATCCGCTCACGCTAGTCATCTGATCAGGAGGGCTGAACAAAAAATCCAAATTCCTGTAGTCCCAGAGTGGCTATCCTGCTAAAGGCACTGCCACACATTGTGTAGGATGTGTCGTTCAGTCAGGGGAGAGCAGGTTCTTGGCTGTGCAAAGGAGTTTTATTCTTCAGCTCGACAAAGATAATTCAGGTCTGAAAGGATTAACAATATATTTGCAACAAAACCAGGAAGTCAGTAAATGTTCAAAGTTACTGGGTGTTGTGTAATTCTTTCAAACACTTAATAAAAATGATAGAGCTTGCTTTAATGTATAACCCAAACAATTCGGTAAATTACGACAGATGTGTTCACTGGATTGGCTCTGAATATTGAAGGTCTGTTTCACTGCAGTTGCCACAGTGACAGATCCATCTTTGAAATCTTCCAGAAAAAGGCACAAAAAAACTGTTAACAAAGAATACATTAACACATCATTGTTTGATATATTTCTTTGAAGAATGACTGCTTTTGCTGCATACTAACATAATGGCATTGTACTTTGCATGCACAAACAGCAAACTGGGAATCAATAAGTTTAACTTTTGACATATTAAACCTTTTGCAGTTGTTATTTCAAGATGGGGGAGGGGGGCGGCTTTATTATTATTATTATTTATTCGCAGACACCCTTATCCAGGGCGACTTACAATTGTTTCAAGATATCACATTATTTTTACATACAATTACCCATTTATACAGTTGGGTTTTTACTGGAGCTATCTAGGTAAAGTATCTTGCTCAAGGGTACAGCAGCAGTGTCCTCCACCTGGGATTGAACCCACGACCCTCCGGTCAAGAGTCCAGAGCCCTAATCACTACTCCAGACTGCTGCCCTAGTAATTGATTGAAGAAGAAAGAATCCGATCTTTCCCAGAAAAGCACTATTTTCGGAAGGTACAGTTACTAATGGAATTAAGTTGCTAACTATACATCACAAGCGACAACTAATCAATTGCATGTTCAGTCTCATCAGATGCATACAGAAGGTTACAGGGCACATTTCACTGGCTCCAGCAGTTCTTTTAACCGAATTTATTGGGTGTGTTTTTGGTTTGATTTGTATTATTTCGCACAGACCAACAATTATTGTGCATAGATTACTAATAATCGTATTGTGTTGTATGTAGGGCCTGTCTGACATTGATACCAATTGAGCCATTCCAAAGCATTGTTTGCATCGTGGGCAATTGTAATTAGGGCCCGGACCAAATCAAAACTTTGACAACCCGCTAATCGCAAAAGTGTGTTGTCTCTAGTGTGAGCTAATGGAAGGGAATTTGGTTTAAAACAGGTATCAATTGTTTTCCTGTTACCAAATGTTGTAAACGATTAATTCTTGCAATATTGCAATGAAAGACGGAGCCTCACCCACAGCAGCAGACAAATAAACTAATCTGATATACTAATGGCCATTTTTTATTATTATTTAACGGTTGGTGTTTGCAACATGTCTCTGGTTATAGTTTGGCACAGTTGCCTCACAGCTCTGATGTGATCAAGCTCCCCTCAATCCTGACCTGAACCCCCCCCCCCCCACCGCCCGCCTGCGCTTAAGTTAAGAATGTCTTTATTCACCTCAGAGCAAATCTAGCACAGACAAAACACAGAAGTGCATTGTTACTTTAGAGAAGAGACAGTGAGAATGTATTAGACCACTTTTTATTATATAAAAAAAAAAAAAATCACACACCATAGAAAAATTACATGTACAAAACTATAAGATTTGAAACACAGCTATGTACAGATACAAAAACTCATGACTTGGGGAAACTTAAGATGAAATTGGAGTGGTTACTGAGCGCTCTAGTCTGTGTGCAGTGGAAAACATTCCACACTTTCAATCAGTTCTTCATGGGTCAAGGTAGCAGAGTGATGCAGTGGCTTTATTGTCCATCTTTGCTTTGTGTTTGAAGAGATTTGGCACCCACGTTTTCTGTTTTCATGATACAAGAAGCATACCTGAAACCAAAATAAGAACATTTCACAGTTACTATCTTTTAAAACACAATTATCCCAAAATTGCTAAATCTCGCAAATCTGTACCGTTTATTATGCATGGTTATGTGTGTAGAGCTAATTGTCGGATTCTGCCGAGTCAACGCCCAGGTGGGGGTGAAACTACAGACATTATTAACATTAGGTAGATAGATTATGTTTACAATGAGGCATGCTTAAAATTCAAAAGCAGAGCACAGCAGACAGTCACGCTAAAGAATCAAGAAGTGCAGTTCAAATATTTAATGACTGGTGAAATTCAAAGTTGCTGCAGTATGTCCACTATTTTGTCATTTCAAATATTTTCACAAAACAAACATTAAACTTCAAGGCTACAGTGTGCAGTACAAAAGGACATCATGAAAAACCACACCTGTAGGTGAAAAACGCGAGAATAAAAGTATATACAAATATACAAACACGTGAAATTTTCAGTCCACTAAAATAAATGGCTTTACATAATCTCTGTAAGTAAGAAATGGGAGTGTCCAGTGTGAAAACGCAACAGGAAATAATAAAATAACATGACATCCAAAGTAACACTATAGCATTAAAATGTTCAATACAAAAAACAACTGCCTGAGTTACAAGCTCTTGCAATGTCTACAAAAAATAAATAAAATCAAAAATATGGATTGCAGTGTAACAACAGGATCATCTGATCTGAACTACACGTCTTCATCATCTGAACCTTCATCATTGATGATGCTAGCAATTGTCTGAATCATTAATGCACAGAGCAACTACTTCTAGCTCAGACATTATTTGTGCATGGTTATTAAAAACCAAAAATTTGTGGTGAACGTTTTACTTTCAGCTAAAAGTTGTTGTTTTTTTGGGGGCTGATCGTTCAAATCAGGGCGTTGACTTGGCAGAATCCGGTAATTTAAAAGGTTATTACTGATTTTTGACAAAAATATAAGTATTAAAAAACAGTAAATGAAAGAATGGCCAAGGATATAGTATGTTACAGATGACGAAGCAGATCACCAATCTGAACACATTCGGAATCAGTTCATGTCTTTTGTATTTCACAAGCAAACTTGTATACAGGGAATGGACAAAAATCTCAAACCAAGGCTTCAAAAGTGCATTGTCTTCAAAGCGGTGAACTAAATGATCATCTTTCAAATACTGCCTGCAGCAGCAGCGGGGGGTATGGTATGTATGAATGCTATTTATAAGCTCTGTTTTAGCTCAGGGAAACAAATCGAAAATGAAGACAAAAGGAAAATCCGGTTTGCTTTTTCAGTGTATTGTAATATGCCTGTTATGGGTCCCCATTTAAGAAAATGTATTCAGGCTGCTGCAATTAGCATACAACAGCTAATGGTTACAAAACAACACACATTCACACCTTTTAAAGGGTATAATTACTGCTGCTGATGCATAGCAATTTGAGCCATTCTAGTTTGAGAATCCACAATGGGAGTTGATCTAAACACTGATTTAGTGTTTAGATCCTTCAAACTGCTGCTTCCAATCACTTCCTGCTTTGCAGGTCACACTCACTTTCGTGGTCTGATTGCAGGCCTTGAGTGTGGGAGTGAAGCTAACCTACAACACAGGAAGTCACTTATGCATCTGATGGAAACCTGACTATCCCTTGGGTAAGAAGGCAGGTTTTAAATCCTAAGTTATATGTGGAGCTGAGCAAGGTTCAGAGATCCTAATTAGGAAGTTTCTCACCAAACCATCAATGCAATACTTTAATTAGCACTTCTTGAGCTTTGTCTTGGCACCTGGGCTTCTGACTGCTAGCTTTTCCCTTGTAAATTCCCAATTGCAAAAAAGAGCATATATATATATATATATATATATATATATATATATATATATATATATATATATATATATATATATATATAGACACACACATGTGAGCTAGACTTGCTTATTCCGTTCAAATTATGAGACAAAATGACCTTGAACTTGACTGTCCCTACCTACTCACCCTCTATGTAGAATAGAATTGGCCAGCAGAGTTGAAAGGTCACATTGTCTCATGATTTGAATAGAACGAGGACATCTGTTCAGTGCTGGACAATTAGGAAGCCTCGGACCAACTGAAAGTCGGGTAAAGACAGATATAGATACATTATAATAACTGAATATTAAAGCATCAGAAGTTAGCTTCAAGGTGCCTCTTATTCCACTCAAACCATGAGCAAATATGACTTGGTTCTGCTCTACAGTACCATATAATTGGGAGTGTTAAACCAATGCTGATTGGTGAATTTTCAACCCTCCTGGAAAAAACATATATTTTTAATATATGGTAGAAAAGTATGATCCTTATATTTTTCATATATAGAAATGGGCCCCTTTTTTACATATTTAAAATATATGGGATATATTTAAAATATATTTTAGTCTGTAATCCATATATATTTTATATGTTGAAAATATATGGTGCACCATACATTTTCATTAGTCTGTAATCCATGTAAAATAAATATATGGATTACCGACTAAAATATATTTTAAATATATCCCATATATTTTAAATATGTAAAAAAGGGGCCCATTTCTATATATGAAAAATATAAGGATCATACTTTTCTACCATATATTAAAAATATATGTTTGTGCCATAAGGGAAAGCAGACCATGACCTTAATTTTGAGATCTGAAGGCATTGAACAGAAGTGCGCTCACAGTCCTGCGGTATGAAATATGCTCAAAACAAGCTTTAGCGGTACAGTGATTATACATTATTAATAGACCTATGGCTCTCATAAAGCAGATATCATGAACAATGATATTGAATAGCCAGGCTATCAGCTGAAACGTCATTCCCGCTCTTGTGTAATCATGCCCGATCACCTTGTAATTACCTTGTTCTACAAACTGTACCCCTGTCCTGATAATCTGAGCTTGCACACTGTAATTGTTCTCCACTAACACAGCTTGTCTCAGGGTACAAGCAGGGAACTAAATATGCAACTCAGATATAAGATATGCAGGCCACTCTCCTTCCTTTGCCCTCTGTTTTAAAATTAGACTCAAGTAAAAGTAAGTTTAGAGCAGATGGTAGGAAGCACTTTTATACATGCATGGAATAACTCACCAGGTGAAGTAGTTGGATCTAACAGCCTGGGAACATTTAAAAAAAAGACTGGATTCTGTGCTTTTACATTTGATCCCCCCAGTAGGGGAGAATGGGATGGGCTGAATGGCCTTTTTTCGTTCCCAAACTTTTGTTATGCTTGTAATAGAACAGATTCCTTCCAATGATGACCCTCTTGTTATGTAGCCAAACTTGCATACCACAATTTGCCACCTGTTACAAAAAGGGTAATACTTTACGTTGTGTCTCTAATTGCTGTGTATTTACATAGCAGTTACATAGTAAATACATGCATGCTTACACATAATTGCAATGTTATTATGCATAGTTACAATGTACTTAATGTGTATTTTTTTAACAATATATGCAAGTACACAATTGTATCAGAAAAATGTGTGGTTAGGGTTATATATGAACAGGTAGTTCACGACCGCAAAGAGACGCCAATCTGAATTAAAATAACTTTTTAATTGTATTGCTACATGCCCCAGCTACAGAAACTGCCCCTCCCTCCCACCTACTTTTGACACCTAAGTTACTTGACTGGTTTCATCAACCTCAAATGGAGGAAAGACCTCCAGAGAACGTGGTCCACATGAGCTGGAGTGTCCCTTGCAAATCAATACAAAGTGCAGTGGATGTTGGTGTGGATAGCTGGATAGTTCCATGTTCTTTAGGAACCTGATGAACTCACCAGCTGCAGTAACTTCTTCCCTTGTGCAGTGTGGAAGCAGACTGATCCGTGTATAGCGATATATAAAAGCCTGTTGTTTTTTAAAAGTCAGTGATGAAAGCAGGATAGATGTGTTCAGTGCGAAAGCAGTTGTGTAAGAAGTTCTCAGTCAAGGGTGGGAAAACTCTTGGAAATGGGAAAAGGGAGGGAAAGCTGGAGGAATAAAAAAACGTTCCCTACGACTCAGCTTGCCGGTTCCAGAAGCACAGCACGACTTGGAATGTTCTGGGAAACAAGGAAAAATAAGCCACATTAGAAGATCAAAGGAGGTCTTCTGGTTTTCATTCCACCTGCGTTCACAATTACTTAATTGAACCAATTATTTTCTTAACTGGCCAAGACTAACATTTTCTCCAGGTCTTTAGGCATTAAGAATTTAAAGATACCTGCAGGATTGTGGCTTTCGAGGACCAGGGTTGGCCACCCTCGGTTTGTGCAGCCAATCCGAATTTCTGACAAACTTTTAGCTAACTTAACTGCTGACTTGTGCATTTTTTCTTTAAATAGCTTGTGATAGACTACATTCTGTTAACCAAAGACCCCCACCTCCCCCCCCCCCCGATGCCGTTAAAAACTCTAATGTTTATGAGCATAGCCTCAGTAACTAAATCTTTTTCTGGGTGTGTGTTGCTGTCCTTCTCAATTGCCCTATTTGCTGTGAATCAATTAAACCATTTAGTTTTTATAGCCATTTATCTGGTGGGTTTCACAAGCTCTGCATTCATCACAGAAGCTCTTTAAAGAGTAAAATTGCACGTTACTCTTTAGATTTGATGGCTATTTCCCTGGTGTTGCAGAAGAAGTCATCAAATTTTAAAATCACTCCAGTCGCTGGGACTTTTCTTTTCTTCCCCGACCTGAGGCATCTTGGGATCTGTGTGAGACCAAAAGTCCATGAAATACAATAGCCATGCCTAGGTTTACATGCTGAAAATGGTTTTCTACAAGATTCAATAGCTTATCTTCTAATATGGAACTAACATTTATATATGCTCACAATATGTATGGAATAACTCAGTAGCAATGCCTGGGTACCAAGGGAATATATACACAGCCTGCATTAGCAAATTATCATTTCATTAAAATGTACGGTTCCTTCTAGCTGTGTTGCTTTAGTATGAACAAGTGATGTGTGCATCTCATTTTTAAATCACTATTCTGTAACTGGGGGGGATAACACACCCAAATTTTAGTAAAACGTACCTCCTGATCCTTCGCTGGTACCCCTCAATTCCTTTGAAGACAAAGAGGTCTGGCGAACCAGCTCTGCACTGGTCCTCGATTTTCGCCTCTGCTCGGGCACTATTATGTCCTCGGCGGTCATTTCTGAGATTTGGGTGACCTTTTCGCATTCCACTACCAGGGCCATGGTATTTGAGTCCCACACCATTGAACCGCTGGCACATCCTCCAACTCCCCCACCGACGCTTCCAGAGGGAGCCTGTACTTGCTCTTCCTGGCTCTCTGTCCCTTTGGAGGTAGACCTGGTGACCTGCCCCGCTTGGCCTCCATTGGTCTGGGAGCAGACATTACTGACTCCAGATTTCTTGGGTTCCCCAGGGTTGTTGTACACCTTGTATCGGATCATCAGGATGATGATGAAGACCAAGACGGAAGTCACTATGATGCCTCCAATGATGATGATCATGGTCCCACCAAGAAACTGAGTGTGCATGGACTGGCAATGGCTGTACTCCTGTTCAGTTCTGAACTGCAGGCAACCCACGACTCGCGTGGCTGTCAGTGTCGTTATCCCGTCCTCGTAGACTGCCAACACACACAATTCGTACTCTCTTCCCGAGACGAGGTCCTTCACTAGGAAGTCTTTGCTCGTAGAAGGGATCATTCTGGAACGAGACCAATGAGAATTGTGGGAAATTGGGATCAGGGATATGAATATTATTAATTTCTGATTTTCTTATAGAAGTATCACTTTTTATATCACAGAAGACGAAAAAGAAAAAAATACAAAGACTTTGTATTGTAGATTCAAAATTGCGTACTTTTAAATTGTGCTTCAAATGTACAAAGAATTCATAATTGTTCAATCTTTTAATTAACTTCCCCTTTTAAAAGAAAAATCCAACTGTCGATGCTACATGATTTCCAAGTTACGAAAAGTAATCTCTGTTACTTTTGGCCCTGAAAAGTAATCTGATTACTTGTCTATTACATTTTGTTCTAAAAAGTACTACCTTACTGTAATAAGTTTTTTTCTTTTAAGTTATCAGATCACAAGTAATGTGTTCCTGACTTGCTATTTTAACAACCTTGACTGGAATTCTGTGGTGCAAACTGCTAATCTTAAAACACTACTGGACGATAATGTCACACTGCTCTGTATAACTGATAGTTGGACAATGAGGAGACAGATTTCACCATGCATGTATCAACCCATACATGATAAGTAGTTTTCTAATAACCTACCCTTTATTTTATTGTAACCTCCTAGAGATGAATTATAAGCCACGCTTTTAAAGAAGGGTAGGCATTCCAAGTTGGACACATGCTGTGCTGTCCTACTTCACTTATAATCAAACACTCAATCATAAATTCACACTGTGTCAGAATTATGAAGACAAATATGGGCTAAGCCTTCATCAGTTTTATTTAATACGCATTCTACACGTCAGAGCTTTTACATAACATATGCATGTGTGTAGCACTTGGTATAATGTGCTCATTACGGTATCTTAAAATGTTTTTTTTTCAAGCCGCAGCATTATATGTTATTGTCTCATATTTTAAAGGCTGTGATGGAAAGGCATTTGCATTAATGTAAACTAATGAAAATGAACAGCCCTTTTTAAATATGCAAATGAAATCATTGCCCTTAATTTGGGTGAATGAAAAAATGTGGATTCAATTAAACTCAAATCATATTTCCATTAAGGATGGTTGGTCTTCATACCTTGATGAAACCTGGGTATATTAATTTGCTAAAATGAATAACAGAGATGAACTTTGCTCACTTTGCAAATTCTCTGCAAGCATAATGAACACAGCGAATAAATTCTTCTGCAGAACTGCTTGGTAATTTACCATGGCAACAGTTAAAAAGTAACTAATCCAAGGATATTGGTGTTATTTTGTACATAACTCAAATTTAAAACGTGTTACTGCTTGTCATTTGTCGGTCTCAAACTCAGCTGCTGTATAAGTAAGACCATTTTTTCTTTTTTTACATTTTGTATACAGTTTGCGTAGGCGTCTTTCAGAACAACTGGTTTGTGGACTCTTGATTCTCAATGTAATACAAAACTGTCAATGTACATATAGTGGTACCCAAAGCCAGCTAGTCACCTGTCCTGATACCGTTGCAGTGCAATAACGCCAAAATGTCGCTGCCTTGGAAGACTGTTTTTTCTGACCTGGCAAAAGGGCAGCAGTGAGCACTGTGGATTTAAAGATTAAGCTTTAAAGACAAGCGTGCATTTTGTAAGAGTGCAGCTAAACTGCACATGGTTTGGGGTTATGCTCGGACGTTCTCGCACGTTCTGTATCTCCTATCTTTATTGGCATTTGTCAATGTAATTTTAAATACCTACAGTTTACATTCTGCATGTCTGTGTTTTGTCAAAATATGATATTGTAGATGTCCTGTTTTTCATCTTAGGAATATCGCCCGGCTACGCCCTGTTCTCTCTCTGCCTGCTGCGGTGAAATTGGTCCATGGCCCTGCTTGCTGGGGTTAACAAGAACACCCTAAACAAATTGCAGTATGTTCAAAACTCAGCAGCCAGGTCTCGATCTGGTGATCATATTACCCCTGTTCTGGAATCCTTACATTGGTTTCCTGTTAAGTTTCATTCATAAGCATTGATTCATTCATAAGCATTGGTTTTAAAACCTTGCTATTGACTTTTAAGGCTTTGAAGGGTGTGTCACCCCCTTACATAACTGACCCCCAGACGCAATTTGCGGTCCACCGATGTTGGACTCTTATGCGTCCCCACGTCCACGTCCAGATCGGCTCTTGTGTTCCTATGCCTTTAGGTTGTGGAACGCCCATGCCAAAGAAATTAGAGACTCTAAATCCGTCTGTGTTTTTTAATCTCGTCTTAAAACTTATTTGGCTTTTCTTTTAGATTTAATGTTTTGATATTTTTCTTCTTGTTTATTTTTATTTTGTATTCTTATGTACAGAGCTTTGTGATGACTTGTCATGAAAGATGCTTTAACAAATTATTATTATTATTATTATTATTATTATTATTATTATTATTATTATTATTATTATTATTATAACATGTGCAATCTATTTACAAATAAGTTGCAACCTCATTAAAAACCTTAAATGGGGTACTTCAAAAAAGCTATATTGTGAAGCTCAGTGATCTGTACGAGGCTGTGTGGTCCAGTGGTTAAAGAAAAGGGCTTGTAACCAGGAGGTCCCCGGTTCAAATCCCATCTCAGCCACTGACTCATTGTGTGACCCTGAGCAAGTCATTTAACCTCCTTGTGCTCCGTCTTTCGGGTGAGACGTAGTTGCAAGTGACTCTGCAGCTGATGCATAGTTCACACACCCTAGTCTCTGTAAGTCGCCTTGGATAAAGGCGTCTGCTAAATAAACAAATAATAATAATATACATGTATATGACTCACGAGCCATACCTTGGACAACCGTGATTTAAAGGATGGTGGTTTTTAAATTAATTGAACGGAGCCTGATATTTAAGTATACACTAATAACCACTCATAGTGATTGCAAACATCAGTACAAGGTGACACTGATCAAAATATGAAATTCTGAAGCTAATGGTTATGCCCCAAGGACTATGGACACACTTTTTAAACAAAATACAAATACTTTATAGGACAACCGCTGTTGCTTCCCACGAATAATGAAACGTGTGTGTTCTAAAAGCTAGTGAGGGGTATTAGGTATTCCCCTCACAGCCTTGAAAAACACAGCTCTGAGGCTAATCAGCCAGCAAACTGGATGCAATACTACCCTCCTTTGTGATGTACTGCGGTGAGAGAAGACACTCTGCATTATTGATATTGCTCAAGCGCAAAATGATGTACAGCAAGCACCTGGGAAAAGGGGGAATTTGCATTTCAAATACAGAAGTTAAAATAACCAGGGGATGCCTGGAGATACAGCCACTGTGTCATCATAACTGAAACATTATTATTATTAGTTTATTTAGCAGATGCCTTTATCCAAGGCGACTTACAGAGTCTAGGGTGTGTGAACTGTGCATGAGCTGCAGAGTCACTTACAACTACGTCTCACCCGAAAGACGGAGCACAAGGAGGTTAAGTGACTTGCTCAGGGTCACACAATGAATGAGTGGCTGAGGTGGGATTTGAACCAGGGACCTCCTGGATACAAGCCCTTTTTTTTAACCACTGGACCACACAGCCTCCTCATGAGCTAAACCGTTCCTTGTACTGTTAAGTTGGCATTAAAGGGTAAATTAAAGTGTTTTATTTTGTCTGTTAACTGGCAATTCTGTCCCAGTGTTGAGACAATGTCATTTTATGTACATTGCTTTTACTATTTAACCCTTTCAGTCCTGAATTATTTTTGTCGAGCTGAATAAACTCCATTGTTGAGTATAGAGCTATTTCCATAAGTTTAGTATCACCCCATGGAATGAACTAATTTTGCTTCATAAAGTCAAATGAAACCTGCTGAATAATGTTACGTTAACATATTGAATTACATACCGCTTTGTAGTTTTCCATATACTTAATGAAAAACTGACAACAAATGAAAAAATGTGACATTTCGAAATCCAACATCAAATACTGGCTGCCGGTAGACTCTTGCGATATCATTTTGTAGTTTCTTTGATTACACAATGTTAAATAAAAGATCTAAATTATGTTCATATAGTTTAAATATGTCTCATTTCTAAAATTCTAGGTGAGGTAAAACTTTAGGCCATATTTCTCCACTACCTCAGTCTGGGATCGGAAATTGAGTGATATGAAGGTTTTCCCAGGATGCCCTTCAATTTTCAGTCTCTGCTTGAGAAAGTCTGGTACTGACTAGCAGACAGGCAGGTTTTGTTCAGTTTAGGATTGAGGGGCTCTCTCTGGCAGAGTGTTGTGATGTCTGCCAACACTTTCCCCAAACACTGTCAGTACCATTGTGCCTCCCTTCTCATCAACACAACATCTGCAAACATCCCTATTGCTTGTACTGCAGTCTAGTCTAAACAAAAGCACAAAGAGACCAGGCTGTCTATAGAAGTTCTTATTATTCTATTTCATCGCGTTTTCTATGCTATCACGCGTAGGCTTCAGTTATTGAAAGAATACTGTCGCAGCGTTTTCATTTATTTAATTTACCCCACAGTTTTCAGTTATAAGTTATACAGTTAAACTGGGGCTGAATGGGATTGATACTATGGGAGGAGGTAGATAGATCTTGCAATATGTAGGGAATGCTTTTATTCTTTTTCTATTCTGAATCCAATTTGTTTGGTTTTTTTTGCCTTGATTTAGTGTCATATTAAATATAACAGAATCCCCAGTGTGTATTGTGCCTTCCTTCTTTTACTGTCTTTTTGGAAATCTTGATGACTGCCTGTTTTCTGCAAAGCTTTTTTCACTCTGGAGAGTTGGGATTTAGTGTTGGAAAGATTCACTGACACTATATATTTCAGTCACGGCATTAAATCTTTATGAAAAGAAAGCATTGAATTTCCCAGGGGAGGGAAACATTCAGCAGCAATCATAGCACATATAAAAACGATATGATCCGGGATAGAAAGGAGAACACAGTATTGTATGTGTATAGCTTGGCAGTCTAATAGCGAAATGAAAGAAAATGCATGGAACGAAAATATCAATAAATCTGTTCATATATATATATATATATAATATATATATATATATATGCAGTACTGTGCAAAAGTTTTAGGCAGGTGTGAAAAAATGCTGTAAAGTAAGAATGCTTTCAAAAATAGACATGTTAATAGATTATATTTATCAATTAACTAAATGCAAAGTGAGTGAACAGAAGAAAAATCTAAATCAAATCCATACTTGGTGTGACAACCCTTTGCCTTCAAAACAGCATCAATTCTTCTAGGTACACTTGCACAAAGTCAGAGATTTTGTAGGCATATAGTCAGGTGTATGATTAAACAATTATACCAAGCAGGTGCTAATGATCATCAATTCAATATGTAGGTTGAAACACAATCATTAACTGAAACAGAAACAGCTGTGTAGGAGGAATAAAACTGGGTGAGGAAAAGCCAAACTCAGCTAACAATGTGAGGTTGCTGAAGACAGTTTACTGTCAAAAGTCATACACCATCGCAAGACTGAGCACAGCAACAAGACACAAGGTAGTTATACTGCATCAGCAAGGTCTCTCCCAGGCAGAAATTTCAAGGCAGACAGGGGTTTCCAGATGTGCTGTCCAAGCTCTTTTGAAGAAGCACAAAGAAACGGGCAACGTTGTGGACCGTAGACGCAGTGGTCGGCCAAGGAAACTTACTGCAGCAGATGAAAGACACATCATGCTTACTTCCTTCGCAATCGGAAGATGTCCAGCAGTGCCATCAGCTCAGAATTGGCAGAAAACAGTGGGACCCTGGTACACCCATCTACTGTCCGGAGAAGTCTGGTCAGAAGTGGCCTTCATGGAATACTTGGCCAAAAAGTCATACCTCCGACGTGGAAACAAGGCCAAGCGACTCAACTATGCACGAAAACACAGGAACTGGGGTGCAGAAAAATGGCAGCAGGTGCTCTGGACTGATGAGTCAAAATTTGAAATATTTGGCTGTAGCAGAAGGCAGTTTGTTCGCGAAGGGCTGGAGAGCGCATACACGAATGAGTGTCTGCAGGCAACAGTGAAGCATGGTGGAGGTTCCTTGCAAGTTTGGGGCTGCATTTCTGCAAATGGAGTTGGGGATTTGGTCAGAATTAATGGTCTCCTCAATGCTGAGAAGTACAGGCAGATACTTATCCATCATGCAATACCATCAGGGAGGCATTTGATTGGCCCCAAATTTATTCTGCAGCATGACAACGACCCCAAACATACAGCGAAAGTCATTAAGAACTATCTTCAGCGTAAAGAAGAACAAGGAGTCCTGGAAGTGATGGTATGGCCCCCACAGAGCCCTGATCTCAACATAATCGAGTCTGTCTGGGATTACATGAAGAGAGAGAAGCAACTGAGGCTGCCTAAATCCACAGAAGAACTGTGGTTAGTTCTCCAAGATGTTTGGGCCAACCTACCTGCTGAGTTCCTTCAAAAACTGTGTGCAAGTGTACCTAGAATAATTGATGCTTGATGCTGTTTTGAAGGCAAAGGGTGGTCACACCAAATATAGATTTGATTTAGATTTTTCTTCTGTTCACTCACTTTGCATTTAGTTAATTGATAAATATAATCTATTAACATGTCTATTTTTGAAAGCATTCTTACTTTACAGCATTTTTTCACATCTGCCTAAAACTTTTGCACAGTACTGTATATATATTGTAATCACCATTCTGTAATATGTAATCGCGTACATGTTAAATATCTACTTATGTGTTTTCTGCATCGTTCTCTATGGTTTCCTGCACATACAGTAGTGCTTCTGAAAAGACTCCTCAACGCTGATCGTGGGGAGGAGGGGAACATCAATAGGCAATTTTTTCAACCCTATTAAAAAACATATTTCAAAAGAATCTCAATGAAGCATTTGGCTCAAGAGCCATGCGTCGGACAGCCCTGGTTCATGCCATGTTGTCGTAAATGGGAATACTAATGGTCATTCTGGCACCCAATCTCACAGAACAGAAACAGTCCCTCCACTGTCTTTTCAATTATACTACCACCTGCAGAGGCCTATCTGCAGAGCTCTGTAACAGAGCAAAGCTATCCACACTCCTCCTTTAGGCTCTGCGCCATCCGTACTCTACACACAATAATGCTTTTCAAATGACCACGCTGTTTCCTCTCACTCTCCATGCCATAGTTTCAATGCACGTTTAAATTCCCTCCAGCAGCATCCAAGCTTGTGATCTTCAATCGCACTACCTGCTGTGCGTCCCACACGCTCGTAGATCTGAACTCCTTCTATATTAGACATGCCTTTAACTGATCAGCCTCCTGGGCAAGACGCGTTTGAATAGTAGGTTCAAGTACCGACTCTGATATCTTAAACTGACTTAGTCTACTAAGCTTCAAACGGCATTTTAAAGTTGTTTTTCCCCCTCCCCCTTTCCAGAGCACAGAGTTGTAGGGGTTGGTAATTATGTTTCAGCTGAGATGGTTGATTACAGAGTAATACACATTAAGTACATTGTAGTTCTGCTTAATAACATTGTAATTAAGTACACTAGAGTGACCACCTTTTCAAAATGCAAAAGCGGGACCCCTGCCATTTTTCTTAAAGGAGGGGGGGGGAGTATTGTATATTTACATATTTTATACTGTATATTTAATAACAGTATTTCAAAATGAAATATCAACTTATCAACTTTGAATGCTTTTTTTAATAGTTTGCACCTCAGTGTCCAATTCTAAAATATTTTCTACAAAATGTCAAAAAACCTCTTGTTGAATCATTTTCAATTTTCCTAATCCACGCATATGACCTAATCCATTCCTCTCTGAATTTGCACAGGTGCTTACTTTTTTGTGGAGTAGGCCTAGTCGTATAGGGAACTCCTTCCTTTACTGACGTATCACTAGCAAGTGTAACTTCAACTTTTACAGTAAGCCATTTTGCATAAAAAGAAAACACTGAAATTTAAATTATTCTACAAATTGTATTTTGTGTGCTGTCGCCAAAGCAGGTCAGTGTCAGGCTGTTGGGAACATGTGATGTGCGTGTAAAAAGACACATGATAGTGGGACTATATAGTTTTGTCTTAGATTGGCTATCCAATGTGTCAATCATTCTGGCGCTGTGTAAGATATTGCAAAATGATGCACCAGGGGCGGGGCTTTGCTCCAAAGATAGTTTGACTGTGACGCTAAACTGTAAGATGTCCCTGTATCTAGGAATCTGGGACAAATTCTGTCCCAAAGTCATTTAACCTGGGACCAGGATTTGAACTTTACATTTAGAGACTGTCCCATCCAATTATGGATGGGTGGTCACACTGAAGTGTACATGCATTGACTATTAAACTACTACGTAAATACACAGTGATTAGAGAACTTTATATAAAGTGTTCCTGGATTTTTAACACAAGCAAAGGGAGGTGGAATGCAAGGGGTACAATTGTTTGCCTTGTTTTTAAATTTGATTTACCAAATCTCTCTGTGCTTTACAATGCTTACCACGCTTTCACTGTGCTTCATTACATTATGCTTTTACTATAAACTACTGAAAGGGTAATAATTTGAAGTGCTTATTTAAAGTTTAATAATAAATGTTTGTTTCTGTTTTTACTTAGCTGACGAGGATGCCAGAACAACAGCGATACAGGAGAAAGATAGAAATGACAGGTTAGAGAACCTTCTTTTTTTTTTTTTAAACCTAAAGGCAACCAAAGTGTGCATTTTTTTTCGTTTTAAAGATGTGCTTGCCTTTTTAGTATGCAACTAAACATACACAAATCAGATTGTTTGGCAAGTTGGGGAGTCTACTGATTTTACAGCACCGGTTCACGAAGTAAAAGTATTTTCCTCTTGCGAGTCAAAATAGTTTGGGTTCTAGCGTTGTGAACATATGCCACAAGCGATCAAGTTGTCCTATTCCAGATTCACCCAAGCAGTCAGGCTTCCAGTCATCAGCAGTATCAGCTTCTAATGAAAAAGCCCATTCTACCCCAGGTAGTGCTTTCATGATATTGATCAGATTGAAATACTATCACAGCAGTATGAGATATGGCCAGTGTTCCTGCTGAGTTTTTCAGATCTATGTTCTGGAGTGGTAAAATTAAACATTCAGTACCTGGGTGTGAAATGTGGCAAAAAAAAGCTGCAATTCTGCTAAAAAAAAAAAAAAAGTAAGCTAGGAGGGTATTGTTTGCAATTCATACACCTGGTTGCCCAAAAGTATGTTATAGAAACATTTAATAACATTTGCATTTACAAAATAATTACAATGTTGTTAGTATTTTCAATTATGTATACGTTTGTATAATCTACACTTAATATTTTAAATTGCAGTATGCTAGGGATCTTATTTGACTTTAAGACCTACAGAAGACAGGACTGATGCTTGCCACTCCTTGCCTATCATGTGATCAAATGTTGTTGTTTTTTTGTTTTGTTTTTTTAATGGTGCCTCACTTTATGTACGGTATTTCCAATAGCAAAAGCAGCTAACAGCCTACAGAAGTCAATAAACATTGTGAAAGTTGATCAATAAAAGGTCTTTGTGGATACCGAAAGGGCTGCAGACCTGGCAAACAGAAAAACACTTATTCTCAGTTCTGCAGATATCTGGTCAAAGGTCCAGTTATTGGGGGAACATTATTACTACAGGGCTATTGTCTCTGTACCATTTCATTTCAGCCTCTTCATTGCTTCAATTTGTGATCACCAGCTGTCTGAGAGAATGTCTCGCTGTACATAACTATTGATGCAAAAATATAGTTGAATACATTTTTAAATAAGAAAATGTGATGTGGGTTGTGATTTTTGCCTTTGTTGGTTAGTGATTCAAAATGTGGACCGTTATGCATTGATTGTGTCTGTCTGTCTATCCCAGTGTCCATGGTGAACACCATCATCTTGAATTTTCACAAATCTTCTCCAAACCTTAACCATAGACTCTGAGTTTCCTATAGATCTTCCAGATTACATTTCAGTATAATCCGATACACTGTTGAATTATTATTTTTGTTTGTTTGTTTATGTATACATTAATGCACATGGGTGCCCTGGTTAGTTTGTACCTTGAAAGAAACCGCCTTGCAGTAGGGAGATGCATCTTGTATATATCTCCCCTAGCATCGGATAGAACTGGGCAAGGAGCAATCTCTTATAACCAAACGGATGCAGGGTGCTTAAGAATATAGTGACGGAGAGTTGTGACATTAGCATGTGCTATATAACACAGATGGTTCAAATATTGCATCCTTTAGATTTGTAAGGAGATTTGGGCAATCTAAAAACCCCTCCACTACATGTTAAGATTCAAGTACTGACGAAGCTACGGGCATATTGATCATTTGCTTAATTGTGAAGGAAGAGTGATAATTAAGCTGCTACAGCAACCTCTTTGAGAGTGGATTGAAAGCTGAGTGTTCTGGCAAAGATCATTAATGCCACTGACCGGTCTTTGCAATCTTCATCTGGCGTCTGTTAAAAGAAGCCACAGTTCCCACTAAAATGAGTTAATGTATTCACACTGTTTCTGAATAACAGGAGCATGGCTTTGGTGGTTCACTGGATTGGCAAGTCGCATTTACAGAAAGAAAATGTTATTTTAAAACATAATGTCTGGTACTCCATTAGGTGAAAAAAATCTCTGTTTGAAAGTCATGCTTGCAGAACCTAAAGCCCTGGGAACACAAAGCCACTTTTTCGGGAACAGTGGCTTCAAAACTGGTTCCAGGAGACCTAGTTTGAGGCAACTTTGTTATATCAAACCCCAAGTCTCCCCTGGTGTGCCGTGCAGTTGCCTGAAACCGAGTTCCAAGCCAAGCTGGCTTTGTATTCCCTAAGCTTCAGCTCAAGGCAGAGTTCCAAGAAATGTTCGCCTTTAAACTCCCCCCCCTTTTGTAAAGCACATTGAGGCTTTACACAGAAAGCATCCAGCTAATACGTACCAGACTGATGTATTGGAAATTTGATCTCTGCATTAGTGCGGTCCGATATCTGGAGCATTCACTCAATCTGCTGTAATCGATTATTGATCGCTTTATGAATTAAGAACACTGCAACTGTGTCCCCTTGTACCCTTCTCACAGGTTTGGAAGAAAAAAAAATGAATGCTGTAAGAACGCAACAAGACTAGTTGACTTTTACAGTACTGAACTCTCAGTAGGCACTCAAATCTAACTCTTTAGCGTCTGTATGGTACACAATTCCACAGGTCCCTGCACATAAACAGAAAGCATTCCATCCCTGCTGAGCTTGGATATCCTCCCAGTGGCCTTGGCTCTGATGTGTTTGTCAGTTTCAAAGAGCCAGCAGGTTGATGCCATCCCTGCCTGCTGTCTGAACTTTGAAAGCTCCTTGAAACGGGAGGAAAAACGCCAGAGCTGAGAACGAGGAGTCTGTTTGAAATTCCCAAGCTGTCTGAAGGACATAATGCATCCCTGCCTCGTTAGTCACAGAAAGACTTGTTTTGTGATACTGTCCTCTGAGGGCTACAGCTTTCTAAGTTCAAAACACTGCCAGATGTATGTTGTCTACACACCCTAAAGCTCTTTTGATTTGCAAAACCTCCCCCGACTTCAAAGGGAAGCGCCAGTCCAAGCCAGTCCAATTTTCCATCTTCTTTCGCTTAGCCACTTAGGCATGCCGCATGCCTCTTGCTTGTCAGAAAGGTATGCCTACAGTATAGGAGCCAACTGCCCGAGTGCTGCTTTGATGTGAGTGACTGTATTGGGATATGAGAACTGGACCGGAGATGCATTCTGCAATTTGTAATGGGTTGCTTATCCACCCCTCCCTCTCATCAAGTTGATATAGAAACACCCACCCAAATCTACTTCAAACTCATTGCTATACTGCATGGGCCCCAGCAGGTGGCAGTCGAGATGAGATTTTTAGGCTACTGCATTGGTCAACTTGGTAATTACCTATATTGTAAAATAATAATAGTGGTAGTTGCAATATGCTATGTGTATTGTCCATTTCGAATACACCTTTGAAACGTGCCTCATAAAAAGCTTGTCAGGTTATTCAATTCACAGTAATTCGTTGAATCCCTGTATTCTTTTACAACAGCTAAAAGGGATTGTAACTGACGTAACAATCGCCTAAATCATTGTTGTGCACTTCTGCTGCATAGGTCTCAAATGTGCAGTTTTGAAAGAAACACATGTTACAGTAAACCGATATTTTGTTAATTTTAAAACATGATAACTGATGCTACACTCGATTTTAGAGACATCTCTGTTTGCATGCCATCCTTTTAGATAGTATTGCACTTCCTTGGTCGTTTCACTTGGAGGGTGAAATTGTCCCCACCCCTTCAACGGCTTCTTTCCTGTTATTAACCAATCAGCTGCTTCCCCTATTGATTGACGTCCTTTTAACCAGCAACATGTTTTGACCTAGAAGATGCTGCTGAGACAAAATGACCTAGATGTGTCTGAATAATTTTAGATCCTCAGTTAAAAGTTCTTGAACAAAGACACAAAAGGGAATATGGAAAGTGAAAGTGTGTGTGGAGGGAGGGAGGGGGGGGGTTGAGTGATAAACCAGCCTTCATCAAATCCCTAGAGTAAGTTAGTGAAAAGCGCTTGACTCACCAGCTTGGAATGATATAGTGTGGAGCACTGCAAGACTGCATCAATGATATTGATCACAAGGCTCTTGTGTTAATGTAGAGGTTGATATAGCCAGCGCTGGGGAATGGGAACTCATTTTGCTGCTGCTGTAACACACTGATATAAGGATCTGTCATATATATATATATATATATATATGACTGCATTGTTATGTCTGTACACAGGGGGGGGGGGGGGCGACGACAAATCCTGCTGTGATGTTACACAAATGAATTGCTCAAAACACTGCAGCTGGAAAACATATAGTTCAGGGCTATGGAGGGGGCTGCTGTGCAATGAAGGTTAGATGAAAGTGCTACTAAATCAGGTCACAGTCTCACATGAAAAAGCCATACATGTTTACTTCATATACCAATAGACCATGTTGATATTTTGTCTTTCCCATAATGGATTCTGAGGAATACTCTTTAACAGTTTGACACTTCTTACTGTGTCGTCCTGCCAGGGCCATTATCACACCCTCCGAAATATCCTGATGAACTTGATTGCTTTTACCTGTAGACAAGGGCATCGTCCGTGGAGCTGTTGTACTGAATCTGGTACATCCTTATCCCTGGGACCTGGCGCTGTGAGGGCCATTTGATGAGTGCTGAGTTGGTGGTAAGTTCCACCAGCACTACCTTCCGTCCCTGCTGACCCTTCGTGTCATTGCTGGAGGGGGAGGTAGACTTGGCTGAGGTGAGAATATCCGAAGGCCCTGGTTCTGTCTCCCGAACCCGGCTAGTACTGTTGGCTAGATGAGGAAGGGGGTTCACAACTAGCTCCACAGGGGCTGTCGATTCCCCAGCAGCATTGGAAGCGATGCAGGTGAAAACTCCAGTGTCCTTCACAGTGGCGATATTAATTTCCAAACTCCCGTTATCATAGGAAACCGTCCTGGAGGTATTGGAAATGAGTTTACCTTCAGGGGACACCCAGTGGATGGAGGGATCGGGGTCTCCGTTGGCTTTGCATTTCAGGCTGATAGCCTGCCCTTCCATGACGAAGGTTTTAGGGGATTTCCTTGTGATCACCGGAGGGTCACAAATGAACTCCTCTTCGGGGATGGTCCAGAAGTATTTAGCAATCAGATCAGGAGGGGAGGCACACGTCTCCAAATCGTCCTCCCTAGTTAGTCTTCGGAGCCAGAGGAGCTCACAGTTACAGTGCAGCGGGTTCCCACCAAAACTGAGAACCAAAGATGTTAAAGGAGAGCCTTTGGATTTGGCATAGACAGGGATCCTCAGGAAGAGAGGATCCGGTGGGATTTTTTTGAGTTTGTTGGAGGTCATATCCAACCGGGCGAGCTTGTGCAAGTTGGCAAAGATCCCCTCAGGCACATAGTCTATTAAATTGTGGTCCATGTTTAGGGTATTGACATTGTTAAGCCTCCCGATGGTCTCCCAAGGGATGTGGACCAAATTGTTGTAGGAAAGGTCCAGGTCTTCTAAAGTACCTAGGAAATCATCAAAGGCGTTGGGCGAGATGTCAAGCAGCTGGTTATTGCTGAGGATCAGGTGCCTCAAATTGGTCAGCCCTCGGAAGTGGTCATCTCCAACAACGGTTATCCGGTTGCTGTCCAAGTGGAGAGCCCGAAGCCCTTTTAGGTCGGAGAAGGTATAAGGTGTAATCAGGCTAATGGTATTCCTGGAGAGTGTCAAGTGCAGGAGGCTGGTCATGTTGGCAAAGTCATTCCTCCGGATCACTGTTATGAAGTTGTCGGTCAATCTCAGCTCCACCGTCCGTCTGTCGATGACCGTAGGCACGAAGAGAAGCCCAGTCCGGGCACAGAGGATGGCGAGGGACGGGGAAAGGTTCTGGCACATGCACCGCTTGGGGCACACCTGCGCCCTCACTGATATGCTGAGCATCAGCAGGTACAGGATCAGCCTCTCCATGGTACAGCCAATCTGTGAAACTGAAAGTTGAAAAAGACAGAATATTAGAAACATTGTGGTTTATGTAAATGATTGTCTATAACAGTCATGGGGTGTGTGTTGATGATTTAAACAGCAAAATATGTTAATAGTTGGATGTTGTGTTCCCCTAAATTGGAGAAGCGAGTTAGATTAATCATATGCTGTTGGAGGAGCACAATTGCAAACACCCTTATAAAAGTTTGCCACAGTAAAAGTATTGCAAAGCATGATAAAGGATTGTAAAGCACAGAGAGGTATAGTAAAGCAAATCAAACACATGTCAAACTATGGTGAACTATTGTAAAGTATTGTATAACCATGGGCTAACTGCAAAATTACAATGCAAATGTACTATGGTGGCATGATAGCGGGTGCACAGCAAGCAGATGTCACAGCAGTAAGGACAGTCATGTCAGTAGACATTAATCCTCATATGTGTATCAGCAATGTCAAAACAAAGGGCAACTGGTGAAGACACCTTCCAGCACCTTGTGGAGTTTATGCCATGTTGTGTCAAGGCTGTGATCCAATATAGGTACAGTTCCTATTAAAGTGGACAGGCAGTGCATGTGTTACAGTCAGATATTGCAGAGATATGTTATAGACATTTCAAGTGGAAAGGTAAACATGAACCATCCACCAACATTTAGTTTTTTCACACACCATGTTTAAAAAATAACCCTGAAAACTATATTCAATTGGAAAAATATATAAGGAATACAGCGACAAGGAATACAGACTTTGAGAAAGACTTCTGACACCTGTTATGCTCTTTTTAGCAGAATATCTGCTCCGGATGTTTTCCGTAGAGGAGGCTGTTAAACTAGTTCCCAGTGTGACATGAAAACCAGATGCTCCAAATCCACAGAGCTTAGCAAACAAAAGTTTCTTCAAAGGTTCTTCCACCGCAAACAATCCTTTTTTTTTGTTTTGTTTTCATTCCTCAGATCCCTGCCTGACTTGTTTATTAGCAAACGGAATCAATTCTACCCGTGCAGCTCCCATTATAAAACAACCACACAAAGAGCCATTAAGCCGAAAGATTTTGAAGACCGGTGCTTTTTTTTTTGTATGCTGAAGGCTACGTTTATCAGTTATCAATTATATTACTTAATGCACTGTTATGCAGACTGGTCCAGAAAATTACAGGCAATTTGTTGTTCTATTATTGAAAAGAGAGAAAGACAGAGCGAGAGAGAGAGAGATTCAAAGAAGCACCAGGAATGATGATTGAATTTCACATACTGTACCTCATAATGTATATACTTAAAATGGCATGGTTTTGCTGCTAATAACAAAGACTCATCCAGTTTTATAACAAAGGCATGGATTCAATAAAATAAGTCAAAAACTTGTATTAAGCTCTTTAAGAGTAAGTAGCTTCAAACATGTGAAAACATTCTAAATCGTTCGGGGTTTGTTGTTCCAACATTGAATGATTATAATGTTCTCTATATCTGCCTTTACCTGACTTTACTGGCATTTTAGCGAGTCATAATAACGTCTCGGTACAGCTTGGGTTTTAGAGAATGCTGCGTCTCAAAGCTGTAGGATTGCAGTTAATTTAGTTTCTTTAGTTCAGGTTTTGTGTGCAGCTTTCTCTTCCTGAATAGAGCCCATTCTATACTACATAGACTTGATCTACAGGAAGTGTTCGATACTGTGTTTCTAAGCGACGACTAGTTCTCTATGAACTGTTGAATTAGCATAGTACATTAATATAGTTTCACAAACTGTCTGTCTTATGCTAAAGCACAGCTACACTGTAAAAGTATCTCTCGTTGGGTATTGGCTAGAGTTTGGTGCAGGTATCAAATGCAGCCTATCACTTACACCTGGGAGCTCGTATTGTGATTGGTTGAGATTGATGAGTGGCGTTCAATCCAAGGGCTGGACAAAACTTGGAGGGATGAGCCAGCTACTATAGAAAGGCACTTTCAAACTTTAAAGGTAAGGACATTTGGCCCCTCGTGGCCTCCAATAAATTAGAAATTTACAGTTAGCCCTCAACCCTATTTATCTGAAATAGACCAGATCATGTCTCATCTCTGTAAGTGGAAGTCCTCAGGACCCCAGCTAGCCAGCAGCCTGATAATGACAGATTAGACTGTCATCTTGTGACAAGAACATACAGAGTCTAAAAGAGAGAGTGATGGCTCTATCTGAGCTCCCCAATAAAAACAGAAAAATGACACAAAAAAATGAACTATACAGCCTCACACCAGCTGCTATTTCTCTTTGTGACGGAGAATCAAAGCCACTGAGGATTGAAGATTTTACTGGACATCTCACTGCAGCCCCAAACGGCTATTTCGCACAGACACTGCAGGGAAGAAATATGTAGAAACTAGAAACTCCAATCGCACTTGTTATTGCGTTGAGTAAAAGCGATACTAAAGTCATACAGAGGACATGCGTTACAGTATTTGAATTCTAAAGTCGTACGGCTTTAGTTTATACAAAACAAAACATATACTGTTATTTGTAGTAGTAGTTGTAGTAGTGGTAATATGTAAAGTGTAGCCATGCTTCAGGATTTTAGAACAAATCACAAACATTCTGTAAACTTATAAGTAAAACACAAACTAAACTGCAACACTACAGTATGCAGTTTATCACAACTAAGGTTACCATATGACAGTCTGGGACCGTTCAGGCTTTTCAACATCGCAATGCATTCTGGTAACTTTGTTGATTGGCTACAGTCTTCATATTTGTCCTTCAATATTTTTTTTATAGCTCTTTGCCTTTTTTTAATCACATGACTCCACATCGCTATTATTAGCTCTGCTATTGCCAGTTACTATCAGATAATTATCAGATTTCCTTTCACACTCTCTTCCCCACCGTCTTCTTAGAGCAGGGAGGTAAACTCCCACATTAATAAGGAGGAAATCAACGCATATTCTCTGTTGATTGTAAATCGATTTTGCATTAAATGGTAGGGACCCCCCAGGGTGGCTGGGGGCTTTACATTGTTTCCTTTTTTCTTTTTAATAATCTCCATAACCTTCAAATCAAAGTGTAGTCATTTTTAATTATATCGTATGCACTTCCACACGAATTAACAGGGCTGAATTCAAAATCCATTACTTCAGCACTCAGAGGAAGTGCATAAGATATTCAGGTGTTGTGGGATACCCTCAGAATGCATTGTTAATCTGCAGCCATTTTTTAAATCTATTATTATTATTATTATATGTTTTTATTCATTTCAGAAACAGTGCAATAAATATATTATATATGGGCTTAATAAATAAATGAATACAATAAAAACATAGAATATTTAGATATTCCATCCAGTTCAATTCATATTAGTCAACCCATTACTTGAACACATTATAATTCATAACAATACAGAGTTCATATAAATATAGTATAAATATGAAGAGAGCAACATGAGTTATTCATGCATGTCAGTGTTAGTGAGATAAGATGATGCCTTATACCAGATGTTTTTAAAATGATCATGTTATTTAAAGAATAGGAGCTTTTTTTCTCGGTTTATATTATCTAAGAATACATTTTTCCATAGTTTGTGGCCAGTGTTACCAGTGACATTTTAAAACCTGTTGGGCACCCTCTAACACAGAAGAAGAACTGTTTAATGCGAGTCAAGTTCTTATAGCGCCAGACTCTTAGTTCTCAGAGGCTCCATTAGTTTAATACAAATCTACCCTATAAATAGCACATCAGCATTGGCATGACTTGCTGATGCATTTTGCGAGGCTTAAGCTTGGCTGTTTCTGTGAAGCTCCAACCAAATCTGCAATCCCAAGAAACCCCATTAGAAAAAGAAAAAAAAAAACTGGTCTCAAACAAGAGGTAAGAAAAGCATGGAGATCAAAAGCAGGAACATTTATCAAGGGTAATGTGTTATTCTTGCTTTTCAAAGCAACAGACTGAATAGTCGTATGGCAAGTCACTTAATGTGTCAATCTTTTTGCATGATATATGTAAGTACATAATTGTAGCAGAAAAGCATTCTGTTTAATATTCGATTTAGAGTTAGGGTTATAGTGTGCAAAAAGGTGTACACATTAAGTACATTGTAACTCTGCATAATACCATTGTGATTATGTGCAAGTACACATGCATTTACAAAGTAATTACTATGCAAATACACAGTAATTTGAGACACACAATGGAAAGTGTTACCAAAAACTGCTACTGCTATTAATACTAATATTAATAATAATGCTGGCATGGGGGCTGCTGGATTAGAAACGGAAGCCCTTAGAGGCAGTTTAGTCTCACAGATTGAGAGCTGCCAGGTTGAGCAGCCAGCAATGTGACCACAAGCAAACAACACGCAATCAGATCAATCAGGCTGGCCTCAGGACACGGTCTTCTGTTTTCAATGCAGCGCAACGAGGCTGGGGCTTTGGGCGTACCCTAGAGAGCGCAGTGTGTCAATAGTAAGAGCTGTGAGCTCTCTATGGTACTGCTGACATGTCTCTGTGTTGCACTGTTAAAAGTACCCAGTTATCTCCCTCAGACCAGTATTTTAAAATAAAAAATATTCAGATAATGGAATTACAATTCTGCTGTAATTGTAATTGTATTAGAATTATGATTGACCCCAGGTCTAGCAGTAGATGTGGGGAAGGTAAATCAAGATCAACTATTAATGCATTGCTTGATAATCAGGGTTTTATTTAGATTACATGGCTTTATAAAAGTTCTTTAAAGAACTTTAAAGAAAAGGGCTTGTAACCAGGAGGTCCCCGGTTCAAATCCCACCTCAGCCACTGAATCATTGTGTGACCCTGAGCAAGTCACTACACCTCCTTGTGCTCTGTCTTTTGGATGAGATGTAATTGTAAGTGACTCTGCAGCTGATGCATAGTTCACACACCCTAGTCTCTGTAAGTCACCTTGGGTAAAGGCGTCTGCTAAATAAACAAAATAACTGTGATGAGGATAGGTTTTACATTCTGTGCATCATGAAATCATGTCAAACAGTCATAATCATTTTTGTTCTTTTTGTATATTTAGGGTTCTTGGTCCTTTGGGGACACTGATCATGCCTCTATCCAGATCATATGTCTGTCTGTCACGATCCAAACGGTAATCGCGATAACTGCTTGATATTGCAACAATCTTCACCAAACTGTATCCTAAAATCCCAGCCTCCTATAATCTTGGATTGCATTTGGTTATAATCCAATAAACATTCAACTTTAAAAATATGCATAACCGTTCTTTTTTTGTGTGTGTGATCATTCTGTGGTTTAAAAATAAGTAAAAAAAGGATGCCTTCATTACAGCTGCTTAGTCAAATATAATGCTCTGGTTATTACACCATTAACATGTTCAGTAGGCTACAGTATATGGCATTTGGAAAATGCTATAGCTTTCACATTAAAAGTTTTGCTACTAGTGCTCCTTACATGTTTAATATCCTAGTATATGTGTTACTAAGTCTGCCAGCAAAAATACCCATTTTAAACCTTAAAATAGTTGAATTTCTGAAGTGAGGAGGTTTTATACGCCCCCCTGGTTTTGTGTAGAGATTTTCCATTGACTGACTCACAGTTGCACACCCTTTGCAGTCTTGTCTAAAGGACGTGTGTTAGCAAGCTTGATAAATAATGATATAAGCTGAAACAACATTAAAATAAATTAAAGAAAGAGAGGAAGACATAAACACCAAGGGATCGAGTCCTGATTTCTCTGTGTAACACACTTAATTGACTATTTATTTATGAGGATAGATAAAATTAATTTATTTTGTTTTTACATATTTAAAGATTGCAGTTGCTATGGGCAGCTCTAAATTAAGCGCTCAGCGAAGCCGCTATTGTGACATCACTAAAGCTGCCCATTGAAAAGGAAAAAACGAAATACACTTTGGAACACCCGTATATATATATATATATATATATATATATATATATATATATATATATATATATATATATATATATATATATATATATATATAAAACAATGTACTTCCAAACTGTTATTTTCCTTTTAGCTTGGAAGTTGAAAGATTTGATTTCATACCAGTCTGCAACTAATCTCTTGGTGAAACAAAACACTCAAGGCCTTTTCTGCTTCCCAGAGATTATTGTGAAATTTCCTGCTAGACTGGGACTTTAAATTGAACTGATTTAAAAAGGCAGGGGGGAGGGGGGAGGCTCACAATAAAACCATATATATATATATATATATATATATATATATATATATATATATATATATATATATATATATATATATATATATATATAGTACAGGCAGTTTTCTATTATTCAGGATGTTGCAGTATCTCAGTTTCATTGCAAGGAAAGGGGGGGGTTTGTAATGCATGATCAAAGTGCACTTGAGCACTTATTACGTTTCAATGAAATAATCCTGATAGCTTCCTCATGTGTTAATCTGATCAGTAAATGGATTTGATTTCTTTGGTGCTTTTAGCCCTGACACAAGGTGGTTTTCACTCTCATGCTCACTTGAAACAAGCTTCACCGAAAACCTTTTGGATAGACTGGGTTGGGGAGTATTTTATAATTGTATACCCGTCTTTGTATAGTGACCGCAAAAATATTCAGAAAATTACTGTAAGTTAAATATATCCACTATATTTCGGTTCAAGTGCAGTGACTCACTGAAATGAATTCCGGGGAAAAAAAAGTGTTTGAAGAAGATAAATAAAAGGAATATTTAAATACAATTCACACATGGATTGGAGAAGATAGAAAAAATAATAACAACACAAGCGGTCTATAGAAGATCAGAGGTCATTTTTTCAAAGCATTTCCTCCATTATTTTTTATTCAGCTCCTTTTTTTTTTTTTTGGAAAGGAGAGAAAATAAAATAACATGTTTTGGTTACAAAATAGCAAAACACACTGAGAGGACTTGAAATATATACCTTCGTTGTTTGGGTCTGGTTTTGTAAAATGAAGAGGTACGTTACCTCTTTCAAAAAATAGGAGTCAATCACTACCGGAGTAAACGCTCTGTAAATATGGCCCTAGGTGTCTAATTGGATGGAATAAAACAAAATGGAACCACCTGCCATAACACTGTCAATAGGGTTAGGACAACCATGTGAGTGGCTACTACAATCCCTTTATCTATTTGTCTTCCTCTTGACTGAAATTTGCAACAGACAGATGAAGGTTGTATATATTACAGAATACAAACCAGGGCTTATATTGATATTCAAGGGTTCATTTGTAAGTTAAAAGGTAGCGTAATCTTGTAATTAAGGAAGAGGGATAGCATTTTTGTTTCTAGATCAAATGTACTGACCTTGATTTACAGTCACTCCCATTTAAGTGCTCATCTGTTGAGTTTTCTTACCTTGTTGTTTGAGTGGGCTAACTAATCTGAGGAACAGGAGCGGTGACTCTGTTGTTAAGAACGGTAGGGTTTTTTTTTGTCATTCAATTCATGGAAAAATAAATTTTATTGTACTTGTTATGTACTGCATATGAAGTTTTTTTTTTTCTCATCATTGTCAGACAAAAAGAACATGGTTCTGTCTATGGTTCTGATATAGGATCAATGAGGACACTTAAAATACAATTGTGGTACCATTAAAATACAAGTATATTACCAGCAGATAGATATGGTAGATGGAAACACTCGTATATACAGACTTCTCAACACAGAGCCATGTAATGAGATGAAGCAAAAAAGCACAATTTGCTCCATCCAGCAAATTTCAGAATGGCTCCATCTAAAAATAAAATCTGCAAAGTCAAATGCTTTTCACCTGCACTCCTCACTGGTAATTTAAATTTAGTCAAGCAGAAAAAACTCGTCACCTTTTAATGCAGAGTTTCAACAGCTCATTAACTTAATATAAATGTACGCCAATGCGGTACTAATTAAGCTGTTTAACCCTGAAAAGGAACGATGACAAAGGCTTTTAAATCTATTTTCTTATAAGCACCAGTAATATTTTTGTGATTTTTTTTTTTTGCCTCTGCTTCCTGGTACCTAGTCACTTCCTGTGGTTCAATTTTCCTCCAATGGTCTAGTTGCAGTCAGACCAGGGACCTACATGACAAGACGTGATTAGGTATGAGGAACTGTGTACTTTTCTTACACAGTTACTGCAAATCAGGTCCTTTTTTAAGCAGTCTGAATTAAGTGGTGAACTAAAACCAACTGATTTCAAGCCTCCAGTAATGAAAGTCTAGTGAATTAGCCCTTAGAACAACTTTGAAGTATCATTCCTTTAACTCAAGACTTCAAAAATGTTCTGTAGATTATGGCACCAGGATGAATGCCCATAGTCATTTTATGGTAATGATAACTACCATACTTTTATCAAAGGATACCCCTGTAGGTTATAGTTCACATGGTTAACCCTTTAACACCAATGATTACATTTCAAATAGGCAACCGCAGGCAGTAGCATCTATGTTCCATGCATGCCCCAGAAGTTGGATATCTGTTCGCGGACAGAATATTTCAAGACTGAGTCTCTGATTGCCCTGTCCAGTGCAAGAAGAATAAGTACTTCAATATAAAATAAATAAATAAATAAAACACTTTGAAAAGTCTGCAGGGTTTTACCGGGCTGCCCTATGAGACAGTCTAGCAATCTCTCTAATGTTAACTTGCCCTTCCAAGCACACAGGCAACACTCAATTGCAGAGACAGGAATGCTTTGCTGCAGCATAGATCCTAGATGGATATCATTCTTCATTTGTGCTCTCGAAGTGCTCTCCCCCTCCCTGAAATACATCAGAGAAACTAAAGTAGAGTAAGGCTCTTAGCATTTAAAATCCATACAGCATAGTTCTATAATTATGTCTGTCTTGTCAAGGTTGAGTTCACTAAAGAGCTGGAACTGGATTTGAACCTAGGTCCTCAGAGAATGCATGGCAGGCTTAGAGAATTAGCCCTCTGCTCCGCCTAACCCTTTAAAGTACAGCTTAAGATATTATCCACACCATGCACGTCTATTCGCTGCAGGTTTCAAATGTGGTTTAGGTGACATTTCAAATCATGATATCTGGAACTACGTACACTAGGTTCAAGACATCTGTTTTTAGGCCTTGCTGTCAGATAGTCTTGGTTGTTCATGATAACCTGGAGAGTGAAATTGCCCTTACCCCTCCAGAACCCCTTTTTCCTGGCAGTAACCAGACAGTTACTCTCCTTCCCAACTGACAACCAATACTCAGAATACAGGTTAAATGACCAAGGAAGGTAAACAGTTACAGATTACCAGGAAGGCAGGTAGACTCAGACATTTTAACTAGCATAATACCAGGTATAATGTTTAAAACTGTAATATGTGTCTTCAATAACGTGTGTTTCTTTCAAAACTGCACATTTTAGACCCAATGTAAGATGACATTATTTTGTTCTCTACAACCATTTTAGGTATATTTATATTAATCTCACTATGCATAGTTACAGTGTACTTAATGTGGACATTGTTTTTGCATGATAAAACTCTAAACCAAACCCTTTTCTGATACAATTGTGTACTTACATATATTGTGCAAAAAGATTTATACGCTAAGTACATTGTATATAATATGCATAAAATCATTGTAATGCTGTAAGTACACATGTATTTACTAGGTAACTACTATGAAAATACACAGCAGAATTAACCATTTTAAAACATCAGTTATTGGCTTTGAATAACATTTAATTATCTGTTTCCATACATGGTGTTTAGGTATGAAACTGTTTAGATTAAACTCACTGAAATAGACTAAACTAGTGAAAGAACAGTTGACACTTCTCACCTCTATCTGTTTGCTGAGTGACCGAGGCTGGCAGAGTGGGGTTGGAACCCAGGCAGCTACATATAGACTGTGGGTCTGGGTATAGTGGCGATGGCTTGGGAGGGTTAGTATTCGCTCCCTGAGGAGCTAGGCATAAATCTTACAGTGTGAGGTGCTGTCCATGGGTCTGTGGGAAAGAAAGGAAAATCGGAAATCAGAATCGAGAAAAACAGTAATACTTTAAAATAATGCCCACAAATTCCTAAAGAATTTCGGCTGAATATCACTGCAATAACACTTGAAGATCTTCTGCACTTCCTCAGAGTTCTGAAGTAATTCATTTTGAATGCAGTCCTGTTAATTCATGTGTGTTTTAGTATCCATGTTTCTTTGTAACAAATTGTGTTGATTATGTGTATATTCAGGTGTTATTCCTGTGGTATTCTGCCAGAATTAATTTGGAATGTGTGGCCATTGTTTTAAAGTGTTACTGAGAACTGTATTATCCAGATGAATTTGCACCTGTGCTTGTAAAATAAGAACATAAAAAATAAGATATATCTATTTTACATTCCACAAATTAAAAAAAGGAAACAATTCATTTGCAAATCCTGTAGCTTTCTCTTATACAATATAACATACTGGTGAACTTAAAACACTGACCGAAACATTGTTAAATTGGATTTTGTTTTATAGTTTTACCAAAGAAAAAAACAAATAAACATTAAAAAAATTAAACACAGTCAAATTATGTATTCTAGTATTTAAAACAGAAAAAAAAAACCATTATGTGTAGCTCATAATGGTACCAAGTTCTGTAGGCTATGGTAAAGCAGCATGTTGTTTTGTTAAGTTTGAGTCAAGGTTCTCTTATAAAATCTGAAATTACATATTCAAGTTGTTTAAAATCCTCTAGTGTAATGATATTAAAGTTTGTTCCCAAGGTAATCTGTAGCGCTACTTCCCCTATTAGGAATGCATGTCTTGACTCATGTAACGCTTGTTCTAATCAAATTACTCTTTATTCACAAGCAAATCCTGCTTCAGCTCTCGATTGTGTTCTGCACTGAGATGCCCTCTGCACACTGCTTGAAAAAAATAAAACACTAATTGTAAATGTAATTAGACGCGAGTCGACCAAAGTATAAGACAAAGGTACCGTACAATGATAATTGCAGTGCATTTACCTGTCTAAAGCCTTCACAGAATACAAACTAGCAACATCCACAATGCTGTTGGCATCTACAGGGTTTATTAAATCATTTTTGTTTCTTTTTGACTGCACACATAAGCCTTGAATGCCGATGGAGTCACTCCAAAGGGTTAGTTTGAAGCAGCTATTTCAAAAATCTTTTCGCAACTAATTCTTCCTGAGGTCAATTGCAGCCTCTTTGTGTGTTCCAAAAGATTTCCTGTCTAGTGGCTGTACTGGCTCTAAATGCCTCAATGACTGGCTTTTAATTAGCTCAGTCATGAACGGCAGCAGCTGATTAGTTAAAAACTAGGAAGTAGGGTGTGTCCAAGGGCAGGCTGGGAGTTTTTCAAGGGGAAAATGCAAGTAAATTCCCAACTGAAAGTAATACTGTATTATTTAATGTACATAAAAGATGATGTTCTGTAAAAACTGCAAAACTAAAGTGAGAATTTACTGTAGTATGCTTTTAAGGACCACATATGCAACTTTATGGATCCAGAAAAATTTGTGCAAACATTTTAGATAGTGGAGCTGAATCCGACGAGAAATAGTTGATACATTTTGCAAAGGTATTTGGAGGTAATACCTACCCAGGGATTAAATATCAAATACAACTGTAAAATGTCAGCACTGATAATTCCTCAGCTCCAGATGCCTTATTAAATGTCATAAACTCCCTGCCAATCGGACACATGTATTAAAAGCATTTGGACAGACTGGATCATGTAGATTTGTGTTTTCAATTAAAGGCTTACACATTTCCAAATAAATCTCCCTATTCATAATCTATTCAGGAGCTCTATGATCCCGTAGGGTAAGGACACAGTATGTTATAAACCACTGTGGTCTACATCCAATCAATTAATGACTTACTAAAACTCCCCTGCAACATAAAAAAAACAGTGACTGAAAGACAAATTGCATACAAATGTCACACAGCAACGCGTGATTCCTAGGATCTTTATGAAAAAATTGTGTGAACAAAACAATTATATATTAATGCATACTTAAATTGTCCCATAGGATATATTCCGTCACAGTGGCACAGGGGAAGGAATTATTCTGAACTAAGCGTTATTTTTTCATATGACATAAACCTACTTAAAGTTTAGGTGCAACGTAATTACCATGACTTTCACCATTTTCATGAAGTCTGACTTGGTATTTTGTGGGCTACTTTTTTTTTATGCAATCCAAACAAACACAGGCAAATACAGAGACCACTCTGATTAAAAACATAGTTTCATAAATGTATAAAGCTGGGGTGTCCAATCGCAGTCCTGGAGGGCCGTTCCACTACAGGTTTAACAGTGGTTGTGGGTTACAGTACAGTATGTGATTCCAATATTGAATTATCATTTTTTTCCCCAAGTCTGCCTTTATCCTGGTTTTGAACTAGGTTTGAACTTTAATCCAGGAAGTGACAGGACTGAACAGCCTTCTGCATATCATTCAAACCATGTTCACTTAACCATCTTTCACCTCCGGGGTTCCGGGTAGGAAAAACAAATTCCTTTTGTGAAGCTGTTTTCTCTTTTTAATTCTTTGTTTCAAAATCAAATTTAGCTTCTACTATGTCTGCCACTACAAACCAAGGTGACCTGAATTTAAAATGGAGATTCCAATAACCCTCTAATAAAGGATGAGCTTCTTTTCCAGAGCTAATTGAACACCCACCCGCAGGCTACATCACATCACAAGTCACCCCAACCCTGGCCTGAATTCTTTCAAGGACTGGTGAACGGAGATAAGGGTGTTAAAACAGTGCCTAAAAGTGAGAAAAGTTGACTTTTTTAATATCTATTGTACTGGGGCTGCAGCAAAGGCTGTATTGCATGCAAAGATCAGAGAAGTAGCCTTTCCTAACAGAGAACTGAGCTCTCGCTGTGTTTAGGGTCATCATTTGATTCGCTAGCAAGCTGGGATCTTACGCAGTGCTTTCATTAAACCGCTAAGCATTGCGACTTGTACAATAACCTACAATGACTCAGCAAAAGTCAATATCCCAATATGACGGACATTGATTAGAAGGCTGCCCTAATCGTGCTTCCAAATACCATTTGTGTACTGTGTAATGGTTTGGGTCTTTTCTCTCATGTTATAGTATTGCAGCGAACCTAGACCTGAGTTTATGAATTTATTGATTTTATGTTTCAGCTCAGGATAGACCATTGGTATGGTTACCATATGACTCCACATACACTAGGACAGTTTGGAACAGTTCAGGTTTTTCAACTCACATTTCAATGCATTCGGGTACGTTTGACCTGTCTCGGGTACCTTTCACAGCAGGACTGCACTTACCAGAATGCATTGGGGTGTGAGTTGAAAAGCTGTCCCAAACTGTCCTAGTGTACATGGAGTCATATGGTAAGCCTAACCATTGGAGCATTGATAGTGTATTAAAGGTACATTACAATTCACATTCATTCAGACAATAAACATACGGCACATAATTATGAACCCACTGGCTAATTAAAATGCCACCAGTCAGTCACCTTTGTCCAGATCGTGTCAGAAATCGAATCAGCGCAACTTATAAGGTCATCAGATTTAAAAGAAGTTCATTCAGCTGTTTTTGAACAATTGTGGCAAGTCAAGGTCACTCAAGTGATTCCCCATTGGCAGTTGTTACGCATTCAATTTTCAAGTCAATACAACAGCTGTTCTTGAAATACAGTGAAAACCAAAGCACCAGGCATCAATCAGATAGCTCTTTGGACTGCTCCACTAGAAACTTTTTTTTTTTCTTTTCCTGTACTGGTTGTTGCTTCCCTGTGTCTACCTCTATTACTTTTGCTTGGGTGCTTCTAAAGCTGAGGCAACATGAAGCCACTTTGTGGCTTGAACTTGGTTTCAGTAGACTTGGTTTCAGGCCACTGCAATGCACACCACGGGAGATTTGGGGTTTGATACAGTAAAGTTGCCTCAAACTAGGTCTCCCGGTTTCCTGGAACCAGGTTCCAAGCCACTCACCATTAAAAATGTGCTTTTAAAAGACAACGCGCTTAACAACTCTACTGTGTATACCTACAGGGAAGACACATCAGGGGTGGAGTTGTCTAGGATGCACAGAATCACAGTCAGGCTTGGGGAATTTAACACAGATGTTAACAGTGTGATTCTCATCATGATCTGGATGACGTGGCTATCTGTAATCTGAAGGACAATTCATCAGGTAGAGGTGTACAGATTGCATATATTGCCCCTAGCTAACTATGCCTGAGTAACCTGCCTTTGCTGATCTATTTCACCAACCTCTGCATCAAAAACATGAGCGAATGTGTTAACTTCCTCTTCATTTGCATTACCGATCCTGAGTGATTTCAACAAAGTCATGCCAATGCATTAGTTGTCAAAGTCATTAGGATGTATCTACTCATGTGAATGCTGACAAATGGAAAATTGAGAGCTGCTTTTTGTATAGCAATGTACTGTCCAGGGCCCAATTCACCTGACTTTAAGGACTGTTAAGGAATGTATTGCAATGCATTGATTTTTATCACTGACATCCTATTAGCAGTATGTGAAACCATTACCCCATAGTACATTGCATTAGTGCCATTGCTGCATTGCCATTGAAGATAATTTGATATGTGTCAGCAGATCTCTCTCGTACTGCATTCCTCTAATCTTTCCAGAAGTTCTTTTGAAATTAGGATTACATTACATCTCCATTCTTGCTGCTCTAGTTTTGAAGAGGGGATGCATTTCCTTCAGCTAATGCCGGTATTACAGTGCAGGTGTTTTTAAGAAAGACAGGGCTGGGAGGAAGCTAAAGGTTGTTTCAACAGAAATAAATGCATTAAGCCTGGAGCAGGTTCCAGTTGAGGATACAGACACTTTAAAGGTGAATTGGGAATCACTTTCCGCTTATATCTCTCCTGGGCCCACATCCAAGTCAATCAAAGCCGAGCAGCACAAACATAAAACCATCAAAGGGACTTCTGTGTTGGAAACAGAGATCATGCTGACATGATAATTCCCATATGGCCAGGTTTACTGCCGAGACCCGAAAATGATCCTGAATTTTTTTTTTTTTTACCGTTATACCTTATGAAGCACAAGGATCATTTATACACAGTGCAATTGTAGCTGACAAAATAATTCCATATATCTGTTTTAAACTTCCTTTAGCCACAAAGTTCTGAAATGCACAGTATTTAAAGAAACACGTGTTAAAGAAAACATGTATTTTCATTTTAAAACATGATATCTAGTACTAGTTTAGGTTAAAGACATCTCTGTTTGCATGCCTTGCTTTTAGTGTGTTGCACTTCCTTGGTCGTTTCACTTGGATGATGTAATTGTTCCCACCCCTTCAATGGCTTCTTTCCTGTTATTAACCAGTCAGCTGCTTCCCCTATTGATTGGAAGCTTTCAAAATAAAGTTAAAGAAGGTAACAGGAAGTTCTCAGTTTGTATGCCTTATTCTCAGGAAATGAGCTGCATTTGCACTTCCTGGGCATGGGTTGCAAATAGAGATTCTGTTAACCTAATGTAGCATCATATACATGTTTCAGTTTAAGTTTTTCCTGCATAAATTGACTAACAAATATAAATGCATATAAATATGATGGGTAATAGTTATGAAAATATTTTGTCAGTTACAAACTTTTTAAAAGAATAAGTATCCTCAAATTACAATTGTAAATTATGTTCTGTCTTCTGGTAGTTGTATGCTGTTTTCTGGTAGTTTTATTAGGTTTCTTCGGGGTAGTACATTGGTATCAGTATGGGGGGGGCACTGCATTTAATAATTAATAATTCATGTTTTTTTTTTTTTTTTAAACGCGCAAGGCCATGATATTTACAAATGAATTAATAGTTAATATTCTAACATAGCTTTAAAAGGATAACATATCACAAGATGGTTTAAATTCAACTCCGGCAGAGAGAAATGTCAAAATGATTGATGAAAAAGCATAGAAATGTAAAGTCCTTCATATTCTAATTGACCAACCTAAAGTGTAAGGAATATGGAGAGTGCGCTGAAAGTGGTCTATAATTTTAGCTATCATCATTATTTAAAATAATACATTAGTTCTTTAGCAGTTCTGTATTATTAGTAATGTTGTAATAGCGTAATTAAGCACTCAATTTGGACGAAACAACTTTGCTCAGAAGCTTTGACCTTCTAGTGCTAAAGCTAGGGCTCTAATGGTTGAGCAAAAGGACCAATTCTTTTCGCCAAGCTAGTAGGTAATCCATATTTTATGCAGGTCATTATATATTTCTTCCTGAGTTCTCAATGTTATTTCAGCAAGAAATTTGCAGTCAGGGGAATCCAGAGTGTAGGCAATAGAAAACAGACAATGGCTGCTGTGTGCTTAATGCAGACCCTGAAATAATGCTCTGTAAAGTTTGTTTGTGAAAATTTAGATCTTTTGATTTGATAAAATAAAAATGTCCCAAATGCATTTGACAGATACTGAACATTTTCTGTTATATATGTAGAAATCCACATATCCATTACGTAGCAAAGATTATTCAGGGTATTAGATTCTGCCGCAATTGTACATCTTGAGAACAGAAGTAGTTATGCCACATACTGTAAATCAGTCATCGTAATATACTTTACCATGATATTAACACCTCATTTGCTTACATTATGTCTTCTAGGTCTTAAATGCCGGTTATCCAATGTTCATTAAACTGTGCATTCCCATATCAGTGCATTCTCTTAATACACACCATCAATGTTTTTCAACATGCTGTACCTCTAATTTCACATGTACAGCCGTGGGGATGCGTGTTCCTGACATGCTTCTGTGGGTGGTGTGAATAAGGTAAATACACTGTTAATTGGTACTTGTAGCCTGCTGTTTGCGTAAAACACTCCACGGCCACAACCCACACCTACACTATATTTATGAATGCTACTTTCCAAACTCATTTAAACTCACCCCACTTTGTCTTACTTTGACGCGTTTAAGTGCGTGGGAGCAGTTTTTCCAACTAATTTGCCAAATAGTAATAGCTTTAATTAGGTCTAATAAATATACATCTGTTTTGTCTTTCAGTTGCCCTAACAATTGCCTTGCTAATTGGGCACTTTTTAGGCTAATGACAACAGTTCAAAATCATTTTCTGCTTCAGCAGGCTGGAGTTTGTCAACGTTGCTGGCTGTGTTTTCCACACAACCAAAGCAGTCAATGTAACTATTGCCTTACTGCTTCCCCCCTTGTTTGTGTTTTGATGTAACGGGCAGTGTTGTGTGATGCACTGCCGTTAAGGATCACGTCTCCTGTCGGGAGAGGAGATGAGGTTAAAAGTGGGGTTAAAAAGTGAAGGGCCCAACTCTTTTGCATTGTGGTTAAAACGCTCACTTGTGGTGCACAGGGTAGCCATTTCGTGCCCAGCGTCAGCCCTATTACTTAGAGATAGCAAGTCCAACAGACTATGTTCTAATAAAAAGGTTATCATCTTTCTTGTTTGGCAGATCCCTGTTTAATTCGCCATTATTGAGCGTTTTTTTAGTTTTGCATGATGGTCATAAAAGGTTGAATTTTGGGACTAAAAAAAGAAATCTAATTTGCAAAGCTGGAGGTGCAAGGCTACTGGTGTATTTCTCATTGCTTTTACTTGAATAATGTATTTAGTGCCCTCGCCACAAACACATAACTTTCATAAATGATATATCGTATAATGAGATCTACAGAAAACTGCGTTCCACTCAAGTGAGCATTTCTAAATAGAAACTGCTGGAGCCTTGTGCCATTTGTGCTTTCCATTGTAAAAATCTAAACGCCAACTACAAAAATAATAACAAATACAATATGTTCTGAGTTGACTGCTCCTGAACCAGACACTGAAACAGAAGAATTTCTGAAGTGAGTTTTTTTCAGAACGTGATTCTTCATTTACTTACTAACAGTTGCTGGAAGTGAAGAGTGGACAGAAATCACAGTTTGAAATTACAGGACAGACAGCAGTTTCTATTGCCGTGACTATGTAGCAGCAGTTAAACAGGTGTAAACAAGTTCCTGTGTTATTTTCTTGACAGTGGATTTGTTATATTTTCATCTCTCCACCCTAACGTGAGTTGAGTTAAGTGCGGAAAGTCACATTTACTGCTTCCCATCATGCATTGCGGGGACTGGGACCTCTGTCTTCGCTCCTAATTTTTCAAAGGCTTAAAATAGCTGTGCTCAGCTTCGCAAGCTGCTCTGCAGAGAATTCTGCTGGAGTTTTTTTTTTTTTGTTCTCCTTACTGTCAAGATAAGACTGAAATAAAACGCTCACCGCTCACGACAAGTAGAAATTGTCCGGAATAGATTAACTAAATGAAGACCCTAGTGAGGAAAAAGCACAATTCCAGAGAGACAAAGCATCATGATGTCCATTCAAAGTTAATTAAAAAGGGGTTACAAACCCATTGGGATCCTGTTTCAATCACCAGTGCATAAGCCTGAAGAAGCAGTGGTCCTTATACAGTCTGATACGAATATGCTACCATGGTGCTTCAATGTATTGGTTGTTCAAACAATTGCTATGTTCTAATGTTACCACTGTCTATGTTGCTATTTGATCAACAACTACCTCACCACCCAGTGAAACATAATTTGAGGTTTTAGAAGAAGGACAATAAATGGATAAATAGACTCAATACCACGAAGCCTGGAGGTTTACATAGGAAGGAATAGTAGATTGTTACATCATTAACTATGTGATAAATGACATCACAAGCACATTCATAGATTTAAATAGAAATAAGTGAGTGTGGTTACCATGGCATTGAAAGCCTATAAGTATGTGACGGAGACCATCACACGCCCTGCCACACAGACCCTGATAAAAGGAATGTCAGGAGAGCGCAGACTTACCTGTATTCCAGTAACACACCCATCACCATCCTCATCGTCACCAGCTGTTGTCTTCCCCAGAAGACCACAGAATAAATAAAAAGACATTTTGTTTTTGTGAAACTTTTCCAAGCGCTTGTTGATCTTTGTGTTGGTTCTGTGTTGTTGGTCTTTGTGTACGCTGCATCATGAAAACCCACCCTTAAGAGCGTTACAATGCGTGCGAGCATTGTATTTTTATATACAAGCACTGGACGGACGCCGGTCTTGTGTGTAATTCACGTCATTAACTCTATTTCATGGCTGTTTTTATATTCACTTAACTGAATTAGTCTCTTAATTGTTGTTTGTTCTGTGTACTGTTATTTCCTGTGTATTGTCTTCCTGTTTCGGCATTAGGGAAGCTACCAGCACAATTATTAACATTAGATAGATAGATTACATTTACAATGAGGCATGCTTAAAATTCAAAGGTAGAGCACCACACACTGTCACGCTAAAGAACCATTTTAATTTTACTTTCCGCTAAAAGTTGCGGGGATATATATATATATATAAAATATCGTAATCGTAACTAATTTCAACATTAAAAACACTTCTATTGAAATGTCTATTGTAGTATTTCTTTAAAATAAATAAATAAATAAAACTATTGCGCTACCTTTACTCCGTACTAG
The DNA here is from genome assembly GCA_030684275.1 of Acipenser oxyrinchus oxyrinchus. Taxonomy (NCBI): domain Eukaryota; kingdom Metazoa; phylum Chordata; class Actinopteri; order Acipenseriformes; family Acipenseridae; genus Acipenser; species Acipenser oxyrinchus. The sequence continues at coordinate 4,460,250 of CM060302.1, read as the reverse complement.
GTTTCGATTTCTATTAAAATCTGTGTGGTCAAGTACAGTCACCCAATAATTTGATTTGAGGTTGGAAAAGCATCTTTAACAACCACCTTGACTCTGGCAGTGTAAAACTGTTAGCGCAGCTTTTCGCTGAAGTACTTTCCACCTAGAGAGTAGTTCTTTTAGAAAGCATTGGCAGCGACAAGCTCCTCTTCTCAAAAGAATCTTATGCCTTACATGGATTACCAGCCCGCACATTTATAATCATCTTTCAGTTTAAACCCTTGACTTTTCTAATTGAAGGCTAAGGCGGATAAAATACACAAATACTGTATTATAACAAGATTTCTATTTTTTTTAATGTATTTATAATATCGAACATAATTATATTGCCTTAATTACATTTAGCTTTCTCGTAAAAGCACAGAAAAGTGTATTAAAGCATAGGAAAATATTGCAGGGAAGTAAGGTAAAGTGGCAATACTTTACAATAAGTATCTCTAATTACTGTGTATTTACATAGTAGTTATTTAGTAAATACACGTGCACTTTCACATAACTGCAGTGTTATTATGCATAGTTACAATGTGTAAATCTTTTTGCACAATATATGTAAGTGCACATTGTATCAAAAAAGGGTTAAGGTTACATCATGCAAAAAATATTGACACATTAAGTACATTGCAACTATGCATAATAACATTGTAATTATGTGCAAGTACACATGTATTTACTAAGTAACTACTACTATGTAAATACACAGTACACAAAGACATTTAATGTAAAATATTACCGGTAAAGCATATTAAAAAAAAACTGAGCAAACCATAGTAAACTATGTTAAATGCATAGTGTATAGCCATGGTTAAACTTCAAAATGACTGTGTAAGTTTACAAAGGGTTTATACTACAGTAGCTTTAAATAAATACATAAATACAGATATACTAGATGTTGAAATTGAAACTGAAAGCACTCAGACAGACTAAGTGAAAACCAGCATGATACATAAACACTGCTTATCATTGGTTGCTTTTCCATTTCTTTCTTTCCACTCTTTAATTGTGTGTGTTTATCCCTGCGGCTTCACAACGTCTTTGCCCTTTACCTGCTGCTCATTAAAATGCATACTGTTCTGATAAAAGATTTAGAGACAGCCAAGATTGTTCAGCCTGCTTTTCCTTTATAATGCAGCAGTAGGTTGCTAGAGGAATGCTTGGGGGAGGGCAGACAGTGGTTTGCTGCCTGCAGGTTTGGCACTGTAGTAAGCAAAATGCTTTTGTATTACTGATACCTGGGTTATCACAGCGTCTTTGAAAAGCATATTCAACCCTCATGACTAATAATGACTCTGCCATCCTGTAGTCACAGTGTCACATTTACTAAACACATATTATTAGAATGTTTGTGAAATGTGTTTTTTCCCCAAAACATGCAGCGTTGTATTAGCGCTTTCAAGCCTGAATTATTTTGCTAAAGAATAAACTTATTTATTGAGTGTACGTGAGAACAGGAAAGAACATTTTTGTTTTAGATATATTTCTACGCTACCTCAGACTGGGACCTAGGAGTCCCGTGAGGTTCCTACGTGATTTCCGACGGCATGTGTTAACGTACAGCACTAAGATAAGGATGGGCCTAAAAGGGTTAAGCCAGTGTGTTTACACAGTCACTCAAACTCATCCAGTTTCTTTGAAGAAACATCAGAAATTACAAGAACATATCTTAGTTTTTTTTAAACAGACCTTTGGTGGTCTCAGTTCCTCCAAGTATATACACGTCTCTACTTGAGAGGTGGATTGATAACTTCAGGTGCATTTTTACTATCTAAAAAAATGCTTATGTTGATTTGGAGTAAATATCTATGAGCTGGGGGTCTCCAACCCTGGTCCAGGAAAGCCCCAATCCTTTCAGGTTCGCTAGGTGTCTTTACCTTGTCAGTGGCTAAAGATCTGGAACACATGTTAATCTTGACTAATTAAGCCAATAATTCGTACAATTAAGCAACTGAGCACTCAGTTGAAGCGAAAACCAGGAGACCCTGTAGCTCTCCAGGACCAGGGTTGGACACCCCTGGCTTACAGAATCAAGCCATGTAGATTAGATTACAATCTAGTTACATTGTATTGTTATTCCCAGAACTGCAGATGTGTGTTATGTAATTGTTTTGCGGATTGTTGGAGAAGTAATGTAACGTAACATGAAATTCAATGCTTTGCTACCTGATCTTTCCAGGACACCCTTATAAAGAAGACGATTCATCTCAATGGGATTTCTTCAGGTTCAATATAGCTCACACATTCAGTCGTTGCTGAAGAAAATCAAGGCCCCGTATTTGAGGATACCTTTCCTCAACTGAGGATAGCTAGACTGGATTGATCTCGCTTGGTCAAGCCCTGTAGCCAGTTATATAGTGGACCAGTTAACTGGCAATCTGAGAAAAAAAAAACTGTGAATATGTTGTAAAGAAATAAAACATTATATTGCCTTTCAAGCTACACTCTATTGTGGTGTTGGGTTTTTATTTTAAGGTAGCATGCTGAATAAGTCAGTTTTTTGTCTAATCAGATATAGCTGTTGAACAGTGTTTGGGACACATTATAGTAAAAACAAAAGTAACATGTACAGAATAGTGTGTTACCATTAAGAATATTTGTCGATATAGGGTTAAAAGGAGCAATCATGGTGCTAATTGGTTCTGTCGGTTTGTGACAACACAGGGTGCTGTGCTAAACCAGGACAGTCGTGTAACTGCATATCAATGCAATAGAAAATGGGAGGCCCCATGCAATAGATTCTACTGAATACATTATTAAGATTTGTTATTTTCTCTTTCTCTCTCTCAGCCCCAGCACTATGGCATTCTGTCAAGAATTGTGTTTGAACAGGTGTGCTGACTAGTGAATCTCAAGTGATGTGACTACTGGTGGATTGTTGGGTTTTCAAGCATTTAAGTAGTACGATTTCCTGTCTCTTACTTTTTTTCCCACTTTGACTTAAGCCAGTTAACCACCACAAATGCACTTCCTGTGCGACAATTAACAGGATCCCACCTGATCTCACATTGTTTCCTATGTACAGCACAAAACACTTTTTGGGGGTCCTGTTACTTGTAACACAGGCAGTGATAACAAAGGACTTGTAAGAATATTTTACCTTAATGTTTTAAAATGTTAGTGGTTACCAGTTTTAAAATCAGCATTGATGTTTTTATGTTATCACTTCCAACTGTAGAAAGTAGCAGAGATGTGTCTATTTGCCTCACTGAAGCACAATACAAAGCAACATTCAAACGATAGGAAGCATTTGCATCTACTGTTGGGCCCATAGTAAGTTTTTCGCTCTTGTAAAGTATATTGCAGGGAATGTTTTAGATTGTGAAAGTCACCAATGGGCTGTATGATGATGATGATGATGAAAAATAATAATGGGCAGCACACTGCTACTTTAAGGACAGTGAGAGCATATTGCATATAATCTAGAATGAAGAATAACTGTCAGGTGTGAAGCCAGGCAAATGTGTTTGTTGTAGCGAACAGTACCACACAGCCCCCTGTCTGTTCTAATAGACAAGACAGGCTTGCTGCAGCTGTACTAGCTCATAGCAGTAGTGACTGCATGTATACTGTATACACTGTACATACTCCACAGACATGCATACATGTTTTTGCTTGTGATAATGTAATAAATTCACAGTACTGAGAAACAACCATATCTCGGATCAATACATTTTAAAGACAAATCACATTCAATGATATCAAACAAACCTTTGCAAAACTTTTGTAATGGGTAGACTAAATGTTTCATTGCCCCCTTGTTTGGTGTTCTTTTTTGTTCTTGACCACAGCTTGGCACTGTTTGTCTTGGCATAGAGGTGATATTGTGCTCAGATATTCTCTGTGTCAAAGTGCATGTGCATTTAGGATGCTCAAATCATAATGAATATCCCTACACACTGAAACAATAATATTAACAGGAAAATGTCCTTCAAACTATATATATATATATATATATATATATATATATATATATATATATATATATATATATATATATATATATATATATATTGAAAACGTTAGATTTAATTTTGCAAGTGGAAAATCACACACGCAAAGTACTATTTTTCCTGTCAGATACGCTAATTTAAAATGTTACGCAATGCCCTTAGCTTCCAAGCTTGACACTATGATATTCTTATAAGTAAACATTACAAAGTACTTAAATACCAGTTATACCCGTCCATTTCGGTTATGAGCAGCAAGGGGGCAATGAAATAGCACAAATATGCAAAGAAACTGCCCTGTGAACCATGGGCACACTTGGCACAACACTTACACTACCCTGCACATTTGTAGTTAATCTAGTATTCAGTGAAACGCGGTATAGGCATTTATTTAAAGTGAAGGACAGAGCTTCTAATAAGAGCAAAATACGAATCATGATTCGCACCTTCTGTTAAAGAAAAACTAGCATGTAATTCAGTAGCAAGATAAACCCAGGTACTGTTTCAGCAACTGGCATCATTTTCCACTGTTTCCATTTTCTTACCATCTGTAATAGGCACCCTATTAACACTGCGTTAATTGCCAATTTGCACGTACACAGGTCGTCTAAATACCACTGGTGCACTCCGTTAGTCTGATAGAAAAATATATATATATAGGCATGTACTTACCACAACAACATTGCAACAGAAAAAGACTAAGCGAAACTGCTATGCTCTCCTGCATCACACAGCGTAGCGCTGGTCAGAGCGTGAAATAAATTATCGACTGAAGAATTATAATGCAAATCCTAGACATCCAGTGATCAAAGATGACGGCCTCATTCATAAATAATAACTGAGATGAAAAAAATACAAATGATACAGTGCGACTGCTACTCGTTTCAGATATCGGTAAAGAACAAAAAAAAACTTACATAACTACAGGATTTTTTTTTAGTTTAGTTTTGTTTGTTTAAGTTATGGACAGCAGATACTAGTGCAGTAAACCGTTCGTTCCCCTTTACTCGTTGGGAAACTGATTGGATATGGTGCTGCTTTCTTTAGTAGTGCACCCTACATTAACAGTTTAATGCAATATATAATAGGTTCTTGCACACATCACCAAGAGCTAAGCAAAATTACACCGAACAGACATTTACCTTTGCAGAAGAGGTGCATTTGATTTAAACAACGTGGTAGGATTTCTTAGCGACTCGTCTCACAGAGAGGTGCAGGTTGTTGCTCTCCCCTCCCTCTCCGATTTTCTGGCTCCTCGCTCTCTCTCTCTCTCCTCCTTTTCTGATGGAGTCCACACTGATAGTATTATTACGAGAGTTTTTCGGGTGGATTGTCAATATGCGATGCAGGGCGATACCGCTGAACGCATCAAAAAGCCGCTTTCCCTTCGGCGAGAGGGACAGGGACAGAGTGGGGTCTTCAAGAGTAACACGCCGGCGCTCACCTTTCGCAACAGAAAGCAGCGCAAGGCAGGGGTGCATCGTACATTTGTAAGTTGCATAGGAGAAGATGCTCGCTTTTTAGAACTGTCTTTTTCTTTATATATTTTTTTCTTTTTCTTTTTGGCTAGCGGCACCCGACCTCTAAAGAAACGTCCCCACCTCCTATCTTTCTCGAAAGAATCGTATTATTAAGTGATGAAGATTCTTCACTGGCCACTACCCCTAAAGGTATCTCAGGGGCTATATCCCGGCTATGATCCAATTTTACACCGCAGACCTGTTTTTTTCTGTATAGCTACTGCAAGGGGAAACTCCTTCGACTCTCCTTAGAGTGATGGACATTAGTGTATGAAGATTAACGGTAGCTTTCAGTTCTCTCCCTGTGTACACAAATTGCATTGCCCCATCGGTCCTTTGCTTCAGCCACAAATCAAACAGCGCTTATGATTAATCCAGTAGACGCCGCCAACCAATTGTCTTCATAATTCGATTCCTAAACTTTTATTGATGGCTGGTTTTTCGAAAAAGAAGAATACAGCCAAGTGGACGCAGCGGTGGTATTTAAAGTAGGCAGGACCTGGTTTTGCCTGCAAACAATCGCCTTTTTACTTCCCAATCAATAACCATTGGATAATATCTTCAATTCCTGGACAGGAACACTATTCTGTCTTGTCCTATAAAGTCACTGATGAACATAAATTCGACCCCCGGACGTTCCCATGCTTAACAAATCGTGATTGCATCCCACCTTTCCTGTAGCCATTTCCAGTCTAGTCACTTCACACAGAACAAAATAAACGCGATAATTTTGCAGTTCATCGGCTGCATCGGGTTTATAGAGAATTCGGTCCACTGTTATCCAGAGAAAGTCCAACGGAGAATAGAAATGGCAAGCACTGGATCCTGAAATACAACAAAAGTCACTGAGGGGGTAAAAAAAAAGACAGTTCCTCCCCCAGGTGAACTTAAAACGATCACGTACTGAGATACCTTCCAATAGAGAAAAGGGAAAATGAAGTCCAATGGCCTCTCAAGATCTCCTCAGTTCTCGGCTGTTTAATGAAATCTGCTTTACACAAATCAACATGCTGTTGTCAATAATGCTAAAGTAGTCCACTAGCTCAGAAAAAAGGCGCCAAGGCTTTTACCTATAATTATATTACTAAAATTACCACAAAACCGTCTTCTAATCCAGGTAAGATAAAAAAAACAAAAAAAGCCAAATCAATCCACGTCAATTTAAAAAAAAGAAAGAAAACAAAAGTTTAAATAACTGTAGATGTTTAATATACAATATCTACGTTTTTTTGTTTCCTTTTTAGTTTGTAAACTTCAAAATGATTAATAACTCAATCCCAAAGCGTAACATCCATCAGAAATAAATCCATCTCACCATGCTATAGCAACTGGTAAAAGAGAGTCCAAAGAGTCACACAGATCAGACCAGAAGAAAGAAAACAAGGCAATCTTATTTTTGTTCTTCTGAGCAGTGCTGTCCTTATGTTGGCTAAATCAAATGAAACTGCGCGCAGTTCTGCACGCCTGTTTTACACGCAGAACCAACGATCGCCTAAGACAAGGCACCCCTCCTTGTCTCATTGCGACCGTCTAGGTAAGATCACTTTGGCGTTTTCCTCGCTCTTGCCTGATTGCACTTCGCTATGGATCCGCATCACGTCTCTCTAAACATGCAGCACACAGTCTGAAACGACTTGACTTACAATATATAAGGCTGCTTTTTCTACTTTATCAGCTGGTTTATTCGCAGCACGGTGCAGCTAATTGCCCTCTTAATTTCTGTTTAATAACAGGGCTCAGGTTTTCTGTCCTATGCGTTAACAAGGAGTCGTGCAGAACATTATTGGTTGGTGCATTTAAAACAGACTAACCACCAGGGGTTTTGCAACAGGATCTGCTTGCAAAAGCGGGAGTGGTTGGCTCGAAGCGAGAACCCCTATCTCCAGCTTATCGAAGCAAAGGCGGTGTGGTGGGCATGAACACAACACATAACAATTTCAGCACCATAGACAGCGACTAGTCAATTATAGTCAAATGTTGTTGTTGTTTTTTTAAATAGTGGAGACTTTGCAATGTGCCAACCAGTTTTCACTGAGCAAATGAATTAATTCATCAATCTCTGTCATATCGTGTAATGTAGATTGAATAGCTGGGCACTCATAACTTTAAACACACTTGAATAAAATATATGAAAGTACTTAAAAGTAACAAGTTAAATCTTAGACAGAGATAGATAACTTGATCGGTGTAGGAAAGGGTATTAACACAAATATATTCAGCACCACCGACAGCTCCTATTTCTATGAACGATGTCTTTGCAGAGAACTTAATAGGTCCCGGTAAATACATTATATATATATATATATATATATATATATATATATATATATATATATATATATATATATATATATATATATATATATATATATATATATGGTCATTGTATATAATTATTGAATATAATTACTGTTCCAGATTATGGAATGTCCAAATTAATTTTGTGGTGGTGTTGTTGTTTATTATTATTGTTATTTATTTCTTAGCAAACACCCTTATCCAGGGCGACTTACAATTGTTACAAGATATCACATTATTTTTACATACAATTACCCATTTATACAGTTGGGTTTTTACTGGAGCAATCTAGGTAAAGTACCTTGCTCAAGGGTACAGCAGCAGTGTCCCCCACCTGGGATTGAACCCACGACTCTCCGGTCAAGAGTCCAGAGCCCTAACCACTACTCCACACTGCTACTGTTTATATCTAGTTTTATAACATTAACTCGGATAGAATGATTGTGCAATCAAAAGCATATGCTCAAACTGTTAAATAAATATTAATGTGTTTAAATCTGTTGCATAGTATTATATCTATCCATTGATTATCTGTTAGTGATTTAATTGTTGGAAGATACAATGTATACAAGCAAGTTAAAACCACAAATACAGCTGTTGTTACTCCAGTGTAATGCTAATACTAGTTATGTATTAATTAGTGAAATCTAAAATACAGGTGTGATCTTTGATTTTTCAAATCAGTGTAATTTCTCTAGCTGTTTCTATCAGGTTCAGCATCCAAATCTTGCAGGTAGAGCAACACCTGGTAATGGGATTCTAGCCTATATCTATAATGCAACAGTGTGTCTATTTTCAATTAACATTGCACCTTTATCACTGGTGGGTCAAGCCACCTTTGTGTTTCAGACCATATTATCATTAATTATGCTTCATGGTTCTGGAATAAATTCAGCAGCATCCTTCCCCACACACCATCCACTCCACCACACGTGCAAGTACATGTGTGACAGGAATATTATTACAGATCTGTCGGTAATTGTTCATTTAGCTCTCTGTAGGGAAAAATAACTCCCAGACAGAAACTGCACCATCAGAACAGAGTAATTACACTGAGATGAAGGTTACTCTAGGGAGCCGATGGCACTTGGTAAAGCTTTCTTTCTCCCCTTTCCCCTCATGAGAAGGTCAAGGAAAAGGTAGAGGTTAAGGAGATGGAAATGTTCTGCTTGCAGCGAGGGCAAATCCTATTATTTTGAAGGAGAAACCTTATAGCTGAGAAATGCTGCAGATTCCTATATTTGAAATTCCCAGATTAAACAAACAACCTACAAAATAACATTTTCTGTATATACAAAACTGTAGATCAGGTGTGCCTAAATCCATGTATTGCTCATTTTACTACACGCTTCCTTACTAAATATCTTGGTATCACTGAATAAGTTATCATTCCCACTTTAAAATATGACCATTGCATTCTGTGGCACCCAAAATGCTACTTCCACAGTACCTCATCTGATACATTTTAGTAAGAACATAAGAAAGTTTACAAACAAGAGGAGGCCATTAAGCCCATCTTGTGCGTTTGGTTGTTAGTAGCTTATTGATCCCAGAATCTCATCAAGCAGCTTCTTGAAGGATCCCAGGGTGTCAGCTTCAACAACATTACTGGGGAGTTGGTTCCAGACCCTCACAATTCTCTGTGTAAAAAAGTGCCTCCTATTTTCTGTTCTGAATGCCCCTTTATCTAATCACCATTTGTCACCCCTGGTCCTTGTTTCTTTTTTCAGGTCGAAAAAGTCCCCTGGGTCGACATTGTCTATACCTTTTAGAATTTTGAATGCTTGAATCAGATCACCGTGTAGTCATCTTTGTTCAATACTGAACAGGTTTCAATTATTTTAGCCTGTCTGCATACGACATTCCTTTTAAACCCGGGATAATTCTGGTCGCCATTCTTTGCACTCTTTCTAGAGCAGCAATATCCTTTTTGTAAGGTGACAGTAGGTTAACCAGAGACAGAAACCCTTAAGTTGGAAGAAGAAAAAATCTGCAGAAATCCAACTTAAAATTGGCCAAGCACACATCCTTGATGCCCTGCACCTTATTGAGTTTGTATTGTCTCAAGAGAAAGGCTTCAGTTACATTATCAGCAAATCTACACAAGAGAAACTGTACTTCTGCAGTGGCTTTAAGACAGTGATTAATTGGTGACATTAAAAAACAATTAAACCTATAAGTATACTGGATTGGCTCCAAAAGTCAAGATGCTGGAATTTTGGCAATGTAGATGTGTTATCCAACAATATTGGAAAAATAATAAGGAGAGAAAATAATGTCCAATGAACAATTCTGTTTCAAGGCTGGTGACTCTGTCATTTTGGTTGAGCATATTAATTTTCCCCAGAAAATGGTGTATATATATACACTGAAGTTCCTGATGTACTGTATAATGTTTCTGTTGAACCAGGAACATGATTCCCAGGATAAATATGCAGTGGTGCCCATATTTATTGACACACCCTATTCATTTCAGTATTTTTAGTAGCATTTAATAAATGTTGATTGTAATTACATTTTCCACACTTTATTTGGGTGTATTTGGTGCACTCTTCCTGGATTATAAAGCTGCTACAGCTTACATAAACATCATTGTGGATCAAGTTCACCCAACAATGCTGCGCTTGTATCCTGATGGCGATGGTTACTTTCAAGATGATAATGCACCCATCCAGCATGTAAGAATTGTATGTGAATGATTTGAGGAGCATGACTTCAAGCAACTTCCACCCATATGATCCCCATATCTCAGTTCAATTGAGCATGTTTGATATGACCATGAACAAATAGCATGTAATAGCATTCTGTCTCATTATCAGTATTGGAAGGGTCTGTAATTAAGTAGAACTCTGTAATGTGTTATCAGCATCACTGCCCGTTTGAGTGTGTTGAATGAGAATGTAATTCAGTGGAGGGTCAAGCTGTATAATTTAGAGTGACTGTGCAAGTCAGCATAGGACAGCAGGGTCCAAAGAGTGAGCCAAGCTGTTGAAATGTGCTTAATAAGACCTTTTTAATTGTTCTCAGCTCCTGAAAAGTCACCGATTTCAAGTTACTTATAACATTGTATAGTTAACTTGAAATCTCCCACTGTTTAAGAGCTTATTTACACAATAATTCTCAGAATGCATCTTCCAAATAATAGACCTGGCAGTCTTGATCACTTTCTTCATGTTTAATATTGAATGCAGTGCTACAATCCATTCATCAAGCTGCAGCTACAGTGTAATGGCATGTGACACGTTGTTTGTTTCTTTGTTTCTTTGATTAAATTTAACCAACCATAAGGAAAAGATAAGGTTTCTTCTTTTGTATGGTATGTGAGCTTTTATATGGTGTTACAATGATAAACTCCTCTTGGGAATTGTTCACTAACGATAGCATACACACACTGTGGGGATAGATTTGAAGCCATCAAGTTTGAAATGGTGACAAAAATGAATAACAGTAATGATTGATTTTGTATGCCTATCCACCTGGTCAAATGTAAACCCAGACAGACAGACAGACAGACAGAGGGTAGGGGCGATGAAGGTATGGAATGGGTTACCTGGCTATGTTGTAATCGGCTGCTCAGAACTGTGCAAGCATTGATGGGCCAAATAACCTTGATTGAAAATTGTCTTATGTTCCAAGATAAATGTAAATGTTTTCTGTGTTTCATATAGTGGATTAGCTCTCTTCTGAGCTGTCTATGGTCCTGAAATTGCTGCAGATTTGTTTTTTTTGCTAATAATGCCTTCCAGTATGTCTATAGTTCCTACAGTACAGTGATCTAGTGTTTGCCTAGAACCTGGTGTCTGCATTAGATACAGTATATAGATACATGGGAATGACTGGATTTAATACATATTTTATACACAATGGATTTTTGCTTGAATGCTCCATTTATCATCAGTATAAAAATTGTTCAGCTAGAAATCAACTAGATAAACACTAATAAATGTTTCATATGATACATTGTTCAACATTTAAACAGTGCTTTCGTTCTCTGTTTGAACACTGTGGTGTGCTGTGCTTCAACTGCCTTGGAAATTGTTAGGCCACTACACTGTCAGAAATTGATTTTTAAGAGCTGTGTTGTACAAGCTTGAGCATTATTTGTCATGGTAAGCTTCATTCTTTTCTCCTGTGTGGAAGATACCAGCTTTTATTGCTTCTCTTCAAAGTTTTATGTCACACAGGGGACTGAATATTATTCCTTGATGCACTGACAAAAAACAGCAGCAAAACAAAGTGGTGATAATTGTACTTTTGAACGCATAACTAATATACAAAATGCTGCAGTTTAAAAACAAGGAAACATGTGGCTATTTTATTGTATAGGTGCATGTAACAGGGCGAGGTGCCCTGTACATTTGATTTGTTTATTTATTTTTAGAACGGAGTCCCCCTCCGCCCCTGTGCAGTGGATGTTGTATTTATTTTGTATTATGATTTAGTATTGTATTTTATATGACGGCGAGGCGCCGCAGGTTTTGTTTTTGTATCTATTATTATTATTATTATGTTAGATGATGGCGTAGCCGAATGTTTGTTTATTATTTAGTAGCGTGGATGGGAAGCCCCATCCACACAGTATTTAAAAACTCGTGCAGAACGTAGCCATCTCCCGAATTAATTAAGTGATTAATTTTGTTGCTAATCGGGAGATGGTCACCTGAATATAAAAGGCCTGCAGCTCTCCAGCTTCGGGGTGGGTGTGAGAGGAGAGAACGAGAGCAGAGAGAGAAACTTTATTTTAAAAAAAAAAAAACAGACAGGAACAGTGAAGGCAATCTGCCCAGCCTGACCTGTGTGGTTTATTTATTATTGATCGTGTTATTTTGTGTTCGAGATTTGTTTTGTTAACCCTTTTATTTTGCTCTGTGAGCGCAGTGTGTTTTTGTTTAAATATTTATTTTATTTTTGCTTTGCAAATAAAAACGGCAGCCAGCCGATTCTTTCTTTTACCTGCAGTACTCCCCGGTGTCAGTTTATTTTTCCCTTCCTGCTTCTGCCTGACGTCAGACCACTCGTCAAGCCTGTCACAGTGCATTTAATGCATGTGTTGCCATTCTTAGACCTCTTGCCTACTAAATTCCTGTACCCCTCAATTGATAATCATCTTCAAATATAAATTAAGATTGATTGAGCAATCACTCCCACAAATGCAGTTTAACTTTGTACCAGTCTTGCAGAAACCAGTTTTTCTTTGGTAGTGAATATCGAATATTTTCAGTTAATTAAAATCATATAGTGCACATAAGATTAGATTTTTATCTAGTGTCTATTGGTGCATGGATGCAGACATATGACTTATTGTAAGATACTGCAACATAAACATCCCCCCCACCCCCCATAATTTTTGCCTCCTGTGCAACTTAGTTACTGAGTTGGTAAATGGAAAATCTCTATAGGGGCAGCTGCACCTTCCTTGCGGTTGACTTTAATTTTGCTAGCCTCAATTAAACATGAATCGATTAATCACCCTCTTTGGGGCCTCAGTAGCTAGCTGCTTAGAAACATGTGCTTTTCTTGCATGTGGCTGGACTAATGTCTTTGCATCTATTATGTGATGAGCAATGGCAGAACATCGTAAAAACAAATCCTGTTTGCATTTTAATAATAGCTTCTCTCAATGCATATGTAACATTACTGTGTGTAATAATATGCACATGCATGGATTCAGTTTGTGTGCTTCTTGATTCTGAATACTAAAATGTTCTCAATGCATTCATCATTGTTGGTTGCCAATTGCATCTCTGCTATTTTGCTGACCTCTGTTACCAAGCCCTGATCTGCTTTGACCCTTTTTTCCCTACATGTTGCAGTTGTGTTCAACAGTTCTTGTTTACTTGTGATTGTTACAGCAACTCCCCTCCCCCTGTTTAAAGATATTACTAATTTGCTTTATCTGATATGAAAGCCACTTGAGCATTCAGTATTTATATGCCCTGCTTCTTTCAGACGTAGCAAGAACAACATTGATTTGAATAGAAAGAGAGCCCAGGTTTGTTATCCCTTAGTAAATTGCATTTAGCAGGAGAATCTCTCTCTCTCTGTGTGTGTTGTGAATGCCAGATTCAATACACAATGGGGACAAAAAAAAATTGGAGACAGAAATGACTAAACTGGGTAACTAACCAGGCAGCAATCAGATGCAGGCAGCTGTATCCATATACCCCAAGATTCCAATGCTCCAAATGATTTAAATAATGTACAAATGATTCATCAAGTTTCATCACAATTGAAAAAGCTTTTCTCTCAATAGACATAGGTAAAAAATTTGGTGTGGTATCACCATTGGGTTAAATAAGGGCGATTTGTTCCACAGCCATTCTGAATGGGTAGTACATATTTGGGATGTCACTGCACCCATGGAACTGATTTGAAATGACAATCATTTGCATATATTTAAAGAAGAGATCATTATTAATTCAGGTGTACAGTTTATGAATTAAGGTACACTTGGAATTAACTACTTTGTTACACTATAAGGATGAGCATAGACCATTTTTCAAATCTTAACGCATTGCATTCTACATTGAACATTATTGTTTAGATATAATATGTGTCACTAGTATTAATAGAGGTAGGCAATTGATTAGAGCCCTCTATTCGTGGGATAGATACCATCAAGAATGGGCCACAGTAGGAAGGATTGAAGAGGAACGAAACAACAGAACAGAAAGCAGTAAAGAGACTTTATTGGGCCCCATCAGCCCTGCTGAGCTGATGGACGGGAATCTAAGAAGAAGATTGCTCTTGTGAAATGGCTTGATCGTTGAAATCCTTTGCATGCTTTAAAAGAGCTATTCAGGTTTATTTATTTAGTAAAAGTCTCAGTGGGACAAAAAGGAGAAATAATAATGTCCCACGATCAATTCTGTTTCAAGGCTGGTGACGCTGTAATTTTGATCTTTTGTGCATGTATTAAAAAAAAAAATAATAACTGAAAGACGTTTATAACCCCAGATTCTGATATTCTTAACAACTAAAGAATGTCATTTTTGTAAGGTTTTGTCTTCCCTGCAAGCATCGTAAGGGCTGAACCCGGTTAGACAAGAGACAACGTGCCTGAGCCAGCAGCTAATTACATTGCTCTTTATCGGTGAGCTAGGTGTCATGCAAGACAAGATCTTACAGCTGTATTGAAACTGCTCCTTACTGCATTCGTGTTTGTACATACACTGATGATCACTTTATTATTAGGATCTGTCTACCGATACTGGATTTACTGAAGCATCTTAACAGAACCAGTCCACCTAATAATGCTGCACTTGTACCCCGATGCTGATGGCTGCTTTCTAAATGCACCCGTGCACCATGCCAGAGCTGTGCGCAAATGGCTTGAGGAGAATGACTTCAGATGTCTTCCACTGCCACCACAATCTCGGATCTCAATGCAATTGATCACGTTTGAAATGAATTGAATGACCAGAATTGGGATTCTCTACCTATCTCTCTGTGCCAACTGCATGAAATGTAATGACTGCATTGCTTCATTCCAGTCCCCTGAAAGCACCTTGTGGAGTCTATGACCAGTCGTGTCAAGGCTGTGATCAGGGCAAAGGTGGCCCAAGCATGCTAGTTGGTACAGGTCTTAATAAGGTTGACAGACAGTGTATGTTTAAATCAAGTGTTAAATGATCATCTCGTTTTCCCTACTTTGCAACTGTGAGTGTATTGGAGTTTGGAAGTAAATGCAGGTGAAATGTACTGGGGGGGGTGGGTTCCAAAATACAGGCTTGCTGCAAGTGAATCCAACTTCCTAAGCATAATCAATAATTTAGAACCTGTGCCTATCAATATTAAGGACTGTTATTGTGAATAAATCAACTGTAATGTCAAACCCCAGAAACAGAATATAAAAGATATAAATGTCAAATCTTAGGTGTTTCTATAAAAGTGCACCAAACTGCAGGCACTATTTGTCATGAGGAAATGCTTGCTGGGATGCATCTCAAGTCAGACAGCTTGCATCCAATTTAGTTAGGACTGTTATTGCTTTTCTTTTACCACACCGCGATTGCAAAGCGACTGACTGGCTTTATAATCCCCTGTATAACACTGCAGAACTCCCTTTAGTCATGAAGATCTACAGCTTTACAGGAAGCAAAACTGCCATTTGTCTAGCGCCTCTTGAAGCCAGCCATGGCATTTAACTGGCATTGTATTATCTACTAACAAGACAGGGATTTAGTGGAAGGGAGTTTAAAAAGAGAGTTCAATCTTTTACATTTATTTATTAGATTTATTACATTGGTTTTTATTTCTGTATTGTTTTAGCCTTGGAAAAAACATACCAAAAAAGATTTCTCAAATGCTTCAGACGTTGTGCCACTGTACTGCATATTAAAAGGTGATGGGAGTTGTAAGTAACATAAAGGGGGGTCAGTTATGATGCCTAATATCATGGGGGACCTTGAGAAGAAAGCTGGGTAATGCCTAAAGTAGACAAACAGTTTAGCTTGTAATGTAGGTATTATTATTATTATTATTTGTTTATTTAGCAGACGCCTTTATCCAAGATGACTTACAGAGACTAGGGTGTGTGAACTATGCATCAGCTGCAGAGTCACTTACAATTACATCTCACCCGAAAGACGGAGCACAAGGAGGTGAAGTGACTTGCTCAGGGTCACACAATGAGTCAGTGGTTGAGGTGGGATTTGAACCAGGGACCTCCTGGTTACAAGCCCTTTTCTTTAACCACTGGACCACACAGCTGATTGCGTGTTTGTATTGAATGAAAACTCTATTGTTTTATCCCAAGTAAAACCTTCAAAGTCATTTGTTTAAATGTCTGGGGTCTATTTTAATGATCTAAATATCAGCACATTACAAACCTATACAGTAGTGTGATAACCTACCGGCATGAAAATATCAGGAAGTGAGAATCTCAATTTCCGGTCAGTAATCAGTCATATAGAAAAACAATTGGCACTCATGTGTGAAAATGTTAGACCACTTTGTGCTTTTAATTAGGTATCTTCTAAAAAGTCTCATGCATGTTATCATTTGTGACTATGTGTTCTTTTTTTCTCTTCCAATTTTAAATGAATTGCATGTGTGGCCTATTAAAGTCATCAGTTAAATCACTAATGTGCTTATTTTTACAATGTTATAGATTTGCATTTGCAGTGCTTGGATTTCATATGCCCAACAAATCAAAACAACAGAAGCAATGGGGTGTTCTCATACATTTGCACATGACTGTTTTCCTATTAGTTTATTACTATTACCTATACAATAAAAAATACAATGGTCATGGATACGTGAGCTTTGGGATATTTAAATCTGCCACTGTGACTAACCTATAAAGATAAATGTTATTAGTGACTTAAGAATTGTAGGTTTTAATATTATTACTACATTATTACATTCTCTTTTGCGGTAATATTTCACCTGTATGGAAATTCAGTTTCTACAGCTGCTTTTAGCAGAAATGACGGTGGTTTGGATTAGAAATCAGTTTTGTCTTCCAGTGTTTGCATTATAGTCTTATGTATATGTAGAGCACACATGTGCATTGAACACGCAGTAGGACACATGGGAAAAATATACTTGAGAGACTTTGCTTTGTATTTCAGAATAAAAGCTGTTGTGAATAATGAAAGAAGAAAGTGCCCTGCATAATGGCTTTGTAGGTGTAAATAATACAGGGACACACATTTGGCAGCCTTCGATATTCACAAACACTGGCTCCAATGAGCTTCATTACAATTTCGAGTAACGATCTGCTGTCAATGTGGACAAAAACCATAAAGAGGATAAATGGCAGTACTTTGTCAAGCAGGCAGTCTTTGGTGGCTCAATTTAATTAAATCCGGAATACACCTAATAATTTCCTGAATTGCAGGTCAGATTTACTCCAATGGCATTACTGCAATCGGATCACGTCACCTACAGCACAGAGAATAGCTAGGTAAAAGGAACAAATAGTACTGGATTTAAAAGATTTATAAATCCATAAACCAAAAGTTTTTTTTTTTGTTTTTTTTTGCACAAGCGGAGAGCAAAGGTAAGGTTTATAGTCAAGAAGGATACATACATTTTAGCCTTGATGATGGGTCACAGTATTGAGTGTGTGCAAATGATCTAATGTAGCCCAAAAAATACATTTCCACCTGCTGTGCTTAGATATATTCTTCCATAGAGTCTACGGCAAAGCACGTTTCTTATCAATCAAGTTTTTCCACCTGCAGCAAGGAGCAGACAAGACCTTTATTTCATTATAAATCTTCAAAGAGTGCAATTCAGTGTCACAGATCAACAAGAAGACACACAGACCCAAATACGACATCTTGTTTTGAGCCAGGATGTTGTAATAAATGGACATCTCACCCATTGAATTAAATGGCAACTCAGAGACAGATGCCTTACCATTCAGTTAAAGGCCAGCTTAACAGTCAAGTGTTTAAGTAGGTACCCTATACTGGATGACCGTACTATATCTCCATCCTGAAAACTGAAAGAAACCACGTTTTGCAGAGGGAGGGGTAAGAAAATCAATAGAACCACACACAGTCTTCACCGAGAGCCATTCATTTACTGGTATCTCCAGACCTTATTTCGCTATTCAAAACATGTTTTTTAACATGGAATGTGTCTCCACAAGTCTCTAAGGCGCAAACAGACGGTATTATTAATATCGCAGTGACATTAAGTATAAAACTAATTAAACATAATGTGTGTAGACAAAGTAGAACTGATTAACTCCAACATGTTAGTTTACCTCCAGTGCAAAAACCCTAATAAGTATTTATCTGATCATTAATTTGTTTCTGTAAGGTCAGAAATAATTGGCAAATCAATGCTCCTATGATTTATTAGTTGCCTTTTAAACAGTCAGCATCAAGTGGTGTGTGTATCTCTTAATTCTACAATTTAATCTAGCTGTTTGTTTTATACACATGGGTCCTCATTTACGAAAGGGCACTGAACATTATGGTTCACCATAATTGCAATTACTGTGCACGTTCATGATTTCTGTATTTCCTATTGCCATTTTATTTATTGTCACATGAAATAGTGGGCCTATTATGGCACACACTGATTTTATTGTGCCACACTATGGTAATCAGAATATGTGATTTGTATGGTAATGCGTGATAATGTATTTAAATGAGGCACCCCGCTCTGAATTATTCACACTGTATTTACGAAAGGGTGATAATCACGCCGGCTTTAACCAATGAATGAGTTATGAATTTGAAATGGAAGATTTCGTCTTTACAACTTGAAGTTTTGTGTCTCTTTGCCTCACGAAATTCAGCATTTACTTGCGTTAAAATGTTCATATAGAGCAGTGAAAATGACCTGTAAATAACATGTTATAATTTCTTAGATTTTATTTTATAGTTCATTACGTTGATACAAATAATAGATTGGTTAAATAAAAACACTTTAATCCTTAAATCAAATTACAGTTTTACCTTAAGATGTTGTCTTCAGATTTTTAAAAAATTAACGTTTCTTTTCGATAAGGCTTATCACTAATTGTACAGCGCTTTGTGGTAACTCTGTTGCGAAAGGCGCCATATAAAATGGTGCATAGTTATGAAATACACTTTGTAAAAGCAATTCAGTGGTTTGTGTCGTTTGTAACTTACCTGGTTGAGAATCACCTTTATGTCTTCAATTTAAAATCTTCAATTTTCTTTTCAGCTCAGTCCATTATTTTTAACATGTCTATGGCTCCTTGGCTGTGACCCAGGGCATTGACCTTGTGTTGTATGGTTGCCCATATTGCCTGCTTTCTGGAAGAAGGAGTTTTGGAAGAGACTGGACCAAACAAGGTATTATAATTTAAAACAACCTCCTCCACTAGTATGTTGAACTCCTCTGCGTGCAGTTTTAGTTTGATTTGCCTCTGCCTGTCCCCTGCAGAGGGCTGCCTCTGTTGATTGCTCATTCACGGGCAATGTACACCCACGGCTAGTTTATTACAAATCATAATGAGCAAAATGGTAAACATAACATATAAGTAAACCATTAATAAACTTAATTAAAACCGAATTCTCTTCACAAGGGGAAAAAAATGTGTAATGATCATAATAAATCCAATGACCTTTACTGATCGTCAAACTTTGCAGGCAATAAGTATTTTATCTAACATTTTCTATCCTTTTAAAAACTAAAATGCAATTGATCAATGCTAAACAGGGAGCCTTAACACACAGAGATGACGCAGTTTATCTAATTAAAAAGCCATGGCTTCTATTTTGCATGCTAAAATAGAGTTTCATTGATCAATTAATTGCCCTTGTCCCCTTCTACTAGTACGTGCATGGTTTTAATTGTATCTGAAGGCTTTTGTGGAGAGTATACAGTTTTTTGCCTCTTACTTTTAAGCAGTTTATTCAATACATCTGTTATTTTACAAAGTATAACCATACACACGCGCTAAGTACAATGTTCCTAATCTACCTGTATTTTGAAGTGTAGTTTTGAAGTTGCTATGTTCTTTGAATTTATAGCAATGGTAAAAAGTCATTTTCTCTCGTGTGACGAGTTCAAGCAGAACCCTAGGTTGGCTATACATTACTATAATTGATTGGAGTTCTGAGTACAGGTTCTTCCTGTTACTGCAGAAAGGAATTAAAGGAAACGAAAGCCAGCGATAAGCTCTGATGTTATCTTAGTCTCTGTCTCCCTGGGGACCTGTCATTACCTAATTATAAGCTATCGAATGAGTGGCTAATGTTTAAAGACAGAACCTTGCAATTTACACCGAGAACCACTGCTACCCAGAGACACACTTAAAAGACGCAGGTGTTTGATTTGTAGTGCATGGCAGTGGGAAGGAGGAAAGGTCCTAACTGATGTTAAGTATCAGAAATGAAAGCGGTCTGCTGTGTTTTGTGAAGATTTCTGGTGTCATTTAAAAAAAAAAGAAAATGCTTTGCAAAGGGTTCGGGTCAACAGCTTAAAGGAAAGGGGAGAGAACTTAAAAAAGTGACAGGCTGCCATTAGTGAAACGTACTGAGCCGTTGAAGATGGCCCTTCGTGGCTGTAAGGTGGTGTTGACCTCACAAAGCTATCTGTAAAAGGCTGCTTGGTTTGGTGGCTTTGAATAAAATATTATGCTGAAAAAGACATCACAGTCATACAAATGGAACAGAATAAAATGGAGACTGTACCATTGATCTTAACAGTGGTGGACCTGAAGTACACAATTGTATCAGAACATGGTTAAGGTTAGTGTTAGGGTTTTCTGATACAACTGTGCAATTAAATATATGGTGCAAAACATTTATACCTTAAGTGCATTGTAACTATGCATAATAACATGCTAGCAACAGGGATCAGGACTCGCAGCATATGGAAAGAAAAAGAAACCTGTATTGATGGCTGTTTTGTATGTCTGGAAGGCAAGAATTTCAAAGAGTAAAAGCCTCTTATAAGTTTGAAAGGGGGTGTTGTGGTGGGGGAGAGGGATGGGACTGACTTCAGATCTCCAACAAAATTGCAATAAAAAAATATATATTGTAAGGTGAAATGAGATGTAAATGTGGTGTAGACCGTGCAGTGACTGTATGCATTTGATAATATATTTATACTCCAAAATCTTAGAGTTGAAATGTTAAGTGTGTGTGTATTCTTACTATCCCCGAACTGAACAATCTTCCTTATTCCGTTTCAATTATGTGACCAAATTACCTTTTAACTCTGCCTGCCCCACCTAATTTCTTTAGATTGTTTAGAATCCAAACATTGGATTCTGTATGCAATCTCAAAACCAAGAAAAGACAGATTTAAGAACAAAAAAGATAATAACTCACCAATGGAACAACAGCATCCATTATTGTCGAACACATAACCAACCACCAATCTAGTTATGATTAATCATCCTTTAGCAAAAGTAGTTAAGAGTATCAGAATCTGGGACATCTGTCTGTCCGTTCGTATGTCACAATTAGTGTTTTACATATCTAGAGAAGTCTTTATTCCAAAGTGAAAGTTTCAAGCCTTGCACAGACTACAGTGTTGTATGAATCTGTATAATATCTTGTGACCTACATTTGAGAGCCGTCATTAAAGTGATTAGTTTTTTGTGCCGTGACGTGGAGAGGTCACTGGCCATGTGTTTCGTTTAGAGACAACACCAGTTCACTTTAGCTTCTTTCAATAATGGGGACTTTCAAGCTGTGTCAGAATCAAGGTCCACGATCAACAGCTTGGGGTGGGGACTGAAAAGAATAACGCAGGAGAGATCGGAGCCAGCATAGGCTATATAGCAATGCAAGATACTGCTGATTTGTAAAAGCATGAACATGTTTTATCCTTTCTCTCTTCCTTTCTTCCACCCTGTTCGTTTGTTCGTTCGTTCGTTCGTTCTTTCGCTCTTTCTTTCTTTCTTTCTTATATAGATAGTGTATAAGAGCACTCTAATCCTGGTTATATTTAAGGGATAATGGCCTTGCTGTGGCGTGTTACGAGACAATAATGAAACCTCTGAGTAAATAAAGTCCAGAGGGTGTATGCACTATAATAAGGAGGTTCCATCATTACTATCATGAAGTCCACTAAAAGAGTTAACTATCTGAGAGCACGGCTCGAGCAGCCCTGTGAAGTGTTTCATCAGTAAGCAGTGTTTTAGAACAGGAGCTGTTAATTAATGTTATCTTTTCCGTCATTCACTAATAACAGAAGGCTGATCTCCATAGAAAACAAAGAAAACAACAGGAGAGCAGTGTCTGGATGCTGCATGATTAATTGCAATGTTCTTTATTTCAGTGACGAGAAGACAAATGTTTTTTTTTTTTTCCTTCCAGACTAAGTTTCTTTAGCTTTTCAAAGATTATGCATGTCTAAAGTTGCAAATGTTCCTATACTGACAAATATTTTGCCCAGTCAGCATAAATGATGGAACCTTGGAAAAATGCAATTTGTTCAAACACATACCTGCGACTATCTGATATATGATATTGAAGTTGGGGAAAAGGTTACTGCGACAAAACATTTAGTTTTACTGAAACAAGACATTTTCAATTCCAACAGCCATGCATCACTTTGATAATCAGCCACTGATGTATAAAAAGGTTACCCTTACAGAAAGTTTTGTATTTGGGTCTTATAACAATATAAGTGCAGTACTCTGAAGAAACCTTAGCAGAACAATTAGACCACAGCAGTGGCAACATGAGGTATCTGTACTAACAGTACAATGGCCTTGATATGGTAGCACACCTGTCTGTTTGACATTGATATGCTACCATGGCAGTCAAAATTCTGGGATACCAAGATATTTAGTTAGTAAGTAAGAGATGCAATAAATATCCCGCCCCAGTCATTCTCTTTAAAGGCTGCTGAACAACATTTTGGCCAGCACAGCCTTGAAGGATTGATGGATGCCCTGCATTTGTGAAATAAAACTATGAAAAGGTTTCCATTGTCGTATCTTTATGCCAACAGCAGCCTCATATCATTGTCACTGTACAGTGAATTGCCAAAGATGATCCTGGCAGTGTGGTCACCAATATAAACCAGTAAATAAATGACTTTAAAAAAATAAAATAAAAAGTTTTTAATATGCATACTCCCAAAGCTCAACACAAACAAACTCAACAGCATATATTAATTGAAAAAAGTAAAAGTATGCATTAAAGGTTTTATTTCTGCCATCACTGTGTGCCACAAATCAATTACTGCAGCTGGCAGACCAAACACACAGAACTGCATTTTAAGGAAGAATCATAATGCCCCTGCAACTCTCTTGTTTATAGAAATGCACAATGCAAAAAAAGACTGTGGTGTTGGATCAGCACTTTCTTTCTAAGCTAAAGTGCTATGCAGCAGTCCTGCACTTAAAAATAGATGTTTAAACTAAAAATAGCTTACTTTCTATTCACTTGAAATCTCCTGTTTGAAAACTTTCGAGGCTTGGAGCGCTCCATTTTAGAGAAACTTAGATGCAGACAATTCTCCCACTTGGTTGTAAATAAATTATATTTGGGGTACCGCTAGTGGGATAGATTGCTCATTAAAATCCTTTGCATATATTTAGAGCCGATGATTATGTCTTCAGAGATACCAAGATATTTAGTGAGATTGGGGCCACGAGTGAGAATAACTGGGCGATAAAATCTCTTAGTTGCTCTACATTCCTAAAAATAAATATCATGTATTTAAATACCACGTAAGCAAATTTCTCTAAATGGGACCATTAGGAGTTTCTTTACACTTTAACCATTGGGTTGGGAGTCCACAAAACTAATTTCAACATTGAAGCAATAAGAAAGACATCTAGTCAAAATGATTGTCATAGATTTAACAACTTGTTGTTATTTTTTAGTAGTTCTTAATTTAGAGCTATTGACTGTTTTATCATTATGGATGAAAGATTGTACACTTCACTGTTGCTATTATTGAAAAGTTGCATTTTTTATGTGGCTCCCCACGGTGTATAGTGTTCTAGTTAACTTGCCACCAAAAAAGTTAAAAGGGTTGCGTTGAAGTTGGTACACTCAGCTGCATAGAGCAGCACCAGTTCTCTGCAGGGATAGGCATTTCTAAAGTGCCAGCTGTTACTGACACCCAAAGGGGTTCACCAAATGCAAGTCATGATGTTCGATAGTCTAGAAAAGGCTCTTGGGTTTACATTATGATGGATTTGAGCACAGCGACAGGGATTAAGGGATGAAAAAGAAGATTGATTTTGGTGTAGAATTTTCAACAAGGAATACAATCCCTTTAATTACAATGTTATCCTGCATAGTTAAAATGTACTTAAAGTGTAAATAATGTGTAAATATTTTTGCCCTAACTGTAACCTTAATGCTAATCCTTTTCTGATACAATTGTACATATCTCATGCAAAAAGCTTTACACATTAAGTACATTGTAAGTATGCATAACAACATCAGCAATAACATGACAACAAATATATGACTGACGATTTAAATAACTCAGCCATTAAAATTACATTTACAGTCTCTGAAAACCATTTAGGCAATTTTTGTGAGAAGGCCCACAACTTGCTTAAGGACCTTAATAAACCACTAATGCTTTGTAAAGGGTCACGGTGTAACTTGAACCAAGAGGATCATAACACATACATACATTCTCATTACACTTTAATGAGTAATAACCTTCCTGAGAATTCTGGAACATCCTGTACTATTTAACAAGGGCAACAAAGGAGGATTTTGTGTGTGTGTGTGTGTGTTTGTTTGTTATTAATTTCATACATTATTCATGGAGTTCTGATATGAATACACAGCTAAATGAATACTGACTTTAGAGCAATATCTGAATAAAGATTAAGGGTTATGACCTTCTTGTGCTGTTTGAAATAATAAATAAAAAATCACCTGTCAAATTTGCAGTGGGTTTCAGGGCCTTTGCTACTTAATGCTGTTGTTTCTAATTATTTCATTGCTTCAGAACAGCAGTTGATCAGAAGTGGCCAGGTGGAGATATCCAAGCTAAGGAAAATCACAGCATAAGAAACGGGTGTCAGTCATACCTGATGCTTTCCTGTTGTTGTGAAATCACGGCATGCTGTCAACTCACATGGTCAGAAATGACTCCTAAACTGGAAGCGAAACCCATTTCAGTGAAAAGCCCCAGTCAAATACAGAAAGGTGATTGATTCATTAGTATATAGCATGAGGCCCTGAATAATAAACCTTGAAACAGAGCTAAATGGTCCTAGTTATGGAGCAATTACTTAAAAAACAAAATTAAAAAAACGTAGCATTCCCACTAATAATGACTGGATACGGCACAGTGCCTGTTGAGTTAATTTCTGTTGTCTGTGATCAATTTTTAACTGCATACTGAGTGATCTCTTTGTTTAATATTGTGTTAAATTTTCTGACTGCAAGTCCCCATTTCTGCGCTGGTTAGCTAATTTAGCGACTCTTAGATACAAATAATGAGTTTCTGGTAATGAATTTGTCTGGCTTTAGTATCTAATGCTCGGCTGGTGTTGCTATGCCCAATTAACTGGATCCTGGATGCCAATTTTAAGCTTGTGTATATTTTCATTGTTTTGTCTGTTTGTTTGTTTGTTTTGTGATGCATTTCAATGTACTTGAATGTTGCTGAATTAGCATCACTACAGAGAGATAATAGTGCTCTATACAATTGGGGAAAATGTACTGTAAGCTTCACAGAACAGTTGAGGGAGCAGTTCGGTCGCCATGCCTCAAGCCTGCCCCGGACAGGAGGGAGCACCCATTCTCTTATGAGGGGTGAGGGAGCAGTTCAATCACCATGCCTCAAGCCTGCCCCTGACAGGAGAGATCACCCGTTCTCTTTTGAGGGGTGAGGGAGCAGTTCATCTTCACATGTACCACTGAATGGTGTTTATTTAATTATTGTTTTCCCGGTTTGGCACATCTCTGGTTAACATTGTATCAGTTAGTTGAAGGAAAAAAATGACAGTTAATTATTTGTTCTTCTCTTTTACACATTAGTGAAATTCATTATTCAATCTACCTGCCTATTTTCTAGAGCTTTCCATTTCTTGGGGCCAGGAGGTTCCAATTAAACTTCAAAGTAATTTTGATTTATCCATAGCTTCATTTAAAACCGTAATTAGGACATTAAAAAATTAATCACAGTTGTTAATTACTTTGACAGTATGGGGTGATTAACCAAAGGTTTTGGAAGCTGGAAAGATGGACCATGTTTATGTATTGCAATTCCCTCTGAGGCTAAGCAAAGTTTATTTATTACTCTTCCTGGAGAATCAATTTTTTTATGATGGAGGTTATTTCAACTGGGAGCTGGTATTGATTCAGGCCAACATGGATAAAATAAAGTCTTGGTGTACAAAGAAAGAACAGAATGTTATGGAAACGATAAACCCTCAGAGTACACAGTATTGCTGTTTTTGTTTTGTTTTTTAGCTAAACTGGGCTTAGCCCACTGGCCAAGCCAGAAACATCTACCCACACACACTCCCATAGTACAGTTTCACATTGATTTCTTACCTGTGCTTTACCCTGATTTCACTTTATTACACTTTGGCACACTTTTATGGTAACCCTTTTCATTAAGTGTTAAGGTTAGGATTAAGGTTAGGGTTATATCGTACATTTGCATAATAACATTATAATAACTGGTTAGCATTTTTTTCAATGGGCTCATCCATGCAATGCCAACTAAGGTGCGCGTTATACATTCGCCATTTTCAACGTCCATATAGACTCAGTCAAATGCAGCTGGCAGGCAATGTTAAAATAGCAATCAAATGCAAAAGGCAACTGGTGGGTGTCCATTAACTGACCTGCAGCTGGCTTTAACGCTTTCAAGCCTGATATTATACCATTTCAACATGAGCTAATGGGTTATAGACAGTTTGAAACAGCTGGTGCACTCGAAATCTGCCAAAGTGTTTTTAGTTTTGCTTCCCTCTGTAAAATGGTCCCATTTTTTTTTTTTGTTGGGGGGCACTAAATAATATTGTCTACCTAATTCCTCCAAACCTGTCCAATTCAGACCTACTAATTGTACACCAAGGGACATACACACTCAATTGGATTTGGCATCTGTTGCAAGGCTTGTTCTCCTGGTATACCATGAGTCCCTTGATTATTCCAAACGAAGGCTGTATTTACTACACTGTGCTGGACCCTTTTTTCCAGACAATTGTAGCTGCAGCTAAAATCACAGAACCATTGCCATTGGAGATCATTTAGTAAGTCTAACTGTGTCAACTGAAAAGGGTGGCTAATGTTTACAAATCCGCAGATCAAGCAGAAACTAACAATATTTCCCCTTGACACTAAGCATTAGCCTATTTAGTTTGTCGTTGTTGTTTGTTGCCTAACATGGAATCATAGAAACCATTAACTCAGAAATGCAGCCACAGGCGTAATTATCCATTTACCACGTCTCAGTAAATAGGAGTCACAGTGCACTCGCACATGGATATTCCTATTTTATGTATGTTAAATACAATTCTGTAAAAGCAGTTATTCTTTCTGTAAAGTGTTTGTCATAGATACAGTCGTTAATTTCATTGATTTTTTTTTTTTTTTTTACAGTTCATACCTTATATTCGCAATTGATACAAAAGCTTTAAATGTGCTGTATTTGCTGGGCTCATAATCACCATCACTTTGCCAGAGAGGGTAGGTATTTGTGCACAACTTAGGAGACAATGTAGAGAAAACTAACAATGCATCAATTTAATTTAAAAAGAATGACACAAAAAAAACCTACAACGAAAAAGATACATTGTTAAATGTAACGGTGCAGTATTGAAATGATATATGCAGTACAACACACACAACCCTTCACAGATTTATAGTAGGCTTCAGCATTCATTTTGGAACCCTTTCCAAATTGCAGATTTTAATGAGCAAATATTTTCATTTTGAATGGAGTGTGAAAAGCACACTATAAATGCAAGGAAAATACTTGAAACAGATACATCCAGGTTGATTTTTGAGAGATTTGACATACCTCCTAATCAAATTAGTACATTTTGCAAACTTTAATGCATAACTTTAACGCAATCAGTAGTACAAAACGTCTTTTCCATTGCCTTCACATTCAGCAAGACAGGGTATTCAATCAAGTGACATCTGGTTTTACTATGAATCTATATCAATGAAAGGTTTAATGGTTCTTGTTGTTGAGTCATTCCAGCTCAAGTGGACCAAATACTACAGAGGTGTTCTCTCCCTCTTTCTGAGTGTGTGCGTGCGTGTGTGTGTGTTTTATGTAGAAAAATGTTGACCGGAGGGTCGTGGGTTCAATCCCAGGTGGGGGACACCACTGCTGTACCCTTGAGCAAGGTACTTTACCTAGATTGCTCCAGTAAAAACCCAACTGTATAAATGGGGAATTGGATGTAAAAAGAAAATGTAATTGTATGTAAAAATAAAGTGATATCTTGTAACAATTGTAAGTCGCCCTGGATAAGAGCGTCTGCTAAGAAATAATAATAATAATAATAATATAAATTATCAGTTCATCTGCTTGTGTACAATGAACAAATCACAAATATCAGTCAGTAGAAACTCTTTTTATCTTTATTTTTGCAAATGTCTTGGCCCCTCTTAAGTATCCCTGGCAACTGGGATATAGTGAAGGCGGATGTGTGTTACAGTTACAGCAGCATTATTTAGAAATTATTGGGAGTATTAGATTGTTGGGCTATATGGATGTCTGTGTATCTCCTTCCAGTCATTTTAACATTAATGACCGCATTTAGAGAGAGAGATTGTATGGCTCTTTTATCCAAAAAAGGTGTTTGTACAAAACCTTTGCCATTGACGATCATTTGAATACATCTTTAAAACATGCCTCACTATGTCAATTTTAAACAAAGCATTAAAACATAGACTGACTGACAGATTGACAGCTCACTGCACTTTAACAGTATTTCTCATCCGTTATAATCTGTATTTAAAACAGCCAAGGGATTCACACCGTCACCTAAGTCACAAACATCTGCATTATCAGATCAATACCACGTTGACGCAGCTTGATATTGATTGGTGTCAGAAAAGACGTGATCAATACGTTCGCATCGGGAGAGTTTTCAAGTGGTCTGACAGAAGGCAGTAATCTGAATGATATTGAAAGAAAATAGGATTCCACAGATCAGAAGTCAGAAAGCTAATATGTTTTTTTCCCTGTAATAGCTGTCTGGTCTCAGCCGACTGGCTTCTTCATTAATTCAGCGGAGGTCTAGCTGTCTTGCTTATCGTCAATTTTGCGGCACAGAACCAATTCCTTACTTTCTGTTGACTTTATTTTTTTTTAACTTCCCCAAGCAATCAGTATAAGATAAAAAAGAAGTAGCAACCATCATTTTTAAGCACTAAATAGTGCTACATTTAGAAATATTTTAAAAGGGCTCTCAGAATCATGGCTAATCTTTAAGTACATGTGGTACATCAGAGTGCAACGATTAACCCGTCCCCCTGCAACACTGCCCCTAGTGGATGTAAGAAATACCAGTTTGTTCAATATAATATTTCTTATTAGTGCATTACTTAAATACACTAGAGGCAGTGTTTCTGGTAATCCAATGCTGTACGGTGGTACCATAGTGGTCCAGAGTATTGGATCATACCAACGGTGTAGTACTATTGTACTAATGGCATATTTGTATAATTGTAGGTGCTCTTTAGTTAGCATTGCCCCTTATTGTTGAATTTTACTGCAGTGTCATTGTAGTACCACGGCTGGATCACTGTGTAACGTATTTTTCAAGACAAATCCTCAACAAACACCTATATACATATGGAAAATGACATATCCTTTTATCACATAAAAGGATGAAAAAAATATATTTTTCTTGCAACTCTGGGTACTGGAAGTTGAAAGATTCCCATAGAACTCCCAGATCTCCCAGAACATTAGGTAACCAATCATTATCTGATTTCTGTTTAAAACTTGTTGTGTCTAACGATATAGATGTGTAACTTTCAAATATTGGAATCAATAAATGGAAACTTGTTAACATAGCCATTGGTATTGTGTGCACTCATTTTCAGACATCACATTAATTAGTTCTCTTACAAAGGTGTTGTTTTTTAATCCTGTATGCAGGATAAGATACTGTACTGGAAATTTGACAAATCTTTAACAGTAATTGGCTGATTTCAATATAATAATGATTTGAACTTTACATCAATAGACTTGGCTGTCTGATTTATTAGCATTTTTCATTTCGAAGTCGGATAATTGCCTCGTTATTGGTACCAATATGATAATTCGTCTCTGAGGACGTGGCTGCATTTGTTTCATTAGTTCTGTTTCCTGAAAAAACTCTGGGCTTCAAATTGGCCGAATGATTACATAATGAAACTAAAGGCAAAAGAAAAAGGAATGATTTTCTGCAGAAATGATTCGGCATGTTAAGATGGTTTATCCATTGAAGCTTGTAAGATACTTGTTCAACTCTGTAGATTTCCTCAGTGCGCTGATTTTCTCAATGCAACCCCCAAAGGCATGCTCGGACAAATTGGCTACATACTTGCATCACCGATCTAATCACCCTTATATTAATAAATGGGTGGCCAGGCTGTTTCAGTTTACAGTTTGTCAACGTATTTATTCAGGTGTATCATTTTCAACATGAATTCAGGGCCAGTCAGAATGAAATGGGGGGGGATTAAAATGGCTTTGGAAGCAATATTCCTTTTAAGGTGCTACAGGAAAGCTAACTTTATAGTATTGCATTGTCTCAGTTCGCCGGGATGTGAAAATGAAGCAAACTGGCAATCATTTTCTGTTCATAGCGAACAATAGAAGCACGATTCCTAATTGAAACCCCTTGTTATTTATGCAAAGTGTGATGAGATAAGCCCACCCATTACCAATTGGAAGGCAGTAATCATGTATGTCGAAAATGTGGTGGTTTTATTTATTATGCCCCAAAGTTATAATATATAAATAATTGACTTTTGCTAATTGGCTTGTTATAAACACAAGCACTGTAACTGGAGAGGCAATTAAACCATTTTTCCATTAGATTGAACCGGACCCTGGCTTTGCTGTCGTTCTCAGAGATGGAAAAGTAATTGAGGAGGTCGAAGTGGCATATGGGATATATTTTAAATATATTTTAGTCTTTAATCCATATATTTATTTTATATGTTGAAAAATTATGGTGCACCATATGTTTTCATTAGTCTGTAATGAAGGATCATACTTTTCTACCATATATTAAAAATATGTTTGTTTCATAAGGGGAGGTACGTTTGACCTTGTGTAGAAGAGGTGCTACATTGTTGTGTCTAACAATAATGTTGAAACAATATGTGTGTAACTTTTGAATATAGGAATCAATAAATGGAACCTTACTAACATAGCAATTGATATTGCGCGCACTCATTTACAGACATCAAATTAGTTTGTCTATAGTATTCACCAGCTGGCAGTGGGCATGCTTGATTCCTGACCAGGGACAGCAATCAAAGGTGACCTACATGGTCTAACCATACCTGGTTTGAAACCTGGAAAATCCCTGAGGCATTGCAACTCAAATTGACATTAGTCCATTACTACAAAAGGCAAGGATAGGTATTTATCACTGCTAACAGTGTAGCACATTTAAATCATGTCATTAAGTTAAAAAGCCTGCAGAAATTAGTTTGTAACAAGCAATCCTTTATCTCAGGGTGGGTTTATTAGCCTCATGGCTGGGCACTGATGGAAATGGGACCAGATGGCCATTAAATTAAGATCAAGACTCAGTAACCAGGAGAACAATCAATAAGAAGCGTGACTTGACAAAGGGACAACAACA
This sequence comes from Acipenser oxyrinchus oxyrinchus, assembly GCA_030684275.1. Lineage (NCBI taxonomy): Eukaryota > Metazoa > Chordata > Actinopteri > Acipenseriformes > Acipenseridae > Acipenser > Acipenser oxyrinchus. The sequence goes on along the minus strand of CM060302.1, from coordinate 4,428,244 downwards.
ATAGCAATAGAAACACAATTAAAATGACCCCCTCCTTTCCGAATTATCTTCAGTGGCAACACAGTGGGTCTGTACTGCAGTGACAGCACAACAAGCCATTGGTAATATGGTACAAGCCAGTAGTAGAACCATGGACCTATTTTGGTATAGCAATGGTGTGGATCAATATATACCGTCTAGGTCATCTCACAAATAAATGATCATTTTGTGAGTACACTTTTACACAGCACCTGCCCTGGCACCATTTTCTCAATGTGGTTTCTGAAGCATCAAACACAAATAGAGGAAACATCTCCTTAGAGTACAGTCCACTAGAATGAGCCTAAAGAAAGAGAGCCTTGTAGTTCTGGACAGGAACTTCACTCTAATGGAGGACTTCCCTTGAACAGATATTGGAAATGAAGTTTCACTGCACTAAATAAATAGGAGGCAAGAAAATTGATTTTAGTCAGCGATATTTTTCAGTGCAGGGGAAAGCTAATTCAAAGATAGTGATAATCAGAGTGAAAAGACATACAGTACCTCGAAAATGTTATGTTAGGATCCATAAAGATCTTACATCGACTAATTACCAGAGGCACGCTGCCAACTGCATAAAACCCCTCCGCACAATGTAAGAAAGTAAGGTCATTCTGTGGGTTGCTGTCATTTCACGGCCTAACAAATTACCTGTCTTCCTCAATTGCCTAATGCAAGGAAATACTAAGACATCAAACTGCCAGTGTTAACATTTATTAGTCAATAAAATTAGTAGGTGATATTACAAAGTCAATATAACAAGGTCTATCAATGTCATAGAGCTACAAGCGATGGTGCTAATTGGAATTATCTAATGGCAAGGATCACCCTGATATACATTTCAGGGGGTTGACACATGAATTCACGTAGGAAGACGAAGTTGTGAAGGCCTTTTGAAGTACAAATGACAGAAACTGGTTAACAAATAAATGTCATTGGGGCTCCTGAGTGGCGCATCCGGTAAAGGCGCTCAATGGAGTGCAGGATGCGCCCTATAGCCTGGATGTCGCCGGTTCGAGTCCAGGCTATTCCGCTGCCGACTGTGGACCGGAGCTCCCAGGGGGCGACGCACAATTGGCCGAGCGTCACATGGGGGGAGGAAAGACTTAGATCGGTCAGGGTGTCCTCGGCTCATCGTGCACCAGCGACCTCTGTAGACTGGCCGGGCGCCTGCAGGCTTGCCTGTAAGCTCCCAGAGCTGCGTTGTCCTCCGATGCTGTAGCTCTGGGCTGGCTGCATGGCAGGCCTGCAGAGTGAAAAGAAGCAGTCGGCTGATGGCACACGCTTCGGAGGACAGCCTGTGTTCGTCGAGTATAAAATAAAAAAACACCTCAACATCCATGAGCTGAACAAGGAAGCCACACAAGGGTTTTATGTTAGAAATCCTAAATTATCCGTTGCATCATTTTGCAAGCATTTAAAAAAATTGCCACCAAACACTACAGACCTCTACTGCCATCTGAGCCGCATACCTCAAACTCTCCTTGATGAACAAGAAACATGTTATTTACTGGAGCCCATGGGAGTTATCCAAAGAAAAAGGGCTTACCATAATTTACTTGAAGTACAGCCATGCCCTTGCTGTCCAAAGCACGGGAAATGATGTCAGTATCGGGGCATTACTTTTACGCCATCAAGCTACTTTCAAGGTTGTGCTTTCAATGGAAATGTCGCTCTAAATGTTCAAAAAAGATCTGTGGCAGATTCAAAAGTTAATATTAGTATTATCAATGTATTATCTATATCGTATCTACATATTTATCTGTTTAATATTGAACACAGTTGGAGAACTACTGAACTGAGGGTTTTACTGCAATCGGATGGAAGTTTATCATGATGTTTGTCATTTTCATAAACAGTGCTGTCAAACCACTTACGGGCCCAGCCTTGCCTATTTTCAGAGGGCTGATGAGGCTCAGATCTTTGGCTGTATACCCGATGATGATACTGCTGGAACAGTACGAAATGTTCAAGGATTTGTCATGGTAACCACTCCACTGTGCCTCCAGAAAACACAGCTGTACAAACATGACTTTTATTATTGGTGTTTAGTTCTAGTTTAATCTGTTTATCCAAGACTTCTGAAACACAGGTTTAATTTTCTGGGCTCCCCTTCCAATGCCAGCTGTTACATGTTTATTAACGGATTGTGACTGTAGAAAGCTTGCTGCTTTTGAAATCATTTTGTTTGCAGATGTAACAGTTTAATTGGCGCATATGTGAGAGCGATTTAATTTTTTTTGTTTACTATTTATACTTTTCCACCAAGTGTTCTCCAGTCTCTAACTGGAAAATGTGTAAAATAGATAATAATGTCCTCATTTCTAAATATGTAATTTCATGTGGGGAAACATATTTGCACTGTACAGACACACAATTGCAATCGCTTTTTGGCATCAGTGTGCAACACTAATATGCTTCCCGACTTCACTTCCCTACAATCAGCCTTCAGGACTCTTTTCAAATGCAATTTTTGCTTGTTTGTAATCTTTGCATATAATGAACGAAACAAAAACCACTATACATATCACCCATGATACAGCCCTAAACCTCACTCTAAACTTATCCTAACCCTAACTCCCTTAACGCTAACCCTTTTGTGATTCAATTGTGTACTTACATATATTGTGCAAAAATATGTGTACGTTAAGTACATTGTAACTATGCATAATAACACTGTGATTATGTGTAAGTACACATGTAATTACTAGGTAACTAACAAGCAAATACACAGTGATTAGAGACATAATGCAAAGTATATGTGGCTGGTGTAACCAAATATGAGGATGGGGTAATGGAACATGTAATGTAAATAAACAGAGGTCTAGTCAGAAACTGACTCAGTTTTCGGTGAAATATTCATCTATGCAATGTTACTCAGCCAAGAAACCTCATAAGTCATTACCTAGAGTTTTACAACAAAGTATACAACATCTCCACTCTATTTAATCACAAGAGCGAGGAGAGTAAGCTCTGTGCGTCTCCTTGCCTGAGCCCCTTTAAGTAAGATCCATGAAGGAATTAGCCGAGGTGACAATAATTTGTGCTCGACTTCCCATATTCAGATTAATGAACCTGATACAATCTTAAGTGGTGTAAAACAAGTGCCAGATGTCTCATTGGAAGCTAGTAATCTATAGTCCAGCCTCAAGCACCATGGATCAATCTTACAGACTACCTCAGTCTAATGTGAATAGACAATGCCAGGACTCCTGAATGGACAACCACCTGCATGTTTAACTGTAGGTACAAGGTTTTCTACATTGAAGGCTTTCCCTTTTTTTCCAAACATACTGTGGTCCATTTTGGGGGGCTTTTTCTATTTTCGTCTCATTGGACCAGAGAATTTTGTTGAAGAATGCTTCAGATTCATGTTTCTAATTCTTGGCAAATTACTTAATTTAATTTGCCAAGAATTAGAAACATGAATCTGAAGCATTCTTAATGTTTCTTAAAATTGTTTGCAGTGAGGTCTATGTGCAAACAACTCTCCTGTGTTCAGGTGCCTTTGTTGTACAGTTCTTTTGTGCACTTTTATGCCTTATGCTGTACCAGTAATTTTTTGGACATTTCTTTTAAGCGTTTCAGTTGAATTTGTTCTGTGGTACTTCTTGATTATTGCTTTGATTGTAGATTTTGGCATTCTGTATGCATTTGATACTGCTCTGTAGTCATTTCCTTTGTTGCTGTTCAGTTTGCTACAAGTGCTTTTGTCAAATGTGAATCCAACTGTCTTGACCTGTGTTGTCAAAACGTTCTTCATCAACACACGTTGGAAATAATGACCTATTTTTCTGTCTGTTGACTTTGTAATGCAGCTTAGTTACCTGTGCAATGGTTTTCAATCAATTAATACATATTTTTAACTAGTTCTATTACATTTTTACTGACTTTTAATGTAAAGGTGCCAATACTTTTGTCATGAACAAATATTGTAAAATTGCCTGTGGGTTTTTATTTATTTATTTTATTTTATTTATTTATTTTTGAGAAAGATACTACCAGAAATGCTGTATTTTGGTCTTTGTCATGTAAATTTGTGGCTGATGTTTACTGAATGCTTGTATTTACATGTTTTCTTTAATTATCTTATATTAAGTATAGGATGCCAATACCTTTGTCTGTGGCCTGTTTGTTATAACATGTGTTTCATTAAAAAGATTTGAGACCTGCACAAATGAAAACAGGTCTGATGTCTGGAATTATATCGTTAGCTATTACTAGCATGCATTTCATTAGGTCAGTTCAGGCTACCAGGCATTCGTGAGAGACTACTGTACTTGGGATTATTTCCAGAAGTGCAGTAGTCAAGCAAAGCAATCTGTTTCTTCTTAGACATTTTTTTATATATATATTACGTGAGATCTGGGGAGCTATGAAGGGCTATAAGGAGCTATAAGAAGAGAAAGATTTCTTGAAATCGCTGAAGATTTGGGTCAGTTTAAGTGAGTGAAAACTACTCTTTGTGAGGTGCTTATCAGGTATTTAGCCAGTGATTGGAAAGCCAGCTCATCTGAGACCCACGCAAGACATTTCATTGCAACTTATCAGCTTCCTACATGCACGCACACAGACACACACACACACACACACACACACACACACCTTTTGGAAATAGCAGTAGTATACATCCATAGACTTTTTCGGGTCGTCATCATGTGGAGATAGCCTTTATCAGACTCTGGCCTCCCACAGAGATGGTGAAGAAAATTGACAATCATTCTTTTCAATGTTCAAGGCCTATCTTTCCACGTGCCAACGAGGCTTGAACTCAAAAGTAGATGAACATCAAACCAGCCTGCCCAGTGTTACAATACACATAGAAACAAAAATAAGACAGTAGACAATGCTAATATCCCATGTGGTAATTCCATTAAAGGTGAAGCAACTTTAGGCAGCATTCTCATCTTATAGCCCTGTGCTTGGTTTGCAGAGTCTCATGCTTTTCCCTTGCATTCCCTGTGTTTTGTCCGCTATGCTCAAATAAGCTCTGCGCTTATGTACCTCACGCACTATGAGCCAGACCCATTAAAAGGTGCCTTATCCTTCATTCTGTAGGACTCTGAAGTAATCAGCTGCCCAAGTAGGGTACAGCGTGTTAGCCCATAATGGCAGCTCCCTCTAATGGCCTGGTGTCCGCCGTTGTGAATCATCAGTCTACTCATCATCAAAGAACCATACCAACAGAGCAGCAGACTGATCAGCCTCGGGGCTCTAAGGGAAGGTGAAAAAAGAATCGTATTTTATTTTTCTTTTAAAGGAGCTGCAGTTAAAGGAACAAAATAGTTTTGTAAACCCTGGCTGCTTTTGCTATTCAATTACCGTAAAACCGCAATTGTCATTCGGATAATGGAATTATAACTAAAATGATTTATATGACTTTCCCCATCAAGGATCCTCCTAATTAACCTCTTTACCTTTAAATACATCACATGCAGTTCTGCACGGCACGACACTCCACGTTTGCTGTGACAACAGGGCAGAGCACTGCACAGGTTAAGAAGTTTGAAACTACAGTACATTGGTCTCAGATGTGCAGTTTTGAAAGAAACACATGTTATAGCAATCTCGCATGTTTATTTCGAAAACATATGTGGCACTACACTTGCTCTCAGGAAATGGGTTACACATCCTGGTTTGCTTCACATCAGCAGTGTCTTCTGGTTCAAAGCATGTTGCTGGAAAGACGTTGATGAAGGGGTATAGAGACCAAGGAAGTGCAACGCTATCTGAAAGGATGGCTTGCCAGTATAGGTTTATTTAAGCTTATGTACTACTGTATATTTAGGTTTTAAAATAAAAAATGCGTGTTTGCTACAATGCGTTTTCATTTTAGATCTGCAGGTTTGAATTGCCTAATAATGAATAGAAGGGCAGAACAAGATTTATAAACTTACTTTGTTGGCAACAGTCACTTTAGTGTTATACAAGTATTCCATTAGAGTAAAGAAGGCACTCAGTTTGCTTGCCTTACAACCAGATACTGTAGTCTAAGTGCTTCATGTTACTGGCTGAAATAGACAATAGGGAAGCAGCTGGTTGGTTAGTGACAGGAAAGAAGGTATTGAAGGGGGAGAAAAGCCAGAGTGAAAGAAACCATGGAAATAACTATCTGTAGCACACACTTGTATGTAAGCCCCTGATGTACTCCATAAATAGGTTACCACGGTGACTCAACACATTGCTGTTCCTATTTTTTTTGTCTAACCCCTCTGTCAGATCCTGTACTGCAAACAATTTTGTGTTCACACTTGTTGCTGTAACAAATGTTAAAAAGACACAAGCTCATTAGCATTGGACAACCCCAATGAATTTAGCACTAGTTGGAGTCAGAGATTTTAAACGTATTATAAAGGTTTAATACCATTGGAAGCAATTTACTGTTTAAAACACTTATTCAGCACTGAACATTTGTCCCCGGGCCTGCATTTGATAGTAAGTCAATACTGGTTGCAGCAAAAACAATATTGTAGCAAATGTGTGAGAAAACTAGCCAATAGCTAAAATTATTGCAGGTTTGTTGACAACAGTACTTTACCGGTTGAAACTGCAAAATTTGCTTGATTTTTTTTTTGCCAATTATTTAACATGGCTATGCACCACTTAGGGGGCTATACAGAAACACATGGTGTTTTTATGAGTTGCTTCTGGCAAGGTAGTTAATAGTATTGCCACACTAACAATACAACTATAATTAAATGCTCATGGTGTAATAAATTATTTCCCTTTTTTTCTTGGCAAGGCCAGCACTTGCACCCAGAGACGTGAGCCACAGGCTAGCAAGCTGGAAATAAATTACCCTAGTTAAATATCCTGTCCTAGTGTTAAGAGTTGCAGGAGGTGTAAAATATAGCAGCACTTAAACTGTTGTGATGAGAAAACAACAATGAGAAATAAAATAGAATTGCTTTTTTATTCTTTACTTTTTGCTGTGTTGCAAACACATTTTGATTGCTATATATATATATATATATATATATATATATATATATATATATATATATATATATATATATATATATAGGTAGATAGATAGAATTAGAGAGCTGTTATATAAAAACACATTCTGGCTTTTGGCATTTAGGTCTGATGGCCTTGAAAAAATGCTATTATATTTAATTTTATCGCATAGCATTTTGGGTCTCTAATTACTGTGTATTTACATAGTAGTTACTTTGTAAATACACGTGAACTTATACATAATTACAATGTTACCATGCATAGTTACAATGTACTTAATGTGTCCATCTTTTTGCATGAAATAACCTTAAATGTAAGGTTACATTTCCCCATTTCCCCACACCTCCCCTAACCCTAACCCTTTTCTGAATTATGTACTTACATATATCGTGCAAGAAGACATTAGACATTAATTACATTGTAACTGTGCATAGTAACATTGTAATTGTGTAAGCACACATGCATTTACTAAGTTACTGCTATGTAAATACACAGTAATTACTTTATTTTTCCTGCTCCTGGTGATGTTTAATTTGACATTGAAAAGAATATAGATATCGCCTCCATTCGAAACACATCCGTTTTCATTGGGCTGTTGCAACTCGCGTCCCCTCCAAAAACGATTGCATTTTTTATTACGGAAATGTCGATGAACACATTATCTTTTTCATTACAGCAGAGAATGTTGTTCTTAATGCAAACAAACTACTTGTCGAAGAATCATGGCCTTTCTCTGGCAGCTGATCCAGCTCTGTTAGGAGACAAGGGAATTTGAAACTTAATGGTTTTCTCGATGTCCAGAGAGGCTGTTTAATATTTTAACAGCAGAATGATTCGATGTTCTACTCTCTGTGTAATTGATTGTGTTTCCTGATGATGTTTGGAGAGGTATCCTGAAAGGGTATCCTCTGATTGCCCCAAGGTAGCAATCATAAAATCACATGTTAGTCTGCCAGAAGTGAATGGTTATGATTTATCAGAATGCATATAAAGTGGTACCCCATGTATTTGAATCACAACAGACCTCATTGAATCAGGCTTGTGTAGACTTCCATATGAAGTAAAACACTACAAAATAGTACTGCTATGTTAATACATTCCTATTTAAAATGGTCTCATGTTGTATACATTAACTCTGTAGTGCCCATTTCTATATCACATATGATACAATGCTTAGCCACCCCTCTATTTTATTTTAAAAAAAATTAAATCCAGCCTCACAAGCCAGAATTTTTCATATTATTATTATTATTATTATTATTATTATTATTATTATTATTATTTGTTTATTTAGCAGACGCCTTTTATCCAAGGTTACTTACAGACTAGGGTGTGTGAACTATGCATCAGCTGCAGAGTCACTTACAATTACGTCTCACCCAAAAGACTGAGCACAAGGAGGTTAAGTGACTTGCTCAGGGTCACACAATGAGTCAGTGGCTGAGGTGGGATTTGAACCGGGGACCTCCTGGTTACAAGCCCTTTTCTTTAACCACTGGACCACACAGCCTCCTATGCAGGGGGTCTTTTATATAGTACAGTCCTAGATTTGCTTTACAAACGAACCAGGCAGGGTTTGCACAAAAGTGTGGACTGCGTTCCCAAGGTTTCTCTTATTTCAGTTCATAAACACAAAGGCATGGTCTCACTGATAAAAACCAGCTCATCAAAACAAACCCCTTAATCCTGCCTAATTTCTTGCTCTGTTACGCATGAAATACAAGGAAGGCTGTTCAGAGCTGACTGTCATCTGGTTTGCGAAGACGACAGGAATGAGTTCATTTCAGCATTATTTCGCTCTCTCTCGCATAGAGTGTCCTTTTATCACACAGCATCGCCGAGCGGTTTCCAGAAAATCACACGAGGGGAAGAAACTGCTATCATACATCGCCTTCTGATAACATAATGCTTGGGTTTCTTCTTTCTTGTGAAAGCTGTTGAGGCTTGTTTCATTGGTAGCGGCCATCTATATTAAGTACATTGCACACCTCTTTCCTCATATAAAGGCCCTCTGATGCATTTTAGGTTACATAAATTGTGATTCACAAAATGATAGCAAGGGTGTTACTGAACACATTTTACACTCATAACTATAAAACATTCAGTTTTGCTAGGAATCACCAAACTTGCTAGGTAACACATTACATTGTGTCTCTAATTACTGTGTATTTACATAGTAGTTACTTAGTAAATAAATAATAATAATAATAATATTAATCGTTATTTTATATTACATCTTTCATGTACATCGCAAAGCGCTGAACAATAAAAAACAATAAAACATAACAATTTGTTCGTACAATAAAAGCCATTGAATAAAAATTCAGGTCGTTCCACAGCCTTGACATGAAAAGGCTCTGTCCCTGAAAGATCGCCGCTTAGTTATTGGTACCTTGAGTAGACCGGAATCATAGACTGGGCACTGGGGTATATGGTACCATAAGCTCACAGATATAGGTGTGTGCTAACCCATGCAGAGCCTTGAAAGTCAGCAATAGGATTTAAAATTTTACTCTGAACTCCACTGGGAGCCTATGCAGTGTGGCTAAGACTGGAATAATATGATCAGTTGGTTTCAGTTAAAATTCTGGCTGCTGAATTTTGGACATATGGTCAAATGCATGAGACTTTTTGGAATGTGTTTAAGATGCCTAATTAAAGCACAAAGTGGTTTAACAGTTTCACACAAGTGCCTATTGTTTCACCGATCACTGACCGAAAAGTGAAATTGTTACACCCGGTGGTTGTCATGCAGAAAAATTATACACGAGGCAAATGAGCTGTTTCTGTTGGAGGGAAATGTGTTGCTCATGAGCAAGACTGTCTGGCTTTTTCTAATGCAGTATAATAATGTCTCTTCCCCTAACAAAATGAATGTGTTCAAACTGCAGTCGTCTGTTTAATTAAATTACGTCCATACAGAATAATGGAGCTATGTCCCAAACCCCCACCTGCTTTTTACATTCATATTGTATTCATATGGTCTCATATCTGCAGAAAAGAACATGACTTTTGCATTTGGAATGTGAAAAAAAGATTTATATCTAAATGCAGTTGATGAACGGGAAAAGTAAAAGATTTTTAGATGTATTCATTTTCAACCAATAAAGGTGTTGGAAGCTGCTACGCAAAATACTGTGATCTGTACCTGCTGTTTCATTTGACTTTATGAAGCAAAATTAGTTCATTCTATAGGGTGATACAAAACCTTTGGCCAGAGCTGTAAGCTCATGCATACATATATGTTTATGAGTGATTTTTGAATCAATAAAACAAAAACACTTTTTGAAAAAAAATAGTTGTGCAATGTAAACTATGAATCTATGAAAAGGACCTAGGAGTTTATGTTGACTCGGAAATGTCTTCATCTAGACAATGTGGGGAAGCTATAGAAAAGGCCAACAAGATGCTCAGATATATAGTGAAAAGTGTTGAATTTAAATCAAGGGAAGTAATGTTAAAACTTTACAATTAGTAAGACCTCATCTAGAATATTGTGTTCATTTCTGGTCACCTCGCTACAAAAAGGATATTGCTGCTCTAGAAAGAGGGGACATTTAAAACCAAGACAACAACAGAGGAACAAACAAGATCTAGTGTAGACAAACTAGATTGAGAGCCACAATAAAACATTAAAGCAATGCTTATCCTACACAAAATAATTTCCTGCCGGTTCGTTTAATTGTGTCTTTGAAATCGTTGTTTTCAGGAATAACCTTTTTAGATGCAGCAGACCATTAATAATTTGGGGACAGTGACTGAAAACAAAAGCTGAGCTCATAGCTAAACAGAAAGCTTAATATAACAAAACACAATAGCCAAGTAATTGCAAAAAAAAATTGTCAAACATAATAAAATGTTGGGGACAGTTAAAAGAAAGCCAAAAAAACCAACAACAGCATAAAAACACACAAATGCCATCTTTCAGATGTTTTCATATATGACCTAATCAAGACACATTGTCTCCGAATGCATCTGCAGTCCACTGAATAAGGCAGTATACAGTAGATAGAATTATTTCCCTGGGCTGCTAGTTATCAACAGAAATCAGCAATTGCTATACAGTTGCTTGAGCCCTATATGCAGCACACTTTATGGTTTGTGTTGTAAAACGCATTCATTCCTGCATTGCCCCAGCAGATATCTGTAGCAAGGCCTGTCTGGTTTATGTATAATTCATTCAGCGTGTAGCATTTGGGCTGTCGTGCAGTATCTAATGGAGTCTTCCTAGCGTGTTTTGTCTGTATGGAAAGATACAAATGCACAGGCTGAGCTATGGACTTCATTTTGATTCCTGTTTTGCACCAGCATTTCACAGAGAAGTCTGACAAACACCGCTAGGATCCTAGTATAATACCAGTGTATTGCCCTGAGGAAATCCTTAGCAAACTATAGGATTACCAGCACAAGACAGACTAGGCAATGTATTTGGAAAAATTACTGTGCCGTGTAGTGCAGTCTTAGTATTGTGATACAGGTCTTTCCCAATGTTGTTACATCGACGATTTAGGGTTCAAATGGATTACAAAGGGTTTCCGATAAATAAGACTGGGGTTGCAGTCTTATTCACAGAGGTTATCTCAAAGCTAGCTAGAGACAACTACTGAGAATCCCTGTATATATCTATTCTTTGAGTTATAGAGTGAGAAAACAGGTAACAATTTACACTAAGTGTCTCTAGTACAGTAATCTGCCATGATCAATCTCTTCAGCAATGTTAGTTTATTACTGAAAAGAGAAGATTAGTCCAGAGATTGTAGACCCTACCAAAGTTTTCATACACTGTGTTGTATGTGCTCTGTGCGCTACCATTGCTGGTAGTGTCACGTGAGCTGTTCAGTGTGTTGATATGTAAATAAATCCTGTTCGCCTGCGGGGGCGTATAAACTTCAGCCTCCATCTCAATCTCCTGTCTGTCACACAGCAGTGAATGCACGCACCCACATGGCAGATGGTTACTCTGTCACAAGCATTAATACCCTGTTATCTTTCTAAACAAGGGATTTAGGGGAGCTCCCTAATAAAAGCTGAATCTCAAAACATTAATTGTGTGAATACAGTCATTGTTATAGCTGTCTATAATGGCATTTAAAACAGGATTAATTTATCTGACTTTTTACATACCTTTTTACCACCGCAGTCGGATATGCGACGGATTACTGTAGTTATTTAGTAAATACATGTGTTTACATAATTACAATGCTATTATGCATAGTTACAATGTACTTAATGACTAAATCTTTTTGCAATCTTTTTGTGTACTTATATGCAAGTGCACAATGGTACCAGTAAAGGGTTAGGGTTGGATCATGCAAAAAGATTTACACATTAAGTACATCGCAACTATACTTAATAACATTGTCATTATGTGTTACTACACATGTATTTACTGAGTTTGCTGTGTCAGGCATACAAAGAGTGCAAGAGCAAGTATGCTCTCAACTTGATTAGAGGTAGCCACTGAACACTTAGAAACATATTACAAGTAATTTAATCTAAATAAAAAAACAAAAAGCTGATATGAACGTACTTAATCTGTTTTTATGCAACCTGAGATGATGCTAATAGGATCCATTGGGAACGTAGCTTATAATGCATATTAAATGAACATTGTTGTTATCAACGCAGTACCTGGTGGGGAAAAAAATACATTTGTTGTATCAACACTGAGTTTTAAAGTATGTTATTGGTAGACAGCTGATAATGTCAACTGTTTATTATATCCATTTGTTCTCAGTCTCTATGTAAGATGTGTAGAACGGTCACTATGCCTCCTTCTATAGCAAGCCAATTAAAAATGCAACATGTAAACACATTTAAAAGATGCATACACCCTTTTTTAAAACCTCATTAATACCCGGTGTATTGGTAAGTTCTCTTAGTTCAATGAACTTGTCGCCTTGGACCCTTAACTGCTAATTATCGAGCATAACGAACACACCTGGTCTTTAATAGCTTAATTTTTAATTATTTTTTTTCTTTCTTTTCTGCGTTTCATTGCCTGCACCAGAATCAGACACTTTTAAAACACACACTGCATTAAGATATTGTCAGGCCTGTGTGAGGTGTTTCGCTGCATAAATGTGTTTAATTTGGAATGATGATATTAAACACTGTTTCCCCCAGGGTCAAACTTCCAAATCTGCACAAAAGGCTTTGATTCAATTACTCACTGATGCATTCAAACTAATCTCTGCAGATGGGGGTAGCACAATGTTGATAATAACTGTGTTTACATGGAGAAGTGTGTGAATAGGACACCCCTCCAGTGTTCTTAGGCTGAAATAATTACAACCTTTCCACATGTCATTTATTCCAGCAGCCTGTGACTTAGCTTATATGTTTAAACTCGTAGAACATTTCCCAATTCGTTTCTGTGTTTGTTTTATGGTTAAACTTTACATTAAGTGTCTTTAATTACTATGTATTTACAGAGGAGTTACTTAGTAACGTACATGAGTGCTTACGCATAATTACAATGTTAGTATGCATAGTTACAATGTATTTCATGTGTAAATCTTTTTTGCATGATATACTTAAGTACACAATTGTAACAGAAAAGAGTTAGGCGAGACAGTATTTTAAACTAACAATCATATATTGCACTAAAACTTTGATACACATGGAAGAAACGAGACACATATATACCCTATGGCTGTGCCGTTTTCAATATCTTACCATTTCTTTCTGCGTGAGTCAAAATGGAATAAAGACAGAGGACTGTATTTAATCAATGCTATGAATATCTCTCTGGTAATCAGTTATATATTCACATTTGCAGGCTCTAAACTAATTAGACAGATACAGTTGAGCAGGTCCTGGGTCAGTTTAATACACTGCATCAATAAGAAAGTGATTTACTGAAATAAAGACGTGGCCACCCTTAGATTAACCTTAACCACTGGAATCAAACCTTCCTGCACAAGACAAGTGAAATGTTAATAGCATAGTTCCAGACACCACGAAAATGAGAATTTCTATTTAATACCAGTGCAAGCCAGTGTAGTCTGTCTGTGTAAAATATTATATTTGGTAACACTTTAAAACAGTGAATTCCACAAGAGTAACACCTGAATATCTTCTGTACTTCCATCCTGAAGTAATTCATTTTTAATTCAGCCCCTGTTAATTCATCATGATTTAAAAATATTAAGCTTCCCCTTTCCCCCTCCATCCGTTCCTAATTCATACCCTATTACTCCTATGACTGTGAGCAGTGTTTATTCATGCATGAATTCATGCCTTCTGCATGTGATCAACAATCATGTGTTACAAACGAACATGTAATGAATACGAGTAATTAAATCCACATGAGTAACAGAGTTATTAAATGAATTACTTTGGAATATATTGTTAATTTGTCTCCATTATTTTAAAGTGTTACCTTATGTACCAATACCATCTTTATATAACCTTATAGGGTACATATAATTCCATATCTTGTTCAAGTATCTTTGTTTTTACTGACAAACTTGATTTTAGTCAATAGGTTTTCTATTACAAAAATACTAAATAATATAGCACTCATTTTCTTAAATAACTTCCGTCTGCAATACGTCCTTTAGAATTATGGGATAAATATTAAAAGATGATATTGTTTAGAGATGGCACTCACATTAAAAAAACGGATGCAAAGTGAGGAAAATTTCCTTCATAAGATGCGATACACATGGGAAAAGTTTATAAGGTGTACAATGTCATGTTTTCAGGCTACAGCATTCAAAACATAATCATGTGATTATAATCAGTGATAATGTGAATAAAAAACAGTTTTTAAAGCATTAAATAGCACTCGTTATTGACCCCTGCAAATCATATATATATATATATATATATATATATATATATATATATATATATATATATATATATATATATATATACATGTCCAGCATGTCTGAAGCAATGACATGAGAGTATCATATCCAACACAATCAATGTATTCCATCACAGTTGTCAATTGAATTTTCACGCCTCTCTAGGCAGAGAAATAGATTTGCAGTTTCGGGTCTGCTCCAGTTATTGGAAGGCATTATTTTGCGATGACATACCTGAATAAAAATCACTAAAAACCCCAAACCGGGAAGGAGTTGCCAGCTCTGCCCTTCCCTACCGTTAGGTTTAAGTTTGCACTGACAGCTCGGGTGTTTAGGTTCTCAAGAAATGGCTTTTCTGGGCTCCTGTCATCCAACTCTGAGCAGCTGTGAAGACAGATACAGTTAATTGTCCTAGATAGGAATGCTAGAAGTCAGTGTTCTGAATTCATTAGGGGACGGTTGCAATCCCAAGACAATTAACTTGGCCCAACAACACTGTCTCTTTAATTTAATATCTTTGAAATACTGCAATCCCAGACGTCAGTCGGCATAGGTTAGGATAGATATTAGTTTAGATATGAAACTTTCCCACATGCAGAGACACGCACAAAGCAGCTGAATAATACATAAGAGCCTTATTATAGTGGTTATTATATGCATCCCTGTGAGGGGAGCTAGGAGTCTGATAATCTGTTGACCAGTAAAAATTTTGCTGCCACATTGGCCATGTCAGTGATAGAGTCCACATGCTTTGACATAGTTGGTAAACAGTTGTATTCTGTGATTCTCTGAATCAAGATCCATTACAGGTAGAGATGAACCACTTGACCTCTGGACATAGACATGGTTAGATTCATTCCGCTTTATGATTGCATTGTGCTTGCAATCATCCTGAGTTGTACTGGTTCTGTTGCTCCAATATTGAGTTATTCTCACTAAAGCATGTATGATGTTCTCTAACTCTGCCTTTAACTGGCTTTGAGCTGCTGAGAGGTGATTTGAGCTGCTTGGAGCTTGTCTGAAGAATCCTAAGTGCCTGGAACTGAACAGCCTTCCTCATTCCATTCAGATCATGTGACGGCCCCACCTGTGTCTATATAAATATAGAGTAGGTGGGACTGGAGGAGTTAATATCACATCATTTGAATGGATTGAGGAAGGCTGTCCAGCACTTACAATTCTCCAGAAAAGCTGAAATCAGCTCAAAGCTCTGTTCATGTTCTCTAATAACTCTCAGTGAGAGAGAGACCGGCATTATAATGGTATCTTAGTGGGAATTTCCAAGGTTATGACGTGGCTCTTCAGTCTCTTTATAAAACAGCTCAGCACCATACACCAGTGAGACGTAACACGTTACAGTTTGGTTCTTTTTTTCCCTTTAAGTAAAGCCTCACTGTATTGAATTGTTGAAGTTTACACAAACTGCAGGGCAAAGGAAATGATTGCATTTATATTCACCGCAGAAGAAACATTGTGCTGAACAATGTTTCAACCTATTTACATTCTGCTGCACAAAGGGAATACTTATGAATCCCCCTGGTGGCAGCCCTATGAACAATGCCAGTAAACTGAAACGACTGAACTCTAGCAGCTAGTACAGCAGGTGCAATCTTGTTGTTGTTTTTGTTGATACTTGAAAGATACGCTGCTAAGCAAACTCTGAGCCTAGCAGCACAGCTTTACAGCAGCAACAAAGTCTGATGTGTGAGTTTACATCAGACACTGCCGATAGGTATACAAAGCTGAAAAGTGAAAACAAATGTGGATTGATTTGTATCATGATGCAATGGTGTCACAGTGACTTTCTATGGTCGGTAACACTTTACATTAAGTGTCTCTAATAACTGTATATGTACATAGTAATTACTTAGTAAACACATGTGTACTTACACATAATTACAGTGTTATTACGCATAGTTACAATGCACTTAATATGTAAATCTTTTTTGTAAAATAATTTACACATTAAGTGCATTGTAACTTTGCATAATAACATTGTAATGATGTGTAAGTACACATGTATTTACTAAGTAACTACTACTGTATGTAAATACACAGCAATTAGAGACACTTAAAGTAAATTCTTACCCTACGGTCTGCTAAAGGCCCGCTAGAGCTCTTTTGGCTGACTGCACTGAATCCGTTTCTATTTCTTCATTTTAATTATGATAATAATACTTCCCAGCGTGCTCTCTGTGGTTACAGCCTCGGCAACAACAAGGCATCAATCTCTCTCCTTGTCACATCGTGAAGCCTATGCTGCCAGCCTGCCCCCGAGCGAGGCGAGACGCTGTAAGCAGACTGTTTTTAAGATTCATTGCAGCTCGCAGGCAGGTCACCAGGTGGAATCACACTCGCTGTGGAAGTTAGAAGGGTCGTTTTTGCGTCAAGCTGGTCACACAGTCTAATCGGGCGCTCAGATGCAGGTCACAGGCCAGCTTGCTCCCCCGTGCTGTTTTACAAGTGTTTCTCACAGGCAGGTCTCCATGCAACCAATCTGACGCATGGAAAAGAGATTCCATGTGTCTTTGTACAGTGCAGTGTTCCCTGGCTTTGTTGTTGTGGGGCAGCAGTCTGTATCAGCAATGCACAGCTATGGCCAAATGTTTTGCATCACCCTGAAAAATGAACTAATTTTTGCTTCATAAAGTCAAATGAAACCTGCTGAATAATGTTACGTTAACATATTCAATAACATACCACTCTCTAGTTTTCCAGACACTTAACGAAAAGCTGACAAAAATTGGACATTTTGAAATCTAACATGAAAGACTGTGCGACTATTATGGCTTCCGGTAGACTTTTGCGATATCATTTTGTAGTTTCTTTGATTAGATGATGTTGAATACAAGATATAAATTGTGTTCATGTAGTTTTAGTTTTTCTCAATCCTAAAATTCTAGGTGATGCAATACATTTGGCCATAGCTGTATACATTATACACTGTGTCTAATTTATTTAGCCGGCATCACCCATGTCACTCATTGAAAAGTTTTGCTTCCCTTTCTTTAACCTGCCTGCCTTGAAAGACTTTTTTTCCATTAAGACTTTTTAAGGTTATTTCAGGATCTCCTTAAGGTGCCTTATTATTGCAAATGCCTTGAAGAGATTACAGATTATGCATCTGTGAAGCTCTTCATTACTTTTGCTGTCTGCTCTAAGTCTCAGTAGAAAGTGCAATCCCTTTCTAAACCTAAATCAGTTATAAATGCCATTTCACATTAACACAAAAGTTACATTGCTAAACAGATAGCGAGACAATCACCCTGAACTCTGAAGAATTAGCAGTTTTAATCCACAAGTCATTGCCCTTTTTGATACACAGTCCAGACCCTGAAGCTAATATCGCACACTGATTATTTTAACAAAAATACATCTTGGATCAAATTCCCAAATATCCCAACATTGAGTTACATTATAATGCGACTTGCTAGCGTTGTGTAAGTAACCCACTATCCATCTAGGCCAAGAATAGGCAACTCTTTATATTGCTAAATTGAACCAATTAAACCTCTATCCAAGCCCTTAAGCAGATATTTATTTAATTAGACCCGTCAAACCTGGTGTAAAATGATCTTTTGTCAATCATAGTGAATGATTATTTCACACATTCTTGTGATCTATATTCTAGTTGGTCTTGGCTTCCTTTGACTGTAAGCGGAAAGGTTCACTAATGATGAATTACAGGTTTCTAAATGGTCACAATCTCCTGAATGCATTTCTTGTTTAACGACTGCACGGTCCACAGTGTATTCCTTAAGCTCAGAGAACTCTTTCGCTGTCCCTCGATTTTAAATCTGATTTTGATTCTCACTCATTTACATTTCCAGCACCCGGTTTATGGAATGCTTTACCTAATGATGTTAAGTCTGCAGGCTCTTTTGCTTTTTTTTAAGATCTTCTGTCGCTGTCACTGTTATCCATCAGCGGTGTTGTTGTTGCAAGGTAATTATCCTCCTGGTGTATTATAGTACAGTAGGTATGGTTTGTGTAAAGAGGGTTGTTGTAACCCTATGTTTCTTTGATGTATCTGAGATGCACTTGAAAACGAATAAAACACATGTCTTTGTTTTTACCCAGTAAAAACATTCTGCCACACTCTGCAACATTCTGCAACTATGGGACCAGTGATTGACTGCTGTCTGTTCGTGGTTTACTGTGTAAGCAATAACACATGTGAAGGAGTGCAGTTGTACTAAGACAATCGCTGAGTTAATGTACTGAGGTGTGTTATGGGGCACGAAGCCTTAGGCTTGTTGGGCTTCTAAAATGTGTCTAAACTGTTGCTTTATAATTCAAGCTTTTACATTGTGTCATAAGTCTGTGTTCCAAACCGTGTGGTTTGGAATCCTATTCAGCCAATCGGAGCACTTTGTTTAGCCAATGGGTTCTGTCCATTGCTCAAGACAAAGTCTTTCTTAGCTGTCTGCCTCATGCTATTACTGAAGTAAAAGCGGTCCGCTCACCTTTTCCCCAGTGATTTGGAGTGACTCAGAAGGGAAAGACGACTCTCTCTGTGTTTTTTATGTGTGGGCAGGCTAATAAAAAATGGCATTTCACCTCGATCAAGGTCAGGGCGCTGAATGCTTTCTGTCAAGGCAATGCTGGCATCTTTGTCTCCAGGAGACTAAAGAGGGATTTTTCGATGAAGACCAATATTCTTCACTTATCGTTTTACAAACTCCATCTGGCTTGGGAGACCAGATGTATAACTGTCTTTTTGCACACAATAGAATGGTGTATGCAGTTAAAGGATGTAGGCTTCTAAAAGATAAGAATATAGTTTGTGGTTCTAAGTACATTAAAAGTCCTTTGAATAAGAAACAATAGACTATATAGAATGGTATTCTAAAAAATGGTTACTGTGCCCCACTGTTATTTAATACATCCTCCAACCATAGCTACAATTCTAGAATTCTTCAAATACAGTAGTTATTTCAAATGGTTCATGCCAGATTAAGTGGACCAATTCTATTGAGATTGATGAAACCAGAGCGGGAAACATGCATTAGCCCTGCACCCTGTCCTAGCTTTATCCGGAATACTATCTGTCAGTATTTTTAAATCTAAGCTAAAAACACATCTCTTTGATTTGGCCTTTCACTAGCGGGCAGTTTGAAGCTCTTTTGGTTTGCTGTTTTTGTTGTTCTTGCTGTAAAACGTCCTGGGATGATTGCATATGAAGGACGCTGTATAAATTATGGTATGGTATGGTATGGTACACCTGTTTCTTTCAAAACTGCACATTTCTGATCTATATAGAGGATGTTCACAATACATTAGAGTTATACAATTATTAATCTTTAGCATGTTTAAAGATGCTAATTAATGAATAATTAAACCACAGAACAACCAACGTTCCTATAATAGATATTACCCTAATGTTGTAACATTCACCCCAATTGTATATTGTACATTTTTTTAATAAGCAAGGCATGGAAATTATCTTTGTTTTATTTCTTTCGCAGTGGTCTAAGGTTACAGAGCTGTATGTTATTTCTTACAGTGTCTTGCAATGTTCTCCTTTTTCTTGGCATGAATCCCACTGTAGATTGGATCTTTTTGATTCAGCGAGTCGCATTGTTTCTCATGCCTTTCAGTTACTTTCCTCAGTATTCACGAGGGAAAATGTTCATGTCCTTTAGGAGGAATCCCTAGGGGCTGAACCTGTGAGAAATCTTCCTTTACTTTTTAGAATGTGGACAGACATCATTGGTAATATTTTTATTTTCTACAAACCAATGGTATAAACCAATGCTAGCCCATTGTACTATGTGATTCATGTAACTGGTCTGCTAATGCTTTTGCTTGGACTTGCATTCTTTTTCAGTGTCTTCAATTTTGTGTGCAAGCAGGGCCTGAGGTTTATCTTTGCTCTGGAAGCCCTTGGGAATAACTTTGTATTCATTGCAGATAGAAAAGAAAGCAGCGTGAGATTGTAGCTATCTGTTGTCCCTCTTATATCGAGTAGATCTGGTGATGTTCTAGATATATCATGCAGAGCAATCTAAAGCTGCTTAATTTAGAATATATATATATATATATATATATATATATATATATATATATATATATATATATATATATATATATATAACTGTGACACAATGATAAGGGAGTAATATACTGTACATAATGAATGGGTAACACTTTACAATAAGAGTCTCTAATTACAGTGTATTTATATAGTAGTTACTTAGTAAACACATTTGTACTTACACATAATTACAATGTTATTGTGCATAGTTGCAATGTTCTGCACAATATATGTATGTATGCAATTGCATCAGAAAGGGTTAGGTTTGGTGTTAGGATTAGGGTTATACAGTATCATGCAAAAAAATGTACACATTAAGTACATTGTAACTATGCATAATAGCATTGTTATGTGTAAGTAATGTGTTTTTATGAAGTAACTACTATGTAAATACACAGTAATTAGAGACACAATGTAAACTGTTACCTTTTTTCTGACTCATTTTTTTTGTCTGGGCAGATGACACCAGCTTTTTTTTTCTTTTCTCTTTCAACAGACTTCTACAGATGTCTCGGAAAAAATAACTCAAAAAAGCAAACTGCTTGAGCAGAAAAAATAAATTCAACATAAGACTAGTTAATCCGTTCTGGTCTTGTTTCTATGTATGAATACATTTTGGGAGGGGTCATTATCTGGAAAATTGATTAAACCTGGTAATAATACAGGTCATAAAGCAGCACTGTATTTTTGAGGAGTTGTTTGTTCAACCTATACCTGGCTGGGATAAGCCACAGATGGTTTTTATTGGAGCATTTTACAGCACTGGAGAATCACCCAGGACTGAATCCGACACCTATATATGGAGATTAAAAGGTTAATGTAATCTGGGATGAATCCTCAATGCTGTAAAATCCAGCTCTGATTTATCCCAGTGGAGTACAGATTGATGGTCTCCTTTCAGTTTCACATCTGTATTTATAATTGAGGTCATGGAATAAGGAAGGGCTGTTTTTAGTGATCTTGTAAAATATTAAACAAGTCCAACTGCTAAACAATCAAACAACACTGCAGCCAAAAGACAAATCCGTATTTGGGCCAGGCAGCTCGGGTTCGATCAATGCTTTTCCCACACAGTAATAGAGAATACAAACTTCCAGCAGCAGGTTGAAATTAACGTTGACCTTCTAAAACCATGTAAAGTCAAGGCAATTGCTGAAGAAATTAAGCGTGCATTTAAGTGGCCTAGGGGCTTGGTAGACCATAATGTTCACAGCCAGACTGCTGAGTTTCAGTCCCATTTCACACTTCAGATTAGAAATGTGATGAGCTCTGAGGTCAAGATATCTAAGGGGATTTTTTCCAGTAACGCTGGCCCTGTAAAGGTGAACAAAATCAACCTCCACCTGGTGGGTTAATTTTAATGAACTGTGGACTCACACTCAATTGCATCAGCCATATATTTGTACAGGTAATCTTGGGATGACCTCTTAGATAAAATGTTCCAATAAAGTCCAGCGGGGGCTTATCCCAGCTGGCAAAGGTTTAGACCCCTAGTGATAAAACTAAATGTTTTTTGAGCCTTGAGGCCCTATTTTGAAGGGCATACAAAATCAAGTTTTCAGCGAGGATAAAATAATTAAATCAGTTTACCAGGATATATACTGATGGGTGCAAACAATAAGATCTTTTTTTTTTTCAAGGAAAGTTTTTTTTTCTCTACAGAACAGTAAATGTTTTGCTAACTTGATAGTGTTAACATATTTAATAGCTTTTAGTATGCACATTACAATACAGCAGCCAGTCTGCCTTGGTCCTTCGGTAGAATGCTTGTCTTAATTTGGAGCCTACAAATATTTCACTTATGCGAAGAAAATGCTTGGCATTGAAGCTGTAGTAGTAGATATACTGGATTTCACAGGAATGAAGTATCAATACTGCATTTAAAAGTACATAAATAAGCAAACAAAAAAATCTACATGGATCACATGTTCATATATAGTAAGGGTATTTTTTGGGAATTAGTTAAGAAAATGTGCTCTGGTTGCCTGAAGGAATGCCCTAGTTAGATCAGTGATCGGCGATTCAAAGTCTAAAGTTTATGGGAGTTTGAGTCCTTGTATATAGAAATAAATGTCAGGCACTTAGAATTTATCAAGTTTTTTTTTTTCTTCTTGTAAGTGACTCTGCAGCTGATGCATAGTTCACACACCTCTGTAAGTCACCTTGGACAAAGGCGTCGGCTAAGCGTCTGACCACACAGGAGGCTGTGTGGTCCAGTGGTTAAAGAAAAGGGCTTGTAACCAGGAGGTTCCCGGTTCAAATCCCACCTCAGCCACTGACTCACTGTGTGACCCTGAGCAAGTCACTTCACCTCCTTGTGCTCCGTCTTTTGGGTGAGACGTAGTTGTAAGTGACTCTGCAGCTGATGCACAGTTCACACACTCTGTAAGTCGCCTTGGATAAAGGCGTCTGCTAAATAAACAAATAATAATAATAAAATAATAATAAAAATAGACCTCAGTAGGGAAAAGGGTTGCAACTAGGCTGGATAGCTTAGCATCCTGCCTCGGGAAAATAATGTTTGCAAAGAAGCCTTTTTGCACAAACTTTTTTTTCATAGGCAATAGGCAAACTTGGTGTTCCATCCCCAGAGAGCGAGAAAGAGAGGGAGGCCAACGACAGCTGAAGTAATTGCCTTGACACACTGAAAGGTGAGAGAACTGTCCTGTGCCACTTTCTTCAAAGGGGGGTTAGCCATATGCTGGTTTCAGGTGGATGAATACTGGCGCATGAGTGTTAGAAACAACTGAATATTCAAGTGATAGAAACAAGCAAACATCCAAAGCTATACTTCTGTATAGTGATAGGAAATGTCTGATTTAGACCAGTATCGGTCTCTTTAAAAAAATCACAGCTAAGTGTCATGGTATATTAGCATGCAACTCAACTTAAATTGTAATTGCATATCAGTGAAAATATATGCATGCCATTTTTTACTAGTAGTAGCTACAATAGCATAGATGTGGCCTGTGATATTTTGTATCCACCTCAATGCGGGGTTCATCGGCATCTAATCTACATGTTTGCTAACACATCTTTGTGTGTGAAGTAGCTGCCAAGGATACTTGGATTTGATTTGTCTAAACAGTGTAATCAGAAGGCAGTCATCAAAATCAAATGAACTGGCAAGCAGCCCACTGGTGAAACATAGGAATACAAACGACTCAAAGTGCCACAGCCCATAATGTTAGCACTCCATTGTATTGGTTTTTCTTGGTATGGGTTTTAGTCATCACATCCGGATGGCTTTCTAACTCAGAAAAGAAACTACTGTGGCCTAAATTGAGATCTAACCTCCAAGTACTTCTGATGCCCCAGAATGTAACAATTACCCTTTTAGCCTTTCTTGCTAAATTGATAACATTGTTGTTCTGCATTTTTTCAAAATTCAGTCAAAGAAATTCCACTGTTGTTTCCTTTTGCATATAGCTGATATCCCTCCATTTCTAATTTATAGTGTGCATCAAACCCTGGAGTAGAATCTAACGGGAGGTTTTCTTTATCCAACCAAAGACTTGTTGAGGGTTGAAAATCCTCACTGCCTTCAGAAACTTGTGAGCTGGTTGAATAAAACATGGTTTTATTCTGCATTGATCAGGGTTGTAGCAGCTTGTCAATTTTTCATAAATGTTGTGGAAAAATTGAAAACAATGTTTGTCTGTCTGCCATCTGGGCTGTGCAACTCTTGTGCCAGTGCTCGGTATGTATTTATTAATTCTGCAACTTACATTTGATGAACTCTAACTTTACGGCTTTCAAAGCACTGTATGAGATCCACTACTCCCTTACCATGCGTTGCAATCAGGGAGAGTGGAGACACCAGGTGGATATTGCTGCATGCGATCTCTCAAAGAAATGCTTTTTGATTTTGTTGGTGCATCCATTGTTTCTAAAACAACAAGTCTTGGGGTAAGCATTTTCTTTAAACGCATCAATTTCTAGAATGGCCATCATTGTCACTCGTAATTAGGGGGTATTTTCGAATTATTCAGAATTTAATGTGTTGATTTCTTAATTATTCTTTAGATCAGTTTAGTTGGAGTGGCTACACAGACATCTGGAGGTTTAGGACTGCATTTCTGGCTAGTCCTGGCGTTTTAATTCTCTCATGAATTTCGCAGGGTCCTAGCAATAAAGTTTGGGGAAGGAAAACTAGGTAACCTTGTAAAATAGTAACCTTGTAAAATAGAGTAGTTAGTGGTTGGTTGCACCTGAGTGGAGTAACAGCTGAATAACTCTGAATAAATTCTACTGCTGACAATTATAATTTAGTAAGATAACAGAAACAAACTGTAGTAATGTAGGCTCTGAGCCAACTAGAGTATAAATACAAGGCATATAGGAAATACACAGATGAGAAATTCATCCAGATCATCAAAAACATCAGTGTAGTGTCTGAAGGGAAGGTAACTTGATCAATTGCCTTATCTCTGTTAATGCTAGTGGCACGTATTGTATTTAAACAATAACGTTCAATATAGAATGTAATGTTTTAAACCTGGCCTGATCTCGTTTTTATTGCATAACAAAGTAGTTAATTCCATGTGGATGTAAGGCATGCATTAGTAAGAAATACCACATGTTGCAGGGGGCCAGGTTAATGGTTACACTCTGGTTAAGCAGATGTATTAATGATCAAGTGGAAAAAAAATCATATCTCTATTTCAAATAGTAATCCTATTTGGGACAAGTAATATGGGAAGCTTATTAAAGTCTGTAGATGAAGTATGCATCTGCCCAGGACACAACCCCCTGATATTGAAATGACTTGGCTCAAGATGTGCGGAGGGCTGTACACTGCACTGAAATGCAACAGGGAGTTGAATAAATTCTCATTTATTTTGTTAGGTTGGCTCCCAGCTGCTCTCCCTTGGACACCCTTGAGAAGAATACTTCAAGGGCTTTTTCCTTATTTAATAATGATAATAAAGTACCTATAAGGAGGCTGTGTGGTCCAGTGGTTAAAGAAATGGGCTTGGAAGCAGGAGGTCCCTGGTTCAAATCCCACCTCAGTCACTGACTCATTGTGTGACCCTGAGCAAGTCACTTAACCTCCTTGTGCTCCGTCTTTCGGGTGAGACGTAGTTGTAAGTGACTCTGCAGCTGATGCATAGTTCACACACCCTAGTCTCTGTAAGTCGCCTTGGATAAAGGCGTCTGCTAAATAAACTAATAATAATAATGATAAAAAACGAGAAAACTTGGGTAACTACATTAGGACTCTCTTATTACTGTGTATTTACACAGTAGTTACTTCATAAATACATGTGTACTTACACATAACTGCACTCTTATTTTGCATCGTTACAATGTACTTAATGTGTATATCGTTTTGCACGATATATGTAAGAACACAATTGTATCATAAAAGGTTAGGTTTTGAGTTGAGTTTGAGTTTTGAGTTTAGGTTTTGAGGTTTATATCGTGCAAAAAGACTTGCACGTTAAGTACATTGTAACTATGCATAGCAACATTGTAATAATGTCTAAGTACACATATATTTATGAAGTAACTACTATGTAAATACACAGTAATTAGAGACACAATCTAAGCTTGTCCAATTTCTAGTAGCTGATCGATCTCAGAAGTTGAGTCTTAAAGGATTCAAGTGTTTCTGCATAAACAACATGACTAGCTAGCCCAATCCCCTCACCACTCTTTGTGTGAAGAAGTTTCACCTCTGTCCTGTCTGTCTGTACTTCATTTCAAACTGTGTCCTCTGGCTGAGGTTAATTTAGATCACAACAAGGGAGGACAGTGATGCTGCTGCTAATGCTTATAAGTGGAAACAAAATGGATTTTCAAGCCTTGGTTATCAAGTAGAGGAGCTGAGCTACATCATAGCAGGTTGATGAGATGCAGCCAGCCAGAGACGGTAATTAGACATCTCTAAAACTCATTACCGAAGCAGGACGAATCAGCGTGCAGTTCCTTCAACCCCCTCCTGTATTGTATCTCTAATATCAGCATTTTTATTTCCCAGCTTGGGGGATCTGAACTTTCTCCGGTGTCAGTATTAGCAGACATGCACTCACCCTGTTATAGACTGACTGCAAAGGCTGTATTGAAATGATAATGCACATCACTGCCCCGTTTTATTAAAAATAAAAATGTGTGTTTGATGAATTTCACATGCGCCTTGATCTGATGTAAACTGCGTCCCTGACGTGTTCTTTATTTGAACATAATAACATTTACAAGCGATCAATACCCATCCAGTTACTTGTAGCTGATGGATCTAAAAAATGTGTAAAGTCGACTCTTTAAGGATCCTGATGATTCAGCATCAACAACATGGCCAAGGTAACCCATTCCATACCATTGTAGTGCCACTGCACTGCCATTGAAGATTATTATTTATTAATTTAGCAGACGCCTGCTTTATCCAAGGGGACTTACAGAGACTAGGGTGTGTGAGCTATGCATCAGCTGCAGAGTCACTTACAACTACGTCTCACCCGAAAGACGGAGCACAAGGGGGTGAAGTGACTTGCTCAGGGTCACACAATGAGTCAGTGGCTGAGGTGGGATTTGAACCGGGGACCTCCTGGTTACAAGCCCTTTTCTTTAACCACAGGACCACACAGCCTCCTCATTTTCCAGGACTCATTAATTTATGCAAAACAAACAAAGCATGGGATAAAACTAACTATTACATAAAAAAGAAATGTGGAATAATAAACTAAGTAACACTTGTTCAATCAGTAGATAACAAAATAAGAAGATTAGGAGGCTAGTTGATCTCTAAACTGTGTTAAGACAGGTCTTGGCATGGCTTGGTAACCCATTCCATAACCTCACCACTATCTGTATCAACAAGTGTCTCCTACCGTCTGTCCAAAGTCTGTCTCCACTTCATTTCCAATTGTCCTCTGGTCCTGGTTTCTGTGCTGTGCTTAAAGTGTTGGTTAGGGTTTATCAGACAACTTTTAAGATTTTTTAAGCCCCCCTGATTCTTCTTTGTTCTAGGCTTAATACATATATATATATAAATAGAAATTAGGTCCTTTCTACCAGATCAGAGATGAAAATTAGATTGATCATGTGATGTGACCCCTTTATGCAGCACTATGATAATACAATATCTTTATATAGCGCCTTTCATATTGGACCACAGTCACAAAGCACTTTACAGAGGTAGGCTGTGAACTGTGCATTATATGCAGAGTCACTTGCAATTTAAAATCTCATCCACAGGAAGGAGCACAAGGAGGTTAAGTGACTTGTTCAGGATCACACAGTGAGTCAGTCAGTGACAGAGGTGGGATTTGAACAAGTGACCTTCTAATTACAAGCCCTGGATTTTAACCACTGGACCACACTGCCTCTTTAAAACTGTGAGAGCAGCACTACTGCAAACAGCCTTCCAGAAAAGGTCAAAAGGAAAGGATATAACCACATTCGAAAGATCGTGGGTGCACATCGAGCAAGTTCCACAGTAGCAGCAAGGTTGCCTGCTCCAAGATATCCAAGATATCAGGCACCAGGGTATATCTGCAATGTCAAAACCAAGGGGAAGTAGTTGCCAATAGACACAGCCACCTACAGTTAGTGACAGACAGAGGCAAAGACTGTAAGAGAGGCTTTTCAAGACTGAAATATTAATGACTGAATGGATTTACATCCGGCGACATTAAGCCGCTTTACATTCCCATTCTACCTTCTCTTTGAATTAAAATCCTGTTCCGAAAGTCACGTTCTGGCATATAGGCAAATAAGAAGGAAAGAGAACAGGCGCAAAGTCATTTTTACTACAATTGAAAGTGTCAGTGCTAAATAGTATTACCTTTCTATCTAGCAGCTTACAAGATCGGAATTTGTATGCTTGGATTCTCCATGGCAGGCTTCTGCGCTAAGCTGTAAGTATCCATACTTCATCACTGTGATAAATGATCTGCCTTCCCTTAATTTCCATAGCCTTGTTTAAACAGCAGTAAATATTGTGCTGCAGAGCCCTTTGATCACATAACTGGATAAGGTACATAAGCCTGAGCTAAGGGGATGAATAGCATTGGGACATGGTATGAAGATAATGTGCACTGTAGCCAACTGCATTGTAATTATAGTATAATGCATACTAGTAAAACCTTGCTCGGCTCTTTTGTGTTGTGGTTAAGGTGCCCGCTTGCAGTGTGCAGGGTCTCCCTGGTTGCCGCCCTGTCTCCACCCTGTTACATTGGTGCCGTGATTCAGATCTCATAGATTGGCTACAGTCAAGGTCGAATAAATTATTTAAAGAAATTGTAATACATATCTATATGTAAGATGTGTCTTAAGTAGTTTCCTTTATGATTAAATATGATATCAATTCAGTTTTGCTTTATGTGGTCCAAAATATCACACAGTCGCAATATAAGAATATCCAACAGGAATCTTATCAGCGTTACAAGTAAATATACAGTATGAGTTACCAAACTAAACAGTCTGTAATCCTTTGAAGTACTGTCTATAGATGTATGTGTGTGTCTTGTTAGAATTCATAATCCTGTTTCGTATGTCACTGACCATGCCATCTACTGAAAAAAGGTCTCCTCAATGCATTCCATACTTCTTTGCTATATCCAGTTTCCTAACACATTTAATTCCTCGCCACCCACTTCAATCTATTCCTCTGTATAATAAACCTGTGAGAGTCCCATAAACTTTCGACTGAAATGAGTCAATATTATCTGAGAATTTAAATAGTTCCCATCCCTGTATTTAATCCCCCTTTTTTAATGTTCTGCAACATTCCCCGCGGTGGTTTGCATGGAGATAAGATGATTAATAAATTGTCCTGGATTAGTATGTTATTGTCAGAGACATGCAATTCAAAAATGCACTTCCTCCCACACACTGACTCTAAATTACAACTGAAAACCTAATAAAACTCACACCTAGTTCTAGGAGACATGCTATTACCAGAGAAAAGGTCTTTGCAAGTGTAGGGAGTGGGGGTGTGCTCTCCCCAGACTGCAACGTTTGGCTCCTTAGAAATGTAAAATGCTGCATTAATTAGGCAGCATATTTTACAGTTTATTATTTATGGCTGAGCTTCTGCTTGTTTATTTTCCATGTCAAGATCTTGGGGCTTTCCAAGCAGAGCAGGTTGTGTTGGTTGAAGCGATTGCATTTGCAATAAATCTCCTATTAGTGGCTGATGAGTTAATAATACTGACATCAGCATAAGGCCTACTCTTGCCTATAAACTACAGAGCTTGCTGTTTAGTTGAATGATAAGGCGTTTTTCTTGCGGTCCACGTCCAGCCCTTGCCTCTCCATTCAATTCAGTAGGCTGAGATACCAATTCATTACACTATGCAGAGATGCCAGTACATCTTAGGGTTGACACTTTAAAATAATGGCCACAAATTCCTAATTAATTTCGGCTGAATCCCACCTGAATATGGTATGCACTTCCTCTGAGGTCATTACTTTTGAATTCAGCCCTGTTAATTCATCATGATTTAATAACATGTGGATTTAATAACCTTCCGTGTTTCTTTGTAAGAATCACATGAATATGGCATGTCTTCAATGCATGAATTAACACTTCTCACAATCCCATGTTCATACATGAATACATGCCTTATGCATGTGATTCTCTACCTGAAAAGAGAATCTGACCCACCTAATTGAAATCTCCCTCAACAATATAACATGATAATAGACTTAAGTCACACTGGAAATTACCGATATTGTCTTAAATTGAATTAGGGCGGTGTCCAGAATTAGCTGTGACTGACCAAAATTGATTTTTGCAGTTAACACAAGTCAGTGTAGTTCGGTTTTAGCAGAGCTTTTAGTTCAGTGCATTATGAATTAAACAATTCATTCAAATTGAACCTGTAGATACTCCTCCTGGCAACCCCTATAAAAGCTGATTAGCACTGGGGATTCAAAATGAGTATCATTAAGTTGTTATTATCTGTTGTAATATTAAACCCCCTTTATATTTACTTTATTGTCATCCTTTAATTATCCCCCATGGGGACGAAATCACCTGTAACTGGGATACAGTATAGTGAAGGCGGATGTACGCATGAATGTATGCATGTATGTATGGAACACTTACAGCATAAATTATTGAAAGGATCAGATTGTGGGGAGATATGGACGTGAATTAGGCTGTTAGTCTACACACTTAGGATTCTCCAGACAAAGCCAGTTGAGAGTGGATCTAGAGAAAAAATGACAATAACTCAATATGGGAAAAACAGAGCACCTCATAATGACAGCAAACATTATAAAAGAGTAAGGGAAGTGTAAATAAGCTATTGCAAATGCAAAGCTGCTTGATTTTTAAGCAATAACTACAGGCTGCATTAAGTGTACTAAGAAATAACAGCCTAGATGCAATCCAGCCTAGATGCAATCCAGCCTAGATGCAATGCAGCCAAGATGCAATCCAGCCTAGATGCAATGCAGCCTAGATGCAATCCAGCCTAGATGCAATGCAGCCTAGATGCAATCCAGCCTTGATGCAATGCCGCCTAGATACAATCCAAGACAAAGTCAAGGTTGTTATACTAGCGAGGGTGTTGATGGTCTGCAATACATTTGTGTTCGCTCAAAGTTTTTAAAACAAACCAGTTGATCTGCTCGACACAAGGCTGCTACCGCTGTGTTTTCAATGGGACCCTTTGGTGACGTTTCTTTAACTGTACCGTGTATTTACACTCTTGTGGAATTTAAAACAGAATTGCAAATTCTGCCGAAATGGGAAAAAAAACACACAAGAATGTGCCTGTGATCATAAGGATTTCGTTGTTAAAGACAGCAAAGGAAAGAAGGTACAACTGAACTGTGCAATTGCTGTCGAGTTTCTATACATAATGTCTCCAGAAAAAGAAAAAAAAAAAAAACTCCCAAGAATTTGGTAACCAAAAACAATAATTTCATACAGTATATAAAAGTGAAAGTACCATAAAATAAAGATTTACATAAAACTCAACGATACAAAAACGATAAACAGAATCCCAACAAATGTACTGCTGAAAAAAAATACAGATGACATCAAATTCGCTTTCCCATTCATAACCAACAAACACAGCAAGCAAATAGCACCACATTCAAAGGGAGACGCAATACATAGTGTTCTTCTTAGCTTTTAAATCCCCCTATGCTGCCAGCATCCTGTTGCTTCATGCCAGCCTCCGCAGAAAGGCAAACAAATGTAGCTGAAAATAAGATTTAGCTATGCCTCATCTGACTCTTTTCATGCTACAGCTAGTAAGAACACTCATGAAATTTGTTTCTTAAAGCGTTTTTTTTTCGCAATGTGTTTTTTTTTGTTTGTTTTTTTTATCGGAAATCCCTCATCTTTTAAATTTAGTTTGGACTTTGGCCCATGATCACAGTGTCACGGAATAGGATGAATTTGAAAGAGGGTTTGGAGCTTGTGTGCTGGCTGCAGTCAGATAGCACAGGGGCTTCCCCTCACAGCTCACCTCAATCCTGACTTGAACCGCTTCTGTCTGACTGCCACCGTGAGCCTCTCCTTGAGACTGGAGAATTGCATTCAATTCTGTGCCGATTTTGTGACTTGATTAACACTGAGTTATCTTGAGTTAACTGCAAAAATCAATTTTGGTCAGTCACAGCTAATTCTGGATGCCGCCCTAATTCAATTTAATACAATATCGGTAATTTCCAGTGGGTGTGTGGGTGGGTGTGTGTGTGTTTTCCTCACGGTTTGCTATCTCCGGATTCGTGCAGCACTCTTGGTACAGCGGTGGGCGAACTTCCTGTGCTAGTTGTGGTAGTGGGATGCATGCAGTGTGTTTACTCACTCGCACATTCCGCAGCCTAGCTGTGTATTAATAGACTGCCTTCCTACAAAACAGATGATCAGAAGCTACCAAACCAACACGATCTAATTAAGGTGGGAACATGCTTGTAGTTAATAAAGCTGTATAAAGACCTATAAACACCCTGTAATAAAGCTGTATAAAGACCTATAAAGACCCTTCCAGGTTTGATGTAAAATGTCAGTTAGATTGGGATTTTGCGTATAAATGACAGCCAAAAATTTAATATTTACTATGGAAGTTGTTTCAGTAACACTATATTGTGTCTCTAATTCACTGTGTATTTACATAGTAGTTACTTAGTAAATACTTGTGTACTTACACATAATTACAATGTTATTATGCATAGTTACAATGTACTTAATGTGTAAATGTTTTTGCATGTTATATGTAAGTACACAATTGTATCAGAAAGGGTTAGTTTTAGAGTTAGGGATTGGTTTATATCGTGGAAAAAAAATAAACATTAAATACATTGTAACTATGCATAATAGCAATGTAAGTATAACTACTATGTAAAAACTCAGTACTTAGAGACACTTAGTGTAAAGTGTTACCATTGTTTCACTTTTAATGGAACTACCTGTATAGAGCACATTTGCAGAAATTAACTTGTTTATTGCCACATTCTTATTGTTTTCTATGTTTAATGAATCCTATGCAGGCCCACAATTTATCCTACTTTGCATCTATTTTTTTTTATGTAAATGCCATCTTTAAACAACTTTGATATCTGGTATGTTGTCTAGCATTGTGAGATATGATAAATTGTGTAAAGATGATACCCACAACAATGGATGCAAAGTAGGAACTGACCTTAAAATGAACAAAGGTGGGCCTAATTAGGATTTGATTAACATGGAACCAATAGGAATGTGGCAATGTGACATTTCTGCAAGTATAGTTCCATTAAAGGCGAAACAACTTCCACAGTAAACATTTTATTTTTGGCTGCCCGTTTCCATTTAACTGTTGCTGAAATATGATGGCAATGTTTTAACACTATAGCTTTAATTTCAAATTGCTCCCCAGGCAACAGACTAAGCCATCAAGCCAAGCCTAGAACTGCATTATTAAAGTCTTGTTCTGTATCTGTACCAGAATTCAACACTCTACGTCAACTAGATAAGGTACAAAGCAAGTGTGATTTTACATCTGCCCTCTATATCGCAGTACACTGACAACCCACAAACGCAGTTGAGTTAAGTGACATTCCCTGAATATCTTTGCTTACCCCCAATGCACAGCAGTTTGATCCATTCATGGTTTTACTCTGTTTCCTAAAAACTGGAGCAAATCAAGCTTGTAGTAAAACATGGAATGAGTGAAACTGCTGTGCAAGAGGAGTCATATTTCCATTCCTGCATATATATATATATATATATATATATAATTTTTTATTATTTTTGTTTAAGTCGACAGGACGTGAAAACGGAAACAGAAAATGATACACACAATTTATCTAAACAAAACTTAGCAGAATACTTTGTGAATATAACTTATTTTTGACCAAGTTTCTCCATAAGAAACTGTCAGCAACAGCTTATTAATTACATTCGGATTTCAGCTTCACAGGGTGTGATGCCAGATTCACTTAGATTCCCTGCGAACCACAGAATTTCCTGAAGCTCAGTTGTATGTTTTTCCTACTTGTTTCAATGTCTTATTGTATGAATTTGTTCAGTTTAAATGTTGCATCTAGAAACTGTACAGGAAACCCTAGGTTGCTCCATTCATGTGCTTTCTTGGTTAAACATGTTTTAATTAATCATTACTTCATTAAGTAATTAACTAACTCATTATATTATTATTACATTAATAAATATAGTGTAAATATAATTTCAAAGGCAGAACTGAAATTGAGTCATTTAAAAATACAAAACCATTAGCATTACCAACGATAGAATAGATTTGGAATAAATATTGCATATAGGACAACACCTTACATTGATATTAAGTGTCTCTAATTACTGTGTATTTACATAGTAGTTACTAAGTAAATGCATGTGTACTTAAACGTAATTAAAATTGTAGTTACAATGTACTTAATGTGTACATTTTTCACGTGATATAATCCTAATCCTAACCCTAATCTATCCCTAACTCTAATCCCTAACTCTAACCCTAATTCTAATCCTAACACTAAACCCAACCCTAACCCTCTAACCTTAAATCTAAGCCTAAAACTAACCCTAATTCTTTTCTGATTCAATTGTGTACTTGCATATATTGTGCAAAAAGATTTGCTTGTGTAAAAAGATTTTTTGATAGGATTTGCATAAGATATACCGAACATTGTGGCCTATAAGAACTAGTGGCTAGACGCGGTCAAAAAAATATTAAAACCTATTGAAAAGGAGGACATCTGACTGCCTGCTTAATTAGGTAAGTTTGTTTAGGTTGTATTTCTGAGACATTGTAGCTGCATAAACACCTAATTAATCAAAGCACCATGAAATCAATATGACAGGCTTCTTGCTAGCTCCACCTTGCACTGCAGCATCTTCACTTTAATCAGCCGTGCATCCTTTAGTTTTCATCACTACTGTGCTGCATGTTGAGAGGCATCTGGCTGCTTCATTTTTCAAAGTCATTGTTCCTTATCTTTTTTGAACTTGTTTCCCTCTGTCTTTCTCTCTTAACACTGCCTATCAACGCGGTCAATTATGCAGATGTTGTGTTTCTTGTGGTTCAAGAACCCGGGACATATAATTACAAACTTATGGTGATGGATTGCAGTCGATCATAAATCAGAGGGAGTCAGTGATTGAATTTATGTAGCTCAGCTGTTCTCCTTTGGTTCAATATATCATTATATCTAGGGCTTCTGATTTTTGGTTTTAACTGATAAAACCCGATAAAACACCCCCCGATACAAAAAATAAATAAATCGGAGGACAGCCAACAAACACCAGAAAACACCAGAAAAACTGTGGAAATGGTTAATCTATTCACGTTGACTTTACCCTTTTCACATTAAAAAATAAAACCAACTGAAAAAATAATAACAAATACATTTCCCAGTGCTGCTGGGCAATGTCCCGCCTTCTTGACTTGTATCTATCATTGATTAGTTCTGAATACTTTAAACCCGCCCCATCTACTGAGTGACAGCACATTCTTACTTTTCTATTGGAGACTCCGCTTGCAAGTTTTAAAACGAGATTACAATCAAGATGGAGGCTTGTTAGCGGGATTTAAAGCTGTATTACAGTTCGATACGGAGGATTTAAAACAGAATATAAAACACAGAAGCTACGTCTTGGTTTGTCCCCACCACTGCTATCTCATTTTGTCTCGGCGAAAGCCGAGTCCAATATTAGCATAACGGTACCACAGCAATAAGACTTTCAGGTATAACAATGATTTGATTCACATGTGATATGTACACAGGCACACTAATATACTACAGTACCATGCTTGTTTGATTTGAAAAGAGCATAAAATTCAAGTTCACATTGTTTGCTATGGTCCCCAAAGGGGCAACAATTCAAATACTGTTTGAATGTTTTTTGAGAGGCAAAAAAGTATTTGATTTTATATGACTCTAGAGAGTGGTGAAGGTATGGAGTGGGTTACCAAGCCGTTGTCGGTGCTGGATCATTGAGGTCCGACCCAAAAGGACAAATTTCTTGCAACATTCAGCTACTAGAAACTGGACTGGCATGGATGGTCCGCCTCTTCTTCATAAATGTTATTCTGAGGGCATCAAAAAGATGTCATGCAGCTACTTTGGCATCTTGTCAATTTCCAAGCCATTCTTTTAAACAGTTGGTGAGGAAATATTGCTTTGGGTGTATTTTGGGCATGTGTGCTCCATAACAAATAATCTTGTTATTCTTTGGAAGACTGTATATATATATATATTGACTCTGCTGAGAAGTAGATTTGTCTATAAAAAAAATCTAATGAATTTAGAAACATACAAACCTATCTTTGCAAAAATAAATAAGAAATCACAGAAGAGCGACAGAATATCAAATATAATAATATAACATGAAAGCAGCAGCAATAACATTTGCATCTATATTCATTTGGTGGAACACATTCTGTCAGGCATTTTTAAATTACACTCTGTGCAAAGTGTACAAAAAATAAAATAGATGTGCTGGCATTCTGATACATAATTCTATAATTTAATAAACATCCCCTTATTATTTCTACTGTTTAAGGGCTATTCACACTATAGTGCTGCTTACCATAAAGAACATGCTGTTTCTGCACTGCTATAATCAGGCATTCCCTCATCTGGCCTGTAATATTTTGAGCGCAAATGGGCATGAAGAAGAGGGTTGCTAAAAAACCTTTACTTTTTACGTTGTAGATTAATTAGCTTGGCTAAAAAAAAAATATGGAAAATGAAAAGATACATCAGTCAAAAATGTATTGATCCTGAAAAACCACCAATACTGGAATGGCAATGTATAATCTGATAAACACGCTATATATTTCCAAATTTAACAAATTTATCAGATGTCAGTTTGCGCAAACCTCTCTTGTCACATGTTCGATAATAATAAGAAGAAGAAGAAGAAGAAGAAGAAGAAGAAGAAGAATTCCCAATGAAAATATGCAGTGGCTCTGTATCAAAGGACCAGTAAGGTGTGGTAACTACATTAAGTGTTTCTAATTGCTGTGTAATTGCATAGTAGTAGCTTAGTAAATACATGTGTACTTACACATAATTACAATGTTTTTATGCATAGTTACAATGTACTTAATGTGTAAATAAGCCACAAAAAAAAACCAATTGGACAATAACACAAAGCCAATTAAATATCTGTTTGCTGAAGCGGTTTCTGTTTTTGGCCGACAAGTTGTTCAGTTGTAGCAGACAGCAATGCAGCAAAAGACACAGGGCCGTGACGTCACTCCTTGTGCGCTGTTGGTGCATTTGAGAAAGGAGAGGAAGACTCATGAAATCAATTGAAGACAAGTTGATGAGAAGCAATTACCCTCCACAGCACGAATTCGAACTGCTTTTTATGCAAGAAATTTGAAAAAAAAGCAAGTCAACAAAGTTTAATAAAAAAAAAATATTTACGATATATTCATAAGTGAAATGGAATGAATACACGGGGATGTGCAGTCAAATGATAAACAGGCTGCGGGTTGTGTGTCCCTGGAACAGTATGAATCATTGCTAGTATTCACAATGTTATCACAATGGTATTAATCAATACACACTGCTGTATTGCCATTTTAAATGATTTGGTGTGCTTCCGTTTGTTCCATTACCGGTAACGATTATGTGGAACGGTAATGTTAATGTTTAAGGCTGGAATATAATGGTATCCTGCTGGATAAGACAATGCCAATAAAAACACATCTTCTCCGAGCAAAACTAATTGTGTTCATTTTTGGTAACTGATGAAGCAAAGCGAATATAAACGGATATCAGCAGAAACAAATAACAGCAAGGAACTCATTTATATTCAAATTTTATAGTTAAAGGAGACGATCAGTATAATAGACCCTGTTTTACAATTAATTACAATGAATCATATGAGCTTTACACTTTCTTTATATAAATCGTATTGCGTTTATAAAACTAGTGCATTACACTGAAGACCTATTTGCAGACCACAGCATTTTTAACAGTTTGAACAGATTTGCTTTTGCTTTAGAAGTTATAATTAGTTTTTAAGCCTTAGAAAAAGCATCAGTGAACTCTTGCAAGGCTGTAAAAAGAGGGAAGACTTTATCCCTCACAGCTCCAGCAGGAATTAAACATTTATTGGAAACCATCATTGTAGCATCAAGTAATCACTCTTCTGTTTCAGTGAGCTACGTTGTCCTAAAAAAGAATCTCCATAACAACTACTTATTTGCATTTTTTTTATGGGTGAGATGAGATACAAATTCTATTGCTGACAGACCTCTGTGCTTTCTCAATGTTCCCGCAGGGGAGAGAATACATTCCCGGGAGTTTCATTGCTAAGCGCATTTTGCATGGATGATGCATACAATCATTTTTTTATCCAGACCTACCCTATGTCTAGCATCTCCGAAGTGCATCATTTAGAAAGTTATTGCAAAGAATTACCCCTTCTTCACTACACTCTGGGATCCCATTCAAAGCTTGACCTAGCTTTATTTATACACAAAGCAGAGGATTCGTTCGGGACTCTTAAGTCTTATTTAAGTGATGTGAGAACCCTAAGTAGCCCCCTGCTGTTTCCGAGGAGGAGTCAGAGTGAATATTTGATGGGGGAAAACTGTAAGTCACTTGAAGTTATGAAGAGATTCAATCCCAAAACAGAAACTTATCCCGACGTGAACTTTACAAAAATGCATCCTTATATTTAGTTCTCTGCAAGGCCGTTCACATTGATACAAGTCTCTCTGCTACAAGCAATACTGCCCATATAATGTGTAGCGTCATTCAGTGCAAACAACTACTTTTCCTGACAGCCAGTCACTGTAGGCATTATTTAAATCTCAATCTCAACAACACACCAAAGGTGTCAGCAACGACTTTTTTTTTTTTTTTTATCAAAATCCACAACATGCTCTTCTCCAGTTAAAATCAAGTCATTGTCTGTGCTGCTGTGGCCATTCAGGGAATTCCATATGTGAAAGTCCCATTTCTGTACATTGTTGAGACATTGACAGCTATATCAAACAAATGAGATCTAGTCACTTTGACAGGCAGTTGTCTTCCTATCTTTTTTTCTGTTCTTGTTGTGCAGCAAAATCATCCAGCCGTATCGCTTTCTTAGACCTAGTTAAACTGTCTCTCATTTTGATAGACCCTTTCCATTAAACTATCCAGCTCATCCTTAGCTGTTGTTTCCTTGTCTTGACAATGTTTATCACTTCTCTCTTCTTCCTAAGCTGAAAGGGCTACCTCACAGCTCAGATACAATCTGTTTAAAGCAACCAATGCAACTCTGATTTAGTTACTACAGGGGTAATATACTGATTGATTTCTTGTTTACTTCAGCATTAGAAACCTGATTAGAAGGCATTGCTGAGTCAGGAAGTAACCCACTTAGCTAATGCCCCATAAACAGAATATAATTGCAATTAAACAATGAACAGTGGCTTTATTGTTAGTTTAAAATGCACAGGTATATATTAACCTTTTAAATGTTTTGTTTTCCTTTCCAATTAGACGTTCTCTCT
The DNA here is from genome assembly GCA_030684275.1 of Acipenser oxyrinchus oxyrinchus. Classification (NCBI taxonomy): domain Eukaryota; kingdom Metazoa; phylum Chordata; class Actinopteri; order Acipenseriformes; family Acipenseridae; genus Acipenser; species Acipenser oxyrinchus. The sequence goes on along the minus strand of CM060302.1, from coordinate 4,388,495 downwards.
GTAAGTCCCACGGTAAGTTTCTCTATCTATAGTCTTACATAGTTTATTATAGTTAGGTTTGATTATGGCACCATGTGGTTACATTTTAACAGGGGTGTCAACATCTTCAGAACAGACTGATCAATAGGAATTAGCACTAGATCTAATGGTAATCCATGTTACAAATGGTGCTAGAGTGTTTTATGTTTCAATAGCAGTACTGTGTCAATACCATAACGACCACTACTGTGGAAAATTGCTATAAATCCATTGTGTTGCCATTGTTGCGAATATCTTAATAGGGTTTTTCAGACCTTTCTGTTCTAGCTCAATTATCTGAGAGACTCTTACGGTTGGCAAGTAAAACTCTCTGTGTAAAAAAAAGAAAAATGCTTCCAACCTTCTGCAGCTTCCATTCACGAGCTCTCATCTCTTTGTGATAAATATGAAGTTGTGTCTTCTTTTATCCAGGACTGGAAATAAGACTCCCATTGCAAAGCAGTCCATTCCTGGTTTTACTACATTTAAGAAGACACATCTGAGCTTGCTACCTATACGTCAGGGCTAGTAAAACTCAGAATGGGTGAAACTGCTATGCAATGGTAGAATGACTTCATTCTCTGTTATTTATATCATTTAGGACTTTATGACCTTCAATTAAATTAAATGGGTTTTTTTCAAGTTTAACACGATTTAAGTGGAGTGTGATGACCCATTTGGCTCCAGTGGTTCAATTAATATATTTCTAAACACATTTTCTTTTTTCAGTTTTATCTTGGTTTGTCAGATGGTTAATACAACAGTATGTCAGTGGCATTCATAATACCTAACAGGTATTAACAGCTCCACATTATGATAATATCCACAATCTTTTGTGTTTACTTGCCAGTTTGCTGTAATTTTTTAATTGATTTGTTCAGCTTTTATAAGCTGTCTTTAGAAAAGGCACTTAATTACAGTGGACAAGTTGAATGTGTAAGTGGTATGGTCTTCGTTTGTTCTTAACTGATTTTGTTAAACCCTGCTGCGACTGAAATTGTCTGATTGCCGTGAATGTTTTAAGAAAGTATGCCAGACATTCAAGTGTGTGCGTGCGTGTGCTGTTTTTCAATTTAAATTAATGCATCAGAAAAATAATTCAGGACCGGGAGATCAATGCTAGTTCTCGATGTTGGTTAATTATAGGAAAGATAGTGATAATTTAACTCTCCAAGTGAACTGACCAAGGAAGTGAACCACTAACTGAAGGCAAAGCTTGCAAACAGAGATTTCAGAAACACTTTACATTGTGTCTCTAATTACTGTGTATTTACACAGTAGTAACTTACTAAACACCTGTGTACGTACACATAATTACAATGTCATTATGCATAGTTACAATGTGCTTAATGTGTACATTTTTTTCATCATATAACCCTAACCCTAGCCCTCTCTAAACCTAACCCTAACCTCCCTAACCCTCTCCCTAATACTTACATATATTGTGCAAAAAGATGTACGCCTTAGGTACATTGTAACTATGCAAAATAAATGCATGTGCACATGCATGTACTATATAAATTAGTAATTAGGGAAAAAGTGGTACTGAGATTTCTTTAACCCTTTCATGTATGAATTATTCAAAATAGGTTAAACAAAATAAAATAAAAAAACATTCAAAGTAGTTTTTGACACACAATAATTTTCCCTTCCTTCATATGAGGTCATTATTCAAGAAAGGTAACACATATGAGGTCATCATGCATTTGCGTCTTCCATATATCCCCATAATAAGGCTGGGACCAAATCAAAACTTTGGCAACCCACTAATCACACTTAACAAAACTGTGTTTAATAGCGTTTTCTTTTTCTGAGTAGAAGAAATAAAATACTTACAAAAAAAAAAAAAGAAAATGCTATTAAATACAGTTTTGTTAAGTGCGATTAGCGGGTTGTCAAAGTTTTGATTTGGTCCCAGCCTAAGTCGCTATGCATGAAAGCATTAAAACACCATCAATTAAAAAAAAAGAATATAGTACTAGTAGTATAAAAACCCAAGGGAACAACTCGACTTTAATTAGAAAGTTTTGGAAAGTTGACAAGAACTAGAAAAGAAAACAAAGAGGTACTCTAATTAAGAAAAGGGAGTGTTGGAGTGCAAAATAATTATGTAAGTAGAACTCATACTAGCCTGTAAAGTAATGAGTGCAAACATCACAGAGCATACATGCATGAAATATTAATTACAGAAGACATATAACTCTACCCATCTCCTTCTTCAATGAGTTGGATAATACTGGTAGGGTGCCATGAGGATTGATTGACAATTCTTTATTAAAAAAAAAAAAAACATTTAACCATTGTCTTCTATAGCAGAGTGAAGGTACTCAGACATGACCAAAAAACCCTCAAACAGGCTCCATTCTTAATCATTCATACCTCATAAGTTACAGTCTTTTGTTTTCTGCACTGATGTATTGCACTCTGAGTTCCAGGCTGCAGCTGTTTGTCAGTCCGATTCAAGTTATAATAGATAGTTTGTAAGCTTTGTTTTAGCAACAAGCAAAAAATCTCTTCAGAAATATTAATATTGTACATCTGCATTTATTAGATTAAATGTTTTGTGTAACAGTTGTTTATCGTTTCAGGGATGGGAATAAGACTCCTATAGCATAGCAGTTTCATCCAATCCAGGTTTTACTACAAGCTTGATTAGCCACAGTGTATAGGTAACCAGCTCAGATGTGTGTTATTAAACTCATAGTAAAACCAGGAATGGATCAAACTGCTAAGCAATGGGAGTCTTATTTCCATTGCTGCGTTTAAACTCTACTTATTTATCTTAATTTGATATATGTATATATGTCTAAATCCTAAAATTCTGATGCTAAACATTTAACCTTAGCTGTACATTTTCCGTCCAGTAGTTCATGAAAATTGTACACACACATTTCCGCTGCTTCTGCAAAAAACAAAAAAACAAAATAGGAGTCACAAACGTTCTTGCTGCAACCGAGGGAAACGAGCAAGTAGGGCATGGCAATTAATCACACCCAGCACCACTGCCAGGGCTTTGTTACTGCTTAGCAAACGGGAATTGTGTTTATTTAATTCTCTGCACCTGTTTTTTTTTTCTGCCTCTCCATATGTTGCTTTTGCGGGACGAGTGTGGAGGTGGGCTGTGTCTAATCGGGTTTCTGTCTGTGTAAATCGGTTAGTTTCCCAGCAAAAACCAGAATATATTGAAACTGCAACTTGAAATAGCAGAAAAATCCCAGAGCCATTGTATACCACTAATATTTAATTGTATAGATTTAGTTTACAAGGGAACCAACTGACAGTGCTGTGCATAGCTGTGTTATCTAAGTTATATGTTCTGCCATAGTTCTGCCATAGTAACCCATTATATTTAACCCATTGGTTTTAAATAGATAGCAGTGGTATACATACCAAGTTCAATTTAACTGTGTAAAAATGTCCTTTATCCTTGTGCATTAAAATACTTGCTGCGATGTAATATTCTTTCATTGAGCATTACTAGTAAGATTAAATATGTTATTTTACATGCCCTCTCCTGACACTATGCCGGTTTGTTGACAGTGATACATTATTTTAGCTATTAAGAGCAACATTCAAATTAACTTCCATAAACAGGCCAAGTTTGCCTATTCATATGAGACTAATTAAGAAAATCACTTTCCCCAAGAACCTAAAAGTTACACAGTGTAAGAAAGACTGTTTATTTGCAGATATCAAAAGTACAAAAGCCCCTGTGGGCTGGACTTGCTAAGCATTTAGAAATGTGCAAATATAAATGTTACTGAACTAGATTTACAGAAGTTACAACAAAATGGAAAGATCCGAGGCATGTTCTACTGTGTGTATGAGAGAATGCTGGCACTAATGTAAAACTGAGATGACACTAAGCCACTTTTTCAGGAACAGTGGCTTGAAACCTGGTTCCAAGAGACTGGGAGACCTAGTTTGAGGCAACTTTGCTGTATCAAACCTCAAGTCTCTCCTGGTGTGCTGTGACCTAAAAACCAGTCTCCTGAAACCAAGTTCCAAGCCACAAAATGGCTTTGTGTTCCCTCAGCTTAAGACTTTTCTAAGACTGTGTGAGTTCAAGCAATCAAACCCATTCTTGAACAAGGTGACATCAGTCAGGGTCCAACAATAAAGATGTTCAACATGAACTCACTGATTGGCCGTTGCATAAACGTGAGCACAGATAGCGAGCCACTCAGGAACAACAGAATCTCTTCCGATTAACCTTTAACCCAAAATTCTGCAAAACCACCACAACTGACATGTGACCAAACTAAGGTCATATCTGCACACCCTCAGTGCTGACCATGAATGCTAAGCAGGTTAGTTTACTCCCTTCTTTTTTTACCACTGCACTGTTGACCCAATGGAACATTAGTTCCATTCATAACTTCCTTGGTAAATATTTCATTTTTGGCTTTTTTATATAGACTGTTATCCTTTTGTATCAAATCAGCAGTTTACTACATTACACCCAGAGGTCTATCGGAGCTTATGAAAATTCAAAACATTTATCATCTTCACCGTATAGCATTGCCGGACTGTCACAATCAGTGCAGAAAGGTCCACATTTGTTCTTAATTGAAAGTCAGTAATTTCTTTTGTTTTAATTAGTTTCTTTAAGTAAACCTTTCCAGTGAGGAAAGGAAGGAACCTCATCCTTGCTTTCATATCAGGGCCCATTATTGAGACACTTTGAACCATATTTTTACTTTTTGTCTGGGGCTTAGAAGTGGTGCTTTGTAGCATTTTAAATTGAAGCGTGTCCTTAATTAAACCCGCATTCATGCCAGAGGGTTTTTGCTTTTATTTCTTTCATTTGAAATGTTGCATTGCCCAAGGAAGGCAGTTAAAAGCACGCTGGAGAAGTTTACTGCTTGATGAGCACGTTTGGAAACACTTGTAAACTGCTTGTTATTTAATTGTTCTAATGTTGTGTCTCCCCTGCATTTTTCAAGCCACGGCATTCCACTGAGAGTCATTTTAAAGACTCCAAAGTACCCCAGAATGTTTTTACATTCACATCGTCAGAAATGTGACATTCATGACAGCTTGGGTTCCAATTCCGTCAAAGGAATTGGAATTGATATTTCAGAGACCTAGTAATTGCTGTGATTGTTCAACTGCTTCCATTTGAATGTAAGTAATTAAGTACTTTGTTGCCACAGCGAGAAGCTAATCTTAACAGAATACTGCTAATTGCAATTTTGATCAGTGTTGTGCTGGAATTATTTAAAAGGGAATGGGAATTGGAATTGAAAAACAGGAATTTACCCCAACCATGGCTTGAAGTGTAAGGCCTCACATGGGTTATAAATATAGCATACTGTATTTAAGAATCTTGATACCTTCCAAACTCATGTTGAAAATATGAAGCTATATATAGTTTATTTATGGGACAAGGGGAGCAAGGGAAACAATCATTATTTTGTATTGCTTCTTTCAGCTAAAATAGTTTGGTTACACTTTACATTAAGTGTCTCGAATTACTGTGTATTTACATAATACATTGCAATGTTATTATGCATAGTTACAATGTACTTAATATGTACATCTTTTTACATGATATATTTAAGTACACAATTGTATCCGAAAGGGTTTAGAGTTGGGGTTAGGGTTATATCATGCAAAATAATTGCACATTAAGTACACTGCAGTCTTCTTTATATCATGACTAGCTTAGGTAGTTGTGTGTTTTTCCAAAAACTTTTCACGGTTGTGTGGCACATGTATCTAAGATATTCCTGAACATTCCTTTGCCTGGCTCTGTCTTTCCTAATGGGCTGTGCCTATGCGTGCATACAGTACATGTGTGTGCAGTCACTCAAGATATGTGTCCAATGCATGTTATCCTCAATCTGCAATTATAAATGTTACATTTGCCAGCTTATTGATCAGCTTTCCTTTTCCCAGAGATCGGAGGTGAATCCCCAGGCTGTTTTAATGTAACCTTTGATGGGCTACAGAACTTTCTCTACCCTAGGTGAGAGGGAGATGGGCTCCAGTGTTTAAATGTCACATCACTCAGTCTCCATTGGTCAGCTTCCAGCAACTGCTGTTTATCTGAAGTTCTGACCTTTCCAATATCGCAAATTCCTTTTTATTTCTGATGCGTGTGAGTGGCCATGTATTGCTGTATTACATACAATAACTCCTACAGCTGAACATCAATCTATACCCAGCTTATGAAAATAATAGAAGAGTCCTAGAGCTGGGGAAATCATACTATGGTATTTTTGTAGTACTGTCAAATATTGTTATTTTAAAACCCTCTTTGAATTTTTAGTCTTTCTCTTTATAGTGTGTCTTCTTTTCTGAGACCATTTAAAATCCTTACAAAATAAATTGCACTGTGATGTAATAGCCATGCAATTATACCACAGCCCCAGATTAAACTTGAATCACAATTGAATTAGACTCTTATGCAACCATTGCTGCTTGCTACAAAACCATAGTCATGCCACTACAGCATTTGTTTAGGGACCCTAGATGCATCTGTATCCTTAAATATTACATCTACAAAGAGTTAGTCTTTTTGGAAGAAAGAGAGGATTGACAAATGTGTTCCACAAGGTTAAACGATGCTTCTTTGATGTGCGTTTTTTAGGAAAAACCCTTTCAAATTGCATTCACTTTAGTGAGAATTAATGCATGGAAAAGACCTTGGCAGGTCAGCGCTTGCAGCAAATTGATAAAAGGCCCACTGGCTGCTCCCAAGCTATCCTAGCAATTCTCCAGCCTAGCTCAGAGAAGCAAGCACAGAAGACACAACGTGGAGTGAAATATTCCGACTTACTAAATGAGGCGAAGTAAATACTGTCAGTGAACTGCCAAATCAGGATTTGAGGAGCTACATTTGAAAATGTAAAAGCACAATTTAATTCTTAGTTTCATTTTCTCTGATTATTACCGTGTCTTGTATTAGAAGCGGCTCTTGCCTTGTGCCAATTTATTAATTTAGCACTACGATAAAAATGTACCAGAGTCTGTGAGCTGTAACAGGAGACAGGAAAAAAAAAATTGTTAAAGGATAACCGAAGAGGAATATAATCATTATGTTTAAGACAACATTTCATCAGTAGCAAATAAAACTGCATTTCCATCTGCTACTGGCACTAACTTGTAAGCTATTTGAAATATGACTTGTTCATTTTCATCAGCAGCAGAGCTAATCGATTTCAATTGTGCCTCAGTTAGGATTGCGGGCTGGCAGAACTCGATCTCGCCGGCTCACAATGATTAAGTTCCCAATGAGAAATTTCAGTATATAGGCTGTGAATGTACCATACTGGCAGCGTACTGAGGTGAATTTCCACCTAATTTTATAAATAGCAATTATACTAAACTGTGATACATACAGGTGAGCTTTGACTTGTGTGTGATGTCTGGTTTCATATTGCAGATGGTATGGTAAGTGTTGCATCTGTATATGTGTAACTTTTGGATATTGGAATCAATAAGTGGAAACTTGCTAACATAGCCATTGGTATTGTGTGCATTAATTTGCAGACATCACATTAGCTTCCTTACGCTGCTGTTGTTTTTATATTGTTGACCAGGGTTTTAGTTTAGTATCTCTTGCAGATTGTGTTTAATTTGTGTGAAGATTGTTTTAAGAGCATAAAGATAATTGTTTGGGATTTATTGTTAAAGTCCCATTTGTCATGTTTTGCTTTTGAATCAATAAATATTTAGTTTAGGGAACAAAGATTGCATGGAATACATATTTATCATCACCAACACATATATTATGCTCACAGTGTGGATGTTTCTACAAAGTTTAAGTCACAATAATGAGATATGGTTTCATGGCTTTAGCAGAACGTGCATGTGGGAGACTTGGTTCCATAGGGAGGAATAATGCTTTGGAGCACTGGAAATATACAGTGCAACCTAGACATCACTTATTGAAGTCTTCATGTGTACCCATTGTGCAACGAGGTTTTGATATGCAGTAAATTACCCCTATCACCTCATGATGTTATTTGACAGTGTGAAACCTACAGTCTTCCTCTGGAAATGGGTTGTTCGTTCCTTGTTGAATGTCAAGGAGATTGTTAGACCCGGAACGCGATAACCATCTACAGTGTCTTCCCTCAAGGCCTGAGTGAATGTATCATTTCCCGGCTTCACCCTCTGAATCCCTTGTTTTGGAAAGATACAGGTCTGCTTGTGACAGAGTAGCCGTCTGCCGTGTGGGTGCATGAATGCGCTATTGTTAAACTACTAGGCTGTCTGCTGTTTAAGTGACTGGCTGGCACTACCAGCTACTGGATTAGGGCTGGCACCATAAATCAGACAGCTGGCAAGGAATGCATTTCCTACCGGATCACTTCTTCTCTGTCGTACTCAATTTTGTGCAACTGTTTTTAAAGCAATTATGGGTGATTACCAGCTGGTACTTGACTGCATCAGGAAAGTGAGATATATGTATTAGTAGTAGCAGCAGTAGTATTTCATTAGTATGACAGGGATGGAAATAAGATTCCTATTACAAAGGTGTTTCATACAACAGAGTCACAATTGCACTGTAAGTTAATCCTATAGTTGGCACCAGATATATTCCGCATCAGGTGTCTCTAGTGACTGTGTATTTACATAGAAGTAGTTAGTAAATACATGTGTACTTACACATAATGACAATGTTATTATGCTTAGTTACAATGTGCTTACAGTCACTTTAAAAGATTTTGCTCCATTTTTTTGTGTAAATCTTTTTGCATGATATATGTAAGTACACAATCGTAACAGAAAAAGATTAGGGTGTAAGGTTAGGTTTAGAGTTAGGGTTATATTGTGCAAAAACAAATACCCATTAAGTACATTGTAACTAAGCATAATAACATTGTAATTATGTGTAAGTACGCATGCATTTACCAAGTAACTACTATGTAAATGCATAGAAATCAGAGACACTCAATGTAAAGTGTTACCAAGTTATGCAGCGGAATTCTTCTCTAGTGGAATATAAGGCAGGAACATCAAAATCAAATTAGGACTGAGAATCTTGCCAGGTGGCTTTCTGGCACCATTGACACTTTGTCGAGTACTGTGATCGTGTTCACAAATCAGGTGTGAAGGTGCCCATTCCAGCCTGGGATTGCTGATTTCTTAAACTGATTTCCAACACTGGGGGATTATGGAGAAGGCAGGTGGGAAATGAACAATAATGAAAAGGACACTGTCCTGCTTATCTCATAGGGCCATTCTGCTTGCTCGCGCGCACCTGTATCATCAGCGTCTGCGGATAGGCAGACAATCTGTTTTAGAACGAGGCAATGCATAAATGCATGTGTTATTCCCCAGCTGGGAATGTGTAGTGGAAGAAATGTGATAAGAACATTCTTATGTATAACTTACTGAATGTATCATGATCTGGGAGTGTATGGTGTCTGTCTGAAAGTCTGATTGTCTGTCCGTACTTACATTTTATATTCTAGAGCATCATTTCAGGGATGGAAATAAGACACCTATTGCATAGCAGTTTCACCCATGCCATTTTTAATAGAAGCTTGATTATCCATGGTGTATAGGTAACAAGATCAGGTGAGTCTTAGTAAAACTAGAAATTGATCAAACTGCTATGCAATAGGAGCCTTCTTTCCATTGCTGCATTTATCCATTTATGAAAAAAAAAGTTGAAAAGGTATTTTATTAACACAAGTAAGAGAATCAGAATCTAGGGTTAAATGAAGCTCTGTCTGTCTGTGTTTGCTTGTGTAACGGGCAGTGTTGTGTGATAGGGTTACGGATTCTGTCCTGTCCCCTGTCGATGAGGTTAAAAGCTCTAAAATCACGAATTCAGACGAGCCTAGCTCTTTTGCATGGTGGTTAAGATGCTTGCTTGCGGTGTGCAGGTCTCCTGTTCGCCGCCCTGTTACATATGTCACACTTTGATTTGTCATCAAGAGAAGCATTTATTTAGTTGTGGTGAAACTTGACATTCTTTTGAGCAAATAATTGATCGTCTCAGAATCTGGAGGCACAGGCAAAAAGGAGGACAAACTACATAGATGTGGTTTGGTGGATAACTTGGGGTATTTTTCTGTTTTCCCCAACAGGGAAAGTTGACTGTGAAGCTGACCTTGGTATTGCCACTTTACTTAACTTTTTGACGGTATTGCAACATTATCAGCACTGGAGTCTGAACTACTGTGTTACAATGGGACTTCCAGAGCGTGTTTGTTCATGAGTGATTGCAACCTTGAAAATGTACCGAGTGAAAAAGAAAAAGGAAAAAGCAGTGGCAGTATTTATACAAACAGCTGTCTAAAGGCATTAAAGAGACTCCCACATCAGTGTGAGTGGGTGTGTTTGTATATGGCTGGCTGAAGCACCCACATTGTGATAGAGGTAGACAAGAACTTCAGTGGTGGTGGCAATGAATATTGAATACAAATACATAAAAAAAGCATTTGTGTACTTACATATATCGTGCAAAAAGATTTACACATTAAGTACATTGTAACTATGTATAATAGCATTGTAATTATGTGTAAGTACATGTGTATTTACTGACTAATTACTATGTAAATACGCATTAATTAGAGACACGTAATATAGTGTTAGCCTTTCTGTTTAGTTTGGAGTTATTTGCAGGTATTGGTCTTTGTTCCAACCCTGTTTTAAATAGTTCTCATTGAAGTACCCTGAAGTAGTTCAAGATCTCATTTTACCTGTTAAACCTGGAGTGGAATGGCTCCCCAGGACTGTGATTGGACACCCCTGTGACAGAGCCTTCAGCATCACAATCCATAATATCAGTGCATCACCCAACACCGCCCATTGCACCTATCATTAAATTAGCCAAATATCAGAGCACTATAAAGCAAATAAGAAGAGAACAAGTCAAAAGTAAATTCCAGTGCATTTTCATCTATTCCAGTCTCATAATAAATATCAGCCCTCTTAAGAAGGGATGCCAAGGGATTTGGCAGGTGGATCGCATTTCTTACTGACTGGTGCCTCTGTCACCAAGCCCAGCAGCATCAACACTTCAGCCGCTGAGGCAAAGCTTTCCCAAACTTAACTCCAGAAGCTATTTGCTTTTGCTTTTGGAACTGATGGCATGAATGATTGATGTGTCAATGTGAAATCGCAGGAAAAAGTGTTACAGCTTAAAACATTTCCTGTGTAGAAATGCAGGTCATCGAGGTAGCAACTTATTTCTTCAGAATGATGTGTTTTGCTTTTCTTGTTTTCCATTTTTTTTCATCCAGAAATCGTATCTGAAATCTATTTTGATATGTTTTTTTTTATTTTTTATTTATTTATTTTTATTTGACTTTTTTTTTTTGATAAAGTGGCAGAATATATATATTTTTAAACTACAATTGCCTTTTAAATGGGATAAGATCTGTTAGAGAAATGACGGACGGGAGATTGGCAGAGAGACAAGCCATGATTTCAAAAGCAATAACAGAACTGCCCTTATCTCTCCTCTCTACAAACTCCCCCTCTTCTCTCTTATAAAAATGTACGTACACCTAAATACTTTAATAGTGCTATATTAATATATTAATAGCTAGTCCTGGGGGATATGGTGTTTCACTGTTTGTCCCGCTTACATTTTTAGGGTCATTCAAAACATAGGGACCCCTATGCTCTGATCTTGTCTGCTGCCCATCTGTCTGTCTGTCTCTCTGCCGGTGAACACAATAACTACCTTGATTTTACACCAATCTTCCACCAAACCTTTATCATACAGTCCTTGTAAGGATATTTTGGATTGCATTCATCTATAATCCGATAATATTTGTAACCAAATATTTGTAACCTTTAACGTACTGAATATGAGGACTCTATTTATATGCATGCACTGTTTGCATAAGTATAGAGAGCTGGTTATCCAGCTATGATGAGAATAACATTCTTTAGTTTTTAGGAGTATCAAGGGTCAGGGGTATATGAAGGCATCTTGCCTTTGTCAGTCTGCAAGTCACACTTTTTTATATATATAGCATCTAGAGAAACACTAATTTGATTGTGATGAAACTTGGGTAACGCTTTACATTAAGTGTCTCTAATGACTGTGTATTTACATAGTAATTACTTAGTAAATACGTGTGTACTTACACATAATTACAATGTTATTATGTACAGTTGCAATGTACTTAACGTGCAAGTCTTTTCATACAATATATTTAAGTACACAATTGTATCATAAAAGGGTTTGGTTTAGAGTTAGGATTAGGGTTCTATCATGTAAAAAAGTTATAAATTAAGTACACTGTAACTATGCATAATATTTAGGCATTTGTTAATTTGTATGACAACATAACATGCATAGAGTGAGAGTATGTCCAGGCTACTTTTTCGGCTTACTGATAGCTCTGTTTATGTACACAGCAGTGGCAGGGTTTGTACGGTGTGTAGTTGCTTTAGGTTCTATAATAATAAAGCCATTCTTAAGAGAGGTTCCAATTAAGAAGCATAGGAAGATGCAGAAAAACATGTCAATTCACTAATGGTGATGTTAGCTTCTGAAATGTAAGAAAATCATTTCCAGACATGACCAAATACACATCAAAAAAGGACACGGTTTTTCTTCCAGAAATAAACCCTGACATTGTTGTAATTTAAAAGTAATTAGAAAGTGTGATGGTAGATGATATCTGGATCGTTAATAACTGTGGCTCATCGCGGAAGCACAGTGCTGTTTGTCCTCTGCCGCTTTTTCATTTCTGTCTTTTATTTAGCTGCTAGAATTGTTTTCGTTTAAGGGCTGCAGATTGAGAATGGCAGTTCACAGCCTTGTTTAACTGGCAGTGCATAAGGGGCCTTGTATCCACAGCTAACGAGCCAAGCTATTGGCAAGGGCTATGTCAGGTTGTAAAAACTATCAAGGAAAGAGGTAGCAAAGACTGCCTTAAATCTATTCCATCTACATTCATGAAATATTTTGTTCCCTACCTGTTTACTATCCTTTTGTGTGTTCTGTATCATTCTCTATTTACTCGCTTTTTTTTCACAGTTGCAAAAGGGGTAGTAATTGTAGTTGCACACCCATAGTGGTCATTCACATATCCTTACAATTCCACTTTCAGGAGTCTTTTCAGAAGCTTTCCCCATGCTTTAAAAAGCACAATAGTTAGTAAGCTTGATAAATAATGATCTAAATTGAGAAACAAGAAAAAATAAGTAGTAGTAGTAGTAGTAGTAGTAGTAGTCGTAGTAGCCATGCAAACCAAGCAGACTTTAACGTCTAAATGTCTTTTTCAATTGCCTGTTCCCAGAGGCTGCAGTCCTCATTTTAAGACAACAGTTTGCTTTGATGGCATGCAGCCTTGGCACTTGAGTCTAGGTCTCTTTAACTTTCACTGAAGCTGTCCTCCTGGCCATGTACTGTAGGTGGCACAGTAGTAGTAGCATTTGTATTATTAACTAGCATCAAAACATTAGAACACCACCAAGGATGCACACATTCCTACCATGAACCACTTATTCGTTCAACAGCTCGTGATTGAAAAGCTTGGGCTGTACTCTAAACCCACTCTTGTTTCAATTCAGTCATACAAATATTATCGCTCCCTAATCAAGGGTATATGTTAGCCGTGGCCCAGGGGAGACAAACTTTTCACTTCTCCTTGAGAAATCGGGATGCATTTTAGAGGCTGTAAAGTAAGCGCTGCCATTTTCTTCAAAGCTGCATTAGCCTGGGGAATTCCAATCCACACCAATGCGCCGCCCCCCCCCGGTCGTTTCTTTAGATGTTACCACGTTTGAGTGACAAGCACAATTAATTGCAAATGACAAGTCATTGCACGAGGCTTTCAAGCTTCGATCATGTGTTTGTAAAGACATCCAACAAGGATTAACAACTTCCTTCCAGCGTTGGGGTAAATTCCCAATTTCAATTCCTTTTTAAAATCAATTCCCAATTTCAATTCCAATTCCCATTCCCGTTTAATCAATTCCAGCTGAGCTTTCTACCATGGCTAAAAAATATTAATTTCCAATTCCTTCAAAGGAACCTCCAAATTGCTCTGATATTAATAACCACACCATCGTTGTGATCTTCTCAGTCATCTTAATAAACTTTTTACAAAAAAAAAAAATACTAAACTGTATTTAAATCGCCACAACTACCTCACATAAAGATATTAAATAGAACAGCCAGGGGGCTTCCAAGTGGCACATCCAGTAAAGACACTCCATCCGTAGTGCAGGATGCGCCCTATAGCCTGGAGATCGCCAGTTCGAATCCAGGCCATGCCACTGCCGACCGTGGCCGGGAGTTCCTAGGGGGGGCGTTGCACAATTGGCCAAGAACTGCCCGGGTGGGGAGGGTTTAGGTCGGCTGGGGAATCCTTGGCTCACCACATACCAGTGACCCCTGTGGCTAGCCGGGTGTTTGCAGGCCTGCCTGTGTGCAACTCAGAACTGCAATTCAGAATCTTCAAACGCTGTAGTTCTGTAATGGCTTCATGGCAGGCTTGCAGTGCGAAAAAAGCAGATGTCTCACTGTTGTCAGTGTTTACCTGATACTTGTAATGGAAATCAAAGATGAAAGGCATTTTATGAATGATGTTTTCTTTCGCTTCTCTTCCTAAACAAACATGAAAGACAGCAAAGTGACCATGTATTCTTTGAACAAAGCAGCTCCACTAGCACTCCCACATCCAATGAGGAATAATTCTTCACAGGTTTGCCAATTGATCGCGTGCGAGATTGTAAGATGACTGCAAGCTTTTGCTGCTTCAAGAGCTGCCATAAGCAAGGAGGAATTCCCAAGCCTCCCGACAACTTCAAGAGCACTTGCAATTGGGTGTTTGTCTCATATTTGCTTAAATATAGCTTTTAGTATGCTCAGCATTTTCAATGTCTACTACGTGTATCTCTTGCCGGCTCAGCTTGTCAGACAATGTGCACCAAAAATTACAAAAACAGATCTCAGCAAAATATTAATAGAGGGGGAAGAACTCCCAATGGCATTCAGCTTTATTGAAGACTGAGAAAAACTTGAGCAATAAAGTGTTGCGGAGAAATGTAATAGCTGTTATGAGAAATTAAGAATACTGACCGTAAACTAAAGTGAACAAAATCTCAAAAGTTCCAATCTGCCTCTTGCAGGGCAGCCGACTGCCCTGGGTCTGATACACGGTTGTGTATAATGTAAAGCGGTTCTTTTAAGATGGAATTTGAAGGAATGGTAAAGGTGCCATTAATGTGGTCATAAGGGACTGGTACAGGGAAGATGAGGACTGCAGAGGATTTTGACATCTTGGCAGTAGCAGTGGGTGTGCACAATAACCCAAGCCACTCATCCAGAGTGTGATCAAGAAGCTGGATTGACCGGAATTGTATCCATGGATATATTTCCACCCTCATCATCAAATGATGTAATTTACTTGGGCTTGCTACAGCAGCGACAATACAAGTGCTTTCTAGAAAAAAAAACATTTTGTCTACTAGACCATGTGAAATGTATTTAATTGATATGCTTTTGTTTTGTAGGGTCCCATTTAACTAAATAAACTGGGAACCAGTTGATTTTCAGGATTTGTTTGAAGTAGGCTGTGTGGTCCAGTGGTTAAAGAAACAGGCTTGTAACCAGGAGGTCCCCGGTTCAAATCCCACCTCAGCCACTGACTCATTGTGTGACCCTGAGTAAGTCACTTAACCTCCTTGTGCTCCGTCTTTCGGGTGAGACGTAGTTGTAAGTGACTCTGTATCTGATGCATAGTTCACACACCCTAGTCTCTGTAAGTCGCCTTGGATAAAGACGTCTGCTAAATAAATAAATAATAAGTAATTGACGATTCCTCAAATGTTTTCTAAATAGTGTTTTAAACAATACTAGGCCTCAACTCTATTTATTATGGTTTGTTGATAATAATGAGAGGTCATTTGACCCGTCAGTGCTTATCCGGCTCCTAGTAGCTGGTTGAAGTCTTTGTGAAGTCAAGTCTTAAAGGATCCCAATGATTCAGCATCAACAACATGCCTAGGTAACCCATTCCATACCCTCACCACTCTGAGTTTAAAGAAACATCTCCCTGCCTTTGTTCAAAGCCAGCATCCCTAACTTTCAGCACATTCAGAAATACTTAAAATAATCTTCGATATTTATAGATGTGCATGAATAGATGAGAAAGCGAGTGGTGTGACTTTGTCCTGTGAGTTGTAAAACTTTCTTTGGCCCCTGCAGCAATCCTCAATTAAACCAAGTCCCACATGAAACGATTCTGGCAGTGATGCGTAGTGCCACTGAAAGCAGCAGCATACACTCCCAAGCAAACATGCGTGGCTCTTTGCTGTAGTAGCCTGAATCTGCTGCATGGTGATACCTATGTATTTCCTTTGGTTATCTCCCTTTCTGCACACTCTCGGCTGTGCCGCCTGTTTTTAATCCCCCAGCAAAACAAACACTACAAACACTTCTCCACAGCCTGGTGTACACAGAAGGAAATATGTTTGTGTTTGTATAACCAAGGTGACTTTCCCTTTGAAAATAAAGAAAGAAATGATACTCAGTATGAGCTTTTTCGCAGCCAGGGTGTAAGCTGTGGCTCTTAATATCTTACTGTGAGAGACTGAACTGCTCCCCCCTCAATCCCTAAGAGAAAGGGTGCTCCCTCCAGTCCAGGACAGGCTTGAGGCTTGAAGACTGAACTGCTCCCTCACCTGTTCAGGGTAGGCTTAATCACAAAAATAAAATCACAGAAAGGGTGCTCCCTCCAGTCCCGAGAAGGTTTGAGGCATGAAGCTCAACTGTTCCCTCCCTCACCCCCAAAGAGAAAAAGGGTGCTTCCTCCAGTCCAGGGCTGGCTTGAGGCATGGAGACTGAACTGCTCCCTCCGTCACCCTCCTAAGTAAAAGGGTAGCCCCTCTAGTCTAGGGCAGTGTCATTTAGGCACATTTCCACTGTAATGTTACCCTCCTAGAGAAATACAAGATCTCTTTTTAAAGACTAGACTATCAAGTATCAGCGATTATGCGTAAAATTGCAGAACACAATAATTTGTCCCATTTTACTAATCCACTGCTGATTATTTAAAGCAGCCTTATACATGGGTTCATTGGGGTGACTATAAAGCTGTCTGAATAGGTAGTTATGTTCCGGATCATTTGTTCGGCTTCAGTAAAGATGTGGAAACATGGACTTTGTCTCATTATTGCTGCCAAAGGTCACTTCTTACAAAGGAAAATGTGATCCTCGTAATTATTTTGCCGGATGCTTGGAAATTAAGAAGCTGTGAAATCAAAGAAAATCCTCAAACGCATCAATGGATTTGTAATAAGGGTAAAATGATGTTGTACATTATTGAAAGAAGTTGGGGAATTCACGTATGCCTTTGCAGAAACCAATAGACTTTGACTTCCTTTTCGTTTGGCCTTGTCGGGTAAGACAAAAACCAATTTGATTGGCTCAACCAAAGTGTGGCCCCCTAGCGCCGCAACATAGAATGGGCTGGGTGGGAGGTTGTTATTATTATTATTATTATTATTATTATTATTATTATTATTATTATTATTCCAGATTGTTTCAGGGTTTTTTTTTCTTTCTGATTTCTCAGTTTTTTCTGCCAAGTTCTGCCCGCCTACGCAGGTTTTCCTTTGTGAACGAGCTTGCTTTTCTCTGGGGCTCTGAACATGTGAGTCAGCTTCTTTGTTGCACCTTGTCTTGTTTTCTCAGCCTTGCTTCGGGTCAAGGAAAAGGTCCATTGTTTCTCTCCTCCTGCACGTAGGCATTGAGCAGGAAACGTGTGAAGACTTTCTTTCTTTGAAGTTATTTAAATCCTACAGTCAAGCTTAATCATTCGCAGTTACACTGAGCGAACATTATTCTTGTATTTTCAAGTCCTTTTAGTGACTCCATTTATCTGTAAATAAAACGTACGTAGTATGTTTCAGTGTGTGTGCCTGTGATTGCTTTTGTGCATGTTAATGTTTCATTCTCTATATCCGTGCCTCTGAGGCCGTGAATCCAACTGGAATGGTAACGGATATGCAAAGCAGACCTGGGCTCAATATAAAAAAAAATTGCAATTACTGCAGCATAATTGTAACTGTAATTGTAATTGAACAACACACTATTGTAATTGTAATGTCAGCAAAAAATGCTGCTATAATTGTAATTATATTTATAATTGGTACCAGGTCTGCGTTGTGTACCCTTTACAATTCCAGTTGGATTCACTGCCTCTTTAGTTTGACAGTGGCACTGATAAATAGAATAAAAATGATAGGCAATCAGTAAAAAGTTTTGCATTGAGTAACACAGAGTGCTTGACTTTCCTACTAGTCACTGAAGTTAGAATAACACACACCACGTAACATAGCTTTCTCTGTGACTGTATGTCTAGAAAAAGATCTATAAAAAAGTAAATATCAGTTATCCTCCTCCCCCCACATCTGTGAATTGTCTTTGAGTCTAAGACATTTGAACCTGCTGAGGTTGACGTTTTTTACAGCAGATTAATGAGAAAAGGGCTACGACACAATCCGTTTAGTTCCGCAACATGAACCAAAAGCAGTTCAATCAACGCTGGCACAGGGTGAAATTGGCCCTTTGTCAACACGCGTTCGCAGTCTCCAGCATTCATTCCATATATATTTGTGTGGCAGGAAAACCAAGAGGGTGACATCCATCTGGAGAGACTTGAGCTGTATAAAATAGAGGTATTGTGGGTATCCCCCCAGGCATAAAAGGTAGTAGGAAAAAATTACCTTTTTCCCTTCCCTGCCTCGAGTGTAGCACTTTCTCTAACCAAAAGCCTTCAAAAAGGGCAAACAGGAGACGCAAGCACAAAGCAGTCATTACAGCCAACCTAAGGGACCAGTCATTGTCAAGGGGGGCAGAGTCAGGCCAAGTAACCGCTCAGCACATCCAGACCATAACATAAGCTACTCAGCAATTCAAGGACCACCACCACCATCACCAAACGCAGCGCCGATGCATTGGCCAGCCTGTTAAAAAAACAAGAAAGGGACATCACAGGCAAGCACAGATTCAGAGATAAAGAGGAGCCACTCAACTGGATTGGAGTTTGAGTCTTGTCAGTTCACAGGGAATGGCACGGCAAAAAAGAAAAGCAATTATTGTGCACCACACAGCTGAGCATCAGTGCACAGGACACACACTTCAGCATTGCTGCTTGCTGCTAGGTCAAACCACAAAGCAGCAAAGCTCAGCTGCATGTTTCCAGTTCAGCAGTCTTTTTTTGTTTTTTTCTGAACGTGCAGTACGCAATCTGCTTGGGATTTAGAAAGATGGCACTGGGTTTTCCGAACAGGGATGAGGTCTGCAGAAATAAACAGGTCATTTTGGAATGTTTCAAGGCATTGAATTGTATACCAAAGGCAATAACCATGCAAATGGTTTAAACATTAAAGGTTTATATAAAAATAATGCAATCAGGGAGAAAACAAAACCATTGTTAGACTGTCAAACAGTATAAGCCGATGCAGAAAAATGAATTATATTTATATGCAGGGCTGGCTTAGAAAGGATCCCATTACTAAGAGGGCAGGGCATGTAAAACAATACTAACCGTTTTAATATCCCATCAAAGGGACTGGGCAAAAATAGTCAAACACATTACTTAGAGGAGTTCACAAATAACTGGGAAACAATGGTAGGTTTTGCAGTGATTCCATTACTGTTCATTGCATACATTTACAATTAGTACTACTACTAAAGCAGTTTAAGGACTAACCAAAACATGGGGTACTGATGGGGATAGCTTTCTACCACTTTCGGTAACTGCTTGCATTGTCAGTGTGATTGACAGCAGAAGAAACAAACACTAACACTTAAAAATGGCCAGAGGTCCCAACACAATTCTTGGAATCACGTGGAATGTTATCATGTTAAAAGGTATTGCATGGTGATGGTGATATAGCTGCATATTGGTACCTTGCTACCAAAATGGATTACCTGTGTAATTAAAGAAACTAATTAATTTGATGTCTGCAAATGAGTGTGAACAATACCAATGGCTATGTTAGCAAGTTTCCATACGGAAATGGTCAGGAGAAGATTCAGCGAGCTTGTCTCACTCACACTCTCAAGTGCCTGTCTTATATATCCTACCTAACAGTGTGCGTGTGAAGTTGAACTTTGTGAACTCTGCTTACTGCTTCAAATAATGAAATCACTGACATTTATAAACTGTGTAATTGGCAACGGGCTGAACAAATCCCAAAGTTTTTAGGGTGTTTTCCAACCGTGTATGCTTAACGTATAAATACAAGAGGAAAAAAAAATCTCTTTTTCACTAGTATCTCTGTATGTAGCCATCTTGTGTATCAAAAGTGAATTGCAATTGCCACTTCCCCCACCCCCTGTTCAATAACAAGTCAGCCATACAAAGAAAAACAGTTGTTCTGTTTCCTTGTAAACAACTTCTAAAGACACCTCCTGCATTTATCGCCACAGAAACAGACTGCAGTGTTTTCCGGAAGCTCTTTGTCTGCAGAGAGGATATGGGACTAGATTTATGGATTTTTCTTTTCCTTTTGTTTTTCTGTGTTGTGTTGCATTAGGAACAGCAGTGTGAGCCAGGCTGATGGATTTCTTTAAAACCCAAAAATGCAATAGAATACAATATTTATATTTGATATTCTTCAAGGGGGCTACCACAATGTCTGTATGCCAGATTAAAGACTTACTGTCTCTTATAAAGACAATTATAAAGGGAAGATATCAGGCACAAGTTTGAAAGACTAAAAGCTTCAGACGAACAGAGGATATGTTACCTTGAATTTGGTTCTTTGCACTTGGTGCTGTTGAAGCCCAGATTACGTGGTTCATGGTGCAGAGGTCTGCTGATCCAATATTCATTTATTCTCATTCATTTCTAGATCCGCCTTTAACTGTCAGTGAGCCTATTCTGGGATGTTTAAACTGCCTAGGACTGAACAGACATCCTTATTCAATTCAAATCATGTGTCAAAATGGTCTTTCACTTGTTGAATGGAATGAAGTCTGATTAGTGCCAGGCAGTTAGGATTCTCCAGACTCAAGTTCAAAGCCAGGTCAAAACAGATCTAGAGAAAAATGATAATAACTCAATATTGTGGCATCAAGACTCAAAATGGCATTTAAATCTCCTTGCTTTAGCGACACTAAGTAGTATGATTATTATTAGTTTATTTAGCAGACGCCTTTATCCAAGGCAACTTACAGAGACTAGGGTGTGTGAACTATGTATCAGCTGCAGTGTCGCTTACAACTACGTCTCACTCGAAAGACGGAGCACAAGGAGGTTAAGTGACTTGCTCAAGGTCACACAATGAGTCAGTGGCTGAGGTGGGATTTGAACCGGGGACCTCCTGGTTACAAGCCTGTTTCTTTAACCACCGGACCACACATTATACTGAATGACCCTTTATAAAAGGTATTTTTGCAGTTTTCCCATGCTTTTCCCACAGTTATGCTATGCATTTACCATGGTTTGCCATTTTTTTTAAACATGCTTTACCATACCTCTATGCTTTACAATGCTTACCTAAGCTTGACTGACCATGCTTTCACTGTGTTTCATTATACTTTGCTATACTTTTAATCTGGGTACCTTTTATATGGGGGAATGAGCTGGGGTTTTAAACACACATCTTTAAGGATTCTGACCCCTGTCGGAGGTCTGTAAGCACCCATGCAGACGAGCCTAGTTCTCTGGCATTGTGCTCAAGACACCTGCTTGCAATATGCGTGGCCGACGTTTTGTGCCCAGCCTCCATCCTATTACCTTTGTGCCTATCTTAACAGCCATTGTAGTTTCTCTGCTGCATTTCCGTTGACAATCACTTGTGAAGATTGCAATCACTATAAGCATGTTTCTATAATTGGAATCCTGTTGTGCATAATACAAAGTGCGTGACTAAGAGGGGTGGGGGTGGGTGATGGGACAGGGACCCTGCAAGATTATTTTGCATGTCTCCTGTGGAAAGGTATGTCTGCGTTGCTGGATAGGCCCGCAGTGTTCTTTGGCCTGACTTATTAATCTCGACTCTATAAATCAAACAAATTGCTTCGGTGGACTTTGTTAGAAAAAGATTAAGGGAGCTGCAGACCAATGGCAAGAGCGGTGGGGAAATGAACCCTGGGAATATGTGTTATTCTGAGCCACAGCAGGGCTCCAGACATAATGGGCAGGGCGTAATTACAAAGGACAACGAGGCGTGCTTAGAATGTAGAAGGAAACAGATTCAAGGGAATTTGGAGGTCAAGCAACCAAAACAGCCAAGAACGCTTGAAACATTCAGTTAAATTCAAATTACAGAAAACAATGACATACACAATTTGAACGACATTTTAAAACCAGCATTTTACCGTGAAGAAAGCCTAGCAGAACTATCAGCAGAGAGCATTAACTGCAGAGGCAACGTACATATTGTATGTAAATGGCAGTATACACATCTCTTCTACACGCGGCCAATTGTACCCCAGCTTATCAATTCCTTCTTCCTGTGTCTGGGGTTGGTTAAGCTGAAAAACATCCTCCCACAACTGCAGCTGAGCTTCAGGGCTAATTTGTTTTGTCTTTGTTGACCCCTACATGTACTGGTTTGTGACATAAATCAGAACGAAACATTTGTTCCTACTGTGGTCCTATTCAAACAGCCTCACTCCAGTGTAGCTGCCCTTGTGCAACCATTGCCCCTCAGTACAGAACCACATTTAGTTATGGGAGTATGCAAAATTCACTGGTGGATGACAGTACACAGTAAACTAATTTGATAAAGGCTTCTTTAAATAATTAACAGAAGACTGTGTTGCTTTATAATAATCCCATTTTTTTTATTGCACCCTTCCTGCAGATGCATCAAAGTGTTCTGCATTCTCTTGACATTTAAGAAGAAGGTCAAACAATAAAACTCAAAAAGCCTTTTCTTTCAAGTAAACAAAGTGATAAAAGGCTTGTGAATTATACACTAGGCAGAGACGTTTAATTGAAATTGAAAAGACCATTGTTTGTTTTTTTTCCTGCTAATTGCAAAGGGTTTTTTTTTTTTGTTAATCTTATATCATCCAAATTGGTATTAAAGATCCCTTAGTCATTCAATCCTGTGCGTTTTCCAAGTCTGTTATACGCTGCCTGCCACTTTATTAAGAACAAGTGCCTAATATCGACCACTGTTTGCACTCATGATATGAACTGACATAGACTCCACTGTTGAATGTGGAATGTGTCTTGAGGGATCTGTTCGGTCATTATTATGTCTTTCAAGTTCATCCCATACATGCTCGATTGGACTGAGATCCAGGGATTGTGGTGGCCATGGAAGAGGCCTGAAGTCTCTCACATTCTCCTCAAACTGTCAATTCTGGCTCAGTGGATGGGTGCATCATCTTCTTGAAAGTAGTCATAGCCATTGGGATACAAGTACAGCATTGTTGGGTGGACGAAGCTACGGCATTCATTTAGCCTTCCAGAGTAATCAAGGGACACAGGGTCTGCCAGAATATACTAGGAGAACATGTCCCACACCAGGGCTTGACAGGTCATAAGTAGGGGTCTACTTAAATCGCGGTAAATTTACGTATTTTTCACGGGTATGTTGCGGAATAAAATTAGGATTTCGCGGAAATTTCGCGGACATGTTTAAACATTAAATAAACCTAAGTAGACAGTATTTCAGAACACTATAAAGCCTAAAAATAGTGGTACTTGCTTCCTTACTAAAACAGAGTGCTGGCATTTGTTAAAGGCGAGTATGCAGCATCCCCCTGCAGTTGACTTGCCCATACATTGAGACTGCACGCCTGCATCCACTGAATTGGTTGGAAGTTAAAGCAAAGCTTTGCCAAGTTATACAGATGTGGAAATCGATTAGAAACAGCCCAAAACTCGGTTACACAAGGGCATCTGGCATACTTTAATGAAGTCAATGTATGCAGCACGTTCGTTGTCATGTTATTTGTCCCATCCAATAATTTATTTTATTAGTACCGAGTCAAAACAAAGAAAACGTGACTATTCGGGTCTAAAATTCCAACTGTAAGCAGCAGGTTGAAGCGAGGTGGCTGTGCTGGATCGTTTTAGTACTGATTTAACTTGCAGACAGGAATACTTTTTGTCTGGGCTGACTTTCCAGTTTGGTTTCTGAAAGATGTTTATTTTACGTTCTGTTCAGCAGCCTCTGTGGTAGCCTTTTGTTTAATGTGTGATTCTGAAGCTAAACAGCGATTGATCGTATTTTCTCCAAATACACATTAAGATATGGAAAACAATTACCTCAGTCTGCATGTAGTTTATTTGGAAATATCTTGAAACGATCATCAGCCGAAATATAGTTTGCTTTCTTTGTCGTCAATTTCTACTATTTTACCTCCAATGCTGAAAACTAGATTTTAGCAACCTAAATCAAAACAACAATGCAGCACCAACTTTGTCCCACCCCCTCCTGCACAGTACAGGTCACATAAAAGCAGTAAAGACGCATTGATAGGCTGATTAAAACTTTGTCATTTGAATAGTAAACAAGAACGTTAACAGCTCTGGAGAAATTCTTTTGTAAATGTTACTTGTGGACATTTTTGTTTGTTTTTTGCTTAAGTGCAATGCACACAGGACGGCGAAGGAATAAGAATGGGCTATCTACAGAAGGAAGATACGTAGTTTGCGTCACTTGCGTTGTGCAGTAGTTCATTTAAACGCGGTTTCTTTTTTTTCTTTCCTCTCCGTACTTGTTTGTATGCATTGGCCCCTAAGAGGTGAATTTCAGGTGACCCTCAATTTCACGATTTCGCAAATCGCTGAATTAGGTAGGTCCCTAGTCATAAGGAATATGGCATTGTATATGAGATCCATAATACCCTTTACAGAAAAAACACATTGGGGTCCCATTATAATCCCAGTATATTACCCTAGCAGATCCATTCACAGATCAACATTACCTGCAATGGAAACAACACAATTTGGAGAATTGATATAGTGGCACACTGACTTACCTGGCACTTTCAAAGAACTGCAAAGGATTACCTATTGAGTATTGGTTCCTGCCATGATGATACCGTCACTCTACCAATGACAGACTCCATTGTTTCTGCTGCCATTGTGCCTTACTGCAGAACCATTGCCATCATAGTGCCTTGATTTGCACTGAGATCACTTGACAAGGCTATTTACTTAGGGAGGCAGTGTGGTCCAGTGGTGAAAGTCCTGGGCTTGTAACCAGAAGATCACCGGTTCAAATCCCACCTCTGCCACTGACTGACTCACTGTGTGTGACCCTTAGCAAGTCACTTAACCTCTTTATGCGCCATCCTGCGGATGAGATGTTAAATCAATGTCCTATTGTAAGTGACTCTTCATAGAATACACAGTTCACAGCCTACCTCTGTAAAGCGCTTTGTGATGGTGGTCCACTATGAAAGGCGCTATATAAAAATAGATATTATTATTATAAAACATAAATATAGGTGCAGAATAGGTGAAAAAAGAGAATGTGTGGTTGTCTCTGTAAGTATGTTCATGAGCCTAAGAAATAATTAATTAGATGCATTGTTTTATTGAAAATCCAATATGCCATTACCATAATGCTGTTTGTGCAATAAAGAGGAGAATGATCTCTAGCTTCCCCAGGTGCCCACGTAACCTTTTTATCCTTGAAATCACTAATTAATCCCGTTATAAATCACCCTTTGATGGGGGCCTCGCTTATTTTGTTATGAATCATCTGACAGTTCTGAACCTTAAAGTAAGTCTCCTTTGCATGTTTATGGTGCTGGGATGCCATGACATTAATTAGAATAAAGGGGTCCTGAAACGGTTGCACACAGTCTGTCTATTCCTGGTACCTTGGTACTGCTCTAGGTTACCATCAGTCTGTATTGGTGTATGCCATCCTGTGTGTCAACATGTGAGCTTGGTAACTCTGCGGTACTTAGGAACATTACTATGGCACCATGGCATTATTTTCTTTGGTGGCCAAGGTAATTCTCCTTCAATAGTGGACAAAACAGGCTGCTTGAGAGCTTTGATATGTGGTTATGCCATTCTGACATGAGGAGGTTAATGGAAACTATATATAACCCCCACAAGATTCCTTTCACATGTTTTAATTTAAATGTGTTCAGTCGGATCGTATCTCCGAGGTACGGACGGTAATGGGCTGCAGCTGGTGAAGCTGGGAATGCTGGCTTTACGTTGTCTCGCCCCTGTGGGATAAGGTTGCTACCAGGCTCCAGAATCTCGGGACACTTTAAGGCAGGTCAGGTTTTTTAGCTCGCCTCTCTAAACTGCAATGTATTCGACATGTAAAGTGAGTGTGAATTGCTTGAGCAGTTTAGTAAATGTATTTAATTGTTTAATTGTGGTGGCGATTCTATCCAGAGAGCCTCGTAACAGCGATTAATCGTATTGCTTGAATTCTTTATTAAAGTAAACAATATCTATCAAAATAGTGCAACACCATTATTATAGACAACTTTGCACTCACCTGCAGTCTTTCATTTGACCTTGTGGCAGCAAATAAAGTTTCTATTTGTTTAATATTTATTGCTTCCCACCTAGTCAGAGATCCAGAAAACCAATTGGCTGCTGTTTAGGTTTGAGGTGAGGTAGGTGTGTGTTTTTGGTAACAATAAAGTAAAACAATTCACTTAATTTAGCGACAGTTCGCACAATTCACACTCACTTTACTGAATACATTGCAGTTTAGAGAGGTGAGTTACAAAACCTGACCTGCCTTAGTGTCCCGAGATTCTGGAGCCTGTTATCAACCCTACTGTGGGCTGCCGCTCTGTAATAATGCAAGTCACTGCCTCTGGATATTTTTAATTGGTGTTGTATAATTCAACTTACATCACACAGATGCTGAACAGACTGCACACCCTGGGAAGCTTACAATGCAGCCCTTTCATACCGCAAAAGACACAAGTTCATATAGGGTTCTGTTTTACTGATCCAAACTTGTAAACCTGCTGGATTGTGGATATACAATGCATGGCAATCATATTAGGACCTTTGTAGCTTATTAAAACTATAATACTCCCATTCACCATGCCTCTATTATTATTATTATTATTATTATTTATTTCTTAGCAGACGCCCTTATCCAGGGCGACTTACAATTGTAAGCAAATACATTTCAAGTGTTACAGGGATGGTATTCAGGGATGGTAATGAGACTCCTATTGCATAGCAGTTTCACGCATTCCAAGTTTTAATATGTGCTTGATTAGCCACAGTGTCTAGGTAACAAGCTCAGGTGCGTCTTATTAAGCTCATAGTAAAACCAGGAATGGATCAAACTGCTATGCAATGTGTCTCATTTCCATCCCCGTCCCTATTGTGCGCAAATGGTTTTAAGGAGCTTGACAAGACTTCAGGCCTCTTCCATGGCCACCACAATCCCCAGATCTCAATCCAGTTGAGCACATTTGGGATGGACTTGATCATTCTTTCTTGCTGTTTCTGCTTCGATCATTATTTAGAAAGCTTACTAGCAGATGTCCTTTTTTTAATCACAGGGTCGGCTTTCAATGATATCCGTAACGTCTTGAAAAATGGTTTGAAAAAATGACCACTTGGTGTGCAGCTGTCATTTTTGTCCCCTTTGAAACTGTGGTCATGCAGAGAGATGTACTAACTCACAGTTACCACTGTAGCAAAGGGGACATATCTTACTGCAACCCTTTGACATATCAACTAAACGGCAATAAGGAAAATACAGATCGTGGTCAAATGATGGACCGCACACAGGGTTCTGATAGTTTATCTGTCTGGAATGTCCCTCATCATACATCAACAGCATGTGTCATTCTTGCCAGTAGGGAATGAAATAGTTAATTTAGTAATTTTCTGTAATGTGTAGTGGGAGGAAAACTTGTCAGTTACAACGTGTCTCGACTTTGCAAAAAAAAAAATTATATATACATGTTGTTGTATTCTGAAATGAGCTAAAAAGGTCAAAAAACGTGTTTACTGATGCATGCCTTTCATACCCAGCAAGCAAGCAGTTTATTTATATCTTTGACAAGTCTTCCATTCCAGCTGTACACCCAGCATCAATTCCGGGTTTTTTTTTTGTTAGTTTGCCTGTTTAAGATTTGAAACTGTGACCTAAACAAAAATGGGGCCAGATGTTGATTTTTTTTTTGGCAGGTGTCTAAGAAACTCTTCCGCTGGCTATACCCTGTAGGACCGGAGTAGAAAACACAGAACACAATGAAAATAAAAAGCAGGGTTACCTTTCTCAGTTTGTTTGTTGTTTTAAGAAGCAAGACATTATTTCAAACGGGGGTCAAAGTTGGACTTCCGTGTGCTGAAAGATGAAACGCGGAGAATGTAAAGCAAAGCGCTGCATCGGGCCATTACCTCTGTGGACCTGTCCATCAGTCAGCATTGCAAACACCTGTGACATGATAAACAACACTACTTCTCTTGGTTCCCAATGATGCCATTGACATCAGGAAGGACAAGATGTGAAATAGTTTGTAGGAGAAACGTTTACAATAGCCATCCACACCTGGCTTCCAAATAACATGTTTTAAAATCAGAATACCAATAAAGGTTAGCTTTTTGGACTTTTTTAACCCTACTTAGTAATAGAAAGAAAGAGGGGTCTAGTGTAATGATCTGAACAGTGGCGGGTGACCTTAAATTCCATTACTACAGCTATCGGCAAAAGATTTGCATCACCCTATAGAATTAACTCATTGTGCTTCATAAAGACAAATGAAACCTGCTGAATAATGTTATGTTAACATATCGAATTGCATACTGCTTTGTAGTTTTGCATATACTAAATGAAAAAGTGACACAAATTTGAAAATGTAACATTTTAAAATCTAATAGTGTACTACTATTATGGCTTCCGGTAGGCTTTTGCGATGTCATTTTGTAGTTTCTTTGATTACATGATGTTAAACAAAAGCTCTAAATTATACAGTGCTCACCCTTTATAATGCTATAGTGGGGAGCCATAGTTACAAGACTGTGCTATTTGTGTTCCGCCTTACAACGAGTATAAAAGAGCTCCTGTAATGGCATTATGACGCATATGGGAGCCACTATAATGGGACGCATTATAACGGGTGACCACTGTACCGGCATAGTCATTTGATGTCTCAATCCTAAAGTTCTAGGTGATGCAAGACTTTTGGCCACAGCTGTACATATAAGAACAGTCAAATCTCTATCAATCAGGTTTATAGTTTGCATTAAAAAAATGACCTCAGTGTCTTATACTGACAATAAAAAAAAATAAAAAATCTTGAGGTGTTCTAATACAGTTGCACACTGCTGTACCTGCTGCTACAAGCTGTTCTTCAGTGCAAAAATTGCATTTTGTCCTATTAGGAGCCATATTGCTTCTTGGTTGAGATGCTATAGCCGTGCTGTGGTTGCAGATTAATAACTGAGGTCTGTGTAAATGAGCAGATTTTTCAGGTACCATCCAGGATTTAGTTGGGAACCTCTGCTCTGAGCTTCCCTGGGTATTGTGACTGCAGGCTCCGGCTCTATGGATCTTGTTTCTCTGCTCACAGCTGCAAGCACGTGCCTAATAGAACTCTGAATTGATTTTCAAGAGGACAAAAATAGGTTTTGAGTAATGGTGTGTTATTGCATTCACGTGGCAGGGCTGTCAGCGATGCGAGTGCTGTGTCTACAAAAAATGCAATTTAATACGGCTAGGTAGAGCAGAGAGCTTATGCTCTGGCCTTTTATATATCTGGAGGCCAGGGTTTGAATGCAGCTCAGGCCTCCAGTGAAATGACCATGCATATAAATCTGGACATTTGCCACCGGAAACCTTTGCAGGTTTTCTTCGAAACGGAGGGCTAATGCTGTATATGAACCTTCTTAGAGAAATGGGGGTTCCTCCAGGCCTGAGGCATGGAGACTGAACTACTCCCTCACCCCCCTAATGTGGAAATGAGCAGATTTCTGTTTCAGGGACAAGTCTAGGGCAGCCTCGAGGAAGGGATACTGAACTGTTCCCTCACCTCCCTACTATAAAAAGGATGGTCCCTGCAGTCCAGGGCTTATTATTATTGGTTTGTTCCCAGTATAAAACATATATTTTTATTTTCCAACAGTAAACGCAGCCTGGAAGAACCAGGTGTACCATATCCACTCGACTCACAATACCTTATCAGAACTGTTAGTTCGTATGACATTGCCCAACCTTGACCTGTCACAAAGCCTATTCGCACTGGAGCAATCTGCTGGGTTTGCCTGCTGGACAGATTAATGACTGCCTTGCTGCTCTGTGGATTTTTACCTTTCTCAGCCACTCTTAATGTGTTCTGTTTTCCTGAAGCCTTGGGCTATTCTGCTGCTTTGGTTGGATACACACACACACACACACACACACACACACACACACACACACACACACACACCTACCTACAGACACACACACACCTACCTACAGACACAAACACCTGATTAAACTTAATGACTTGGACGGTAACTATTATCTTGCATCTGTAATGTGTTTTGTTGCATCTTGTCTGGGATAGGTTTGTAATATAGGCAACATTTTCCATTGTGTCTCTTATTACTGTGTATTTACCTAGTAGTTACTTAGTAAATACATGTGCACTTACCCATAATTACAATGTTATTCTGCATCGTTACAATGTAATTAATGTGTAAATAACCTTAACTCTAACTCAATCTAACTCTAACCCTATTTTGATGCTACTGTGTATTTACATAAATTGTACAGAAAGATTTACACATTAAATACATTGTAACAATGCATAATACCATTGTAATTATGTGTAAGTACACATGCATTTGCTAAGTAACGACTAGGTAAAGTGTTACTAAATAAATTAGTTATTAGTGCCTCTGTACACCACTTGTAATGGGCTTTTTGTCCTCGTACAAGGGTCTAAATGACCAGAAAGGACAACAGGAACTATAGTTAGGGCCTTTTGTTTTACATAACTTGGCTTTTAACCTGTAATTTAGTCCTACAGCCACAAGATGTCACTATAGCCTCCACCGTAGGCCACGTAATGAGAAATCAATAAGCAATCATCCCATTACATTATTTTAACCGTTTTGAATTGCTCATCCCAATACTACAAATTACATATTAGAAGATTAATAAACAGAACACTGTAGGTGGCTACTGACATTTATTTAACCCTTACATCCCTGTGAATATGTATAACTGGATTTTAAAAGGATTTTTTATGCAAATAATTTCGTAAAAAAAATAAATAAATAAATAATAAAAAGTAATTCCATTTTCTGGATCTCACCGGGCACAAATATATATTTCATCAACAGAAGAGAAGATATTGTTTTTTTTAATGGAGTTCCCATTTCTGGCTCCGATCCCTGAACAGTCTAGATATTATAACCATTTATTGGAATCTGGGCATTTGATAGATTCTGCAACATATGTAAGCTGTGTGTATTTATTTGTTGTCTGTTTTGTTTTTATTGGTTTTGTTTTGTTCTTTGAATATAATGTATATAAAAAAAATGTTGTTCATAAGAAGTCCATAAGTGTTACTTATGTTTGCATGAAAGACAAAGAAAATCCATTCTCAATTCTTGTGCATTATATTTTGCTATTAACCATTGTCAGTTGGTGAACTTTGTCTTCTTTCATGGTTGCTCTGTGAAAATGTGCCCATATGAAGAAACACTTCCTTCAACAATTGATAACAACTGACAAATATATTTGAGCCTTTCTTGCTAAATTGGGAAATAGTTCTTCTGCATTTCAAGGTCAAAGAAATTCCACTGCCATTTCCTTTTGCATATAGTTGATATCCCTCCAGTTCTGATTTACAGTAAACGTGAAATCTAACGGGAGGGGTTCTTTATCCAAACTACAAACATTTTGTGGGGTCCCAAATCCTCACTGCCTTCAGAAACTTGTGAGCTGGTTAAATAAAACATGGTTTTATTCTGCATTGATCAGAATTCTTGGAGAGCTTTAACATCACACTGTTTGTTTATTCTGCCATCTGTGCTGTGCAACTCTTGTGCCAGTGCTCGGTATGTATTTATCAATTCTGCAACTTTATTATACGTTTGATTAATTCTGTCTTTACGGTTTTCAAAATAAGTTATATTCATCAGTGTGCAGCACACCATGTGGATATTGGTGCGTGTAGTCTCTCAAAAAATGCTTTTTGAGTTCGTTGGTGCATCTGTGTGTTCGAAAAAAGCAAGTCTCGGGGTAAACTTTTTCTTTAAACGTATCAATTTCCAGAATGGCAATAATTGTCCCTCGTAATTGGGGGTGTTTTTTAGTTAGACAGACTTTAATGGGTTGGTTACTTAATTAATCTTTTGATCAGTTTAGCGGAGTGGCTACACGGACATCTTGAGGTTTAGGACTGAATTGCAGGTTAGTCATGTCGTTTTCATTCTCCTGTGAATTTCACAGGGCCCTAGCTATAGCACAGTGGTGTTCTAACTGTGGCTCACCACACTATGCAGTGAATGGTGTCAGACACAGCCTTTAACACTGATGCCTTCCAGCCGCTGTTGTTGGCCTGTGTGCTGTTCAAGGAGTTTAAAGCTGAGGGGAAATACAAAGCCACTTTTTCAGGAACAGTGTCTTCAAACCTAGATCCAGGAGACCTTTGTACCAAATTATGTTAATCACACATATAAGGCATGCATTCATGCATGAATTAACATTTCTCACAATCCCCTGGTGGGCGAGTAAGAGGATATGAATGCATACCTAAAATAAAAAGATTATATATAAATAGCAACAAAAAAAATGGATTTAAGATTTCAAAAGCGTAAACTAAACTAGAATATTAAATACAGTTTTCAACAGCAAAATGTTATAAAAATGAAATGAAACTTCGAGATCCTAGGATCTTGTGATCTCGACAACACAAATGGTAATTCTGAATTTCCTTAGAGCGCAGAAACTTTTTTTTTTTCATTTACAGTGATGTACAGGTGCAGAAGTTTTGTTTGTGTTGGAACTTTGTTTATAAAGGGTTTACATTAGTGTGTGTAATTTACAGTGCATTCTTTTAAAGACACTAGAGTCTTTGTATTGGCTAAAACAAATCAAATATGACTGCAGCTACGGTATCTAATCGGTATTTTTTGGTAGCACCAAAAACATAAACACGTCATCTTAAGCAATGGTAATGTCAAAAGAAAAAAAGATTCTCAATTGATCTTAAAGGTTACATGTTATTGAAGTACACTGTTGACCTTTCAGGCTCAATTGGAGGATAACCATAATAACTAAAACTATAGCCTATCACAGTTGCTAAATTGCTTGTATTTCATGTACAGAAGGGACTAGAGAAATGACAAAGCACCTGCAAGCTTTATTATCTAGGAGAATTAATGCATTGCTTGCCTGACGCTGTCAAGCAGCCATTACTGTGGCATTAAAATATTTCTTCTTTGCAGCTGTGTCACTGGTCCCCCACTGTTGTGCTGTATAGACTTTTGTTGCTTACTTTGTGCATAGATTTTTCAACCACATAGTAAACTGAGATAATTGCAATGCACTTTCTTAGATTTATGTGCAAAAAGTGTAGGGTTACCATATTTACAGAGCGAACACTTTTTTTCTTCGTCGAAGCTGTAGCGATTCTGAATCAGTTAAAATAACTGTATACAATAACCCTTTTCTTTAATCACCAGAGGCTGGGTGGTCTGGTGCTTAAAGAAAAGGGCTTGTAACGTTCAAATCCTGGCTCAGCCACTGACTCACTGTGTGACCCTGAGCAAGTCACTTGTGCTCCGTCTTTTGGGTGAGACGTTGTTGTAAGTGACTCTGCAGCTGATGCGTAGTTCACACACCCTAGTCTCTGTAAGTCGCCTTGTTTAGCAAAGGTGTCTGCTAAATAAACTAATCATAATTTAAAAGTTAAACATCCGGGTGTATTTATTACAGATCGTAACACTTTCATTTTAAATCATTTATAGAAATGGCTGTGCTAATCAAGACACAATTGGGACTAACTTAAAAGGCTAACCTGGCTGGTGGCACTTCTAAGATAAAAATTGCAAAAACTAGAGAGGGTCCAGGAAGTCAAACAGAATATAAATTTATTAAACAAATAATACGATTGTCAGATTCATGCCCAGCCTGCACCCTGTTACACACACACAAGGGCATATCTGAAAAACATAATGCAATCAGAATGCCAAGAAGTTTTGACCGCTGGATATAAACTGTCCAGGGGAGCTTGAGTTTGACACCTCTGTACCGTTATTGTAAACTTGCTGATTCTGAAAGACTGTCTAATCCATGCTGATGTCTGATAATGCTATCCCCAGGATGCCTCCAGCTGACACATCTTTGGTGATCTCCTTACCAGATAGGTCCGAACCCCCCCGGATCAATCGACATGATTAATAGCAGGAAAATACCATAATTAATTACATTTTGCTGAAACCCTTTTTTTTTCTTAACCCCCTGCATCGTTCAATTGATTCCTGGCAAGACTACTCTAACCCACAGAGATGGCAATGATAATGCTCAAGGTAATGAATAGTCCCTTTGCCTTCTAAACTGGTTCAACTAAAATGAATGATTATTATTATTATTTGTTTATTTAGCAGACGCCTTTATCCAAGGCGACTTACAGAGACTAGGGTGTGTGAACTATGCATCAGCTGCAGAGTCACTTACAATTACGTCTCACCCGAAAGACGGAGCACAAGGAGGTTAAGCGACTTGCTCAGGGTCACACAATGGGTCAGTGGCTGAGGTGGGATTTGAACCGGGGACCTCCTGGTTACAAGCCCTTTTTGTTAACCACTGCATTAATGTCTTCCATTCTCACAGGCTCTAACATCCCCTCCCTCCCTCCCTCCCTCCCTCCCTCCTCTCCAATGTTAAATACAATTACCAATTAATGAACCAACTGGTTTTGGTCTTTAGACAGAAGGTTTCTAATTTTAAGTAAAATCCAATTGTTTCATCTTAATACCCAGCAGTAGAGCTTCATTACTGTAATCTATGAGCAATTCTTCAGGGAGAGCTTCTGCCGATATTACTGTACAGTACTTAGGATGTAAAGCGGTATAGTTAAGCAATTGATTAACATGCATGAATACTAATGCAATATCAACTATGTAGGGCTTCCCCTCTGCGTGGTTCTGTATGTATGCCGAAAAAAGGGCATATTGGGAACATTCGTTTTGTAATGGCAATAAAACCCAAAATACTGGGCATTCATTTGGTAGTTAACTATGTCTGTATGCCATGGTCTACCAGACAGTAAGACCCTTCAATCACGGTTCTATTGCTCAAGTAACCCACTGATTTGGGGGTGCAATACAGTCCCAGGATAAGATCACGTTTTTGCACAATGTGATGCAGCAGGCAGCAGTGAATTTCTAGATCGCTTGACAAGTTCAGGGAGGGTTTCATGAGGAACTCAGTAAAAAGTAATCAGGCACATCATCAGGCATTTCAAAGGAGTTGAACCAGGTGGTCTGTCGTACAATCGTTTGGGTGGTATCCACAATTGTACCAAGCTAAGTTTCCTATCTATGTATCTATTTTATAATGCGTCTACGTTTTCTCAAAGTTTTGGGCAGATCAACTTCATGAACTCTACAGCTATGGCCAAAAGTATTGCATCACCTAGAATTTTAGGATTGAGGCATAATTAAAAAAATAAAAAATGATATATATATGTAAGCAATGAGACCCAACACAGAGGGCATTACCAGGTATTATACGTTTGGGTAATGGGGCCCGAGATGAAGTCAAGGGCACTATTACATCCAAACGGTCATATAATGCCTGGTAATGCCCGATGTGGAGGGTCTTATTGCTTATATACTTCAATGTTACAGCATAGTTAACTATTTTTTGTATAGATTTTAACTGAATTTATTCAGGTTTGTTCGTTTCTTTACCGTAAAATGGGTAGAAGACATTGCTTCAACATCCCGAGTACCTCCTCCGAGTACCCGCTATGCCCCTGCCCGCAGGCTGAGGTCCTCAGACTCTGGCCTGCTTGTTATCCACAAGCAAAAGTGCACCACACTCGGAGAACGCTCATTTAGCGTGATACACCCACTGTCTTTCGCTTTAAATCAACTCTCAAGACCCACCTGTTCTCTCTTGCTTTCCATGCTCTTTAAGCCTGATACCTGCTATTAGCTGCTGTGTTGCTGCTACTATGTCATGTATTATGTTACTGTCATGTATTATGCACTTTCCACTGTATTTAATGTACTATTTTATGTATTATGCATTGTTTTTACTGTATATCATGTATTATGCATTTCTCTGTATTTAAAGTATTATGGATTTTCTTGTTGTGACTGCATCTTGTAAAGCGCTTTGTGATGGTGGTCCACAATAAAAGGCGCTATAAAAAATAAAGATTGATTGATTGATTGATTGATTGAACATTCCAGCAAAATGACTGGGATGAAGTGAGGTGGGGAAGCATATTAGCGTTGCGCTATCCACTGATGCCTGTGCAGCACTGACATGTTTATTTTCCAACAATCAGCCTGGAGGAGTCTTTTCAGAAGCAGCCACTGCTGGGATAGTTTCTGTCATTTCTGTGGTCCATTCTGTACGTGTGATACAAGCAATTTGACAGCTATGACTGGCTATAGACCTTGATAGTAAGAATGGAAAATAATTATCTAAGCTGAACCAACAATATATTATTATACAGAAAACAACAAAT
This sequence comes from Acipenser oxyrinchus oxyrinchus, assembly GCA_030684275.1. Lineage (NCBI taxonomy): Eukaryota > Metazoa > Chordata > Actinopteri > Acipenseriformes > Acipenseridae > Acipenser > Acipenser oxyrinchus. Next base: position 4,351,918 of record CM060302.1, on the reverse strand, counting down.
AGGATATTAAACAGATCAGAAATAATATATCCCTTTAATTTTTATCGGAATATAATTTTTAAAAAATCTGAAGTAAAACCAGGAACATTTAGACACTGTTCAGTTTAACACTCGGCTTTGAAATGTCTAAGAAACTCTCTAGAGTAAAATCACAGTCTTAATAGCAACGTTTTAAAGTCACTTTTAAAATCCACATGCTGCATTTACTGTACTATTTATCCGTTTTATGGCGTATTTTCTATAATGACCAATTTCAATAAAAATAATGACAGCGCAATGTGAAAAGGAGCGCTTGGACCAATTATTGCTATGACTTCTGTAATGGGTCTTGCCATTCCATTGAGACTTATTAAGGATTTAGCTGACTGAAAATGTATTTTTTTCCGTTAGGGTTTGATGAGTCAGCTTGCTGTAAAACAGGAGAGCACAGTAGATGGTTGATGAACTGGCTTGGGGATCATCTGCTCTCGGAGAAAAAAAAAATATATATATAGCGAGTCATTCTATCTCCCGTGATTTTTAGAAAACAGCTGGGAACCTTCGAGTCAAAGGATAAAACACACTGAAGACAACGGGGGCCTTGTGCTTCTGTTGTGATTGAGTTTGTTGTAAATGTTATACACGCACATGGAAGATATTATATGCTCGGATCTGTCCTGCAGTTCTTTAGCAGTGATTTCAGGTGACTGAAAAAAAGGGAAACCTCTCTATTGAGGCCAACAAAGCGTCCTTAATCTCTCCCTTGCCTTTTCTTTTGTTCTAGCCTCCCTTCTTCCTCCGCTAGAGTGTGCCACCTGTGCAATGCTCTCCCTCTGGGGGTAAGTGAAGCTCACTTCCTAACCTTAGATGCCTGGCCACAACGGCCTGGTCCTCCGCTAGGAAGTTTCTCCGTGAGCCAGAGGGGACCCCCGGCCAAAGCAATCCTTTCTCACCCATGCTTGTTCCCAGCCTTGGAGCTCAGCCACACAGCCTCAACTCCTCAGAGGTGATTCTATGAGAGCCAATTTCAAGGTGAGTGAAGCACTCAACTCACCGTGAACTGAAGGTACATAGAATTTACTGTAGCAAATTAATATCATAGGATTATTAGAAAAGTTTCCAATAACACTGTAGTTTAGGGATCCGTTACAATTTATTACAAATAATCTATAAACATGTTATTAATTATGCTATTCACATTTATAGAATATGGTTGGAAATAATAAGACTATTATTAAACACTTTGGGTATTGTTTTATTTATTTATTTGTGCTGTTGTTTATAAACACATGCAAAACAAACAAAAAAAAAATCACCAGAAAACACATTTTCTATTTACATTATATTTTACTGATGTAAGTTGCCTAAAATGTGTTATCATTGATAGTTCATCAAGAACATCACCCAAAAACCAAGGCTGAAACATTTTAACATTTAGCCGAGCTACTGAGTCAACTCTATAAAATGAAGGCTAAATTGGATCTCAAGTCGCTATTGAAAATCTTTAAAAATGTAATAAACTTCTGCTGGAAACAAGTCATCTATGTTTGCTGCCAAAAAAGAACAAAAAAAAAACCAAGCAGATAAAATCGATTTTTTAAAAACAACCTTGAATGACAGCAACAGTTTCAGCAACAGTTTCAGGTTTTGTAAACCTTTAAAACTTATGTTGACACATTTATTAAAATGACCGTATACTTCGCATAGCCCATTTTTCTGCCTCTAATCTCAAAATATTAAACCCGGGAGAAACGTTAACTGCAAACCTGAAATGACAAAACTGAAGCTTTTGTGTTTTTTTCTTTATACACACTACATTTCTAGTAGTATATAGAAATGAAGCTGGTATTTGCTTGACACAGTTGCTGTAGTAACCAAATATATGGCATTGATGCCCGACCAAGTACAGCTACTGTAGCGCTGCTTCTACTTGATAAAAATATGAGATGAACAGGGGAGGTGAAGAGTAGGCAGTCAAACTCGCTTTATTGAACTGTTTAACTTTTTTTTTTGTTTGTTTGTTTAAACTTTAACTGACTGACATAGCCCAATAACTGATAATCGTTTTGGCTTATTTGAAAATAGATCTTTTTTAAGTCTAAGCCTGACTTTTGAAGTCTTGTTAAAGCATGAAATGTATTTTTAACATTGTAAAGTGCTCTGGAAAGCCTCCTCCAAAAAAAAAAAAGGCACAACAAAAATTGTGTTGCACGGTTTTGTCTGATTTTTGCCGGTCACCTCAAACAACTTTGTAAAGAAAAATAAAAGCTATAGCAATGGTAATTTACTGCTAATTATTGAAAGTGCTTGGAATAGTTCCCTTTATAGTTTTCATTAATTATGCAATATGTTTAATTAGAAAGAGACAACTTAATGGGTGTAATCACGGATTGCTACTAGTTAAAGTACCTTATTAATAAAGCATTTCAAAACTGTAAAAGACAAATGTTAGGCACTGGTGATTAGGGACACTTGATAAAAAATAGTTGAGCATGGCTTTTGTTCATTTATTCTTTGACACATTCATTTGGGACTCGTATCTAATATCAGGTTGGGCAAAGCTTTGACACTGTGTATTTACACTGTAGTTACATAGTAAATACATGTGTACTTACACATCATTACAGTGTTATTATGCATAGTTACAATGTGCTTAATGTGTACATTAAAACACAGTTAACAAACCATACATTTAAATGATTAATATGTGTTAACTTTCACTTAATTCAGTTCATACCTCTAAACTTTTTTGTACTCCATTTCGAAAATATGTTTCTGTTTTATGATATTTAATTGATGGGGCATATCAAAGCGAGTTGAATTATTAAAACCGATATCCCCCCTTGTAACTGTGCATAATTTGTCAAACGTTTTATTCATGCATTTATTCTCATTTTAGTCCGAAATGAGAAAGCTGCGTGTCTATGCAGAGGGACATTACTTAAGCATCATATCATTTCCAATCATTTTGCCCTGGCTTTTAGTTTGTCTTCATTACTGAAAAATAAATGACAGTTCAAAGGATTACCGAGGAATCTGCATATTTTATTAGTGATTATTTAAATCACTAATTTCATTCCTGGTATTAAAAATGTAAGCTCTGTCTTATGGTAGATATCCTTTGAACAGTAAAACAGAGTAGCTAATATACATGCTTATCACATAGTTCCTGAATAACGCAGGTAACACTTTACATTGTATCTCTAATTACTGTGTATTTACATAGTAGTTACTTAGAAAATACCTGTGTACCTACACATCATTACAATGTTATTATGCATTGTTACAATGTACTTAATTTGTACATTGTTTTGCATGATATAACCCAAGCAATAACCCTAGCCCTGACTCTAAACTTAACCCTTTCGCTTTTCTGATACTTTTTTTTTAACAATTAGACTAACTATATAGTTATAGAGAAAATTAAAATAACAGGTAGATGCCAGTTAAAAATGCTGCAAAAAATTATAAAGTAGCCTGTCCTCAAATGAGGACAATGTGTTAAGATGACCCAGTTGTAAGGAGGGGCTAGTAGGACAAATTGATCTGCAAGCGTGTCCCCTCATTTTATAACATGTGAATTCCCTATTGAACTAGGGAGCTGTCTCTGGTGTTGACACTCTTATTATTTTTCCATCTGGGATTCTGTATTCATTTAGAATTTGCAAAGCACCCAGGACTGTACTAAGCAGCTTTCTGACACATGACAAATGCCCTGGGTTTGTCACCTGAAGGGAAAGGTTTTGCTTTCTACCCCTAAGAGGGCTCCATTTGAGACCGAACCTTCCCAGAAAATTGGATGCTGAGCAGATGGTTAATTTCGCCCTCGTCGAAGCACAAAAAGACATGACTCCAGAGTTCCTATTCCCTAAACATCTTGGGCACTGGGAGCTGGAGTTAGCAGCTACTCCAGCTCTGGGAAAAAAGGAGGAGAATTTATGTGGAAAGACACCTTGATAGAAGCATTAAATGCCAAAGCAGAGGGAGCCAGAAATTGCATGACATTACCTCCCAAATGGCAGGGTTTGTGCTCCATCGCAGGGTTTCTGAGCGTAAGTGAGTAGAAGACCATCTGTTTTCAGAGTGTTAGATACTGCAAAAAGATGATCTGTCAGGAAGATTAGGAGTCCTTGTAATAGTTATGCAAAACAACACCTCCGATGTGTGTGTGTGTGTGCTGTGATGTTTGAAATAGCCTACCCCAGCAATACAGCTGTGGTAAACCATTTAAAGGAATGACCTTTCATATATTTTTATATTTGCTGCATGGCTGCCTCTTTTGGTTTTTATTTTATTCATTTTTTATGTATGTGTCTACTTTTGTTACTTCTGTTTTTCTCCACAATTTACAATGTCTATTTATGTGAGCACCTTAAACACAATGCAAAAGTCAGCTTCATCTGCATTCGTGGTTTTAGAGATTTTAACCGACAGGGACATGACACGAACCGTAATGGCAGTGAATCACACAACTCATCACAACCACAGCAGTCTCTGCAACCACTCAGGAGAACTGAAGTTCACAGGGTGAACAAACCAGTCTTCTTTGCACACTTGAGCAATCTCGAGTTGAAGACTGCCAGCTTTTAACTCCTTGGAGAACAGTGGCCAGCCCTGCAAGTGGCTGTTCTGAGCTCACTGGGTGCTTGGCCAGCAGGGTCCACTGAAGCATGATAAGGAGAAACAGCCCCTCATGATTTTGCCATCCTAACCTGCAGGAGTGTGAGAGCCTATGGAATCCCCAGCAAATGTATTTTGTGTGCAACTTTTGTATGTCGCAGAAACACAATAGACAGAGAAGAGTGGAAAAAAGAAGAGATCAAAGAGGAATATATGTATTGGAATTAAATAAACAATCAACCAGCACAAGAAAAAGGGGATCCATGCTTATACTACAAGGAATGTAAAACCTTTGTTATCACTCATTTGAAAGGCATCACAATTTATTTTCCTTAAGGGTATGCTTCCAAAACCTTGTGCCGGATGTTCTACCCAGGAGATTCTGCTTCTTAGTTTTAAATTTCAGGCATTGTCCCTGTCACACTGCTTTCTTTAGTACAAAAAAAGAAGCAGCCTTTTGCAGAGACCCTCTTGAGAGATGAAAACAGCCTGAAAGCAGAGGTTCATAAATATCTCCTCTCCTGTCTTTAACCAGTTCAGAAGCGCAGAATGCAAAACCGAATCTTCGTTTACAAAAGGATATCTTTGATAAAGACATCAGAAGGAACACATGTTTTTGTTGGAGCTCATTACTTTGCATTAAAAAGAGTTCCCCTTTCTTTTGTGAAATACTGCTTCATATTGCGTTAGTTACTGTAGACCTCGTTTATTTGCATGCAACGTTTGTCTATGCGCAATGAGCTGGAATGTGTTTTTTGTAATGCACACCTGCATTACTATCAATCCAATTACTTTGTGGTGACTCCTATCATAGCCGATGCACAGACTCCATGGCTCAAGCACCCATAGGGAATAATAAGCGGGTGCACAGCGAGGAGGCTGTGTGGTCCAGTGGTTAAAGAAAAGGTCTTGTAACCAGGAGGTCCCCGGTTCAAATCCCACCTCAGCTACTGACTCATTGTGTGACCCTGAGCAAGTCACTTAACCTCCTTGTGCTCCGTCTTTCGGGTGAGACGTAATTGTAAGTGACTCTGCAGCTGATGCATAGTTCACACACCCTAGTCTCTGTAAGTCGCCTTGGATAAAGGCGTCTGCTAAATAAACAAATAAATAGCACCTACCTCACTACAGTTTTGGTTTTATGCAATAAAGGTGATTAATGAGCTGTCATGTTAGAAACATTCCTGAAATCAAACTTTTAAAAAAACTGCTGAAATTAAAAGATCCTGCATAGTGCAAATATATCTCTCATTCCATACCAGTACAATTCCATCAAAATGTAGTGTGGGTGCTTCCCAATCAAAACTACTGGAGCTAATAAACAGTAAAACATTCACAATGCATGAATTAACGGATCATGAGAAGTGTTTATTCATGTATGAATTCATGCCTTATACACGTTATTCCTGTGGGGTTCAGCAGGAATTCATTAGGAATTTGCAGGCCATTATTTTCAAGTGTTACCGAGATTTGTGCAAATTAGGATCTGTGAACAAAAACGTCTAAAGATACAAAAAAAGGTCACTCCAAAAAGGATAGATAAAACTGAGATCTCATCATGCTATGAATCATTTGAAGTGTCTTTTGAAAGTCTAGCCGGGTTCCTGAACCATAGCCAGGTGTTTTCAGGATATTCCCCCAGTAGCTGAAGACACCTTATCTCTATTTCAAGCGCTGGCACACGGTGTCCTCGTTTGCACTTCATTTCCAAAGCACGCAGATGGTTAGTGAGCTGAATCATTTGCCCAAAGGGCAGCCAATATACCTCTGTGTTCGCTTCCCTGATCACTGTGAAAGCAATAAGAACAGAAAAAAAGCTCTTTGCCTAATGCTGTTTATTATATAAGGGGTGACATTACCGGAATAGTGCATACCAGGCACACTGACTGTCGTTGATGAAGCTCTTACCATAATGACCTTTTTCCTTGTATTGGTTAATCAAATCACATGGAAATCTTAATCTAAAACACTTCTGGTACAGCCAGAAAATAGAGATTTTGGTACTAGGTATATCACAGCCTTAACCTGATGTGGCATTGCACTTCACGTGCAAGTGATTTGTGCCATCCTCGTGCCTAAATACAAATCTAAATCTTTTAAATACACATGAAACACAGACCCGCTTATATCCCGTGTACCAATGCCTATACACCAACATTTACACACAACATGTAACATACAATATACACAGGGGGCACTTTGCCACAGGCATGGACCTCCCATGAGGTGCTGGAAGATGTTAAGATGTTGATCCATTCATTCATTAATATTTTAAACAGTCGGTGCAGAGAAGGAGGCAGTGGAGCGTGATGACATCATTGAATTCCATCCCAAACACACTGGAATGAGATCCCAGAACTGTGGTGGCTATGGAATATGTCAAAGTCTCTCTGTCATGCTTTTCAAACCTTTCCTGCACAATTCAGCCAAGGAAGATGAGTGTGCTATCATGTGAATTATTGTATGTTTGTGCAGCATTATTGGGTGGACCCAGGGTATAGCAGGAGAACATGTCCCACACCAAGGCGATTCCTAAACCAATCGGATAGACAGGTTATAAGAAACTGGGTCATGGAGGGCCATTCCACTCCAGGTTTAACAGGTAAAAAGAGATAAGGGATACAACAGGGTCTGGATAGAGGTTTAATTGGTTCAGTTAAATGATTTCGAACAGGGTTGGGAAAAAGACCAGGGGTGGAAGGGCTGGTTTTGGCCACTTCTGGGTTAGACAGTGTTACAGGTTTGATGCCTCCACTATATCCGCTGTGTCACATCCAGATCTCTTGGCATTTTGCCTGACTCTAACCAGTGCCATTACGCCTCAACTTTGGTGAGCACTTGTACAGGAAGCATGTGAAAGCTGAGTCCAGAAGCGATAGCTGTGGTTTTAGGGATTCTTCTAGATGAGCTGTCATTCTGACACACGCACTGGCTTGTTAGTTTGAATAGATCTTTGCCCTTGGGTGTAGCCGGGCCCATCTGCGGGCAAAGAAAACTGTCAGAAAACATTGGCTTCCGCCACACCAATCCCTTGCTCAACAGTGTAACACTGCCAGATGGTAGCACCTGTGCCTTCAATACGCTCAGGGCATTGTACAGAGGTCAGGTCACACAGCATGAAACATTGAGTCATATTTCTGTGGTGTAAACCCATTACAAAATGTTCCTTGATGGCAGTACGGCTGAGGTGAAATGCTATGGCTCTCTACTAAAAGGGACCTCAGGGTGTGGGGGTCCCCGAGTGGCTCATCCAGTTAAAGCGCTGCCGTGGGGGATGCAGGATGAGTCATACAGCTTGGAAGGCACTGGTTCACATCCAGTTAGACCATTACCATTTGTGGCTATGTGTTCATTTTAAATGAATTGCATGTGTGGCCTATTAAAGTCATCAATTAAATGATACAATCACTAATTTGCCTATTTTGACAGTTTTCCAAGATTTTCAGTCACAGTGGTTTGATTTCATATGCCGAACAAATAAATTTGAACACTACTATATTTTGACATAACAATGTATAACAATGGTATGAACAAAGCATCAGGGACAGCGACCCGATGAGGCAGAGGAGCATGTCTGTACAGGATTAGAGTGAGTCACAGCGCTCTCGTTCCTCCCTGTGGATTACGACTTCCCTTGGGTTTCCTATAGAAAGATAATCATCTGGCTTCACGATCAGCCAGATACCAGCATAGGACTGAGGCAGGACAATTTACTGCAGGGGAACAGCAATTTAGTGGCTTATTACTCTGCTTGGTTGCGGGCACTGAGGGCAGAGAATTCATTGGCCAGTGATTATTTCATTGCGTTCTGCCTTTGGCTCAGTTTAGCTCCTTGACTTTGTCGTGATGTTTAACAGACAGCCGCCCTCAGACTAAAGCCCACACATCAACAACATTTCCCCAGTATTTAATTTCTGACCATAGTGCCTCTATGAGCGTTCTGTGTGATCCTCTGTTGTTGTTTCTGTATCATTTGCCATACTTATTCTTCCCAACAATATGCCTCTGAAATGGTGAGGAAGTGAGGTCGGGAAACATATTAATGTTGCACAGGCTTCAATGCTTCTCCAATGGGCTCAGCATTAATTTCACCTCATTTCCTCACAATCGGCCCTGAGTTTACTGCGTAGGAGGAAATATCAGGTCAGCGTAACTTAGCTGAAGGGAGTAAGACCTGATCTCACTCCATAAGCATCAGCGAGGGAGGAGAAGAAATTATTCATTACTTCTGACACTGCTGAGAAAGCATAGATATTATAAATTATTGCTCCTGGGAAAGATAGAGCTGTTTTAATAAGCTTGCTGTGCCCATACTAATGCCCTAGCAGTGTGTTTTCTCTAAGAACAGTTCCCGTTCCGTTTTAAAGGGCTTTTTTAGGGCTTCTTCAGGAACGCTTCCTTTCGGTTCAATACTGAACAAGTATTCTAAAACCATCCACAGCTTCAAAAACAATCTTTGATTGTATTAATCAGGGGTTAATTTGTGCCGGATCACACCGGATCCCAGATCCGGTACCTTTTTGTCTGACAGGCGTGAATTAAACCATTTGAACCATATGAGATTGTCGGTCAGTATGCAGCTTCCAATACCAACAGTAAAGCACAAAACCCATAAGCAGAGGAAAACTTGAAGTATGTATGGAAGCTACTGCAAATCAAGGTCAGGACATTGAAACAAAAATCAGGAAACAAAAATGCTATCCCTCTTGCTTAATTATAAGATCCGGTGCCTTTTTGTTTACAAATTAACCCCTGGTAATAATTTAAAAAAAAAAAAAAAGGAAATCAGGAAATTTCTATAACAAACAGCTGAATCCTGTAAGCCCCTGATACTGTATTCAAAGGGTGTTTGTGATTACCCAAGCAATGAAACAGTATTGATGTGTTTAAAACATTCATTTACACAGCTAAATAAAGCCTTATTAATTTAGGGCTGGTGAACAAATCCAATTAAAAGTCTCAAAGATTTGCTCCCCCACCAGAAAAGCAGTAGTTACAGCATAGGCTGCTCATTACCAAGCTTGAGGTTCCTCAGAAGTAACTGCATGATAATATACCTCAATGTCATTTTGGTGTCATCGTTATTTTAATTAAGGCAATGTATGTTAAGCTCAAGTATGAATTTGCATAAGCCCTAATGCTTGACTCTTGCCCATTTACGACGACTGGACCCATTTGGGTGTCTCAAATCCAGAGTCAGGGGGATTGCAGAAAACTGCAGAACGCTGCAGGGAATGAGCTGCCATAGGCATTTGAGATCAAGTTGTTTCACTGATAAGGAGACACCATCCTTCCTCAATGATTCCCTGCCTCTAAATCCAAAGGAAAGTCATACTGGAGGTGGTAATCTGCAGCCTCTGGAACAGCACAATCAATTTGGAACCACAATCGATTATCATGAGATTATTGATAACTTGTTTAGTCTTGATTTTTTATTGCACTGCAAAATTCAAAACAATAATCATATTAGCTGTGATGAGCTAATATATATATATATATATATATATATATATATATATATATATATATATATATATATATATATATATATATATATATATATATAGATAGATAGATAGATAGATATATAATCAGCGTCACTGCTTCTGTTTGTTGCTGTCTTTCTGTAGAGAAATGATTTGTACACAAAGAGATGCTGGGGGTGTTATTAAACTGTTCACTGGAAAATGACTTTCATTCTGCCCCCATATTGTGGGAGAGAACAGTGCAGTGAGAAGGCTTTATTTCTAGTTTATTTATCAGTTTATTCATATAAAGACTAGAAAGAGTTTGTTTTTTTGTTTTGTTTTTAATTCACCCCCATATGAGGTCGAAAGGGGTGACTACATACGAGCACTGATGAAGGTACAAGCCAAAACCATCTTACTTTGCTTCTTATCATTTTTACCTTTGACGTGAACTGGCCTCATTTGCTCTAATGATCCTAGAGCACTGTGTTATTGAGCAATGAGGCTCTACAGCACTGGGGGATCATGCAGTGCAAAATCAGCCCGTTTTACTCAACTCACAGTACTAAATATTAAATCTTGGTATCCCTGAATACACTATCATCTGATTCCTCCAATGCACGGTACTGATTTCAAAGCCAACACTTCATCGAAACCAGGACCAGAAATGAAGTAGCAATGAACGTAGGACAGAGGGTAGGAGACACTTCATTGCACAGAGTGGTTACGGATAAAATCAAACCATGCTGTTGATACAAAATCATTGGGATCCTTTACCTTGGCCTAACCAGCTATCAGAAACCGGACGAGCACCAAATGGCCTCCTCTCGTTCGTACGCTTTGATATGTGCAATGGTGACTGCCCCTACTAGTATCACGTTGAATGTAGTGAGGGAAAGTAGCAAGAAGTGATGGTACACCGGCCCTCTCCACTTGCTCACCATATGTCGGTCCAACTGGTTCCTTATTGAGTTTCATCCCTACTTGCTCCTAGTTGATCTTCAGTGACATAGCCTTTGTGAAATCTGCACTGCCATGCTCGAGTAATGGACTCAGGCAAAACTGCTGACCAATTCTGCTTCAAACTTAAAGATGACCAGATGGCACATTCTCTCTCCCTCTTTAGCTGCCTTTCTCTGTTCAAAATAAAACATGTTTGGGGTGTTAGTTAATAAAGAGATCACGGATTGTAAAGGCCACATTGGGAGGGTTATACCAGTTACAGCAACATTTTACAAGCTTGTAAGTGTCACTCCTTGATGTGAAAGTACTGTGAAAGTAAAATATATGTGAGGCAGCGTGTTGTATTGAGATAACAGGTTACACATTGTGTATTACAATGCGATAAACTCACAGAGGTGATCTGGCAGAGGTGTTTATTAAAGAATCAAAAAATGTTAATATTACAAAATAAGAAATAAATAACCTGAGTGACCTTGAATCTCAGTTGTTTGGTTCAAGCAGCTGTCGCCAATGTGTAATATCGGATTATACAGTATAAAACAAAAATGTGCTGGGAATATAGAAACAGATTTATGAGTGGTGGCTTTAAAGAAAAATACTGTTGTAAAATAGTTGCTATGCTGTATTTAAAATACAGTCATATTTTGGGCTAATTGTGCAGGATGCATTACATTAAGCAATACCCTGAGATTTATTTCCTCTTCCTCCTCCCTGCATAACGGTGAATATTTTTTAAAGTATTAAAGTAAATGCCAGTGTGGTTTCTGATTCAGTACAAAAGTACTTTTAGGAACAAACTCTGTTATTTTTTTATTACATTGTTGTATACTTTTTTTTTTTTAACTATTGAAATGCTGTATTCTAGTAATAAGCTCAGTAATAGATACCTGTTTCTAGTCAGATGATGCCCTCTAGCTTTCAAAACGTGTAAAGACATGGTTTCACAGACACCATGACACACTAAATCGTGACCTGGATTCAATCAAAATTATAGTGCCACCATTGCCTTTATAAAGTACAACTATGCCAGTGCCAGGCCTGGGTCCCCAGAGTGGCTCACCAGATAAAAGCACGGCCGTGTGGTGTGCAGGGTGAGTCATACAGTCAGGAGAGCGCAGGTTCGCTTCCTGGTTGTGCGAAGTCACCGATCTTCATTGGGGATTGGCTCTGGCATCGCATTGGCTCTGGCGCATGCCGCGGGTTAGGGAGGCAAAACCAACAGAGACCATTTCTCCTCATCGTTCTGCAGTGAACCCTGCTGGCCAGGCGCCCAGTGAGCTCAGAGCGGACACCTGCAGGGCTGGCCTTTGTCCTCTAGAGGCCGCTAACATCTGCTTTTAAGTTCCTGGGTGTAGAAGAGGAAGCTGGCTTGACAGTGGGATCGGAGGACACCCACTGAACCATGGGTTCTCCTGAGCAGATGCGTGGGGAATCGCTGCGGTGAAGGGGGGGAAACAAATAATTGGACATTCTAAATTGGGGAGAAAATCGGGGGTGAAATAATTGGGAACTATAAATAAATAAATAAATAAATAAATAAATAAATAAACTGAGGCCTGTGTACAGTTTGCAGCATGTGAGCAGTCCGCTGTTCTTGGTCTAGGGTGCTCAATTATAATGGCACTTTTAAAAATAAATCCAATTGCAACAGTTATGCTTTCTGCTCTAAGTAATACAATTGGGGAATATTATTATCACATGTGACTGCACTTGCGTGGAGTGGTACCACTTAAGGTCAGTATAATTGGAGGTGGCATTCGGCTCATATCTCAAGTGTTTTGCCTCTTAAGCGATAACCCGCAACTAATTATTTCCCACTCCAATTAAGTAACCAATTATTATAATTCAGATCTTAAAATTGAATTGATGTCCGAGTGCACTTTGCAAGCTAACAAAGCTGTATGCAGTACTGATACCAAGTTGCTATCTGTGTGTTATAGGTTTGTTTGGGTATTTTGTATTAAAAAGGGTAATAGCCAGCATAGTAAATGAGAATCATACCAAATGATTGCAAATATCATAAGGAGAAAAAGGTAATGATTTCCATTACATGAGAGTAGATGTTAAAACTTCATGCTGATTTGAACTTGGCTCTCGCCAAGATAAGCACCAACTAAGACGTAGCTTCACAGTAAACTAATGTGATCCATATGTGTCTCCATCCATTTGCGCTTCCTTCCATATGATGATGGAGATATCCTTCTGTCTGGTGTTGATGGCTGAAGTGTAATGCTGGCTCCAGGGATCAGCTTATTGCCTCCCTAGCGCATCAGCACACACAACGGCTGCGATGCTGGCTCCGGGGATCAACCATAGTGCGGTCTCCCCAGCGCATCAGCATGACAACCGTCTGGATTGAGCTAAGTAGGGTACATCTCTGGGGTCTTCAAGTGGGCACCTTCAATCCTCGGTGTTTCGTCGACTAGCCCACGACACCTCAAGAGGGCTCGACGGTGCTTCTGGCGTCCCAGCATCACCCCCCTCCGTCCCCCACTCAACTCAGCCCAGCTTACTTACCTGTACATCAGCGTTTCTTTCTTTCTATTGTGCTTGAGATTCCCAGCCAGAATCTTTCCGTCTCAACCACAGCCAATTGCTGCTCCTCTCTGCTGCTTCAGAGAAGTTCTTCAAATTAATTCAACTCCACAATAATCATGTAAGGAGTGAATGATATCGCCATACTTTCTTTAATGGATGCATCAATTCTAAATAAAAATACAGTACATGCACAGTCAATGTGTTTGCTATGACATTCCCAAAGGTGATGATTGTTGCACGTATTGCATTTCCTTTAGTTCAGGCTTTGTTTGACGTCACTTTGCTACACTTTATTAATTTCCACACAACAATTTCTCATTTTTTAAAATGAATGTGAGTATTTCCGAACTCAGTGAATGGTTCCCACCACCTGTTTCTCATTTGCTTGCGCTCGTTACTCATTCACTCTGATGGAACTCTGTGGAAATGTGTTAGTTTGTTATTATATTTTACTGACTTCATTTCCATGCCATCACCCATCTCCTTTACAGTCCTTATCATGTTTTCCCTCAGGGGAAATTTCTGCATTTATCAACGGTTACCATGTTTAGGCAAATGTTTGTCATCCACTTAAAGGAGAAATAAACATCTACTATATTAATACTTTTCACAAACCCCACACAATTAATACCTCTAAATAGAATACATGTAATAAACGGGTGTGTTTTGTACGAGTTGAATATCAATATGGATTTGATTGAATTAACCAGTGATTCTATTAAACAGTTTTCACTGTATTATTATTATTATTATTATTATTATTATTATTATTATTATTATTAGGTATATTAGTAGTAGTAGTCGTAGTTAGACTGTATATTGAAGTAGCTTTGCATTTCTATTCCAACACACGCTAAATCCGCAATGTTAACAACCCATCAGCAAGGCTAGTTTAAATTCTGGCAAGCTCATGTTTTTTTTTTTTTGTTTTTTTTTAATGATGTCTCTGTAGCCTTCCACAGTACTACCTTTAATGACATAGCTTTATTGATCCCCACACCACAAGTACACAATGCTTTTCAAATAATTAAATGCCCGGCTTTTGTTGCCTTTGCAGACGTTTTGTATGTTAGAAACCTGCTCAGATCTCCTCTCCAGTGCCATTTCCATTTAGCTAGTCCCGCTGAGGTCAGTCAGTCACAGACAGGCACCAGGTCAGTAGTGCAGCTTGGGCCTTGTTATCCAAAACAAGCAGCGGATGGCAAAGCAGACCATTGATTTCTCTGTCTGCCCTGTCACTGGCTTCTCGCAAATGACCGACACAAAATCAGCTCCAACAGCCCCAGCTCAGACTGCCTGCGCTTCCGAAGATATCAGCCAAGACCATTGGGCAGCACCAGTGATTTATATTATATGATTCACTTTGCAGTTCAGGAACCAACTATATTGAAGTCTGAGTGATATACATGCCATAACACTGTCAATAATGGTAGACGCGATGAATATGGTACGTAAGGTATGTAAATAGTCCCCATTGAGCTTCAATTAGGAATGGAATAAGGTGATGCAATTTTTTTTTAAATACAGAAACACCTGCCAACCAAGCACCTGGTGTCAGTCCTCTGCTGTCTTGCCTGTTGAGACTAAAGCTGACATGCAAAAGGGAAATGCAGCTTTTATATACTGCGTGATGGAGTGCATTATTCTTATGGGAATTCAGAGGAATTAGGACCCTGGGAATATACAGCTCTGGCCAAAAGTTTTGCATCACCCTATAGAATGAACTAATTTTGCTTCATAAAGTCGAATGAAGCCTGCTGAATAATGTTACGTTAAAATATTGAACATAAAGTGTGGGCAAAATGACTCATGTGGATGAACCAGTTTGGTGAGCTCAAACTGGTTGAGTGATTGAATCAGCTGGAGAGGATTAAAACAATCTGTTAAAATGGGCTGTGAAGGACAGACAAGGAGAGAGAGAGAGCAGCAGTGAGAAAAAGCTGCTGGGTCTCTGGGGAACAACTAAGGCTGGGTCTCATTTAAAGTGTGTTTCTTGGGGTAAGCAAGAAACTAAACTATACATAAAGACTTTCGGAGTACTCGTTTACCTGTGGTGATAGTGACAGGTACAAACGATGGTGACACTGTGTAAGTCATTTTGGCATCAATATATACGGACACTGCAGTCATTATTTTCGCCTTATCCCACGTGGTTTTTGCAGAGCCTGCATCGTGGCAGATAGCATTTGCATTTGGAATCGTGATGATGCACCATGCAAATGAAACGATCGGCAGCATCAGAGAAGCTGTCACTCATCCAAAGAGGATGGCCGCTGAGACATTAGTGACAAGCAAACAGCCTGCTCTCGGCTTAACCAAGCTTAGCCATGGATAATAAAAGGGAAACATAATTCTAATCAGACATGATAACACTGGAGCTGTTGAACTAATGAGCAAAACAAGGCAGGCTCCGACAGAGACCTGTTCATTAAAGGAAGGGTCCAACACTCTCCGGTCTGTATATATTTGCAATCTGGAATGCTGTTAAAATCGCAAACCCAAATTATAATGCAATCTCGGCTGCACAAAAATGCTAGAATATGCTGAACGAAGTGCCAGGGTTAGTAGAGGTTAAGCTGCTCTGAATTCAAACATTATCTGCTTTTATTATACAAACACTTTGCCAGTCAAGTGCTGGCAGTGATGCATCATTTATGCTTCAGGGAGCATTTAGATCAGGACATCATTTCAGTTGTACCTGGAAGCAGGGACCAGTGCCGTGCCTTATCTCAAGAGACTTCAGTCCACCTAGTCTCACGCACTCAGAAATGCAATGCAAAATGTATCTTTAGGATCTTAAAAAGTGTCCTGGAATTGGTTTGACGTGGGTAAAGGGGTTTAAAATGTACTGAGACATATCTGCTTGCAAAACATAATAACCAATGGCTTCACAACGTTTTTGGAAGAGTACTGAAGAGTATTTGTTATTTATTTATTTATGTTTTTAACCAGGAGATTTACCCATTGAGACCGAGGCCTAGTTTACAAAGGGGGTCCTGGAAAACAATACAAAGGACAAACAGCACAATAAAGGTTTGTTCAAACCGAATCAGCAGCACACACACAGATCAAGCAATTGATGCTGACAGGAAGGTAGAGGATCATGGTGACATATATGTTGTTCAAGGTTAACCCAAAAGCGCTCAACTCAGCGCTCAGCTCGCAGCTGTGAACCCCTGATGTGTCATAGAGACATCACCTCAGAGTCATGAAGCAAGCATCACATCGGCTTACTATCATTTGATGGACCTGTGCTTTTAATGTTTAATGTGTGGGCGAGACATCAGCCTGGGGTCATAATGCGACATGACATCACCTTTGGATTTGGGGACCACTGCTTGCATAATAATCAGACTTGATTGTACTTTTGGTTATTTGATCTAGTAAATCCTGCCGGCATTTAAGCTGATTGAGCACTTTATTTTTTCCACCTATAGGAATTTGTCTGTTGACCGTCACACTTGCTGAAAAGTTTGTATATCTACAGCGTGTGTTTTATTAAAATAAAATGAAAATTAGAAAGCATAAACATCAGCACTGTACTGTCAAGTAAACTGATGACGCAGCAATAAAAGGGGTTTGAGGTCCACTCAGTTTCATTATTAATGGTAAATCTTGCCTCCTGTGATGAGCTGACTTTAGGGATTAGGTGAAAATCGACGCCATACACCTCCCTGTGCATTTAGGGTTGGTTGTTTAGATTACCCATCTTTTTATTTTTAGTTAGTAGTAATATCTGTACACTTCACACAGTTTGCAGAACAATCAGAGAGAGCAGCTGAATGCCTACGTGCCAGCCTGATCTCTGCTGTATTTACACAGGGATATAGACTATTGGAGAAAACTTGCTGGGTAGACTTTGCATGCTGGTCTTGTTCCATGTGCTTAGCACTTTTCTAGCTAACTGCCAAGGCCACCTGTCGCACCAACTGAGCATCCCTACATCTGTCAAGTTAATGATGGCGAGGGTGGCTTGATATAGACCTCCACACAGAGAGGACAGGGCTGGCTGCCCATTCCAGCTTCGCTCCCCAGTTTTGGTACAGAACCTGTTTTCCTGAAGGGCAACACCTGCACTTTTAAGACAGCGAGAGGAGAATGTGTTTGCCTTGCAACTGCAATCTGTTTTTCAAATGGCACTCTTAGTCTGCATGCTAACGTTGTTCGTTTTTCATTTACATAACACGCTGAGTCTGATTTCCAAAACTTGAAAGTAAATGTAGTTAACAAAATGATTCTAGAATCCCCAGCGAAGACCGACAACTTTGCACAGCCAGGATGAGAACCTGCGCTCCCCTGACTGCATGACTCACCCTGCACACCACACAGCCGAGCCCATAAATAGTTTGCTATTTATTTCAGAATACATGTATTGTAAAAAAAGTATGAGTAAAAAATAACACCCACAATTATAAGGAAGACGCTCCTGAGGAAATGTACAGTAAAACTTTACTTAATGCACCTTTCATCATTACTTACCGTATCCCAACAAATAGGATGACTTCAAACTTGTTTTAAAAAAAAATCTTAATTATTTGTTTTAATTTTTGTTAACGGCTATTAAATTGCAATTTATTTCGCTTTTTTTTCTTGAACATTCAATTCTGTTTTGTTTTTTTTAATTCACCTGGTTAAAATTCCCTTTATTTGTCAACACGGGAAACTTTCCAGTGACATCTGCTATTCAATTCAAACTTATATACCTAGGGCAATGTGCTATATACCTAGGACAGGGGTCTTGAACCCTGGTCCTGGAGAGCTGCAGGGTCTTCTGGTTTTTGTTTCAACCGAGTTCTCAGTTACTTAATTGCATCAATTATTGGCTTCATTAGTCAAGATGAACAGGTGTTCCAGATCTTTAGCCACTGATGATGTAAAGACACCTAGAAAACCTGCAGGATTGGGGCTCCCCAGGACCAGGGTTGATCCCTGACCGAGGGTAATGTTCTGTCCTGTAACCCCTGTAACCCTACCAGATCTCATCTCAGCATTGAGTACACAAGTCACTGACTCTGTGCCATCACAGTGTGCAAACAAATGATACCAGCAAAGGTCTTCTGAACGTCTACTTATTGATCTTTTTCTAAGACTGGTTAAAGCGACAGAACTGGTATCCTTACAATATCATTCAACAGCACTGCATCCGCTTGAGGTAACTTAATAGTATATTGTGTGTCAATATGTGTGGCTCGCCCACAGTTTTGTGGTGAGTGGGCTGTAAACAGCATCCCTGACATGTACTGTGAAATATAGAAAGGCTGTACCTCGCTGTTCAAAAGAATTGAGGAATGTCAGTAAACCATAGTAGTGCAAAGTGTTGTATAGAAGCTAACCAAGGTTTTAAATCAATTTTCTTACCACTTAACATACTTGCATTCAGATATGCATATAGAGTGAAAATCTCTTAATGTGATCATGTACATTCCCCCTTCATTTTGAGGCTTATTCAATCAAGCAGTCGGTATTGTATTGGCTGAATAGCAAAGGGAATACCATTTAGAATTGCAATAAGCAGTTGATTCAATTAAATAGATAAGCATATTTCTCTGGATCTTCCTGCCATCTGCTTCAAACACCATCCAATGGTCTAGCTGACCTTGTAACCCAAGTGCTGCATTGGAAATATTGGTTTAACCATGAGTTCTATCGCAATAG
This sequence comes from Acipenser oxyrinchus oxyrinchus, assembly GCA_030684275.1. Classification (NCBI taxonomy): domain Eukaryota; kingdom Metazoa; phylum Chordata; class Actinopteri; order Acipenseriformes; family Acipenseridae; genus Acipenser; species Acipenser oxyrinchus. The sequence continues at coordinate 4,332,695 of CM060302.1, read as the reverse complement.
AATGGAATACAAGACATAATAAAGTCAATTGAGGTAAGAAAATGAATTTTGAATGCATTCAGTGGCATACAGGGAGCATAGTACTTCACTATTCACCTTTTCACTCTGTTCCGAATTCTTTTTCTTCTGAATCCCAGCAGAAAAACATGTGGTTAGAACTACACATTACAGTACTATAAAACCCTGGTTTAAAGGGTACTGGTAGATGAAATTGTCTGTAAACCTTGTTTGTCCGGATGAGGGCATTTACCAAATGGTAATAACCTCCAATGATAGTTCTATTTAGAATCTTGATACAAAGGTTAAAGCTTTTTTTTTATCATCAAAGCTATTCATGGAGAGTGGTGGGGAGTTAAGATTCGCTATGAATTAAAGCAGGACGCACAATGACTTGAAGATTGCTTTCGGTACAAGAAAAAAACAAGCCAGCTTGCAGGAGTGAATTTATAGGAGTATAAGAGTAAATGGATTGGTTGGCTTCATATTTTTCTGTATCTTTCTTTCTTGTGTCCAGGTGATATATAGCAGACAGTCAACAATCCGTTTTATACATACCCAGGAGAGTTGCATTACAGACAGATAATCAGTGAGTGAGAGGAATAAGACTCAAGCAATGAAAGTACAGCCATAACTCTGACTGTACACTGATTTTTGTAGTGCAGAAACCATAGAAAGGGGAAGAGAAAAGTAAGCTGTTTCCTGTCATTATCAAACCCCTAGTGACCGGCAGGCTTTTCTGCCAGTCATGCGACCCTGAAGACACTTCGGAGATACCAGGAACAGCAGTTTAAAAACGTTCCAGTCTGCAATCTGTCTTTGAAGATCATTTGGTGAGGCCTATTCTACAACATGTACTGTTTTTGGATATTCAGTTTAATTGTAATGAAACCTTAACTATGTTTTGTTAGCTTTCTTTTAACATATTCATATATGTTTGTATGTGCATGTGTGTATGTACAGTATGTATTTGTATGCGTATATGTATGGTTGTGTGTCTATGTATCTGTTATTTCTGGATGTATACTAATTGTTTGAATTATTTTATTGTTTTATTGTTATTTTATTATGGTCTACTTAGGTCTCTCTTTGAATTTGGGATATAGTTGGAATAAAGTGAATAAACTCAACTAAATAAAAGAAATAGTTACAAAAATTAGCTATCTGTTCAGCAATATTGTTAAGTGCTATAGAAGGGGTTTCTCTGTGTGTGTGTGTGTGCGCTCGTTAAGTGACATGGAAGCACAGCAAGGGATGCCTCAATCCTGTGCAAGGCAGAGGCTCAGAATCTAGCAGGCAGACTATTCAATGAAGGCGAACGCTGGGATCAAAAGAGCTGGAGCAGGAAAGCAAAAGCACACTCAAGCATGTCAGATGCCAGTCCGTTTCACTGTGGTTTAACGTCAGTTTTTCCGCTGATTAATAACAGCACCCGCAAGGGGAGTAGTAAGGATGGGGGAGACCAAATAGATTTTTCTTTCACCGCCTGAGTGTCTAGAGAGCCTGTTTGCAGTAGGAGATAGTGAATTAAAATAATCTTCTGTATTAATGTATTTCTTTTTTAAATGTAGCCACCTACTGAACACAGGGAATGCCATCTGGGGTGTGTACTCCTCCCCCGCTTTTACAAAACATAATTACTGGAGCTGCAAATGAGTTGGATTGATTCCTCTACTGTAGTCATCAGCTGACTGTGCCCTTGTGCAGCTGCTGATTGGAAATGGGCCTTCACTTTACGTATAAATTACATTACCACACCTTTCCAACACTTGAGAGAGCAAGGAGTGCAAACCCAGGCTTATGAATATTGTTTTCTTTACTGTAACAGGGAAGGGTTTAATAGCCTCCCTGCATGAAAAACATGTGCAAATGCACATTGGTTTAATTTAATTGTGCTTGTTAATTGTTTAATTATATTTGTTAATTGTGTTATCCCCTGCACCTGGATATCATTGTAAATTAGAGCCAGGTGCAGGATATTTAAAAAGAGCAGCCAGTCTGTTTAGGGTGTGTATAGGAGCCTGCTTGATAGTGTGCTCAAGTGTGAAAGGAAAGGTAGCGTGAAACCTGTGTCGTTTGTTTTGTTTATTTGGCTGGTAAATGGCTTAGCCGTCCTGCAGGATAGTTTAGGTTCCTGAGTTTTAGTTAGTGCTTGAAAAGAGCTGGGTTTTGTTTTTGTTTTGTTTTCTTTGTTATTGTTTATTAAAAATAGCGTGCAAGCGCTTTGAAAGATCAAGTTTGTGTGTGGCTGGGTCATTAAAGTGCTGGAAAAGAACCCGAAGGACTAAAATCCTTCACATTTACATTATCTAATATTATCTTTAAATATCTTTAACCTGTTTGGAAAGCAGACTGGCTGTGAGACCTAACAGCAGCCCAGGAGAATAACAGGGGAACTACAGGCATTTGCAGATGTCTATGAAAACTGTTTGCAGTAATTACTGCTGTGTTTATGCTCAAAATATCCTGACTTTTGCTGCAGCAATTACAACCATATCCATGCACAAATTCATTTTGATTCAAAAGCAAATGTATTCTAATTAATCCTGGAAACTGATTTATGTGCAACATATACTGGCTGACTCATTTCCAAGCTCCTGATAAATGGAGAGATTTTAAATTAACACAATATTATTTCAGGTAAGAGATAGGAAAGATGCTGTGTAGAAATCTAGAAACCTTTTCTTATAATCTCCCATTGAGTAAAAGGTTATTGCAATGTTATATTGAAATTTACCAATAGCCCTGATCACAGCCTTAAAGCCTTGCCACAGCGTGGCATAGACTCCATTAGGTGCTGGAAGGTGACTCGAGTTGTGCCATATTACTGATTTACTTTCTTATAGAAGTAATTACTGATTACTTTCTTATAGAAGTAATTACTGATGCTGCAAGATTTCCAGCCGAAGTAACAAAAGTAATCTCTTTTTTTTTTTTTTTTTAAGTAATACCTTGCTGTAATTAGTTACTCAAAAAGGTAATCAGATTACAAGTAGACAAGTTGTTGTTAATAGTTTAACAACCTTGCCCACCTTAGTTCATCGTCATTGTAATTCTGTTCAGGTTCAGGTTCAGGTTCTGGAGTGCAGTATCACTGCGGTTAGGACATCACTCAGTGATACTAGCAATAGTAATTCAATGTGCAGGAGTTAGGGAACAGTGAAAAAAACACCTGGCCTAATCTAAAGCAGTTGAACTAAAATTGCAAAGACCTGTTGTGTTAAATGATTATGTCAGAAGGAAAAAAACGATTACCCTTGCTTCTGCAAGCTACTGTTTAAAGTGTAAAACGAGCATCTACCTTTAAATAATCATGCTAGGTTAAGGAGCAATTAGGTTCACATGTCATTTTAATTACGTGCTGTTCCTGGTGTTTGCAAGCATTCTGAATGTTTCTCCAGGTTCTGTTTTCGCTCATATTGAGATGTTGTCATGTCCTATCAATCTGCCTTTACCTGGCTTTGAGCTTGACTTGACCTTTTCTGAAGCGCATTCAAATCATGTGACACTGTATCTTTTCAACTCTGCAAGCCCCACCTACTCAACCATGGACAGAGACAGTAGGTAGGGCAGAGTTAAAAAAAAAAAAAAACAGGTAAAGCAAATGTGTCATCAAAGTTCATCAAAATTATAGCGGGCTTCACAGATTAGGAGTTATTTAACCAGCCTTTAAGTAAAACAATAGTTTGCGATATTACAAGCATATGTAATGTCCCTTGAAAAGGCACGTACATTTACAGAGAGAGAGAGAAATGAAAAGTGTATCCATGCCAAACAACTAGAACGGGAGTCGTTTCTACTCATTAGCTGGGCTGGGATGAAACACTCTCAAGCCATCTGTTCTTGTATGAGAGTCAGGCTGCAGTTTCACATTCTTATGCATTCCACTTCTCAGGTATGGCAAAATATGTTTGGCTGTTCCATCTCTGGCAACAAACTCCCCATAACCAGTTGAACATGTCTTGCTCATTCAAATATTTAGCATATTCTTTTGCTAGCTTGCGATACACATTGTTGCAGCGACAAGCTCCAGGACGAACCTTATTAAAGTAAGGGTACTATGGGATGAACTTTCTCTGGATTTGAGAATTATAAAGTCTGCTGCTCGGATTGGGATCTGAACTTGGAGACCGGGAGTTGATCCTCTGTCACTAAACCTTGAGAAAGTTGCTGATGAAAATGAAACTAAAATATGGACAGTGGCTGTTTCATTAAGACATTACTCTCATGCACAACGTCCTTTAAACTGATTTATTGGACATATTAAAAAGCCTTTCAGTTGTCTCATGTAGTATTAGTCTCTTTATATTAAGCCTTTAAATTTCCATAGAGTGGCTGCATTTCCACTTTCTATGCACAGCTGGGTCAAGATGAAAAGCAACCAGCCTTTCGTATCTCCACCGGGGAAACTTTAGCAAAGCTGGCCTTGAAATTACCCTGAATGAATAGGAATAAATATTTCATTGGATTTATTTAAAGCGAGCCTTGTGCATTTTTAATGCAAAACACCTTTGCAAAAATAGTTCTTATTCAGACCCTGTTTTCATCTACCTGGGTGACTTCACAGCAAGCGCAACGAGATGTTATTTTGAGACATGCCTTTGGTTTTACATCTGTTGTTATTCTGATCTCCAGCAGACTAATTGGAATTTGAAGAGATCTGTGGCTGTCGTAGCAAAGCTAGGAACTCCACGAATGAGTGATGCTCACGTCTGTGCTTTTTATTTCAACTGAAATCACATTACAACCACATGCAAGGCTGTAAAAAAAACATCAGAGTGCGAGAGTTACTGAGCTTGGTAATTCAAAGAAAAACGGATCTGCAACCTAAATAGCATTCCGCAGACAGAGAGCAGGACGAACGAAAAACAAAAAACAAGAATCGATGACAAGTGTCTGTGTTGATGTAGCAGCGGTTTGTATAAATGAACAAGCTCTATGTGTTGTGTTCCTGCATTTCCTCAAAGTTAACCATGTGCATGACGTTAGTTTAAAGACCTCTTCCCAGGCCGTGGTTCTGCAATGGAAACGTAACCAGGCTCTTCTGCTGCCAGTAGAGGTCATGTCAGGAAATCAGCTACGCGCAGATAAAGTGTGAGACTATACAGGAGTAAGCCTGCATGTTATCTGTATCTTGGGTTGCCATTGACCACCAGCCACTGGACATCCCAACAACCACAAAGGGACCTAGTGGCGACTATAGCTAATGATTAATGTTTTAGAGAACCATTTTACACAAAATAACAATGCGTGTATTTTTTTTAATGGACTCTTGACCGGAGGGTTGTGGGTTCAATCCCAGGTGCGAGACACTGCTGCTGTACCCTTGAGCAAGGTACTTTACCTAGATTGCTCCAGTAAAAAAAAATCCAGCTGTATAAATGGGTAATTGTATGTAAAAATAATGTGATATCTTGTAACAATTGTAAGTCGCCCTGGATAAGGGCGTCTGCTAAGAAATTAATAATAATAATAATAATAATAATAATAATAATAATAATGCTAGGTAGTGGCACATTGAAGCAGCAAATTGATTAATAGATACCGGTGATTGGCATCTGTATAGGTTAAATTGGGTAGGGATGCATACTACTGTAAGCTTTATGTGGGCAAAAATAAATAAATAAATAAAAAGCATAACTATATGCATCACGTGGCAAACCTATCTGTATCACCTCAATGCAGAATTTGAATCTCGTTGGTTCAAAGTCAACCTCACAGCCCTCTGGACTCTTGACACACCAATTTAAAAATAACTTATTTCCATGTCTCTTCTATCTGATTTAATAAAACATGTCCTTCTATATACAGACATACATAACACAGTACAGGCTTCCAGCGACAAATGGCTGCAGTGCCATCTGCTGCTGGATAGGAGGTAGTACAGCCAGGAGGGTTTTGTTGTAAAAATGCGGGGGTTTCTTGTAAAAATGTGCAATAGGTTTGTACTGGTGTGGAAATATAGTTATCTTCCTTCTTGACCTTTTCAGGATCCTTCACTTTATGAAGCCTAATTAACATGTTGACCGCCCGTTGAACTTCACTGCAGTCCAAAACAATAATATTAACATTACACACATTTATAATATACACCATAAAGCCAAAGACGGTATCAGTGGTGATAATTATTATAATTGTTCAAGACTATAGTGCTAATATTGATGCATGAAATGCGGAACAAAAAAGGAAAACTATACAGAATATGATGGTACACTACTGCATCCCTATGATACAAAAAAAAACGTGTGGACCACTTGGAGAATTGCTGGGAACTACGTCACTACGTCCTTTTGCAAGACATAGGCTTAGGGTGTTTCCTTATCGGAATAAAAACAGCATGCCACGAATACATAAAAAGGTTGTGTTTTGTTTTTCCCTGGATTTGACTTCTGTTTAAACAACGTTTGGTTCAATACACTCAGAGCACATTGCATTTATAAAATTCAGTTATTTTTTTTTCAGTATAATAAGTAAAATAAATAAACAATAAAAAAAAATAAACACCTTTGTTTATGCCATCCAAGCACCCCCGATCTGACTGAGATGAGTCGATTCAATGGGACATTGTCAAGCAAAAATCATCCCATCGGAACGGGCCAGTGGGTAGAGTTGATCCGGCTCAAGCGCTTTAATAGACGTGGGATGTAGTCGCCGCTAGAGGGTGCTAAAAAGCTGTGTTGAAATAATACGAAAAATGACTTCAATATTATTAACACAGTTAGGGTTAGGGGTTGAGATTAGGTTTAGGGGTTAGGAGGCTAGTAGGTACCTACTGGCCCATTTCTATGGGAAGGTTTTTGCTTGATAACGTCCCATTGAATCGACTGATCTCAATCAGATCAGCTGATCCAAGACACACAGGGCCGATGGGTAGAACAGTCAAAAAAAGTGGCATTCAAGGCATTTATTAACTAGCTAACACAGAGATCGTCAAAACAAACAAAAATACTGCTCTCAGAGGTATCGTTGTGATCTCAGTATAGCCCCACACCTTTCAAATACACATCTCTTATGATAATAATTTTTAAAAAGTTTTTTTTTTTTTTTTTTTTTTTTTTTTGACACCTTTTAAAATCAGATCTCCTGCCGTACAAGGCTAAGGGTACACTGATTCAGAAGGGCTGCGATTGCCGACCTGCACAAATCACTTACGAACAAGATAAAAGTGTAGTTCGCCCACAACATCGTATATGTTTACAAGTTTAGATAACCCAATTTATTGCGCGAGTCACGTAAATTTGATGAATTGTGAGAAGAAAAAAAAACAAAGTACATCGTGTGAGGGTCTGGAACCAACTCCCCAGTCATGTTGTTGAAGCTGACACCCTGGGATCCTTCAAGAAGCTGCTTGATGAGATTCTGGGATCAATAAGCTACTAACAACCAAACCAGCAAGATGGGCCGAATGGGACCTCCTCTCGTTTGTAAACTTTCTTATGTTGAGGTGGGCGTTTCCTTCTACACATGTCACTTCTGAGATATCTTACTTATGTTTAAAAAAAAAAAAAAAAAAAAAAAACGCTTATACTTGGTAGCAAACATAATTTAATTAGAATTAATTGACTGCTGAAGAGCCAAAACGGCGTCAGTTTCTTACCCGTATTTTCGCTCCTGAAACGACAGCCTGCGTTTCTAAGGGTTTCCATGGCAGCAGCGGTTTGCGACAGGGTGTTTGCGACGGCAAAAGCTACCGGCATGGCGCGCGCGGCGGATTGCGGCAGTATGAAGATGGCGGAGGCGGAAAGAAGTGCCGAAACGCTCAAGGAGAAGGCGAATAACTACTTTAAAGGTACACATTAAATAAATATATAAATATATATATATATAGATGAGAAATAACTCGAATCAGAATAAGACGAGGCAGGTGAAGGACACAAAAAATATATGTTCTGCCTCGGATTAGCAGGCTGCCGGAAGACTGAGTCATGCGGAGCAAAGTTACTTTACTAAATGACACAACCCTATTATTAATAAAATTATGCGTGATAATGTGAACGATGTTGTACTGTCGGTTACCGCAATATGATTCTAAATTCAGCGGGGTTAGACTTTGAGCTGAAATAATAGACGTGCGATCACCCAAAAAAAAAAAAGGCGGATCTGTGTCCTGGATGGATAGAGAGTCGTAGATTAGAAACGGCAAATTGTTGATTCATGCTGGAAAAGTGGAATTAAAATGATGGATCCATGCATGGCAGAGTACTGGTGGTGGTGGTGGGTGATCCTTCTGCTGATTAAGTTTAGCGGCACAAAAAAAAACACAATTTGATTGTACGAAGTAGCAACGGGGATAGATGTTCATGTGGGACAAAGTGGGTATTCTTGGATTTATAATCATCAGAGAGATTTCGGGACCACCCCCAAAACAAACAAAAAAAAAATCATAAATAATATTGCTTATGCAAATTGTATGTTACTAATTTTTAAGATACATCCACCATCTTGCCAATAAATCTTAAATGTCTAAATCGGACTTTGAGATCTAGGAAAATATTATATTATTAAGCAGACTCGGTCGTTTCGCTGGATCGCGTGTTTAACAAGAAAGCTGTTTGCACATGAGCGGAAGTAAGGGAAGACCCAAACGGCTGTGTTCGGTTGGTTCAAACGTCAAGTGCATCTAAGTACAACTTTTTAATTGCATCTTTAAATTGTGAAAATCTGCATCGTAAAAGTGCACGGGGATCTCTTCAGGGTGTGTGTAGACTCCTCAAAGTCTACTGAAATGTGTTGTTCCTGTTCATCTTATTAACGCTGTCATGCATGAAACGCATAATAAATATATTTTTCATTGGTCCTTTTTTGTTCCAATGCTTTACATGGGGGGAAAAAATGTCAGCATGCATTTGCGTCTTCCATGTGACCCTCATATAAAGACTAGAAGATTTTTTTTTTTTTTTTTTTTTAATCCTCCCTTGTATGAGGTCACCATGCATGGAAGGATTAAGCAATGGTGGCATTTAGAGCAGGTCCATCAATATACCAGGGTGGCAATAAGACTCCCATTGCATAGCAGTTTGATCCATTCCTGGTTTTACTGTGAGATTAATAACACACAAATGTATGAGTTTGTTACCGTATCTATACATTGGGGCTGATCAAGATCATATCAAAACCTGGACTGGGTGAAACTGCTCTGCGGAGTCTTCTTTATATCCCTGATATACTTCTCACTGAGCTACACATTCGATTTCGAGGTGGACTGCCCTAAAGCAGTCTTTGGTAAGTGCACTCAAAATACAAAAAATGATGTTGTGCTTAAACATGGCCCACATGCTTTTGACCACAAACTTTGGAGTGTGGTTAACCCTTTGTCTGCCTTTTCTTTTACAGTGTATTTGCTTCTCTTCAATGGGACATTTTGTTTTGCTAACCTATACTTATTTTACATGACACAGACTTTCTTTTTTTTCCCCTTCGCCTTTGCAGAGAAAGATTATGAGAATGCGATCAAATATTACTCTGAAGCTGTGGAACTGAACCCTGACAATGCCATCTACTATGGCAACCGCAGCCTGGCTTACCTCCGCACAGAGTGCTACGGCTATGCCCTGGCAGACGCCACTCTCGCCCTGGAGCTCGACAAGAACTACATCAAGGGGTACTACCGGCGCGCCACCTCCAACATGGCACTGGGCAAGTTCAAAGCAGCGCTCAAAGACTACGAAACGGTGAGCTGTTGTCAAGGGGTGATGGAGAGTGAGTGTCAAGCCTCTGGGCTGGCTGTACCATATGCAGTAAAAACTACTTTGAGCTTCTAAGTACTTTTTTGGTACTGAGTATATATATGTTAGAATGTGCATTTCGTTTTGCTGCTTTTTGTTTGCATTCAAATTGTGTGGAAAATAAGTTTTCCCCTGTCCTGTGATCAGCAATCTGAATAGTGATGTAAAACTTGAGGAACCAATCAGCAGCAGGGATGTCGTATCTACTAAATATCCACGTTTTTGGTACCACAGTCGTTTCTCCATACCACGGTTATTGAGTTTACGGTCTACCGTGTGTGTGCTGTCCCTACTGGCGAATGTTGCACTGTAATGGACGCTTATTAAAAATATGTTTTTTTGTATAAGATACTCATGTTTTGTAGTTGTAGAGAGAATGGAAAATATACTGAAAATATATGCTGAAATACAGAAAAGGAGGATAAAACACATCTGTCAAGCTGTTTAAAGTTACATAGTTTTATTTTTTTTATTTTGAACATGACCTTGGTGTGTTTCTTTAAGTAGCTTCTTTTAAAATAAGGTCAATGGATTTTATACTGGATTTAATAACTGTCTAATAAAAAGATATAATCTGACGATAGCTGAGTTATATATTTTTGAAGGTTATCGTACCATCAAACTGTAATATCGTGCTATCCTTAGACACCAGTAGTTTTGGGTGGGAGCTTATTCTCTTACCTGACCTGAATAGCTTATTTATAGAAGCAAAATATACTGGGCCATTGTCACAAACAATTTACCACTGTGCCAAGTTTCCATTATTCTTATAATTTTACAGAACTACTATGAAACAACTGTTTTTTCTTTTACTTTTCACGAAATAAACATGCTCTTCCAATTAAGCATGTGTATTTGTGGATATAGATATAACATCATTTATGAAATATGTTTTTCAGTGGCTTAATAGCATAGCATTGTTTAACAATCGTCATGGTTATTTTCCATTTTGTAAACTCTAGGTGCTTTCCAAAGTTTCTGTTGGTTTGTATTGCAATCCCAGGGGGGTATCAACCCTGTTCCTCCACTTCATTTTGTGTATCACACACCAGGTAGTAAAAGTGAGGCCCAATGACAAGGATGCCAAGCTGAAGTACCAGGAGTGCAGTAAGATCGTCAAGCAGAAGGCGTTCGAACGAGCCATCGCCAGCGACGAGCTCAAGAGATCGGTGGTGGATTCGCTGGACATTGAGGGCATGAGTGAGTAACCTGTGTGGGGAGGAGATCTGGAATTTGATATGCAGCGTCAGGTAATAGATACGATTGCCTTAGTGTAGATGTATATCAGAATTCTCTCAATTGTTTTACCCAGATGTCGCGTCAGCCTCAGGAATAACTAAGTTGTAACTGGTAATGGCGATGCTTGGCTTGGCTTGCCGTCCTGTGGTGTTGACCCTTTTTAAAGGGTTAACAAACGCAATTGTGCTAACTTGTCTTATTTTTTTCGTGGTGTTGCACGAAACAGGGTTTAAAGTGTACTGACAGGTTGGATCCGGTCATCCAAATGGTCAGTTTCCTCCTCGTGATACTTGAGTCGCTCTCAAATGTATTTTAAGAAGAAACCGTTTGAACAACAAGCGCTCAGTTCCTTGTGTAGTCCCAAGGGGTTATAGAAGGAGATGGTTTTTATCTTCATGTCGGCTGCAAATGTTGCCGGTTTCTGATTAGCTCTTACGTGAGCTCTCACAGTGTCGTGACGGTTTTCCTCAGCGATCGAGGATGAGTACTTGGGGCCCAAGCTGGAGGAAGGGGGGAAGATCACACTGAAGTTCATGAAGGAGATGATGGGCTGGTTCAAGGACCAGAAGAAACTGCACAGAAAGTGTGCCTACCAGGTGAGAGGCAGAGGGAGGGAGGAAGGGAGGGCTGAAAGATAAACTATGAGGAGTTTATCCCATCATTTTGTTTTGTGGCGAGACGACCACCTGATACTTTTAATACATTTTTAAAAGGGGGGTCTTGTAGTTTGGGAGCCGCTAACTTACTCTTGAATTTCTTTTTCAGATTTTGGTACAGGTGAAAGAGGTTCTATCCAAGCTTCCCAGTCTTGTAGAAATTACATTAAAAGAGGTATGTCATTTGCTGATGGGCAGGAGGGCAGGGTGGTGAGGATTGCAGCCCATGCCTAATCTGTGTGCTGTCAGTACATTGCTACATGGTAACAATAAATACAAAATATGTAAGGCAGCATCAGCTGAAAAAGATTTCTAACATTTACAAACTGTAGCTACTGTGCACAATCACAGTTAAAAGAATGCATTAAGGAAGATGATGATATCCAACTCAGCAGGGTTGCCATCAGCGGTTGTGCCCTTTTGGCTTTTGAATGCGTTCCATTTTTGACTTTCCCGTGACATTATGCTGCTGGGTTTTGTTCACAGTAACACGCTGACATCTCACTGCTTCTTTTCTCTTCCAGTCAGAGAAGATCACGATATGCGGTGACACACACGGACAGTACTACGACCTACTGAATATATTTGAACTGAACGGCTTGCCCTCTGAAACTAACCCCTATGTATCCTTTCACTGCTCTGTTGTGCACCATTACCTGAGTCAGATGGATTTTTTTATGTACTACTTGTCTCTTCAAGGAAAGATTTCAATGAAGTTCCTGAAATCCTAAACGGTATCGATTGAGTTAACCTAAGGCACAAATTCAAATTTAGCACAGAGAGTAGAACGAGAGGGCATAAATTGAAGCTAAGTAAGTTTAGAACAGTTGTAAATGCATTGAATAGCTTTCAAACATTAAAACAACAGTAAGAATCTGTCCTATTAAGTTGGGTTCCTGTCCTAGATTAGAAACTGTCCAGTAAATTCGTGTAGGGACATATTGCATGCTAAGTAAAGACGAGCCTTGATGAGTTAAGCACTTTATACAATCGAAATATAAACTGCTTGAATACAACCTGGCAAGAAGTAACCTGCCCATGTTGACTTCACAGAATCCATCCTGGAATTCATTGCAAGAACAAACAGAAAAGTATAAAGCTATCCAAACCAGATGGTCACAGTCTTATCTAAAAGGAGGCCACGTCTTGCCTTGCTTGTGATTGCTTTGCAAAAGCTCAGAATAGCTGCAATGGATTCTGTCAGCACCTTGAGGTGCTCTTCATGAAAAGCACTGTAGAAATTCAAGTGGTTTTAGTGGTTGTTTTTACTGAAGGAATATTGTTTGCCTTCAGCTCAGGAGATGCAGTTTTATTTCTGGCACTGGAAGCAATTCTTACCCTGTTTTGGGTTCAGTTTTTCATGTGCACTTCAAAGGAACAGATGTTAAGAATTTGAAAGGGGTAGTTGTATACAGTTGTATATAGTTTTGTGCAACTGTTGGCAGCAGTGAATTCAGTTGGCTTAGTCCCTGTAAAAAACACAAAATAAACTGGTAGTGACATCTGTCATTAAAGCAACATGACGTGCAAAGTCATTGTCTGATAGTAGCTTTCAATACATAATCCCAGAACGAAAAGCAGAAAACAATTTCAGATCTGCAAACTGACGGTTTCGAAAAACTTTTGGAAGAGTCAGGTGAGGTTACAGCAAACCATAAAGTTACATAAGGGCTTACATTTTACGAAACGTAGGAGTGCCTCTCTACAGCGTGTGACATTTTAGTTTGTGTCTAGTGGTTGTTTTTCCTGTGCAGTGTCACAGTCTTGAAAGACTACCAGACCTAAGTGCATCCTTGTATCTGTGCATGATTAGAGAGTGATCTTGTGTCCTTGAGGCATCTCTGCTCACTTAGTATGCCAGCCTTCCACTCTATCACAACGCAATGCAGAAGGAGCTAGAGCTGATGGCAGTTTTGTGTATTTTTAAAGTATTTAACTAAAAATGACTTTCGCTAATGGATTTCTACTTCGTACCCTTTGCAGTCCAGTTTTTTTTTTTATTCATGCATCTATTTTCCATCGCCTACATTTTATATTTCAGTGGAATCTACGTATAGAATGATACTGTAGATGCAATGAATCGAACTGCCGAACCTCAGTGTTGTGAAGTACTGTCAGTTGGGTACTGTGTTACATTACAGCTTATTAAGAGTTTAAGACTTCATGACAGTGAGCTGAATGCCCCCTGGGTGCTAAATCGATATCAGGGGTATGTTTATGCATAATAAAAGCAGTGGTCAGCACTTTGTTCCACCCACACAAGCCTATAGTTTCATAATTTCATAAGACTGTCATATTAAATCTGCAGAGGAATGGCATTCTACTTATGCGCGCAGACAAATTCTGGGAACCCCGATTTTTTAAAGATTTCTAAACAGAAGTGTATGTAGAAAACCTCCCATCAAAATGTTGATTTATACCAAGGTAGTTTTACTTCATCTTACAATTCAGTGTTTAAAGTGATGAGTCTATACTAATGAAGTAATTTTAGTGGGACGAACACTGCTGAATAATGTTACGTTAACCTCTTGAATTGCATACCGCATTGTATTTTTCCCATATTCTTAATGGAAAACTGACGGCCATAGCTGTACTATAGCCCCCTCTGTGCTCTTTTCCTTAGCCCCAGGCTGTAGCTCTTCAATGGGGACTTTGTGGACCGTGGCTCCTTCTCTGTGGAAGTGATCTTGACCCTGTTTGGGTTCAAGCTGCTGTTTCCAGACTGTTTCTACCTGCTCAGGGGTAAGACATGTTGCTTTTACGCAGCAGGGATCAGAGTTCGACCCATAGAGAAGATGGGAACCTGTGCACCTCACCACTCAATAGGGTTGAAGAGAATCGGCTCCACTGCTAGCGAGATCTGTTGTTCCTCTCTCATGTACAGAGATGGAAATAAGGCCCCTGTTGTGTAGCAGTTTCACCCATTCCAGGTTTTACTCCGAGCTTGATTAGCCACAGCGTTAACAAGCTCAGCTGTGTGTCTTTTTAAACTTATAGTAAAACCAGGAATGGATCAAACTTCTATGCAACGGGAGTCTTATTGCCATCCCTGATATAGATAACAGGTTGGTCCATAAAGAGATCCCCCTCTATTGAGGGGCAGAACAGTGGGATGGCTTTATTTTAAAAGCCAACAACCAAAAAGCAGACAAAAATAAATAAATCAGAGAGGAAGGACGACTAACTCTGGAGAAAGTCACAGTTATTTGGGAATTACAACACGGATAGAGATGATTATCGTGATCATTGTTGGCTGATAAATAGAAATCGTCCAACCCTAGACCCTTGACCAGGTGAAATGATTGAGGCGTTTGTCGCTTTCTCATCCTGCAGGGAACCACGAGACAGACAACATGAACCAGATGTACGGGTTCGAGGGTGAAGTGAAGGCGAAGTACACCGCGCAGATGTTCGAGCTGTTCAGCGAAGTCTTTCAGTGGCTGCCCTTGGCGCAGTCCATCAACGGCAAAGTGCTGGTAAGAGCGACCCAGCACAGCCAGCAGGGGGCGCTCACAGCTGCTGTTAAAGCTGCAATCCCACAATCATGGTCAATCTTACAATGAAATCTCTTGAGTGAATAGCAGGGATGGGAATAAGACTCCCATTGCATTGTAGTTTAATAAGCTACACCTAAGCTTGTTACCTATACACTCTGTGGCTAATCAAGCTTGAGGGAAACTGCTTTGCAATAGGAGTCCTATTTCCATTGCTGGTGAATGGTAATTGCATTCTTTAATAGCCCTTCTGTGCACATCAGAATCCTTTGGTTACTTGCTGCATCAGGCGTATTAATGAAACAAGGCAATGACACTGGCTACTGTCAGCTTCCCCTCCTAGCTCTGAGGCTCTCAAGCCTGACCTGAACACCTCCTGCTATTCTGGACTTCTGATGCAGACCAAAAGGTCCATCCACCCTAATTGTGTGGCCCTTGGGTGGGATGTCCTTTGTGTATGGGCCCCTAATTTCCACAGAGAGCTAAGCTGAGCCCACCGAACTTGCTTGTGACCCCAGTCTGTTGTGCTTCCCGCTAGGTGATGCACGGGGGTCTCTTCAGCGAAGATGGGGTAACGCTGGATGACCTCCGGAAAATAAACAGGAACAGGCAGCCTCCAGATTCAGGTACAGGACAACGTACTACATAAATCTTCAGTACTTTTATCAGAGATGTCATTATTCTAATATCGATGACTTCTGTAATAAACAGTACATAGAATGACTCAAATGTACAGCTCTGACCACAAGTTTTGCATCATCCTATAGAATGAACTAGTTTTGCTTCATAAAGTCGATGAAAAAACGTTATGTTAACATTTTGAATTGCATACCGGCTTTGTAGTTGTCCATATACTGAACGAAAAAATTGGCACGCACTGAAAAATGTAACATTTCAGAATCTGACTTGAAATACTGTACTACTGTTGTGGCTTCCGGTAGACTCTTGCAATCTCATTTTGTAGTTTCTTTGAATACATGATAAATAAAATATGGGCGTTGTTTCCTTCATAATGACAATAATATTTTATCTGTAAACATGTAACCTACATTTATAAAAGTAAAGAAAAGGAAATGTACTGGTAGAGGACGAGTTTGATTTTTTTTTTTTAGAAATGTTTTAGAAAGTGTCTTAGCTACAAATATACTTAAAGAATGTAGCATGTACTGTAGCTGTTTTAAGTATCAGAAAAAACAGTCTGCCTTTGTTCAGACGTCACTCCCCACAACAGCAATCGCCACTTAACAGCAACATAGCAAAGGGCATTGTCATGTTGCTACTTACGAGTGAGCACTATTTTGACGACATCCCTTCTCTTTGCAGGACCAATGTGTGATCTGCTCTGGTCGGACCCACAGGCTCTGGTAAGATCCCTTTCCTGCAAAGCAAAAAAATATTAAAAAAGAATATTACCTGCTTGTGTTTCCTCATTCAGCTTTATCAACAAGGTATTTAAGTTTGCAGTTTTTATAACGGTGTGGAAAACAATCATCTAGTTGTTGCTTTTGAAAACCCTTTTCATGCAAAGCGGGGGAAAAAAAATGTTTGCATGCTGCAGTGATTGAAATAAAACTCCCAATTGCAAAGCCGTTTCACCCATTCCAGGTTTTAATACATGCTTGATTAGCCCCAGTGTATAAGTAACAAGCTCTGGTGTGTCTTATTTAACTCTGTGAAACCAGGAATGGACCAAACTGCTCTGCAGTGGGTGGTCTTATCCCCATCCCTGTGCTGCAGTAAAACCAGTTCCCTGATGCATTGGGCTAGGTGAACCCTCAAATAAAAACTGAGGTATTCCCGAGATTGGGAATTGACTTCTCATTGCCCTCAGGACGGCCGGTCGGTCAGTAAGCGAGGGGTCAGCTGTCAGTTCGGCCCAGACGTCACTAAACGGTTCCTGGAGCAGAACCAGCTGGATTACATCATCCGCAGCCACGAGATGAAGTCCGAGGGGTATGAGGTCACGCACAATGGGCAGTGTATCACAGTCTTCTCAGCGCCCAACTACTGGTGAGTCACCGAGACACGAGCCAATCATAAACCTCGTGTGAGACATCAACCAATCACAGTTTAGGATCTGTCAGAAATCCAGTACATCTTATCCTGTGCAGAGATGTCATCCTGTGCATGGGGTTGAATGCCTAGCTAGTACAACAGGGGGACTGTAAACTGTTTTTATTCCTTTGTCACAGCGACCAGATGGGGAACAAAGGTGCATATATCCACCTCCGGGGGTCAGACCTCAAACCTGAGTTTCACCAGTTTGCAGCTGTGGTGAGTACAGACGCCCAGGCGCAGGCAGTTCTGTAAGGTTTTATAATAATAATAAATAATGACTGATCACTGTCACTTGCACTCACACACAAGTATTATCACCCAATACAAGATGATTCAAGAAAACATGTTAAATACAAGCATTTACTGAACCTTAGCCACTAATTAATATGACAAGGATCAAAATACACAATTTCTGATAGTTTAACAAACCACAAAAGCTCTAAACAATTTCAAATATTTGTTCATTGGCGCCTTTACATTAAAAAGTCTGTAAAAATGTAATATAACTAATAACAAAAAAAATAATAATTCATTGATTAAAAAATGTTACACAGTAACTAAGCTGCAATATAAAGTCACTAGCCAGAAAAAGGGAGAATTATTCAGCAGAGGGTGGTCAAGACAAAGCTGGATTCAGTATTTTCTTGAATTATATTAAGTGTAGGGTGCCAGTACTTTTTATATATACTAATTACTTAAAGAGGTTGAAGCTAACTAAAAATCTACAGCTAGTGTCTACTAGAGTTTATTCACATCCTGTGATTGAATGTATACCTAATCAGTTTTAACCAACACAGTTCTTGCCCTCTCTCTCTCTCTCTCTCTCTCTCTCTCTCTCTCTCTCTCTCTCTCATTGCTCTCGCAGCCTCACCCAAATGTCAAACCCATGGCCTACGCTAACTCCCTGATGCAGATGGGGATGATGTAACTGTGCTGGATCTTTTTTGGGGGGGACTCGCCGCGAGACGTGTTTTGTTTTTCGTCACTTCTTTTTCCATATCTTCCATCTTCCACCTCCCACCCTCCCTGTCCGCTGATCTGGAAAGACAAACGGAAAAGGGGCGCAGCGTGATCGTGTTTTCCGCCAGAGAAAACCGCACTTTGTACAAAAATTATCTTTTTTTTTTTTTTTTCAGACTCGGTATTTATAAAAACGACACATGGCCTCGCTGCTGCTCTTAAAGATTTAGAGGTTGGGAAGGGAGGGTTTGAGATCTCCACTCTGCTCCCGTCGCTCCAGCCTGTGTAGTCAAGTGGCTCACACGGCTGTGAAGTTAGAATCCACTAAAAGATTGTCAGATGCTGTGTCTGACTGGCCCCTGAATGTAATTTAAACTGCCATTGCGGACGCGGATTCTGGAGAAATCATTTTAGCCACCCCTTCCTTCGCTGAGCCTGCCCAGCGAGGTTTTTACAATAAAAGTAGGCAGGGATCTTCTGTTCAAGAATATCAGGGTCGCGAAAACCCGATCGCTGCAGACTGTCTCTGATTTTCCTTTCAAGTCCAACTAAACTGAATGAAAGTTATTTACTTGGGCTGCTGGGTAAATCTCCTGGCCTTTTTTTGTAACTACTTGAAACTGATAAAAGGTTTACCTGAATCTGTAGCTATTTCATTGACAACAGCATGAGCTGGAGGCCACCTTAAAGTCTAAATGCTATTTCTTAGTTGAGAGCAGATTTGGCCCCTAGTCATGCTGGCTAATTTTAATGATCAACAAGGGCTGGACTGCAGGCTAAGTGGATTTCTACCCCAGCTGTTAAAACAGGACAGGTCAAGGGTTGTGCGGGTTGACCAGTCTGTCTTGGAGGGTTATTGATAACACTAGAAAGCAGAAATAGGATTCCCCATGGTGTTGTAGCATAGAACACGTTCTTGTCTGAAATAAAGAAAAATGTACTTCCAGCAACAATTGGCTTAACCTGAGTCTGTGGAAAATGTCATCAGAGTCATACGGCTGTAGAGCGTAGCTCAAATGGATCTCCTTTTGATTCGAATTGGGTTTGTACCCAGCGTTGGCACACTTGCTAATCAACACCTTGTATTGCATGAATAAGAAAAGATGTCATGGAAATGTTGTTTGGCATACTTTTCCTTTTAGATGGAATAAAGCCTGTACTCTGATACAGTTTCAAATTACAGGCAGCAGGAGTTCTTCAGTACTTGAGCCTTCTGTGCTGATAAATGTTTGCAGAGAGTCAAATTGGCCGCACTTCCCTAAAGATGATGATCAAAGTCCTGTTTTAAATACAGTAGTACAAATGTATTTGAACACCTCAAGATTTCTCATGTTTATCCTTTATATACCTACCTGCATATACTTGGTTTGTCAAGTCACAGATGTGCGAGTTTGAGTGATGAAGGCATTTCTGTCATTTCCAAAAGCATTGTTATCTCAGATTGTGGTCTTTGCCTGTAACAGATGCAGGGTTGGGGTCGCTTTCTGTTTTTCAGTTCATTCCCAATTTCCATTCCATTTTAATCAATTCCAACACATCATTGATTAAAATTGCAATTGGCAATATTCTGTTAAAATGAGCTCACCATGACACAAATGAAAGCCGTTGAACAAACACAGCAATTGTTGAACTGTTTTCAAAGGAATTGGAATTTAAATTGATTTTAGGGGGTTCCCAGGTGGCTCCCTTGGTAGACGTGCAGCCACGTGGTGCGCAGGGTGGGTCAGACAGCACAGGTTCGCATCCTGGCTGTGCGAAATAGGCTGGGGACTCTGAAGGAATCTTCGCATTGGCTCCCGCGATTTAGGGAGGTAAAACTGGTAGGGACTGTTTCTCCTCATCGCTCTACGGTGAACCCTGCTGGCCCGGTGAGCTCAGAGCGGACACCTGCAGGGCTGACCTTTGTCCTCTAGAGGTCAGTAGTTCGCTGACATCCGCTCTCGAGTTCCGGATTGGAGGATGCCCACTGAATGTTCAGGTTTCTCGAGCCATGTGGGGGGGCGGGGGAAAAGAACTGGAATTGAAAACCTGGAATTAACCCCAACCCTGATCAGGAAGCAGCAGTTATCACACTTTGGTATAGAAAAAAATTTGCTAGATCTGAAAATAAAATGAAAAAAAAAACAGAACCAAAAGGTTTTCCGCACAAGAATAGAGAGGGAGGAAGGGGAAATGATTTTTAATTATTTGTGCTAACAATGCCATAGCACACCGCAATATGATTTAATCCTTTTTTTTCTGTTTTTTTGGACATTTCCTTGACAGGTTTTGTTCTGTGTCCGCTGCTTTGAAAATTAGAAATTTGAGTGATGTACCCTGATCCTGTCTCTAGTCTACAGATATAACTAAAGGTTTTGCATCACCTAGAATTTTAAATTTAAAAAAAAAAGAAATATATCAACATAATTTAGATTTTTTTGTTATATATATATATATATATATATATATATATATATATATATATATATATATATATATATATATATATATATATAACATCGTGTAATCAAAGAAACTACCAAGTGATATCGCAAAAGTCTACCGGAAACCATAAACAATATTTCAAGTTTAGATTTCGAAATTTTCAATGTGTCCATTTTTCGTTAAGTATATGGAAAACTACGACGCGGTATGTAACTCTGTTAACATAACATCATTCAGCAGGTTTCATCCGACTACAAGAAACAAAAGTGTTCATGCTACAGGGTGATGCAAAACTTTTGGACACGGCTGTACAAGTAGTGAATGTGAAATAAGTGAACGTGCAGGTGGTGAGGAGGGATGAAGAGGACACGTGGAAGATTCTGGCTGAGACAAACGATCGGGAGGAATTCTCACGTCAGCTCTCCACAGAGTTTTTATACATTTTGATTTTGTAATTGGATAATCCCTTCGTGTTTAAGAATATATAGTAATAATAATAATAAATGCATTCAAAGCTATCGCTGCCTAACGACTTGTTTTTAAATGTGTTTTTTTTTTCTTCCTGAGGACAGAAAGGATCGGCTGCTATTACAACTGCAAGCTGTTACAAAATCGGAATAAAACAGAATAAATCATCTCTCCTGCTCGTCTGCTGAAATCTTGTCGGAGCATATGCAACCTAATATTATAACACTTTACAGAATGCATAACATGGTGCTTCAAATAAAACATGCCCGATTTGGGTTGCATGGGTGTTTGGTTGAGTCAGATGAGCACCCAGAGCGAAACTACGCTCCAAACCAACAACATACAGTACATGGCAAAAGCAGGTCCAGGTTCGTAAGCCCTGCAAAGTGGTGCAATCTTATCAGCTACAGTATTTCAGACAATTGAGCTGAGCTGTATTCCATTCTGCTGTTGCATGTATTTAAAAAAAAAATACATATATTTAGTGGCGTCACGCTCTGCAAAAGGTTTATGATGAGCGGGGTGTGTGGGTAATGTCACGTGTGTGAAAAGGTTGTGTTACATACGGCAGGTTTATACTCGCCAAAGAAATCCTATATTGATGCAGTAGGTAACATTGATAACATGACTACTGTAGTATTGACAACCGGTTCATATTGAGCGTCTGTTGCAATAATACTGTATCCTGATTTAGCTAACTTGTGCTCAATTTATGGTGCTGGCGGACGGCATGCTGGAAATCCCGGGGAAAGAGAAAACGGGGACAGGTGGTAACCGTAACCCAACATCCATGATATCTGAACTATAAAATGTACCATTACATTTTGAACCATTAATATCTGATCACACGTATCAGCCAGACACGTTTTTATTTTTATTTTTTGTTGTTGCCATTGTGCGCCGCTAGATGGCAGCACTGCTGTAAAGAACCGAACATTTGCGTAAGCGCGACGTGCCGTTAGTAAAGATGGCGTACGTACGTCCCGTCTGGCTTCACATACTGCAACCTTTGCGGCGCTGAAGCCGTTCAGGAAGGAACCACGTGACAGTGTAGAGAGAGAGAGAGAGCCATTTAAGCTCGTAACCTGGGCATGATTATTTCATAAAACTAGTGTAAATCTCTCCTGTCAGTAACTACAGGTTGCCAATAACATGCCTAAATATTGCACCGCTCCAAACTGCAACAATAGTGCAGGGCAAACGGGTTCTGACAAGAACATCAGTTTCTACAAGTAAGTTTCGATCGTTTATACAGCGCATGAGTACAGTGTGTACAACTGCTGACTGTATCCGTAGACCTTAAAGACAAGTTAAATCGTCATGGTGAGTGAAATTAAAAACCATGGGTGTGTCGGTCAATTCCATACGAGCGACAGTGAAATATTTAAGTTTGCATTTGTAAGTTAAAAAAATTTAATTCTAGAAAGACGGTATTGAGGTGCGCGTCATTATTAACACACGCACATTCATGGTTTCTCTATAAACCAAAGTTTTGTTTTGTTTTTTCATGGCGTTGTTTAATTGCATAACTCATTAAGGCTGTCCACGTTAATTAATATTAACTTTAATGACCACGAGGTGTCAGGACGAATTGTGTCTGACAGAAATCGATTATAAATTTGCCATTAGTGGTAGACTGCGGTGTTTTCGGTCTTACAAAAAGCCTCTTTGCGCCGCGCACAGACAAAATAAACATTTCCATAGCAGATAGTACCTAAAAGTAACATGGTAGCCACAGCGAGCATAGAAAATTCCATTGCAACCCTATGGAAGCCCAGCGATACCAAAACGCAAAAGCAACGCCCCTTTCTCCAAGCGCAACCGACAAGTCGTGAAGGGCAGATCAGATTTTCAACTCTCCCGTATTTGAACTTTTTACAGTTGCACTTCCTCAATATTTTGAATAAACAAATCATATAATTGCATTCTGATACAAAAAAAAACCCCAAAAAATAAAAACCTCCAAACAACGCCAGTCATTTCTACAATTAGTTAGTTGTTTCTTTTGTTTATTAAACACATTTTCATTCATGTACAGTACAGTATTATAAAAACAAAATATGAGCTGCAGGAATTATTAAAACCACTTTGCTCTTGTGGTTTTTAATGTCGCAGAAGCCCTTGATTGAATTATTTTCTTATAGTAAAAATGCATGTATCGCCCCTATATTTTTAAAGAGGATAACAGCTCAGATTTTTGCATGTATTGTACAACCACATTGTGGGGGGAGGTTTGCAACAGGTAGTTTTTCATTGCCTTTATAGGTATCCACTGCATGAGCCATTTCGCCTGAAGAGATGGCTGACCAACATGAAGAGGGAGAACTGGACCCCTTCCAAACACCAGCACCTCTGTAATGAACATTTCACCCCAAGCTGTTTTGACCTCCGCTGGGGCATCCGCTACCTGGCCAGCGATGCCGTGCCCACTGTCTTTGACCTTTCTGATTGCCACGCGGTAAGCCAGTTTTCGCCAGTGTCTGCTTTAAGGTACACAAGGAATTGAACGCTTTATTCAAACAGGTTTCTTCTTAAAATACATTTCAGAGTGATTTGAGTGTCATGAGGAGGAAACTGACAATTTGGATGAGCAGATTTTAAAAATGTTAAACCCTGTTCTGTGCACCACCTCATTGCAAAGATAAGAAAGTTAGGGTTATTTTATTTCTGGGACACATATGTCCCTTGTAGCTTAAAGGGTAATCGCTGTCAGATTATTCTTTGTGAGCTGTTTCAAGGATCAAAATAAGACTCCTGTTGCAAAGCGGTTTGATCCATTTCTGGTTTTACTGTGGTGGTATGCTTTTGTATTAGATTGTTTTTAATTTAATGTTTTAATTGTCCTCTGTGTGTGTCAGTGTGTGTGTGCGTAGCACTTTGGGATCTGTGTGATTTAAAGGCTGTATAGAAATGTTGTTGATTATTTCAGCAGTGGCATGGGATGTCTATTCCTGACATGCATAATTGTTTTTTTTGTTTGTTTGTTTGTTTTTTTAATTATTCCCCCAGAAAAGGAAATCAAGTTGCGCGCAACGACCAAGCAACCCGAACAAAAGGCCCAAAACATCCAGCAAGAATGAGACCCCTCTGGCCTCTGCAGTAAAGACAGTTGACGTTCCCAGGCTTTCGGAAGCGAACAAGCCCAATACTGTGCGAGTTTACACTATGGCGATAGACCACAGCATGTCTGCTCAGCCTGTGCTGGTGAAGGCTGTCCATTTAGCTCAGTGCGTCCCTTCCGCTTGTGTGCCGTTAGCTGTTAGCCAAGAAGGGGAAACGTTCCCCTTGACGCTTTTTCAAAGACTGCCCATATTGAACAGCCAAATGGATTCTGACCAATCAGAGGCAGTTATCATTTCAGAACCGTCCCTCCCTGACCCTGACGGTTCGGTAGAGGTCACAGAAGTTTCCGGTATCCTCCGGGAGATGCAAGAAGTGATTATGAGCTCGGAAGGGCACTGCACGGTGCCCCCTGCAGTTCAGGGTGAGTCTCTCGTCATTGAAAACGTGTCCATCGATACCGTAGTGGAGCCGTCTCCCAGTCTCCCTGAAGAGGAGGGGTCCGCCCTGCAGGTTATTGCCTATTTTGAGACCATTCCCAACACCACCGTCATTGCATCAGGGCTGCCCTGCTACCCAACCCCCAGCCCCACAGCCCTGAACACTGTGCTGTCTTCCGCGCTGACCCTCCCGATCGTCTCCACCCTGCCCATCGTATCCAATCAGAGCGCGTCTCCGCGCTCCCAGGTCATGACTGTGGAGAAGGTGGATGGCTGTGACCTGGAGGACACGCCCATCAAGGAGGAGCTGGAAGAACACAGGTCAGAGAGCTTGATGTCTGATTGGCTGTCAGCTACCGGGAGTTATTTTACGTCAATTTTATTAGAGCTAGCAACCAAACCTGGGGTCAACTGCAATTGTAATTTGCAATTGCAACGTAATTGTATTTGGCACATCTGTTGAATTGTAATTGCACCATATAATTGATCAATTACAATTCAATTACACACCTTTCCAAGCTTCATCATTCGCAGCTCCACGGGCATTATTCAAGTTGAATACAATACTGCTGGGAAAAAAAAAAAAACATGCAAATTGATTACCCAGGTATCACAAGAACACGCTGAGCACAGAGCAGCTGGAGGCTGTCATTGTGGGGCTCCAGAAGAAGGTGAAGGTCCTACAGCAGCGTCATCGTCGGCACTTGGAGAAGCTGATCGCCATGGACACCCTCGTCCAGCAACTCAAGAAGGAGAACCTTGTGTCTGAGGAGAAACTCAGGCTGCTGGAGATGGTGGGTCTGCACTAGCAGGGTTGGGGTCAATTCCTTTTTTTTCAATTCCAGTTCCATTTCCTTTTTAAGCAATTCCAAATTCCAATTCCCATTCCGTTTTAATCAATTCTATTATAGGCCTTCATAAGCATGCAAAACTACACTTTTTAAACCCTGCCCTGAATCTAATGAGAACAGAACATAAAAAGAGTTTGGGAACAAGAAAGGGCCATCAAGGCTCATCCCTTGTCACCATTTTCACCTACTGGGGGGGATCTAGTCTGGTTTTAAATGTTCCCAGTGTTTTAGATCCTACTGCTTCACCTGGTATGCTGTCCCAAGCATTTATAACTCTGTGTAAAAAAAGTGCTCCCTACCTTCTGTTTTAAACTTACTTTTACTCAGCTTTCAGTTATGACATCTTGTTCTTTTCGTTGTGCTAAATTTGAAGTAGTGTCTGGGGTTAACTTTATGTAGACCATTTATGATTTTAAAGACTATTAAGTCCCCACTTCTTTTTTTCTAGGCTGAAGGGATGTAATTATTTTAACTTGCCCTCATAGCTCATGGGATCAGCCAAGTTGCCCTGTACCTGCTCGAGTGCAGTGACATCTTTTTTTGTTGTGAGGTGACCAAAATGCTGATGCTTCAGTCTTTACCCCATCAGGCCTACCTTCAGACGAGCGCTGTGAAGTCAGAACCAGGAGAGACGGTGGCGATTGTTTGTGAGGAAGAAAACGACACTTACCTGTACGCCGTCCAGCAGTCCAAAGAAAACCAGGAGGGTCTGATCAAGGTCCCTGGAGAGCAGTAACGCACCAGAGCGCCTAGTTGACAGAGAATAAAGAAAACAAAAAAGGACTGTGGTTTTTTTGGATCGTGTTTGGCAACAAAAATGTTGCCATTAAAAAGCCAAAAAGATTGTGGGTGTCGCTTGAAATCACTATAGCGGATGAGGGCCGGTTGGCCCGAATAGGAAAAGGGTTTAAGGGGAAAAAAAAACACCACACACAGATAAAATTGATCCACGTGCTGTTGGCTACTGCATAACGTCAAAAGGTGTATTTTGGGGCTTGTTTAGTAGAATTGTTGTAAATATTTGTAAGGGAATGCAAAAACATTTATCAAAATGACTTAAAGAAGAAAAATGTTTTCATTATTTATTTTGACACTGGATTTTATTTAATTTTTTTTTTATTTTTTTTTATGAGCACTGAATGTAACTCCATTCAAATCATAAGAGATTCTGTTAGTCAAAAGTCTGAATTGTGGGTCACTAACCGGAAACCTGTTGTTGGTTAAATTGGCTTCAAATGAAAGCATTTGAATAATGCGAATGATTACTGCAGCTCTATAAAATATAAATGGAAGAAATTGAAATTGGGAATTGATTTTTAAAAGGTAATGCAATGGAAATAGAAAAAAACAAAATTGCCCCTGCTGATAACTATAGAAATGTACATAACTGTATGCACTCTGGGTAAAAAGGGTTAGGCTAATTATTTTTCTTATAATTGTCTTATGTGGCTTGCTGGAAAAGGGGTATATATTGTTTTGTTGGTGTTTTCAATGCATTTTCTCAATCACCACTGAAGTCACAGGAACAAATGGTGAGGCTCCTGTCATGGTAAGACAAACCTCCTGTCAGCAGAAAATATTAAAAAGTATTTATGGAACTGAATTGTTTGTTTGTTTTTTGCTGCTGTGCCATTTTTCACTTCCAAAGTTTATTTTGAGATTTGATTTGTATTTTAATACAGCTTAAATCTTTTTGAAGCTCCAGTAAGACTTAACCAGCAGTGTGGAGTAGTGGTTAGGGCTCTGGACTCTTGACCGGAGGGTCGTGGGTTCAATCCCAGGTGGGGGACACTGCTGCTGTACCCTTGAGCAAGGTACTTTACCTAGATTGCTCCAGTAAAAACCCAACTGTATAAATGGGGAATTGTATGTAAAAATAATGTGATATCTTGTAACAATTGTAAGTCGCCCTGGATAAGGGCATCTGCTAAGAAATAAATAATAACAATGACCGTTTTTATTTTCCACCTATAAAGCCATAAAGAATCATTTAATATTAACCCTTACATAACCCAAAGTTGGACATTCCACTCCTGGTCTTTGTCCAAACCCTGTTCTAAATTGTTTGATTGAACCAATTGAACCTGCATCCATTTGCCCTGTGATTGGAAATAAACGTTAAGGAACACGGAGAAAAGAAAAAACGACTCCTTGGTTTATTATTAACGAAGGTTTATTCATTGTTTTAATGCTTTGTACTTTTGTAACTGCCGGTTTTATTGATGAAACTGTGTATATTGTGTACACCTTTAACATAACACAGGAGGGCGCTGTCAACGCGTCAGATCAAGGCATGAAGCACTGCAATTGAAATCACGGTATTCCAATATTATTGTTGTGTGACAGAGTTTGTCGTATTAATTTCCCACGCGTAAAAATATGTGCTTGACCCTATCTATTAATATTAGAATTATTGCGTACGTTTAGTTGTTCTTTGACATTCTTAACCCCATTTGTGTGCAAAACGTCAGACAAAACAGACATTTAAATTATGTCTGCATTATTGTTAAATTATAACATTTCTTACCCGTTATGTAGTTTATGTATTTTTCTTTAAGTGCAAATTGCATACATTGCTCATTATTTACAGCTGTTATCAGAATGTGTTAATTCTAAGTTAATAATTGTATTGTGTATTTGCTTATTGGTAACATAATAAGATCTTGATTAATGTCAAATAAAATCACAGATGGAAGTGAAAGGGGCGGGAAATTAGAAAGCAAAGTCCCAGTTTTATCAATGTATTCAATCGTCCCGCCCCCCTCTAATGCTTATTGGATGTTACGGATTCCGTTTAAGGTCAGATTGTCCAACCAAGTAGATGCCAGAAACCCTTGCTTCAGCTGTGCTGATTTTATTGGCTGCTCCGTCGAGCGATGCTGCTAGATTTAGCCAATCAGCAGAGTGGTGTCTGTTTGAAACTGTTTTCTGCGGTCGTCTTGTCAGGTTCGGAAGTGAAGGCGTCCTGCGTAATAAATTGTTCCGTTAGCTGAAGTGGAAAGAGTTTTGTGAAGAAAAGGGAAAAGCGTTTCAGAATTTAAACAAATAAATAATCTTTTACTAACATAAAAACAGTAAAACGGACAGAAAGAAGCGGATACTAAGGGATTTTAAGTTTTAATAATAATTATTATTTTTTTATATGTACTGAAAAAAAAAAAATAATAAAGCGATTGATTTAAAAAAATCAATTTTTTTGGGAGAACTACTTTTTTATTATTATTATTATTATTATTATTATTATTATTATTATTATTATTATTATTATTATTATTATTATTATTGTTAACAATTAATTTGGGAGTTTGCTGTATTTCATTACCATGGCTGAGGGAGTATTCGGTGGGTTTAATAACTCGCTTTTAAACGGTAACAACAACTTGAATAACAACAATACCAGCACACGGGGTAAGAAATTACTCAATCCTCCACAGGCCCTCAATCTCAGGAGGAAAACTAGACAGCAACAGCTGGGCAGGAACATCCACAGCCGGGTAAGATTGAACTAAATTGTATATAAGCTTGAAAGCGACTGGAGTTAAAGGCAACATTTAGTTTAGTTTTAAAATGACTAAAGTCTCTGGAGAAATCCCGAGGGGGCGGTTATTTGATTGTTGTTAACTAGTATAAGGGTTTATAAAATACTGTTTTTTATAATGTTTTTTACAAAACTGATTCACATAGTACAGCTGTCAAACAGTTTAATCCCACGATTTGTGGAGCAGGTTACGGTGGCTGAGGCGTTAAGGTTTAAGAAGTGACATATTTTGCCGGTTAGGTTACTGCCTGTTGCTGTCACTGTCACACAGGCTAGCATGACATACCGCTACTGCTGGATTTGTTGTGATTTGTGCATTTTGTGATTGTGATTTGGACCAGTAAACTGGTCTTGCGCTAGGAGCGAAGATCCATTATTAAATGGAAGACATGTCAGAATACCCCTGTGCACCCCTTTTTTTAAATTTTTAAATCGATTGATTCCATTTTGCAAATAGCTATTGCTAGGTTTTTTGTTTGTTTTTTTAAATTTATTTTTGTTTTCCCTTGGTGGCCTTGCATGTCACACAAACAAGCCCAGACCAAGTCAACAGAGTTGTGTTGGGTTAAGCACAGCTACTAATAATATAAACTGGAAACGTAATTGTTTTGCAATGTGACACAAGTTTCATGTTCTTGTTAAAAACGAATAAATCACACTCTTTATGTAGCTTCAGACAGTATTGTTCCTAAGCACTTTTTGCAAGTCTTATACCAAATGTCCCATTAAAAAAAAGGGAGTCGAGAACAAAGGATTAATCCACAGTGCATCAGTGTTAATCACAGGATGTAGCCAACCACAATGGATAATCTGTCTCGTTTGAACGATGAGTTTTTAATTCCAGGAATTTTAAAGGAATATTTTATGTATTGTAAATCAAGCCTGGTTGTCGAGGATCATGTGTGTGTGTTTTTTTGTTTTTAATGTATAGTAGTAAGTGTTTCATAATGTATGCATGTTTTGTGAAATGAAACTGTTGCGTGTACAGCGGCTTGCAAACAAACCAAGGAGCCCTATTTAGAAACAGCACAGCTCTAGACAGATTGCACTGAGGCAGGCACACTTGCAGTGCTGTGCAAATTTTTTCGAGCACCCTGTTGCTTTTCTTATTTTTGATTTTGTTGTGCGAAACTGAAAGTGGACAAATTAGTGATTGTCTAATTTAGTTGACGACTTTAACAAGTCACACATGCTATTTACTTAAAATAGTATGGAAAGGAACACAGAGCCACAAATGGTAAAATGCAGGAGACTTCTCAGAAGTTATTTAAGATGCCTAATTAAAGCACAAAGTGGTCTAACTTTTTTCACAAGAGTGACAATCGTTTCCATGTTGCGGATCACTGACCGAAAATTGAAATTCTCACACCGAGGTTTTTTCAACTGGATTTGCACACTGCTGTTTGTATACGCTAACACTTGGGTGTTGTGATTACACAGAAGCAAATTATACTTTGGTTGAACTATCTTAGGTTCTAATTCGACCTGAAAAAAGAAACAAGGACCAGGGGTCACAAATGGAGATTAGATAAAGGGGCATTCAGAACAGAAAATAGGAGGCACTTTTTTACACAAGAATTGTGAGGGTCTGGAACCAACTCCCCAGTAATGTTGTTGAAGCTGACACCCTGGGATCCTTCAAGAAGCTGCTTGATGAGATTCTGGGATCATGATGGCCCGAATGGCCTCCTCGTTTGTAAACTTATGTTTTTATGATAGCATTGTTGTGCTACATAAATATTTAACCCATTTTCTGCTTTGGTGACCTGCTTCGGCAGGCTAGATATTTTGGGCTTGGCTGTGCTGATCTCCTGAATGCTTCGTAAGACCTGATAGATTTATTGTTGCCAAATGTGTATGCCAGCAAAAAAAATAGTAGGTGCTTTCACGCAAAGCCTAAATTTAAATCAATAAACACCCTTGGCTGCCCCCTCCCCTCTCTGTGGTCTTTGAGACTCTGGAATGTGAACAGTTGTCACTGACTGCAGTTCAAGATGTGTCACAAGAGTGCTGATGATAGTAAACAGAAGAGCAGTCCTATTTGGCTGGAAAATCAAAGGCAAACCACTTGACTAGAGAACTTTTGAACAAAAGTAGCGGTAACCCCTTCTTTTGTGCATTAATTTCCCTCTCAACTGCAGCAGTGCCAGGGTGTAGCGTGATGGGTCCCTCCTTGCTGCAGTGTCCCCTAATGACTAAATTTCACCATGCTGCTGTGTTGGTGAAAATCTATTGCATGGCTTTTTCAATCCTAGGGCTTCCCTTAGAGCAGGGTTTCCTAATCCTGGTCCTGGGGGAGCTGTGTCTGCTGGTTTTCATGCCAACTGAGTTCTCAATTACTTCATTCAAACCCTTAATTGAAATAATAATGTGCTTAATTGGACCTTTTTACTTGATTTCAGCTTTTAAACAGTTGGAGATTTCAAGTTCACAATACAATTTTATAACTTGAAATTGGCAACTTTTTCGGAGCGGAGAACAATTAAAGGTCTAATAAAGCACATTATTAGTTCAGTTTAGGGGTTCATTAAGTAATTGAGAACCAGCAAACACAGGGGTCCCCAGGACCAGGATTGGGGAAACCCTGCCTTTTGGAGCTCTCGCCCCCAAAACTGACGGATGTCTGAACGACCAAACTCAAGTCACATGCATAAAAGCATCGTCAACTAGTTTTGATTTGAGCTATTGCTTGCAAAAGTAAAATGGGTAGATGCACAGAAATTTGTACTAGACATGAAACTTGCACTTCTGTTAAGTGTTTGTTTTTCTTTAGGTTAGAGATCAGCCGGTCTAGCCGATTTACCTGTTCTTGTAGAGTCAAACCAACAAAAGTTTAGTTTGCTAGTAGCAACCAGGGTTGAGTACAATTACATTCAAATATAAATGCAAATACCTGTAAGTCTTACAAATCGGAATGCAACTGACTTTGCAAATGCAAATAAGGCATTTGATACTTGTACTGTATGGGTGTTGCCTATTAAACATGTTGCACGTTTAACACGCAACATGAATGGGCATCCTTTTGACCTGTACTTGCTTCTACCTAAGACTACAGATTAAGAATCAATGGGATGCTTCAAAGGTAGAGCTCAATAGCTGTGTGTGAGATCTGTTTGACAGCCCTGCTCTACAGGCAATACACACTGCGCTACTCTGCAGAGTATCCAGATTTGATGGTGCATTTACTTCCGTCCCTCCCTTTCATTCCAGGTTACGTTGGAGAGGGTCCTTGGTGTAACTGCATTAAGTGGCAGTGGTCTAGCATGTGATTCCACTACCGGGCTGGTAGCATACCCTGCAGGGTAAGCCTTCTGTTCCTTTTCTAGATCTGTATACTTTCCTCCTTTTTACTTTTCAACAGCAGAGACGGCTTGCAATCTCATTGTACGAGGGGCGTTCAAACAATCTGGCACAAAATGGATTCTGTTAAACTAAACTTCTACATCTACAAAGGCCATTCAGATTAAAATTTTGGAGGACAGTTTGAACATGAGTCATGCTTTGATTTTAGGTCACTTTACAACATCAAAGACCCCACATTCCCAGATGAGAAAAAGCACATTAGTTTTAGCTGCCATTGAAATACTGATGAGGGGATATAGCTGGGGAGCTGTGGGGGGAAAAAAACATGTGCTCGTGACTAACAAGAATGCATGACTCAAATACAAAGACCATTACCAACACCAGATACAGGAATCCTGATGACTCCATTAAAACCGAGTCAACACAACTGAGGCAGCTGCTTGGGTAAGGAAGGAGTTGAGCACTGGGGTAAAGTCCAAGCCGAGACCTGGTCAAAAATAGTAACAGCTGCTGCCCAGGGCATACCCAAGCTGGGTTCCCAGTGGGGGAGGGGTGGGAGTTCAGGGCACTTTCACAGCTCGGAGCGTGGGGTTGGGTAAATGGTATCGACTGTGTGTTTCGAGGTGAGTCAGATTAAGATTGACAAATTTGTGCATGTACTTAACCTCTTCTAACCCTAATGTTTCTATATTTGGATGCCAGTGGGGGTTCCTGTTTTTAATTGCAACATTTTTTTTTCCTCCCAACAGTTCTGTTTTTAAATATATCTAACACTTTTATATATAAATTATGTGCGTACATTTGGGTGTATTTAACCCCGTAATGCCCAGGCATTTTTTCAATAAGTACTACTTTTATTTATATAACTAGATTCCATTTCTTGTGCAAAACTTTTTTTCTCTCTGTCAACACAGTGTTCTGCATATGAGAAATATTAAGATTAAGCATTGTATCATGTGATACGGAAATGGGCATTTTCAGGTTTAATCATTTTGTGTTAAATACATTTTCATCCAGTACATACACACATACAGCTCCTTGTTTAAACCATTTCTAAAACGGAACTGCATTGCTGTGCACCTAATAAAATTGTGAAAACCGTCTTGGAAACAAAGTTGACCAAAACCAAAATAGTTTCAACTCATTCTAAAGTGCTAAAGCTTGGCTGTTTGCCCATGCTGAGCCCGACTTCCCTTTACTGGGTCAGTCGTTGCAGCTCTGTTTGCAGGTTACATCCTCTTGAAACAATTTCTCCTCTGCTCTGTGTGCTTGGCCGAGTGTCATTTTCTCCATGTGGCTTGCAAAGGGAGGCTTTTTCCACTAACTGAAAGCAGGTAGTGAAGTCCTCGAATGGTGATTTTGAAGTTAGTTTCATTTGAGCAGACCAGAGGTTCGTGGTTAAGCTTGCACAGATTGCCCAGGGGGGCCCGAAAAAAAACTAGAACACATCTGTTTTAAAGATTCTACCGTTTCAGTGCTTATCAATGTTATGTATGAACACTAACATTTGTATTGTGGTGTTAGTTTTATTAATGTCTTAACCAAATGGACACTATAGTTCTAAAACTTCAGTATTGTGCAATGACGGTAAATGCTGCTATGTAATATATTGTCTGTTCCTTGCTTAGGGGCCGTGTCTACATGTTAGTTTTTTGTTGGAATTAAATCTGTAAACGCTAGCCCTGTGTAAGTTGAAAATACATTTAAACTGCTGACCTGACTCAAATGGCCATATCACAGATCAGCAAAATGACTGAGATCAAGCACACCAAGGCGTTTCCAAACAATTTCTTAAGCTGACACTTTTTTTTATGCTCATGTTTTTTGCACTGAATGTATGGTGTTATCATCCCACTTATTTTTTGCAGTACGTCTCGTCTATATGCTAATTACAAAAAATTAAAATAAATACTGGTGCATCAATAAATATTAACAATAGTGAACACCACACAACCTGTTTTTGGGGCAAATCTAGAAAGGACTCATTTTTATTTGTGTAACATTTTGTAAAGGTATGTTTATTTTGACGTTGATTGTATTCTAAGTTTTACATAAACTGCAGCAAACCCCTTCATGCATTCCTTAGCTTGCTTTATCAACCTGTTAATTATCTCAACTCTCAAAAAAAATGGACTCGTATTGCATATTGTACAGCTGTCTGACAGAAGAACCATTTAATAAATGTCTAATGCATGTAACGGTTCCTTTTCTTTCTTGCAGATGTGTGGTGGTGCTTTTAAATCCAAAGAAGAATAAACAAAGCCATATACTCAATGCATCCAGGTAAGGCTTTCAAAATAATCCAGACCAAAAACTTTGATCACTTTGTAAAAGTGCCCTTATTTTTCAGATTTTTTTTTTTTTGTTTGTGGCCTCAAATTACCCCCAGTGGAAGTCAGTCTAGATCAGTTTGTCTTCAATTGACCCAAGACTGACAAGTGTTCAGGTCAGGATTGAGGGAATGCAAGGACAATTTAAAGTACAGAGAAGGGCAACTAGGCTGAGGTGACATGAGCGTTGAGGAAGAATGCATGGAATAGCCTACCAGGTGAAGAAGTAGGACCTACTGGGGACATTTTTTAAAAAGACTTGTGAATTGAGAATTGTGTGCTAACAAGGGACGAGCCTTGACGGACCGAAATGGCCCTTTCTCGTTCCCAAACTTTTTTCTTATGTTCAATGCCTCACTATAGCCAGTGTCCTTGTCCCTCACCTTTTTGTTAAGCAATACATTTTAAATAGAAACAATCTAGAATAAATATGTTCTGGGGTTAAAGACCCAAGTGTTTTAAGGACCATGGTGTCCCTTTTCAAGAATGGGAGGGTTTTTTTTTTTTTTTGTTTTTTTTTAAATGTCTCTGTGATTCTGTTAATGGAAGCCTGTGGTTTTTCTCTCCACTCTTGACATGTCTAGCCTGGTGATTTTTGTTATACTGATTACAGCAATTGACAAGTCTTGCTGCATATTTCAAATTCCATCTGCAGACAAAGAAGAGCTGTCAAATTAGAAAATAGAGACAGCAGCTTGGTGTTTACTGTGCTTATCGGAGGGTTTCTAGGGTGAAAAGGACAGATTATATATATATATATATATATATATATATATATATATATATATATATATATATATATATATATATACTGCATGTAGTAGTTGGGAGTAATTCTTATCTGACGCACCTGACTTTGACAACACATTGTTCTGTGGCCCTGCGGTTTCGATAATATCTTCTCTGTGAAAAGGCTTCTTTTAGAATGCCACCAAGCTCAGGATGTAAACACAATTGAGACTAGAAAGACATTTGCAACAATATGGTGCACGCTAAGTGAGGAGGAATGTTAGAGTCTCGGGTTGTTCCTGAATGTTCCGAGGTATTTGTTGTGTTGGCATGGCGACGGTTTGAGCCGTTGAGTGATCCCTGTCAGGTTTGTGCACGTTGTTGCTGCTGGTAACAATGAAATCATTTCTGAAGCCATGGTGTCTAAAGTCCAGCTGCAGCTCTTGTATTGTTGCGGGTTAGTTTTGTGATCTTTGCTCACGAGTTGTACTTAACCAGGGCGGAAACCTGTTTGTGAATTAATCATTTGAATTGAAGCAGATAGACTGGTTTTCAAGCCAGTCTCTTTTTTTTTTTCCCTCACTGTGGCTAACCTCTCAACTTCCCTTGCTCTGGCAAAGTGGTTTTCTTTTTTAAATAAATCTGAATGCTGGAGGAGATGTTGACATTTGTATTATTCCCAATTAGCTGACAACCAGACAGAAAAACATTCACTACTAGATGTTCACTTGATCAACCATTTTGTATTTGAAAAACTAATTTAGTTCCCAAGCACCCCAACGGACTGAGGTTTGGAATGAGTAACCTATACATGTTCAGGGATGGAAATAAGACTTCTATTGCATAGCAATTTCACCCACTGCAGGTTTTACTATGAGCTTGATTAGCCGCACTGAACAGGTAACAAGTTCAGGTGTGTCTTATTAAACTTGTAGTAAAAGCAGGAAGGGATCAAACCGCTATGCAATGGGAGTCGTCTTTCCATCCCTGCATGTTGAAGCTCAATCACTGGGATCCTTTCAGGCACAACTTGGCCAAATTCTACCAGCTACTTGGAACCAGACAAGCAACTAGAAACTCAGCACCTTCTTTACATTAGCCTGGGTAACGTCTTCTTTTGCTGTCCCATAAGCCACCAGTAGAAATGGAACAATGAATTGCTTCGAGTTTGTTGTAACGCTTATAGAAATAAACATAGTGTGGTAGAAACAGTACTGTGACGCACTGGGTTTTACCAATGGCAACATTTCCACCATGTTTTAAAGAGAACGTTTTGACATAGCTCTCTCTCTCTCTCTCTCTCTCTCTCTCTCTCTCTCTCTCTCTCTCTCTCTCTCACATCAAATGTGTTTTTTTGTTTGTTTTCCAGAAAAACGTTTACTGCGTTGGCGTTTTCACAAGATGGAAAATACTTGGTCACTGGTGAGGTAAGTTTGTTGGAAAATAGAAAGAGTACTTAACCATTGAGTGTTTGTTCCAAAAATGACTGTAAAAACTTGGCAGTATGTGCTAGCAATGTCAAAGCTGCTTGTCTAAAAGCCTAATTTGTAATGTTTTGAACTAAACTTTCAAATTTAGTATGCACAGCCCAGTGTTGGGTTGCACCAGATATGAGTAAGTTATTTCCTAAGTTAGAAAGTAAAGTCTCTACCAAGTCCTTAGTTGTCACTAGTTTGTTTAACTAAGCGCTCTCTTATTTCAGTTGCACCACACGTACTTGACAATACTTTGTTAGTTTATCACTAAGAGCGGTTCGTACCAAGTCAGTGATGTCATCGCTGCTCGGTAGCCAATTAGAAGTGAGGATATTTCAAAGGACTTGGTCAGTGATACAGATAGAAACTCCCACTGAAGAAACATGTATGGACAGGACCTTTTAAACTACCGAAAATAAACATCATTTATTGGGAATATTAAGACTGTAGTTTTAGGGATTCATTGATTAAAAATAAATCGGTGCCTTTTTGTGGATCGGGATACTGCGAGGGCAAACTTTCTTTTTTTGTTCTTACTTTATATCTTAAACCTTCACACTTCACTGTGTTAAAAAATCCAGATTAACTATATGTGTGTGGTACGATAGGCAAGCTGACAAGACTGCCGTGACAGATTACATCGGATCATATAGGAACTTTCAAATTATTCTTATAAGATTTTTATTTTCCTATTAAATCCTACAAGAAACTTTAGAATCTAATAAGATTTAAAAAGATGTCCTATAATTATCAAGAGAATGTATGTGGTCTTGCAGGATTCGCTGACGACAAACTATGAACAAAATAATCTTCAAAGAGAAACTCATGCAGCAAAAATTTCTCCCAAACAGCATACATCTCCCTAAAGGTATGCGTACATTTCAAGCAACAACTAGTCTTACATTATAACTCATAGCTGGTGCAACCCGTGGAAAGTTAGTGAAGTGTGAAACCAACGTTGGTAAAGACTTTAACTAAGCTAAGTAACAACTTACGCGCAGCTGGTGCAGCCTAGCCCAGATCTGCACCCTCTGTTCCTTGTAACAAATGCTTCTCGGCAAAATAGGAAATGAGAACACAAGCTTGTAAGGATATACTGTTTGACTTGCTGTAAAGACTATTCCTAGCAGTCATGTAGCTAGACTGTATTTTGGGGGTTGTGTGAACCAGCATAATGTTTGTCCCTAAGAGAGGTGCAAGAGGTGGCGATTTCTTGTCCTGAAGTGTAACCTATCTTCAATGGTACACACTCGCACTCAATGTGCCTTTTATTTAAATCAGTCCGCACATTGTTTGCCAGACATGCCTCCTCTCTCTCACTGCCATTGCTGCCCACCACACAATGGTGCACCCCTATTGTAAAGAGTCAGATTGCCCTTTTTTTATGAGTCTTTTGTCTAACAAGACAGCCACACCTCTTGTCCCAAATATATATATGTATATATATGTATATATATATATATATATATATATATATATATATATATATATATATATATATATATGTATATTATATCATACCTGCATGTATCTGCATGCTGGACTCACAACCAACATTCGAGTCCTGGAGAGTGAATGCTGCTCTCCACTGGGATGTAACCTGCCCAGTATATTAATGTTTGTTTAATATTTCGGGGCTCGGAAAAACTACAGTAACGCCAGCGCAGACATACCATCTCTGTCTCCTTGGCAGCTCAGACAACATCTTGAGGCCAGGGTGGGGCTCGAATACCACCTGTCCATACCTGTAGGTTTACCTGCAGCCTAGTTGCTCAAGATTCTATGTGCTGAGACCTGTAACTTCGGTTTGCGTCCAGTACAGTCTTTTGTATTTGATTTGTTCCTGAATAAAATTCTTTTGTTTTTTGAAGATTACCTTAAGATTTATTTAAGAAAACAAACCTTAAAATCTGTATTTGTAATTTTGCTACATTCCAAGTCAATATTTAGAAGACGGTCCAGTTAGATGTGCCTGTAATCCAGAGCAGTGAAATTTCACACCGGCTGTGAAGCTCAACACATAAAAAATTGAGCTTTATCACCACTGTGGGCAGGAAACCAAGAAAGTTTTATAATTTTTAGGCTTCGGTTTCTTTTATGTCGAGCTGTCACAAAAGCATCCGAAGGGCTTTATTTGCAGAATTTAGTTACATTTAGACTTCACTTTCGCAGTGAACAAAATTGTTATCATAACATTACAGTTAAAAGAGAATTTAAATCACACACAATGCCAGTTTAATAATGCTCCAAATGAGATAACAAATATTATAAACATGTGTTCTACAATGTAGTTTAATACATTTTTAAAACCTGTTCAGTGTTTTGAAAGGTGTGCCAAATTTACTAGCATTCAGTTCACATTCTTGTAATATAAACACAGAGAAGTCTCTAAAGCAGCTGGCTGAGGTGGAGGCTGAACAAGGTTAAATATATTTCCAGCATCTCCAGCAGTGCATTGTACTGCAGAGATGGGTTAAAACACTGTCTGACTTGAATGTGTTTTTGTTTTTTTTAGCCGGATATTTTCATTGATTTGTGGTGTCTTGCTTGCAGCTGGTTCAGGAAATACAAATGTGTTGAAAGCACCATTGCTTTGAACCCAGCTCAGACTTCCTGTAATTTTACTGTACTATAAATAGGAAATGAAACCATTACGATGGTGTTTTCAAGTTAGATTTTTATTTAAGTACTGCATGTGTTCCTGGAGAAACTGCAGATCCAATTTTATGGATAGAATAAATTAATGTCTTAATTATATGCACCATGTTGTATTTTTTTTTTGTTTACTATAAATGGATGTAAATTTGTGGTCAAGTCTAAGGACTAGTGACCACCCTTTAGGGCAGGGGTGGTCATCCCAGGTCCCGGAGAGCCAATCCTGCAGGTTTTTTGGATATCTTTTAAATCAATGGCCAAAGACCTGGAAAAAAATGTACTTTGATTCAAATCAAGGAAAGAATCAGTTAAATTAAGCAATTGAGAACTTTGGTGGAATGAAAACCAGAAGACCCTGTGGCTCTCCAGGACCAGGGTTGGCCACTCCTGCTTTAGGAAATGAAGCAGTTCAGTTTCAGTACTTCAATTCTCCCCTGAACCGGAAGGGCCACCCTTTCTCTTGGGGAATGAGGAAATTGTGTGTGTTTTGTTTTTTAAAAAGGGCAGTCCAGCTGCTAAAATGCCTGTAAACCTATGAGCAACTGAATTCATGACCCACAGAATTTCTTCATTTTAAAATTACATGTTCTAGAGGCACGTTATTCTGCCACACTGCCTATCCCCCATAACTTTTTAAAGGAGTGCAAACCATGTTGGTTATGTATTGTATGTGGGGTAGATCTCAACCTGTTACTGTCCCGTACAGAGTGGTCACATGCCGGCTGTGCGCGTTTGGGATGTGGAGGAGAAGACCCAGGTGGCTGAGGTCCAGTGCCACAAGTACGGTGTGTCCTGTGTGGCTTTCTCAGCCAATTCCAGCTACATCGTGTCTGTGGGCTACCAGCACGACATGACTGTCAACGTGTGGCAGTGGAAGGTAACTGGCAACGGAGAAATTGATCGTTTTTATATAGGTTACATTTATTTGTGTTTTATATCTGTGTGCTGGTTTGAAAGAAGATCTAACTGCATTGTACAAAAATGAAGAAATCTTTTATTTATTTTTTCCCCCAGATGTACACAAGGTTTAAATGATAGTTGGGAAGCTTCAAAGGATTTTGTCTGAAATGTGATGTGTTTGTGTGACGACCCTAGAGGTACTAAACTGGGATACCATTAGAATCCTTTGTTGTGAGCATGTATGCAAGTAAAATTTAATTTTTTTGTTTTTTTGTTTTAACTCTGTTTGGGATCCAGAAAGGCACAGTAATTGCTTCAAACAAAGTCTCCAGTAAAGTGACGGCAGTGTGCTTCTCGGAGGACAGCAGCTACTTCGTGACGGTGGGGAACAGACATGCCAAGTTCTGGTATTTGGAAGCATCTAAAGAGCGCAGGGTACGAAGCAATACTCCACAAAAGTGCAGTTATTTCTGCAGCTAGTGTCAACTCTATTCTTGAGCAATAACTTCATCAAACACACACACTTGCCTTGCATGCCACCTAGTGTCTGACATGCTTAGAATTTGTCACTTGTAAGCACACACATTTAATTGATTTAAGCAGTGGCAAGGTTAAATACTAGCAAACTTGTCATTTTCCCTGACTTTTCACTTAAGACACGCTCTAATGCTGAGGGAACAGAAAGCCTCTTTTTTCAGGAACAGTGGCTTGAAACCTGGTTCCAGCAGACTGGAAGATCTTGTTTTGAGGCAACGTTCCTGTATCAAACCCCAAGTCTCTCCTGGTGTGCTATGCAGTCTCCTGAAACCAAGTTCCAAGCCACAAAGTGGCTTCGTGTTCCCTCGGCTTAAGAGCTGTTGGTTTTGTCAGTCTTTAACTATTTAAACGCTGGCTGTGTTTGGGCCGCCGCAGTCACTGAGGTCGCTGTAGATGACACTTCATGAGTGCGTTTTGTCTTGTTCCCTACCCAGATAAACAGCACCGTGCCTCTGATCGGACGTTCGGGGATCCTCGGGGAGCAGAGAAACAAGATGTTCTGCGGGGTGGCGTGTGGCAAGGGCAGAATGGCCAGCAGCACCTTCTGCATCACCAGCTCTGGGCTGCTGTGCCAGTTCAATGAGAAGAGGCTGTTGGACACCTGGATTGACCTGAAGGTGAGGCTGCTGGCTCCCTTTTTGGGTGACTTTAGATTTGGTTTAATTTCCCATTTCGTTTAGTCACGTTTACGCTACAATTTTTCGTATGGGGATGGAAATAAGTCTTATTGCGTAGCAGTTTGTTCCATTCATGGTTTTACTATGTTTAATAAGATATACGCTGTGGCTCATCAAGCTCGTAGTAAAACATGGATTG
This sequence comes from Acipenser oxyrinchus oxyrinchus, assembly GCA_030684275.1. NCBI lineage: Eukaryota > Metazoa > Chordata > Actinopteri > Acipenseriformes > Acipenseridae > Acipenser > Acipenser oxyrinchus. The sequence continues at coordinate 4,291,040 of CM060302.1, read as the reverse complement.
GGTGAAACTGCTATGCAATGGGAGTCTTGTTGTTGTAGTCAAAAAAGCCAGTGAGAAGTGCTCCATTAGAGATGTGATCGACCAGAACATTGGTCTACCTGTCCAGTATCTGGATTAGGAAATTGCTTGCCTATTCCTTCTCTAGGGCTTATGTTTTGCTGACCTTGCCTGGTTTTGTTCAGGCTCCGGTTTCTAACTGCATCGTGGCGAGTGAAGACTTTGTGTTCTGCGGCTGTGCGGACGGCACCATCAGAGTGTTCAACCCCCAGGACCTGCATTACATCACCAGCCTTCCCAAGCCCCACCACCTGGGGGTGGACGTTGCCAAGGGAACAGAGCCAGGGTAGGCTTGACTTAAAATCTCTCTGCAATCCCTCTGCCAGTGAGGCTTCCGCATATAAACTGCTTTATTGTGTAATCAGATATTCTAGTGTTCTTTCTTTTGAAGTCTTTTATGCCAACATAGATGACATGCGATGTACATAACCTTTCAGAACTTCCCAACTCTTCCAGGTTTATAAATGGTTGTACTATAACTGGTGTAGTCTTTACCGTACCTAAAACAGCAGCCCCCATGTAGTTGGCAATACAGAAATGTGCAGAACTAAAAATAGGAGCTCAAATGCATAATGTACAGAATGAGTTTAGTGGCTGATGTCTCTGAGTTTAGTTTAAATGTTTAGTGAATGGATAAATGTGTAGTGTACGGTACATTTTAAGGTATGGTGTATAAATGTTTCCAGAGTTGGAAATTACTCCTATTGCATAGCAGTTTCATCCATTCCATGTTTTAATAAAAGCTTGGTTAGCTGCAGTGCACAGGTAACAAGCTGAGGTGTGTGGCTGAATGGATAAAGTTGTTCTGCAATGGAAGTCTTATTTTCATCCCTATTTTTTTAATTTTAAATGCATATTTAAAAAATGTACCACCGTGCATTCACCATGTTACCAGCCAGAAACAGTAAGGGGCTTGTCTTAAATTAACCATCTCTGTTTTATATTAAGCTTTTTAACATCAGTTTTTTTTTATTTTTAGAAAAAAAATCTATTGGCAAAGTTCTAAATGCTTTTATGGAGAAAACATGATGCAGGAGTTTTTAAATTGTAATATCAATCCGGAACAGATGCATTTTCTTATTCGGTGCATTCGCTGTTTCAGTCACCTGTTTGACCAGAACCCGGACGCAGTGTACCCGGACGCTCTGGCCCTGGCCTTTGACCCGTCCATGCGCTGGCTGTCCTGCGTGTACAGTGACCACAGCCTCTACGTGTGGGACGTCAGGGACTTGAGGAAGGTTGGAAAGGTGAACTCCGCCCTCTACCACAGTGGCTGTGTCTGGAGTGTGGAGGTACGTGAAAATCTAAACCTGCCCCAAGGAGGGGTGTTAATAAGGCCTTTCCTGGTGCACGGCTAGAGGGATGGCAACAAGACTCCCTTTGCATAGCAGTTTTCTGATTCTATTATGAGTTTAACACCCCTGAGCTGGTTACCTGTACACTGTGGCTAATCAAGCTCGTAGTAAAACCTGGAATGGGTGAAACTGCCATGCAATATGAGTCTTATTTCCATCCCTGTGGCTAGTTTGAAAAATGTCAATTTAAAAAAATCATTTAATACTTGATTACTGCTTTTTTTTTTTTTTTTTTTTTTTTTTTTTCTTCTTCTTGGAGTATTGCACATGAAACTTGGCAAGGCAATGTTACAAGATTAAAATATTCTTTCTCTTAAGATTTGCGTTGGGATGTCGTAAAGACAAGCTTGTGGAAAGTTACTGATCGGGACACATTCCTTATCTGGAAATGATTTATATGGAGGTTGTCTGTGTCTTGTAATCTCTTGTAGTAGTCTTACTGGCATGGTGTGTGTCAAATGCATGACTTGTAAGTGCTTATCATAGTAAATTTAGAAGAGAGGATACCAAACTGTACTGGAGAACGGGTGTAAAAAAAATTGTTGAATGATGTAACCACAGGTATAAAGGCTTATTTTGAGCTCTTTTGTTAGAGCAGGAAGAATGAAGTAAAGACCTTCAAACCTCAGCTGAAACTTCAACAACTGTGTTCATCTTTATAAAGCAAGCCTGCCTAGCCAAGTTTCAAGCAGGATTGGGGTCAATTACCTGTTTTTCAATTTGTGTGTTGTGGGGTGTGTGTGTTGTTGTGTTTTGTTTTGGGTTTTTTTGTTGTTTTTTTAATCAATTTCCAGTTCTTTCAAAGGAATTGATATTCTAGAGATGTTAATTGTTGTGATTTATTCAACTGCTTTAATTTGAAGCCAATTTAATTAAGTAAAGGTGACTTCAATTTAAGTAATTTGTTGCCACTGTGAGAAGCTCAATAGCACTCTATTTTTATATAGCGCTTTTCATGCATCTCAAAGCACTTTACAAATAAAACCACAACAGTCAGTATTAAAGTATTCATTTAAATAACTTTTGTTACAGTTTGAGTAGATACAAATTCCAGTTTTAAACATTTGGTTTTCAGTCGTGCTTTTAAAAATACCAACTCTTCCTGAGTCCTTAAGGGGAAGTGCATTCCAGAGCCCAGGGTCATTTCACAATCCAGAGGGTGGATTATCTGGTCGAATAGCAGCATATAGATGCTGAATAAGACCCCAGTATAGAGCTCGGTGGCATGCCTGTGGATACAAGACTAGAGGCAGAAGAATAACCACTGATTGCTTTCAGACAGGTAAGATCTGAACCAGGAAAGAGCAGTGCCTGTAATCCCCACACAGGTCTCCAAATGACTAGGAAGAATGGCTTGATCAACAGTATCAAATGCAACACGAAGATCCAAGAGAGCCGAGATGGATAAAGCACCAGAATCAGCAGTCATAAACCGATCGTTGACAACTTTAACATGGGCTGTTTCTCTGCTATGTAATGGTCTAAAGCCTGAATGAAAAGGTTCATAGAGATCACATTTCAACAATGTGGTGGAATTGATTTTAAAAGGGGAATTGACTCCAACCCTGGATATAAGTGATTTATCTTTTTTATGAAAAGCGTATTAACTCCTCGATTTTGACGTGAGTTTTCCAGAAATGGCTTTCTTTCACACCTAACATATAAACACCGGACTATAAATACTGTTCCTTTACCCTCCTCAGACATACCCGGAGCTGGAGGAGCGTTCCCGGGCCTGCCTGCCTGCCGGCTCCTTCCTCACCTGCTCATCGGACAACACCATCCGACTGTGGAACACGGACGGCAGCTCAGCCGTTACTGGGATCGGCGTCACTGGCTTCCACAAGAACTTCTACAGCCATGTAAGCCGCAATCGCGTGCAGCTGGCGTGCTATTAATCCACTGACTGCTAGCTTCTATAAAGTTGCTGATTCTACTGACAAGCACCTTTTTTATAGGCCCTGCTACACCAACTAAGGGATATCTAAAACATACAGCATTGCTTACTGTAATTGTTCTGTATCGTCTGCTTGTGTTTTGTAAAACAGTATTGACCGACTTCAGTCTTTACACTGATACGGGGTGCATGTTTTAATCCTAACGAATGGTGAATGCTGCTGTCTAAATAGCCGTATTACAGTATCGATTTAAATTCAGAGCGTTGCCTAGAAGATATCTTGACACGTTTTTTCTTTAGAGTTGGTACTAGAGGGAGAAAAAAGATGTGCGTTTGAAATGGAATATTCAGATTTAACCCTTTCAGTTCTGGATTGTTTGTCAAGCTGAAGAATGTGGAATTAAGTTACGTAATTCAGAAGGGAACTGAACAGGACAAATCTTTTGCATATTTTGGTAAATGGAACTGTAAAATGCCGTACGTACTTTAGGAACCCTAAACCCCACTTAATGAAATCTGAGGAATCTGTGGCCTCAAATGTTAAAGCATGCTTGCACTCGCTTGTATAATAACGCAGCTGATGTGATATTTCTTACTTGACTTATCACTACAATACAGAAACTTTGGTCACTGCTCAACATTTCGTTTCTTCTCACAGGCCATGGTATTTCAAACGGATCATATAAGGGTTTAAGTTGGTGCCTAATATACTGCTATGGCCAAATGTTTTGCATCTTAATTTTAGGATTGAGACCATTATTTTATTTATTTTTTTTAAAAGCTATATAAATATAATTTGATTTAACGTCATGTAATCAAAGAAACTACAAAGTATTGCAGAAATGTACCGGAAGTCATAATAGTAGTACAGCATTGCATGTTGGATTTTTAAATCCTCATTTTTTGGTCGTACTAAAGGAACAAAGTGATGTGCAATTCAATATGTTAACATAACATTATTCAACTGATTTCATTCAACTTTGAAGGCAAATGAGTTGATTCTGTAGTGTGATTCTTAAACTTTTAGCCTGAGCTGTGTTGTTTAATGGTATGAAGCAGTGCTTTATGTAACGTGTGTGTGTGTGTGTGTGTGTGTGTGTGTGTGTGTGTGTGTGTGTGTGTGTGTGTGTGTGTGTGTTTCTATGCATAGGACTTGCTCAAGGTGGTGTACGTGGGAAATAACATCCAGCATCTCCAGGACACTGCAGAGAAGGCAGACTGCACTGATCTCAAGGCTGGGATCAGGGTGCTGGCAGTCAGCCCTGATGGGCAACACCTGGCATCAGGGGACCGTAGTGGAAACCTCAGGTACCTCAAGCATGGTGCTGCTCACCGGGCAGGCCTGAGAGCTGGGTTCTAATGAATGTGTAGTTAGGGGCTGTTTTAACATTTGCACAAACAAAACGTAATGACTACAGGGAAGTGTTTGGCAATATATGTAAACATGTTGCAATAAAATAAGCCTGGTAAATGTTAAATCACAAAAATGAAGATGGAACTGCTGTGTCCTTTTCTTTTTATTCAAATAAATTGTAGTGTAATGGGGATGAGCTGAAAGTATGCTTTGTACGTTTCAAGATATTGACCACCTCTTGTTCTAAACCAAACCCAATAAAATTCACTTGAAGAAACTGTTCAGCTAAAAAAAAAAATTAAAAAAAAAAAAAAAGTTCTCTATGGGAAAACATTGAGAGAGATTTGAAGCAGAGAAGCGATGTCAAAATTGTAATACTGCTTCATATAAACTATGCTACATATATATATATTGCTACGTGTTCACAGACCAACAATTATATTTATACTGGCCAAAATGATCAAACGTAACTAAAGAACAATAAACCTATTGGTGAAGTGTGGCTCACTGCTGTGAATCGCTTTAATCCACTGTACAGGAGCGCTCGCCTTAGTTAGCTGGGTGATGCATTTCTCGGAGCCCCTGCTGGTTCCTGATGTGCTTGTTGCTCTGTGTTCCTTCAGGATCTATGATCTACAGTTCTTGGATGAGTTGATGAATGTTGAAGCTCACGATTCAGAGGTTCTCTGTCTGGAGTACTCCAAACCAGAGACAGGTAATAGTCTGATTTGATGTCTTGTTTTTTTTAATATTTAATGTTTCTGCTGAGACACGTGCCTTTTTCAAATGTCAAATAATGTCTCCAGTTTTGAGGCAAGTGCAAAGGCAGTTTTTCAGAGTTGAGTAAAAAATCTAAATTGTATCAACCAGCTGGAACTTTGTAGTTTAATACCATAACAAATATTGTTAATCTCAGAAAGTGACTTTGCGTTTTGCTTCCATATACTGCCTTTCAACTTGCTCCATTTAAGGCACAGATGTTGGGCCAGCTGAGAGAACTTGGATACTGAGGGTAGGATTTTTAAATCCCCCAAATGGGGGGGTGGGGGGGGAATGTACAGTTGTGCATTGGCCTGGCTGGCTGCGCCTATGCCCTAGTTAAATAATGAATAAAACGGTTAAGGGACAGCTTGGTTTTTATTCTAAAGTTGTTAATGTACTCATTCCCGTACGGGATGGGCTTTGCTGTAAATAAATAAATTTAAAAAAAAAAAAATTTGTTTTGTGTGTTCAGGAATGAGCCTGCTGGCCACGGCTAGCCGGGATCGCCTCATTCACGTGCTCAATGTGGACAAGCAGTACGGCCTGGAGCAGACCCTGGATGACCACTCTGCCTCCATCACCGCAGTCAAGTTCACAGGTGGGTCCTGACCTTGCACCAACAAGGCCATCTGCGGTGGGGAATATGCCATGGCCCAACTGAAAACACGTCATTTATTCTACTCCTGCGTCTTCACAAGTAAAGCTATGGCTTGACGATCAAGTAATCCAATATGGTTGACTTCGGTTTATACAATGTTGATTTAAGTGAAATGGAGACAGTCTGCCTAGGTTACTTTTACCCAGAGTTACAACCTCCCACTGCCCCTATTGAAAGCACAGCAACGCCTTTCTGTCTTTTCAGGTGACGGCAGCAATGTACGGATGATCAGCTGTGGGGCAGATAAGAGTATATATTTCCGGACAGCAGAAAAGGTGCGAGATGAGGCGGCTGAAGGCTGTGTTTTTGGGGCCCTGCGTTTTTTGATTTGACAAACTTGTGCATGGGCATTTGTTAATGCTGTGGATGTACTGTACAGCTATGACCAAAAGTTTTGCATCGCCCTATAGACTAATTTTTGCTTGATAGTCGAATGAAACCTGCTGAATAAAGTTACATTGGTATTACATACCGCTTTGTAGTTTTTCCATATGCTTAAAGAAAAAAAAAAAAAAATCTGACAAATTGAAAAATGTGACCTTTTGAAATCTGACATGAAATACTGTACTACTATTCTGGCTTCCTGTAGAATTTTATAGTGTCTTTTTGATTTGCACAATGTTAAAATATCCAAATTCTGTTCATAGTTTCTTTTTTGTTTTTAATTGAGGTCTCAATCCTAAAATTTCTAGGTGATGCAAAACCTTTGACCCCAGCTGTAGGTCATGGTACCGATAAGGCAAATGTGGTGCTTGTGTCATTTACTGGGGATCTATCTTCCCAACACTCCTCCTCAAAGTCTATTAAACCTGTATGCAACTGGTTTCAGATATATTGTAATGTTAAAAATGATCTAGTTGCAGAAATGTAATGTCTGCTGATTTAACGTGAATGCTTTCAGATACTGACCGGGTATTGACTTCAATCTAGAACCAGCTTTTGCAATCCAGTTTCTCCTTCAGTCTGCAGGCGGCATTAACTTCTCAAGAACTCACCATGTGGTTGGAAAAACCACTCTGTACGACATGGATATCGACGCAACAAGGAAATACGCAGCGATCGGTTGTCAGGATAGGAATATCCGGTATGAAGTCATCCTAGTTCATTAATTTTGATGTGATTTAAAACATTCTTACAAAACACATACCTACCTGTTGGTCGGTATAGATCTCTTGTGAATGCACATTGGCGTGACTTGTGTGTCGGATGTAATTCACTAGGTATCAGTTGCTATGTTTCTGAAGTGTGGTGGTTTTAGTATCTTCCCTCCTTGTGTGCTCTTTAGGATCTACGACATTGACAGTGGGAAGCAGAGTAAATGTTTTAAAGGCTCTCAGAGTGAGGACGGGACTCTCTTAAAGGTAAGGAGCCAAAACTGATCCAAGGACAGTTGAAGTTTGATTACACTTGGGTATTAAAAGTTCTTCCACGCAGACGCTTGTCTCGCTGAGCTATTGAAGGCTATGTCTTGTGAGACTGGTCATCCAGTTTTAATCTTAAATTGTATGATGCATTTGAACATTTTTGATGATTTCATGGTACTGGCACCAGTGGTGTCTAGCTAGTCAGTGTTCAATAAACTGCTTCACTTTACCAGTGTTGTGGTGTTATTAACACCACACATATTTTGAAGTATTGGGTTTCCCAGGTAATTGAGACTGCCTTACTCCATTTAGTTTAAACCAAGGGGGTGTTGGTCTTAAATTAATTTAACATCTTGAATCTTTACGACAGTATGTTCTCAGCAAAGCTGTATTAAGTGTGTAAAATAGACAAACCTTGATTTGATTTCTTACTCTTCCACTCCCAGGTACAAATGGACCGGTCTGGGATGTTTCTGGCTACCAGTTCTTCAGACAAGAATATCTCCATCTTTGACTTCTACACAGGCGAATGTGTGGCCACAGTGTTTGGGCATTCAGGTACATTTTCTCACTCAATAATCCTGAGACAGGACTGTTCAGACTAAAGCTGATTTTTGGTTTTCAGTATTACATATTTGCTTTACTTCATCTGTGTTGAGCCTAAAAAAAAAAATTCTCCTACCCTTCTTTTTTTTCATCTTTCTTATTCAGAGATTGTAACCGCGATGAGGTTTAGCAATGATTGCAGACACTTGATCACAGTTTCTGGTGACAGGTAAGAGGATTTGGACTTTTCAATGCCCAGTCATTCTTTTATACAAAGTGGAATGTGGTGTCCTGGCTAGTTTTATAGACCTGTGTGGCTCTCCTTCACAGTTGTGTGTTTATCTGGAGGCTGGGCTCCCAAATGACCAGCTGTATGAGGAAACGGCTTGCTGAGATCAAGCAGGTTTGTGGCCAGCAGAGGGCACTTCAACAGCATGCTCAGATCAGGTAGGAAAATATACATGTGCAGCTATGGCCAAGTTTTTGCATCACCTAGGATTAGACTAATTCCAAAAAAAAAACTATGAACATATTTAGATATTTTATTTAACATCATAGTAGTATCATAGGCAGCAGTGTGGAGTAGTGGTTAGGGCTCTGGACTCTTGACCAGAGGGTCGTTGGTTCAATCCCAGATGGGGGACACTGCTGCTGTACCCTTGAGCAAGGTACTTTACCTAGATTGCTCCAGTAAAAACCCAACTGTATAAATGGATAATTGTATGTAAAAATAATGTGATATCTTGTAACAATTGTAAGTCGTCCTGGATAAGGGTGTATGCTAAGAAATAAATAATAATAATCATGTTCGATTTCAAAATGTCACATTTTTCGATTTGTCAGCTTTCGTGGAAGTATATGGGGGAAACTAAAAAGCCGGTATGTAATTCAATATGCTAACGTAACCATTATTCAGCAGGTTTCATTGGACTTTATGAAGCAAAGTTACTTAATTTTATAGGGTGATTCCAAAATTTTAACCATAGCTATACAGCATTTATATGTGACGATTTCTAATATGTAGGATATACTTTAAATGTGCTAGGCAACCTAGCTTAACATTGAAAGGGCAATGGCTAATGGTTCTCACCAGTGGTTGTAAAAGCATTGTTTTGATTGTGAGGGGCATGGCTTATTCCTGCAGGAGGGAGACTTACATCACAGTACCCCATGGAGGGGCTACAGATGAGGAGGAGGAGGAGCAGGGGGATGGCAGAGAGGAGGACTTGGAGGAAGAAGTCTCCTTACAGACCCCTGTCAAGGACTCCTCCAATCAGGGTAAGAGTTTAGGGACGGTGGGAGAATTCACAAACCTGCAGGCCCTGGGACAAACTATCCTGGGAGTCTCTCATGCAATCGGGGTGCCTTCCTGTCACTAAAGTTTGATCTGTAGATAATAGAGTTTGAGTGTGTGGTGTGTGTTGTTTTTTTGTTTTTTTTAGTACACCTTATTTTCAAAATTGTAATTCTAGAATACTAAATGTTAAAACTATTAAGTAGACACATGTTTTACTTTCAGTTTGAATAGCTGTACATTGTTAGATATCCTCCAATCTATATATTTGGGGGTTGATGTTTGTTCCACAATTGCGCGATGGCCGTCTATTTCAATGTTTTCTGTCTGATAGATTTGATGGACCCCATCTTCCTTCAGACCAATGGGAGACTTCCACTCTGGGCAAAGAGAATGGTAGGTTGTGAAGCTGTGTGTAATTGGTAGAAATCCCACTCCTTAATCCCACTAAGTCTCCGTTGCAAACACCTGACCTGGGGGCAATTACAATTGCAAATACAGAATAATTGTTTAAAATTGTGATTTATAGTGTTTTGTTCAACTAGTTACATTTATGCTGCAGGAATTTCAGATATACTAAAGTAACATCACTACCCACATTAACATGTTTGATTCTTTGTTCTGAATAACCCAGCAATAATGGTACAAACACAGAAACATACTATAGAATTTGTTTTCCAAACAATCGGTCAGAAAATACAAGAATAATTGTATGACAAATTGAACTGTAATCAATCAATTTATATGGTATCATTACAGTTATGCAGGTGCGCAAAGGTTCAATTAGTTTTGTGTAGTTGAGCCCAGATGGCAAACACTAAGCCAGCCTGTCCCGATCAGGTTGAGAACCCTGAGGATGATGGACGGGAGCGTCGCCATAGTAACCAGTACCAGCCGCAGGGGCGCTGGGCCGAGCGAGCCAATCAGGAGCAGATCAAAACCCTGCTGGACACCCGCTACCTGCAGATGTGCCTGACCCCCAGCCCCCAGAGAAAAGGCTTTGAAGCCCAGAGCCTGGACAGTCTGCTGGGACAGGAGGAGGATGATGACGAGGTCAGTGGGACACTAAATTCGTTTGTTGTGTGTGTGTACTATATAATTTTTTTTTTTTGAGTTTTGTATTTTCACATTTTCAAAATGTTTCCCCTACCTGTGTGTGTGTGTAGATGATGATGATGGAAGAGGAGTTTGTCCAGGAGCACCAGCTTAGCCAGCCGTTAGCTCGGCCGCGCTTTCTGCAGCTCACTGACCCGGAGGAGATCTTCGGACAGGACCTGGACTCCCCAGAGACCAGCGAGGACATCCTGTACCCCGCAAACAGCACTGTTGCCTCCCTGGCAGGAGACGGGTGGGGAAATTCACTCCTTGTGTTTCGCCAATATAAACATTGTAGCTTCACGGTATCATTTCAGTGTTGTAAGGACAAACGTGTGTTTGTTTGTTTTTTTTCTTGTAATATTCTAAGAAAAATCAGTTATCAGGGATGGAAGTAAGACTCCCATTGCATAGCAGTTTGATCCATTCCTGGTTTTAGTATGAGTTCAATAAAACACACCTGAACTTTATGCCTATTCTATGGCAACAAGCTTCTATTAAAATCTGGAATGGGTGAAACTGCTATACAATAGGAGACTTTTTGCCATCCCTGAATTACTGAGGTATTTAATTAAGGAAAGTGCCCTATGAGTCGTGTGACTTGGTATCCCATCAAATTTATTTTTATAAACAGGTCATAGGTTTATGCATTTAATCCATTGCATGATATTTTAGATACAGTCATTTACAAATTATGTTCAAGGAACCAATGCAAAAATAATATATTTAATATTATTATTATTATTATTATTATTATTTATTTCTTAGCAGACGCCCTTATCCAGGGCGACTTACAGTCGTCAACAATTACATTTCAAGAATCACAGTGCAAGTAATAGTTCAATTAAGAGCAAGATAAATGCAATGATGAATACAATAGAAATGTTTGGGTATTTGTCCTGGCACCATAACAAAATATTCCACAGACAACTCCAGTGTAGCCTCAAGCAATTCCCTGATTATTTTACAAACGTTTTAATAGGAGGATCACATGTAAAACCTCTCCAAATAAGTAGCAGATTCATTTAATGAATTGATTTACTAACCTCCCTAGCTTTGGAGGGTCACACAAATTCTCCTCCCGTTTTTTGAGAAATCCTGGAAAGCTCTTCAGGCAACACCTTGATCTTTTTAATGGTTAAAAAAACATTAAAAGATTACAAGACATGTTGAAATGGTGCAGGGTTGCATTTGACTGCTGTTCCTTGTTTCCTCGCCCAGCGACTTTGACGTGAAGGAGCTGTGTCGGGGCCCATCCCACAAGGCTCGGAGGTGGGGTAGAGAGGGCAGCCAGGAGAACAGCCCCGACAGTGCCTATTGCGTGGGGTCAGCAGGGAGCCAGGCCTCCAGCCAGGAGCAGCAACGGGACGGTCAGTCCCTCCACACAGTCTCACCCATTCCAGGTTTTACTATGAGCTTCATTAGCCACAGTGTGTATAGGGTAACAAGCTCAGGTGTGTCTTTATTAAACTCCTAGTAAAACCAGGAATGGAGCAAAATGCATAAATCAGTGGGATCTTAAGACGCAACATGGCCAAGTTCCACTAGGAACAAGACAAGCAATTAGAAACTGAATCTATTTACATTAACCTGGGTAATGTTGCTGTTCTAAGCCATCAGGAAAAAATTGCCAAATTGTAACAAGCTCAGCTGTGTCTTGTTGAACTCAAAAGTAAAAGCAGGAATAAATCGGATTTCTATCCCTGCTGTGCCTTTTTTAATGATGGCTTGTTTTGTTGAACGAAACCATTAAGAATACATTCAAGCTAATATTAAATCACATTGATTCATATGCATCTAGAATAGATGAGTGCTAATCGGAGTCTGTGGATTAGCAACAGCTGATTATTATCTGTGGATTAGCAACAGCTGGTTTCAAACTCCCGTCTCGCGCCTGCTTGTTGATGGACGTATTGAAGGCTGTATCTTGAACTGTTCACCCCAATGGGACGGTCATTGGTGCTTTGTGTTAGATGCGGACTCCCTGAGCCAGCTGAGCTCTGCAGGCAGCTCTGGGGTGGAGGAGGAGGAAGAGGAGCCCTGCCTGTCCCGGGACACCCCAGTTATGCTCACCCCAGACCAGGAGGAGATGCTGTGGCACCGTTTTGACACCCTGGCAGATGACCTCACCAACGGTAAGCTCTGACCTACCTTGAACTAAAACACAATTCACAACATGCTAAAAACACATGAATAGAATTCTGAATGTGGAATACTTTTGGTTCTATACAGAATACTATCAGGGATTAATTCACTGTCATTTCAAACAGTGCTTGGGAATACTCTGGCATGAGCTACGAAGCACACATTCTATGGGTGTTCTGAAATATGAATGCATGCAAACCTCCTAGCCGCAATATATACTTTGAATACCTGCACTACTAATTTACATATATAAATAGTTTGATCGTTAAATGGTTCACATATTTTGGAGCTTCCACCTATGGTTATGCACAAAAATTTTGCATCACCCTATAGAACTAACTAAATTTGCTTCATAAAGTCGAATGAAACCTGCTGAATGTTATGACTTCCAGTAGACTCTTTTTTTGTGATTTTGTTTTCTTTAGTTGTCTCAATCCTGTAATTCTAGGTGATGCAAACCCTTTTGGCCAGAGCTGTATACACATCTCTGTTTCTTTCCACAGAAAAGTTTGATACCAACTTAAAGGACCTCAAGCCGAGTTCGGACGACATCTTCCTTAACCCAAGACTGAGTATTTCTGCAAGATTCCTCTCTCGCTGCCAGAACAAACTGCGGTAAGGTTTTCGTTTTTAGTTTCTCTTCTCGGATTCCTCCTGTGTGTCCCAGAGACCGTCTCACCCTGTGTTCCAACCCTGTTCCCAGCAGGCTGGGCGCTGCCTTACCTCCCAAGATTCTCCTCTCCGCTCTCAAGGTTCCGGAAGAGGAGCCGAGCAGCAAACCCCATAGTGACCCCAAGAGGCAGGGGGAGGTATTGATGTGACTCAATTTATTTAAATGAGATGCATCTCCCATTGATTTCTTCTACATTTTATTGACAGTATGATGTAACCCTTAGTAAACTGAACAACGATCTTCTGCACAAATTGTGTTTCCCGTCCCCATAGCAGTTCCGTTCATTAAGTTTCATATCTATATCGAGGTTTGGTGGTTTGTACTTTCTAAATTTAGGAAAGTCAACAAATCGTTTTTTGTTTTTTTTTATGCAATGATTCATTCTTCAAATTTATCCAAACCTGGTTTTGTAACCACACACCCTACTGACCAATTATTTGGGTGTTTTTAGATTTTGGAATAGAGAAACCACAGATGATCAGATGATGAGAGAAGGATGATGTGTGTTAATATTCTCTCTCTCTCTCTCTCTCTCTCTCTCTCTCAGGCAATTTTAAAGACTGCTTCTGATGAATCTTCCTCAGAATCTGCAGCCAAGAAGGAATTAAAGCCCAGAGGTAGGGGTCACTTCTAACATCTTCAACCCAGACCAACGTCTGACAATTTTACAATGTCTCTTTTGTAGGGGCTCCCAAGTGGCGCATAAGGTGCTCCACATGGAGCGCAGGATGCGCCCTATAGCATGGAAGTCGCTGGTTCGAGTCCAGGCTATTCCACTGCTGACCGCAGACGAGAGCTCCCAAGGGACGGTGCACAATTGGCCGAGCGTCGCCTGGGTGGTGTGGGCTTAGGTGTGGGCGGGCTTGCCTGTAAGCTGCCCAGAGCTGCGTTGTCCTCCGACGCTGTAGCCGGCATGTAAAAGATGCTTGGGCATCAGTGGCACTGTAGCCAGGTTTTTTCTGAAGAGTGTTTTTAGGTAGATCAGGGTATTCATAAACTATGTAATTGAATGACCATATTCAACCCATAGCAACATAACCAACTGCAGTCACTTTCTGACTGCACAGGTGTGTTTGGGAGTGGCTGAAGGAAATGAAGTTCTTGATGGACGGGCGCAGTGCTTTTGTCTGGTTAAGCAACCTACTGTTTGGTTGCCGGGAGTTTTTTTTTTTTGTTTTTTTTTGTTTTTTTTTAATTATTATTTTGAAAAGAGCTGATGTTGTGTTTTGCCCCCCACAGTGAGGAGGCGAAGTTCCTCATTCAACTGTAAACAGCAGAAGCTAAACCCCAAGCGAATGACTATCGCTTTTACCCAGAGAGGTAGTCTTGTTTGTGTTTTAAATCAGGGGTTGGCACACCTTGCAAATCCTTTTTATTTTATTTTAAATTGTCACCATATAGGTTAATAACTAACAGATGTTTGTGTGAATGTAATATCGTGGTACAGAAGGATTTTGTCGTGATTGCACTTTCCAAGGTCACGTGGAATGTGTTTGTTTTTTGACGGTTTTCTGACTCTCCGAATCACTGTGCATGCTCATTTCTGGTGTAATACTTTTTTATTTTTTTTAATGATTTTGTATAAACTTGGAATGTTGGTGATGGTCCCAATTTTCTATTATGTTTCTAACCCTTCATGCTGTATTGTAACCTTTTACCCTCCCCCCCCCCCAATAATGAAAATACATTTTAGATTAAAGTTTTTTGTTGTTTTTTTGTTTTTTTTTGTAAAGGAGTCTAAGCTGCACAATTTTTTCTTTTAGAAGGAAAACTAGTAACAGCATTTAAATGAACCTAAAATGAAATTCAAATATTAAATACTATTTCAAAACCTGCCCTAACTCCACTCAACCCTCTTGCTTCAAAGATGACCCGCAGTTGGGAGCCCTCCTCTCTGCCCAAGATAGCAACTCCAGCCCCAGGAGACGTTCCCTGCCTTCCCACATAAAAGAGGTTCCTGTGGCAAAGCCAGGGAGGCAGAGCTACATGGGAACAACCGCCAGCTCCCGGGCCAAGACAGCCACGATGTCCCGCAGCGTCTCCATGGGAGAGAATCTCAACAGTAAGAGCGCCGAGGAGCAGCACGGGAGCGAGTTCTACCCCAACGGCCGTGCCGCCTCTACAGTGGACCTCTCCACCAACCAACAGGAGGCGCTCTTGAGCAGAGAACAGGCCTTCAAAGAGAACCTGGACCCGGGGACCGTATCAGGAAACCACCAGGCTCGGGCAGGCCTCCACCTGGACCTCTCCTCCTCCTCCAATCGTATCCTGATGCCCCCTCCTCCCGTCCACAAGCCCTCCCTCTCCCTCGTGACTCCCACTGAGATGAGATCCCTGGGGACGGAAGGGAAGAGCTACATCAGTGATATACTGGAGAGCATCGTCCCGGCTCCCCCCAGCCCAGTAAAGAAACTGACCCCCTGTCCGCCTTCTGATCCAGAGCCCCAGCAAGCTCTCCCTGGCGGAGAGGAACCCCCTGCCTCCACCACCCAGGTATCTGGTTCTAGTGCCGCGCTTCAGCGGCCACGAACACCATGCCAGGAAGAGAGGAAAGAGGCTGCAGACCCAGGTTTGTGCCGGTTACAATTTCATTATCGTAATGTTACGAGTCTTCTTTGATTTGTATTGTGGATTTAGTTTTTAATTTTTATTTGTGTTTCTGACTAGCTAAAAAGGATAGGCACTGCAGCTAGAGATGTTTTCCTGACTTGCTTGTCCCAGATGTGTCCATAGAGATTTGTGGCGGTGTTGCTTATAATTATATTTTGAAAGGGGAAATCACTGAATTTTTAGCTGGTAACTAAATGTCATGATCGTCCAACCTTAGTGAAAATAAAACTTCCATTCCTGGTTTTGCTGTCAGTTAATAAAACGTGAGTTTGTTACCTATACACTGGTGCAAATCAAGCTTGTAGTAAACCCAAGAATGGGCAAAACTTAAGCAATAGAAGCCTTTTTAGTGTTTTTGTTTTTCTGTCACTGGTTTTCTTGTAGGTTCATTTGAGCATGGTCTTCATTCAATGACTCTTGTGAGTTCTTGTTGTAGAGATCGGTTTTCCTTTTATTGTGGAAATTGCCATTGAGAAGGTTTTTAAAGTGGCTAAAAATATAAGAGATGCTCCAATACTGTCAATCCATTTAATTCAGGACTCCCCTATCCTTGTCCTCCTCTCTCCTGTGTGTGCGTGTCTTAGATTCTCCTGATGTGCCAATGAGTATCCAGATCTGTAAGCAGGTTGTGAACGAGCTGCAGAACACCCTCAAGAGGGCATTGTGTCTTTACAGCAAGGTGAGATTCTAACCGAGCGAGGTTAGGAAGTACCCTTCAGCTGAGGGAACACGAACACTCTGTGGCTTGGACCTTTTGGTTTCAGGAGACCTTGGAGTTTTGATACAGCACGGTTGCCTCAAACTAGGTCTCCTGGAAACAGATTTCAAGACACTGTTCCTAAAAGTGGCTTCGTGCTCCCTCAGCTTCAGCACTTCAAGATTGCAAAGTCAGAACCAGCCCTTTTTACACTGCACTTAAGTATTATGTAAAATAATGACAAGGCTGACTAACTAGCTGTTGTCTGCATTCACAGCATACGGAAGAGAACCTGCAATTATATTTACTGGTACAACAGGATTTTTTGTTTTATTTTAAGGTGCTGACATGTAACGAGAGCCCTGAACAGCAAGTCCAGATGAAAGCTATCCTGGCCGACGCCTTCTCCTCTGTGCAGAGAGATATTGACTCTGTGGAGAGTGGGAAGTCAGGCCACAGCGCCCCTCGTAGGCCAGAGGCAACTCCATCCCCCACACGGCAACTCAAAGACGAGAGGACCATGGCTTTGCTGGAGCGCTACTCTGAAATGCTGCTTCAAATCACGGAGAAGAAACTGGACTGCAACTGTTAGCCTGTGCTGTGCAGCAAAACGTTTACAAGCCTGTTACAGTGTTGTTCCGTGGACCTAAATACGTGTGTTGCACAATAGACTGCTGCTTCCACTTTATTTTCCCATCATTTTTTTTTTTTTTTTTTTTTTTTTTACAATTTAATACTTTCCCATGAACCTTGTAGTGCAATGTCCCTGAACCTTTTAAAAAGATATATTCTGTTGGAGAAATTCACGTTTAAGAATCCTGTAAAAAAATTAACTGCAACTACCAAAACTACCTTTCTGCTCCTGTTTTTTTAAAATTAGTGTCTAATGTCCTCATTTTTGGGGGCGAAGGAGAAAATTCTGAAAACAAACCAGTGTCTTTTCTTCAAAGTTTTTTTTTGTTTTGTTTTGTTTTAATTGTACTCTTCATTTTTATGTAACCCACACACACTGTTCTTAACCCATGTATGTATTTATTTATTACAAGTTTAAAAGTGCAATTTTTTGTGTGTGTGTGGTTATGGGGGAATGAGGTGTTCACTGTAGCTAAACACATTTAGAGTGTTTTAAAAATAAAAAAAATATGGTGGCTTATTTGAATTGAGCTTAAGATTTTATCGGAGTTATACAGACTCTTTACATGGTAACCCAAGCATTTGGGGGTGTACATAGTTGTTTTTTTTTCACTTTGCTTTTTTATCTATCAAACTATTATAAAGAGTGAATGCTTCTGTGTTTTTAAAAAATGCTTTTAAGCTAAATAAACTTTTTTGTAAAGATAATTGTGTTTTTGTCTGTGTTTTTGTCTTGAAATAAATCTCCCAGTCTGATCAAATTTAAGTGGTTCTTTAGTCGTAGTCTTTATTAGAGTAAGCAATCACGAGACAAATCAAGCATAGGTTAGATACTGTAAACTAGGAAGAAGTCCTAAACAAGTTTCATTAAAACTGGCTGATCTGATGACAAACTGAAACGAGAAAAACAACCAACAAAAAAAAAAAATGATGGCATACAGAGGATTCAAGTGTGCGTAATTTAACTGTTTAAATTCAAAGATTGCAAAGTGTTTGTAGGTCTGCAATCGGCTGAAATAAGTTTTGCACTGAAAGAGGTGGACTGCGTTTTGTCCTTTTCCTTCGAGTTCTAGTTCAGGCTGAAAGACGGTCCCAAGAAAATGGGTTTAAAACCTCATCCTTACAAATTTTCATTTGGAAGCACAATGCAGACCAGTCCTCAATCATCTATCGTAACAACCGAAGAAAGAGGAACAACAAATCAGGTGTGGGCTTTGCACTCTTGTGAAATTGCAGTTGCATTCGTTATGTGACGGATGTGTATTCTGCAATATACAGTGAAGAATCATTCGAATTGTGTCCGTTGCAGGACGTTTGTTCTGCAGCCTCGGAAGACTAGCTTCGGGTCATCAATGGGACAGACGAGGACAAATCATGTTGCTGTCCTTTTAATGTTCATCAAGACCACCTCTGAGATCTCGATAATAAGAGTGCTGGCAGTTTCAACCAGGTTACAGTGAGATGTCTTTAAATTGGGAGTTTAGTGAACAGTCTGTTAAGTACATTGATTAATGTAGTTATTTACTCGGATGCTGTAACCCCCTTTCTCACAAATTCCTATATCTACAGACCAGTGATAATTAACAAGAACTTCAGAGCTTTAGTTAATATAATTGTACGCACATCAAAACCAACACATGCTTCAGTCAGAAATCTTTTTTTTTTTTTTTTTTTTTGTGTGTGTAAGCATAGGGTAGGGTAAGAGCCCTCCCTCCCCCAAGGAAAATGCCATATTTGTCAAATAACGAATGTACATTTCTCCCCTTTCTATGTTCTAGATAAACTTATATGCAACCTCCATCGCTTAAGCAGAAGTCTCTAGTGAGAAAGGGCCTTTTAAAAAAAAAAAAAAAAAAATCTCTTAGCTTGCAATTTACTTCATCATGGGGTAAGAGGCCTCCCACAGGCTTCTTACCCCAAACAGTGAGGGGCGGGGGGGGGCGGGGCGCTCTTACCCAAAAGGCAGACATTTTGTTTTCATTGTTTTAAGGCCTGTGCATAATTGGCACCTACACAAACACAACATTATCATGAAGCCAATAGTTCAATTCATCATTTTAATATACCCCCTTGAACCTGCAGGCCTCACAGTGTTCAAACCATGCAACCAAATTGAAAAAAGATAGTATAAAAATTAGCCATAAAAGTGTAAAAACTGGTAGCAGGTGCATCTAGAGGGCGGCAATCACCACTAACTGATTATGGCAGATTACATCCTGTTAGCACCAGGACAAAAAGGCCTTTTACCCCAGCTAGGCCTTTTAAACCACCCTACCCTACTAACGTCGCTATTTTCACACTGATGTAGGGAAAGTGCGTACTATTAAATTCATTTTAGGCAAACGAGAAGGGGTTAAGCAGAAGAAAGAAAATCTGTAGACTGCAATTCCAAAGCACTCAGTCAAAAAGCCCCGAAAATCTACTTCCTGGCAATTAATAGATCTCTGAACATAGTAATTTGTGGGCACACACAGGTAAACGCTCTGTTAGTCAAACGGTTAAATCTGGACTGGTATGCTATATCTTGACTTCTCTTTGTCATGCTTTATAGAAGGCGTAGTCATTGTGACAATCAATGATGTTAAGCTGTGTTTTGTTTTTTGTTTTGTTTTTTGCTGGGAGGTTGGGAGTATGCGAAGACGAGTGGCGGAACCAGTTTACCTGTCCCTAGGTAAGTTCCACACACATAACTGGAGCCATATAAGAGAGTCGCTGCAAAACAGCTGTATTGAGAAGCATAAGCATCACCAACCGAGCGCTTAAACCACCCAAGAGAATCACCGGAGAAGACTGACTCAAAATGGACCTTGATGACGGTAAAAAATAACCCCTTTGTACATCAGAGACAAAAGCAGCTGTTTTCATTAGCTATATTGCACAGTTAAAATAAATTAGTTTTCAGTTTATGATCTTATGATCTTATGATCTTTTCTATAATTTGTATTTTTTAACATATATTTGCAATGCAGATATATATATATCATATTTTGCATGATGTATGCTGTTAGAGTACTGGACTGAAGCTAGTAACCTATTAGCATACAGTATTGGATTCTCA
Organism: Acipenser oxyrinchus oxyrinchus; assembly: GCA_030684275.1. NCBI lineage: Eukaryota > Metazoa > Chordata > Actinopteri > Acipenseriformes > Acipenseridae > Acipenser > Acipenser oxyrinchus. Next base: position 4,270,842 of record CM060302.1, on the reverse strand, counting down.
GTCAATCCAGCCCCAGTGTGCGGCAGACAGAAGTCAGGTCTGTACCGTTGTGTTCGACCACACCTGCTTTTGTTTATGCATTCTTATTCACTTAACACTGTATAAATGTGACAATAACACAAGCGGTGACATACGAGAGCCCAATGTTGCCCCTTTCTTCATGCAGATAGAGAAAACTATGGTGGAGGGGTGTTGCTCAATATAAATGTATCATGGTTGTGAAAAATGCATGCATAGGCTGTACCGAGCTGTGATCCGTTTCTGTTTGCCAGCGTTGAAAGATTGTAAGGATACAGCCCCACTGAAGGCATCAGGGTGCGTGGAGCCGGTACCTGAGGTGAAGGGACAGCAGGTAACTGTGGTGTTTGTGTGATGTTTGTAGTTTTATGTAGAAATAGCAAGAGCGATTAATTGCAGCTGGCACTACTGCTAAACACCAGCAAGGTCACCTTTACTTTAGTCTGAAAGCAAGCAATTCGTTTAATTTGGAAGGAGCAAGGAAAATGTCAAACATGACACCGAAGCTACACAGCTGTTTTACTAAATGCATTTGCAGATCAAAGATGTGTAAGTGCTGACTCAATGACAACTTGTGTGTGTAAGACGTATATATCCCTTTCAGTCACTGCTTATATAATTGTATCATGCTAAGTTTCCTGTCTATGTATCTATTTTATAATACATAATGTTTTTTATGTTGTTTTTTTGTTTTTTGTTTCCAGAGTTTTGGCAGGGCAACTTCTCAAACTCCATAGAGTACACAAAACCTGTTTTAAAATGTTAAATATATATATATATATATATATATATATATATATATATATATATATATATATATATATATATATATATATATATCAATTTAAAAATCGTGACCGAAAGGGATATAAAGAGATCCGACTTGAAATGTCATGCTTTGCCTACAGGACGCTGGTGTCTGCAACTCGTCTGACACAGACAGTGATGGGGGCGGAAAGGTGAGTGCAGCCCACACCTCACTGAGTTAATAGGTTGCCTATCCTTTAAAAAAAAATGCAAAAGTGAGTTGTGTCTCATTAATGGTAAAAACAAACAGAAGACTTTAGGAAACTTCTTTGGGAATAGGCACACAGCAATTATAATAATAATTCAAAATAAAATATTACAGTCTAAATGTGTTTTTTACAAATTCGTCGCTTTTTTCTCAAATGTTTGTGTGTGTGTGTGTGTGTGTGTGTGTGTGTGTGTGTGTGTGTGTGTGTGTGTGTGTGTGTGTGTGTGATTATTTTACCTATGATACTGATACTTAATAAACCAGCACCTCCCAACCGCGGCCGATTCTGGTGACCGTTCCTGTGTTGAGTCCATGAAATGCATCGGTTTGTGGTGCGTGAAAAAAAGCGAATGTGCAGGTGTATCATCCTCTGAAAAACAAAAAAGTTTGTAAATCTGAAAGAAATAAAACGTTGCTTCGTTGTGTCGTATTGGCTAACCACAGACCAATAAAAACAAAGGAGCAGGCGGAGAAACGCGTGCGTTTAAAAAGTTTCTAGCGATTTCGGTAATGTTTTCTATTTATAAACTAATGTCATCTTCATCAAAATGTAAAGAAATATTTTAGTTAATAGAATGATCCATTATACAAATTCTACCAGACGTGCGTGTGTTTTTGTGTATTACTGTTTGAACATTGGAATTAGGTGTAGTGTTCTAGTCAAGGAGGACATGTGCAGACAAGATCAGATATACAGGTAAAGGAATTTTGGAAAATAATTCACTGTGTAAAATAAACAATTGTTAAGGAGGGGTGTGATTCAATTAAGTTGACTAGACAACGCCTGAAGCAGTTTGGGTGTGTTTGAAAAACAGAAGGTGGGACGCATACACGCCCTACCAGAGAAACCTGTTCTGTTTCTTCCTCTTGTCACTTTTTATAGATCAAACCAGTTGGAACTGGAACCTGTTCATTTTGACTGCTGTAAAAATGCCTTCTCTGGTGTAGTGCCATATGACTGGAAATGTTTTATCAACTCGGCACACAATGACGATAGTGAAGTTCCTTCTGCTTTCAGTGTGCATTTTGATCCCTGTCTCGTGGATCTAAGCTTGTCTAATACAGCATCCTGTACCATATTCTATATGCATTGTTAAGGAATAGCTCTGGCTTATAAATGAAATCTGTTCTGCTAATACCAAAGACTATATTCCCTTTTAGCGCTGGTACTTCATTAATCCCTGTTCTGTCTTTCAGAGAAAAGGAGAACGCAAGAGAAGGGACAAGGGGAAGGGTAAAGGACACGACCATAAAGGACACGACCATAAAGGACACGACCATAAAGGACACGACCACAGTAAGGACACACTGCTGAGCTACCAGGAAGAAGCTGCAGCTTTTTATTCTAGAGAGCTGCATATTCCAATTTAAAAAATACAACACTTGAAGCAAAATGTCTTCATGAGATCTTTAGTAGATTAACTTGGGCAGATTCTATTGGCTATATAAACACAAATATATCTAAGATAAGAACCGTATGTGCCACTATTCCAGTTCCAGCCGGATCCAGAGTTATTGATTTGAGCAGCCCACAGCCTTGTTCCAACCAGGTCTGAATCTAGGTGTTCAATTGAGTAGTTATAGGCCCGCTTTGAACACGGTCCCTTTTTGGAATTGACTGAAAGAGTCACGAGTGAGCACCGCTGAGGTAAGATGATAAGAACTGCACCCTGACTCTTCCTAATCTGTCTGCAGAAGGACATGGACATGGGCGAGGGCAAGGGCAAGGACAAGGAGGAGAACGTGGAGGCAGAGGGAGACCTTAGTTCCAGCTCCAGCTCGTCAGACTGCGATGGGGAAGGACAGGTAAAGAAACCACACCGCAGAGAACCAAACCTGTGTCACGGGATGAGGGGTCAGATCTACTGTCTTACCCATTGTGACTTAAACTGACTTGCAACAGGGAGGTGCAGCTTTTTTTATACTGCTGAATACACGTCAGCGATGCAATGTTGTTATAAATTAATTGAGTCACATAGTGGGCCATGGCAAAGCCATCACCGGCTTTGTTTCTCTTCCTTCAGTTGTTACGACCGATAATTCATGTTCTTGGACACAGTTACTTTATGCACCCCTCTCCTGTCTTTCAGCGTGAACCTGGACTCAAGGCAAAGAGGGACAAGGACAAAATAAAGAAAAGAATGAAAAGCAAGTCAAACCCTTTCAGTGCAAAGCTTAACCCAGCTGATAGTCGACCTGCAGAAACAGCATTTTGCAATGTTGAATTTAAACAGTTCAATGATGCACACTTGAATGCTCTGTATGCCATCGTTTTCCTTTCTTTCTTGAACTTGTTGATTTGTTAATGATGTTCTCTTAGTTTACGGTATCCGACCTGCGCTTCATTTCATTCTTGTGATATGTTTCTCTAATAAAGTCTTGGGGAAACACTTACATTTGATCAGACAGAGATTCATTTCAATAACCTACACCAGGGGGTGTTCAGTCTTTTTTTTTCTGTCTGGAGTTTTCACTTTACAATTTTCACTCCACTGAATAATCTGATTAACACATTTCTTTTTTTCTACGTTTATTTAATATATAATTTATGTCACAACAGTTTGGGACTGACAAGCTGCTGGTCAGTGGGGTAGTTCTATATTTAGACGTGAGGGTTCGCTATTATCTACACTTTCCTCCTCTGCTCTACCACGCCGCCTGTCGTCCCAGTTAACACACACACACTCAACAGAACCGCAGGTAATCACTCTGCAGTAGTTACGGTATTTGAAATGGCTAACAAGTGCACCAATTCACTACAAATTCAGACAATCAGGTATTGAGGTCTTATTGTAAAGCAGTAGAATATGCAAGGCACTAGACTTACAGCTAATTATATTAAAGACACATAAATAAATACATATTTTCATAACCAGTTGCATACACTAATACACGCATGATTAAAACAGTCATTATTATTATTAATCCTATGCGTAACAGTACACCCGTGCCGGTTTAGGACAGAGCAAACAGTAGGCTTAATACTTAAAGCTTTTGTCTACAGGAGGCTGTGTGGTCAAGTGGTTAACGACAAGAGCTTGTAATCAGACGGCCCCTGGTTCAAATCCCGGCTCATTCACTGATTCAATGTGTGAACTTGGACAAGTCATTTTTACCTTGTGCTCTGTTTTTCGGGCGAGACGTTGTTGTAAGTGACTCTTAAAATCAGCAATTAAAATCACCCTACACTATCCGAGTACACCACAACTGTAACAGCATTTACATTATATCCTTGAATACACCGCAAAATAGAGGCTACTGCGCAAAACACTAGTAGGCTATATATACTAGTTTGATGTGTCGTTTGAATCAAATGTTAGCGCACAAAGTCGGGATTGGAACTTATGAAGAAATGGAACACTTACAAGATGATTAATAGGCTATATCCATTGCGCACCAAATGCATAACGCAAATAAACATCAATTTTAATCACCATATTCTTAAAACTGTTGACAGCTGGCGCTGATCAAGTCCTCATACATTTCCAAAAACAAAAAAAAAACCTGGAACATTCAAGATTTATGGTACTTCCATTTAAAAACTATCCACTACCCACTACCCACCCAGAACATTGTAAAAACTCAATCTGTTACAATTAACCAATCTGTTACAATCTGTTACAATTGCAGTACATGTCAAATGCGCAAAATATACTGCGCAGTACTAAAATAAATTCAAAACTACCCATCCAGGACATTGTAAAAACTCGCTCTGGCGCTTGTCGGCGCGGTTGGCTTAGCGGGCTGAGCACAGCTTCCCGTGCTTTGCCTGTGTGGAGCTGCGGGCCGCTGAGCCTCACCTCTCTGTCCGCGGGTTCGCGTCCAGCATTCTGTTCCAATACCTGCGGGAGACAGGCGTGAGTTTCTCGGGCTTTGTTCTCTACCGCGTCGGCGTTTTGGGGTATTGCCGTTTTATAGGCATTACCCCAAAACAGTTCAAAGGGGCAGTGGAACTTGAGCGACATAACTAATTGTAAAAACGGGGCCCTTTTACCTCTTTGAAAGGAATACCCCTCAACCATCCCCGAGCAGCGTGAGTGGATGCAGTACCAGCACTGCCCAGCACAGCGCTGTTCCTCCTACCAGGTATACCTGTACTGTAACCACGCCCTCAGGTGTGTCGCAGGGTCACCACGCCCCTTCCAGGTAGACATCCCCCCGTGGCCACGCCCATTCCAGGTAGATCGGAAAGATGGCGGCCAGGGTAACACGGTGAGTTTGAGCTCCGTAACTTTCTCGTGTTTTTTAATGATTTTCTTTTCTCGTTTCAGATAGAGAATGCATGTGGTTTACGTTGTTTCGTTTTTCTATCTGTATGCTTAAAGATTAAGATTGCTGTAACAATTGCAATAAACAAATTGCTTGTATTCAAGCTTCCAAAAGCAAAATGCAAAAACCGTCCACTTCAAATTGTTTTTGCACTTGAGTTTGAGTATTAAGGTCGCTTGATAAATGTGTTGTAAATGAAGTTTTTATTTTAAATAGGTTATTGTTCTAGATAAAGAATGGCGTTGTAGAATATAGATTGAACAAAATAAGTGTTAGGTCTGAAAGCTAAATTATTCTTCATGGGGTATTTCAGTATTCCTGCGCTTGGCTACACTTTGTTTCCGTTTTTATATCTGTGTGCTTAGAAAGACTGCTTCAACAAATTGCTTGTATTCAAGCTAAAAAAAAATAAATAAAAAATACACAAAACGTCCCATTCAAATAGTGTTATGGTCGTTTGATAAATGTGTTGTGAATTAAGGTTTTATTTTAGATAGGTTATGTTGTTTTTCTACATAAAATTACATTTCAAAGCCATTACAAGTGTGAATTATTCACACGCTACACATTGGTAATACACTTCCAAACTTTCTTAAAATGCCATTTAAAAAAAAATTCTATTTTTTTGTTGTTGTTAGTTTTTGGAGTGAAAGGTTTTGAAAATCAGCCCATTTAGTTCCTCACAGTTTTATGCATTTGAAGAATGAGTGTTAAACGCACTTCATGCATTAGACTCTATTGGCCGCACATGCAAATTTCTGACGGAGGAATACAATAACTGATGATACAAAACTATTAAGACGCAGGTGAATTACCATTTTATTGCGCTCTGAAAATTTGTTACAAAACGTGACCCAAAAATATGTGTTCATTTGGGGGGGGTAGGTATTTATTCGGGGATGGAAATAAGACCCGTATTGCTAGCAGTTTCACCCATTTCAGTTTTTGTTTTGTTGTTCTTGATCAGCCCCAGTGTGTATATAACTAACAAGCTCAGGTGTGTCTTATTAAACTCGCAGTAAAACCAGGAATGGATCAAACTGCTGTGCAATGAGAGTCTTTATATTATGCTGCATATTGCTTTTTAAAAATAAGAGGAATGCTAACAGTCCTGTTATCCACCCACTGTTCCTGAGAAGAATGGACTTAATTAATTGATCTGTTATAGACAAATGTAATCACATAAATATCATTGGAATTAATTTATATTCATGAAAAATAAGTTATATATATAAATTGGCTTTGATCAGCTTGTATTGCTATGTTATTGATTGCCGATTCGATACCAGCTCAATATTCATACATAATTATGGGTAAGCCCAAACTTTAAGCATCAAAGCATTTAATTAATGGTTAGATGAAGACGTTGTTGTTGTTACTGATCAATAACGATCAATACAACAGTGAACGTGCTGCAGTGTAGCCGGACTAAAATAAACTTTGGAGAATTCTTTGACAGATGTTTATATTTAGAAGACTTGCATTACGGTTATTTTAGAGTTGCTTCACATTCTACCTTGAGTAGGGTTATAGTTGGCTAAGGAATTGATATAATACTGCAGGGTCTTCAAGGGAGGGAGAGTGAGACAACGTTACACAATGTAACAGAGTCCAGAGAACAGGTTCATTAAAAACAATGAGAGAGAAACAAAGTGGCCGGAGATTTAGCAATGCAAACATTTCCATTCAAGCAACTCAACTCCTACATAGTTGTCTCAACCCTATCTCTCATTTGTATTTTTCTGTGTTTGTTTCAGAAAAGAAAAGCTCTTGCATACTGAATACAAGGAGAGGAGACCGATTTAGTTATTTGGTAAGCTACATTGTCATGCCTTCAAATGATTGCACAGTATCCATTTTATTGCTACTTTGTAACATCGTCAAAGGAGTGATTTCTGACTCGGTGATCTCACAATAGTCATAATTCCACATTCTAGTTCCGTATCCATACAATGTTGCTGTCGTTATGTGGAAGGACCCATCAAATCATGACAATAAATCCCAAACACTATGCAGAAAGACGTCTGTTTCGTTGTCAGCCCCTGGTTTGTGCTCAATGAACACTGCAGTCCTTTGCATAGTATACTCAAGGGTTTGTTCAAATAATTGTGCATTTATTTTCAAACCAGGAATGGTTTTATACTTTGAAAATGAATGCACAATTCTTAGCATTAATTGCACAAGTATATACAAGTAATTTAATTTGAGAAAAAAAAATCTGTATTTGTAAATACTTTGTCTCGTTAGGTTTCTATTTTTTTATTAGTCAAATTTTCCAGCAAAATAGATGTATACGTATCCATCTGAATAGACATGTAATATAGATTTGTATATATTGTCTAAGGCTCCTAGAGATCTGGTGTCCAGCCACGATACAAGTTTAAGTCAGAGAATTTTATATTCAATTATCGTTATTTGTTTGCAATAATAACAGTAATAAAAATGTGTGTACTTTTTTTAAACAAACCTACTATAACTAATTATATAGTTTTAGTAATTATATGGAAAGAAGTCTTCCAAAATCCCCAAGAGCCAAAGATACACATGTAGTAGTTAGGAATTATGTAACTTACACAACCCAAGCTGAATTAACGATGATCGCTATTCTGTTGAGTTGATCTAAGGGTCTTAACCAGATTTCTCCTCCTTCTCTTCCTCTAGGAACAGTCCCCCCTGTCGCAGGTCCCATCTCTCCAGAGAGTCACTGCTGTGCAGGGCTGGGTCTGGGAGCCCTGTCCTCTTCCAGCCCTCACACACAATCTACTAAACCACTGAGAGCTGCACTTTTACACTGTGGCTTTGCAATCACAATCCTGGGTAAGGCTGCGCAACTTTGAAAGTGTGAACGGTAAATATTGAACAGTGCATGCACGGACACATTGCCCTTTGATCACTTAATAATCGCACACTTCCTGAACTGCTGGACATGTGTCTGGAACATAAAGAGTGTATGGAATTATATGGCCAAATGCAATCCCGAGCATCTGTTGGAGGCTAGGTGTCTGTGTGTGATAAAGGTTTGGTGAAGATCTGTGCAAAGTCAAGGCAATTCAGGTGTTTCCCCATGTAGAGTGTGACGGACAGACAGGCGGATGTGAGCAGTGCATGAAGGCCCCCATTTCTTTAATGAGAACCCTAAAGAAATCACTATTGTTGATAAAGCAAAGTGGCATGTATTATGTTCTTCACCAGAAGTGATTTTACCGCTTCATTCATAACCTTTTTTTTTTTTTTTTTTTTGCTGTTTATTTTTCAGGGTTTCCTCTCCTGCCCCAAACCAGGATCCTGTCTGTTGTCCTGAAGGAAGCAGGGAGTCCCATGGTAAGTCATTGAGATGTTTGCTTGTTTTAATTCTGTTTTTTAACTGCAGGGTAGTTAGTGGCTGAGGCTACTGAAGTCTCCTACAAGTTTTGTTCAGAAGTCTTTTCTTTCATCCTGGTATCTCATTGATGTAATGCATGCTGTTCAAATTTATTTTTGTGAGAGTCAGCTCTGTTTTTGCATTTCAATAACTTTTTTTTTATTTGTTTCAGGCAAGACCTGCAACTGACACAAGGAGCCTGCTGATGAATCACTGCTTGTGTGCTTTTTTTCCACCCAGGAATGCCATTGTGTAAAAATGCTTGCCTACTTATCTAAACATTGTACCTTTGTCTTGGATTCCCGTTGTACATGTTAATAAAAGTTTGTATTGTTGACTTGCCTGCCTATTTCCTTTGTGTGACAGCACAAGCAGTCTAACTATGTGACACTGCAGACGTGGATCCTGCGTTTGTGTTGCAAAATTTTCCCGCCAAAATACTTAACTGGGTTTCTTTTTCCCCATGCAAGACGGGAGAGAAGAGTTGTTTCTCCTCCTCGAGTGGAGGTTTACGAAACAACTCTTCTCCCGTCTTGCATGCAGGAGGAAAAAAAACCAGTTCAAGTATTTTGGCGGGAAAATTTTGCAACGCAAACGCAGGATCAACGTCTGCAGTGCCCAACAAACGATGTGATGAAGGAGCACAGAGTTTGGTAGAGACTGCTTTTTGCAGGAGGAATAGAGCTGTAGACATCAACTTCAACAAAAAGATACGCAATCCAATCTTTATTTGAAAAACCAAATACTCTACACAAACATGGGGAGGAAAAGAAAAAAATTTTGCACAGCTGGTTTGTGAAATAAGCCCGTGAATCGCTCTGCTTGTTTTGACTTTCTGCCTGCTTTTAGAATCCCGAATTTACCGGAGCGACGCTGCGGAACATGAAGCGTGTATCCTGAAACAATCAAAAAAAACGTGTCAAAATAATTCACATACAGTCAAAGAGATGCACAAAAGTAGGCTTACTAAAATACAAACATTGAAGACATACGTGCTATTAGGTACAGCGCAAGATCTTAACGCTAAACGACATTGAGTTTGAATTGTTTGGCGAGTGTACACTGTTAAGGAGTTTAAAATAAAATCTTGCTTACCAGGTCAAGCATGAGAAAGGCGATGATGAATCTTGGAACTGGTAAATAAACACACAATTCAATAACACGTCACTAAATTTACAATTCTAAATGTGTTAAGGATTAAACATTGTGGCGTTTATTTTGTTAACTCTTGGGCGTGTTTATGATTTTTAACACTTTTTAAACATTTGTACGCGTTTATAACAAGGCTGGTGTTTAAAATCTAAACATTAAAGTTAGCAAAATTAATTATTCCAAATGATTAAACGTTTCTATTTTACTATAAACACATGCCATTTAGATATTAAAGACATTCTTCGGTTTTACAGTGTAGTAGGGTGAAAAAGGATTTTTTTTTTCAACTTTACTAATTCTCTGTGAACGCAGTCAATTTATATGCTATTTTAAAATCGCGTCGTTTCTACCAAAAATCACTAGTTGTAATCCAACAAAACAAAATTCAAGTAGTTGTCATTTACTTACTTTTGACAATGCGGATCCAATCGTTGCTTTGGTTGCACATTTTTCTGTGGATCAATCAGCCTTTATTTCCAGGACAGCCTTGAGGAAAAAATAAATACAAGTTATAAATAACACACAAAAAGATACCAGACGCCACTGAATGCTATTCTGCCGCTTAAATATTTCAAACACTTGTCATGTATGAGAACGGAAAAGAACGGTAACGCCCATGCGTAAAACGTATTAGACATTACAATTGTGGGATGATATAAATAGTCGCATTTTAATTTACCAATTAACTAAAACATTGCGATACTGATTATGACGACACTGTAACTTACTGTATGAGCGAACGCACCGACCACTTTTAAAAGAAGAGCGAATCTTCTGGCAAACGATTGCGTTTTCAGAGATGGCAAGATGTTAGACAACCAACCTTAGGGGGAAGGTAGTCCACGATTAATGCGGATAGCTTTGGGTTTCAAACTGTTTTCAAAAGATTCTTTTTCAGAACCCACGCAGGAACTCTTTTCTGTAAGCTACAGTGGGGTTTTGGGCTCACGCATCCACGCAATCAACTTGGTAGGAGAGAAAACAAAATATGTCTCACCGTGACATTCCTGGAACTCTCCAAAATCTGTGTGTCGATTCAGGATTGCGCAACAGCAAGACTTCAGAATATACAGCACCTCTTGTTCCTTATATATAAATACAATAATTATGACTTATGTTGCTTCAATGAGAGGAGTCAGTTTGAAATGTGTCCTCATGTGTTTCTCCTCCATATCGTGTTGCATAAACACATTGAATTTAACAAATAAGCCAAATAAAACTAACGCGGATGGCTATTGTTGGATCATTGCAATAAAGCTTTGAAAGTGGATTCATTATTAAAATAAATATATGAATAAGAACGAAACTGCGGAACTACATGTGTAAATTGAACTTACTGCAATGTATTAAAACAGCTGGCTATTCCAATACCCGTTCAGTTTAAATTCTTCATCTTATGCATTTAAAGTTTTTGTGTAAACTCTATAGGGGAAGAGAAGGTGCCATGCACACAGTATGCATTATAAAGACCAGCACAGGCTGGAAACTAACAGCTGTGATTACTGTAAACTCATGACACTTCCTGGTTTGTATCTTTGAATGTGTGGTCATTGCAATCCTTATATCTCTCTCCCTGGTAGGAACTCAGAGAGAATGAGACTTCAATAGCCTCAGCGACTAACTACCCCCCACAGTTAGAAAACAGAATTAAAACACGCAAACATCTCAATGACTTACCATGGGACTCCCCGCCTCAACCTGCTTCCTTCAGGACCCCAGACTCAGCAGAATGGACGGGATCCTGGTTTGGGGCAGGAGAGGAAACGCTGAAAAATAAACAGCAAAAAGAAGTTACTAATGAAGCAGTAAAATCACTTCTGGTGAAGAACATAACACATGCCACTTTGCTTTATCAACAATAGTGATTTCTTTAGGGTTCTCATTAAAGAAATGGGGGCCTTCATGCACTGCTCACATCCGCCTGTCTGTCCGTCCGTCACACTCTACACGGGGAACACCTGAATTGCCTTGACTTTGCACAGATCTTCACCAAACCTTTATCACACACACCTAGCCTCTAACACATGCTCGGGATTGCATTTGGCCAAATAATTCCATACACTCTTTATGTTCCAGACACATGTCCAGCAGTTCAGGAAGTGTGCGATTATTAAGTGATCAAAGGGCAATGTGTCCGTGCATGCACTGTTCAATATTTACCGTTCACACTTTCAAAGTTGCGCAGCCTTACCCAGGATTGTGATTGCAAAGCCACAGTGTAAAAGTGAAGCTCTCAGTGGTTTAGTAGATTGTGTGTGAGGGCTGGAAGAGGACAGGGCTCCCAGACCCAGCCCTGCACAGCAGTGACTCTCTGGAGAGATGGGACCTGCGACAGGGGGGACTGTTCCTAGAGGAAGAGAAGGAGGAGAAATCTGGTTATGACCTTAGATCAACTCAATAGAATAGTGATCATCGTTAATTCAGCTTGGGTTGTGTAAGTAAATGTAGTTACACAATTCCTATTACATGACAAAACTTTCTTTTGAGCTCAGTTTTTCAAGTCACTGAAACTACATCATTAGTTTAAAAAAAAAAAGTACACTGATTTTTTTATTTTATTTTATTTATTATTGCAAATAAATAACACACAAAAATAATTTAATATATAAATAAAAATTATATGACTTGCCAAAACACCAAATCTGTATCCTCCTGGAACCTTTGAAAAAATGTGTTATAAAATAACAAATGTTCTATGCACAGAGCATAATTAAATATTGTTTTGTGTAGTTAATGCCACTTAAAATAACAAGTGTGACCCTAGCTCTTAGACCAATATTTACACTGATATCGTACATCAATTATGTCTAATAATTTAGTAAGAGATAAAATGTGGCTTAGCAAGCCATCCGTTCAATCTCCTCTGTATGTGGAATATGCAAAGACCAGACACCAGAAACAACACATTGGAAAGGTAAAAAAAACATGCACCTGTTTGGAAAAGTTTGTTTTTATATTTAATGCATGCGGGTCTGACAACAATAGAAATTCTTCTAAAAGAGTAATAAGAAAGAAAAAACTGTTCTGCAATGGAAAACTAAATAAACTGCAATGGAAAACTAAATAAAACAGTTAAGAAATTGTGTAAATGAGGCAGGGATGGAAATAAGACTCCTACACTCCAGAGAGTGTATTTTCTTTAACTGACAAGACTGGAACTTATTTGGGAGGGGGGAGAGCAATACAATTTTAAAGTAATTCACACTTTCAGTCGCATTTAAATTTAGCGCCAATGTTATATATATATATATACACTTTTTTCAAGCGACCTTGATACTCGAACTATTTGAAGTGGACGGTTTTTGCATTTTGTTTTTGGAAGCTTGAATACAAGCAATTTGTTTATTGCAATTGTTACAGCAATCTTAATCTTTAAGCATACAGATAGAAAAACGAAACAACGTAAACCACATGCATTCTCTATCTGAAACGAGAAAAGAAAATCATTAAAAAACACGAGAAAGTTACGGAGCTCAAACTCACCGTGTTACCCTGGCCGCCATCTTTCCGATCTACCTGGAATGGGCGTGGCCACGGGGGGATGTCTACCTGGAAGAGGCGTGGTGACCCTGCGACACACCTGAGGGCGTGGTTACAGTACAGGTATACCTGGTAGGAGGAACAGCGCTGTGCTGGGCAGTGCTGGTACTGCATCTACTCACGCTGCTCGGGGATGGTTGAGGGGTTTTCCTTTCAAAGAGGTAAAAGGGCCCCGTTTTTACAATTAGTTATGTCGCTCAAGTTCCACTGCCCCTTTGAACTGTTTTGGGGTAATGCCTATAAAACGGCAATACCCCAAAACGCCGACGCGGTAGAGAACAAAGCCCGAGAAACTCACGCCTGTCTCCCGCAGGTATTGGAACAGAATGCTGGACGCGAACCCGCGGACAGAGAGGTGAGGCTCAGCGGCCCGCAGCTCCACACAGGCAAAGCACGGGAAGCTGTGCTCAGCCCGCTAAGCCAACCGCGCCGACAAGCGCCAGAGCGAGTTTTTACAATGTCCTGGATGAGTACTTTTTAATTTGAAGTATTAATCCTGAATTTATATGCGCCAACCTTTGCAGTTTGATCCATTCCTGGTTTTACAATGAGTTTCATAAGACACGCCTGAGCATATTACCTGTACACTGTGGCCAATGAAGCGCATACTCCAGTAACACCTGGAATGGCTATAACTGTAATGCAACAAGAGTCTTGTTTCCATCCTTTATATATGTGTGTGTGTGTGTGTGTGTGTGTGTGTGACTTTTTACTTTGCATTTGTTTTACATCAATACATCTCCATTCTGTACTTCCCCCTCCTATGGAGATAACGAATATTGCACCTAGAAACGGCATTCTTAAATAAATGCATTTTTATAAACACACACCCTTCTCGGTTCTGCACCCGTGGCACGGCGCCTTTCCATAGGCGAATTTATCACTTCACTGCTTTTAAATTGCGAATTCAAATCCTGCTCGATGCATCGGTAACTTTAGTTTATCAATATTACTTAAATAAATAAATAGATAAATATATTTACCAAACAGCATGCTCCGGGTTAGAAACAAAATGATTAAACAAACAGTACCGGTGCCGATGCTATATAAACCGAACAACAATCGCACTTGCCTCAAAGCGGGGTTTGTGCGCCATGCGTAAAACGTCAGTTCGGTCTCAGGGTCAAGTACTGTAGCCTGGTCGTTAACTGCTGTTTCATTTATTTTAGTACTGCGCAGTATATTTTGCGCATTTGACATGTACTGCAATTGTAACAGATTGGTTGTTAGGTTATCTGTAATCAACTAACAGATAGTTACAATAGATTAATTAATAAGGTGTATGTATGTATGTATGTAACTGGTGTTAAAATTTAGGATCTTGGCAGTAAATGAACAAGAAAATGTTTTCAAGGATATAATGTAAATGCTGTTACAGCTGTGGTGTGCTCAGATAGTGTGGAGGTTAATGAAATAAATCTCCCAGTCTGATCAAATTCAGTGGTTCCCAAGACATAGTCTTTATTAACCAATCACAAGCCAGAAATCAACCGTAGGTCTGATACCATGTACTAGGAGGAGGTCCTTAACAAATTAACAAGTTCAAAATGAAAAACAAGCAAAACAAATAAAATAACGGCATACAAAGGATGAAGTGTGCATCACTGAGAACTGTTTACATTCAAGATTGCAAATTGCTGTTGTTTTAAGGGAATACTAAATGGAAGGACCCGGAAGGACCATGGTTTAAAGTGGAAGAACTCGAGCTTAAAGAGGAAGAACCCCAGTTTAAAGAGGAAGGACCCCAGGGTGCCTTTCCACATTTACCAGGGTCCATCCTCTTTTCCAGGTCCATCCTCTTAGTATGTTCTTTGTTCCTTGACAGTCGGCTGTTTCTGCAGGTCGACTATCAGCTGGGTTAAGCTTTGCACTGAAAGGGTTCGACTTGCTTTTCATTCTTTTCTTTATTTTGTCCTTGTCCTTCTTTGCCTTGAGTCCAGGTTCACGCTGAAAGACAGGAGAGGGGTGCATAAAGTAACTGTGTCCAAGAACATGAATTATCGGTCGTAACAACTGAAGGAAGAGAAACAAAGCCGGTGATGGCTTTGCCATGGCCCACTATGTTACTCAATTCATTTTTAACAACGTTGCATCACTGACGTGTATTCCGCAGTATAAAAAAAAGCTGCATCTCCCTGTTGCAAGTCAGTTTAAGTCACAATGGGTAAGAAAGTAGATCTGACAGCTTTACAGAAATGAAATGACATTCTATTTCCATGACTGCAAAAATGAGGTACGGTGTTTAGCTCGGGGCAGTCTTAAAAAGTTTAAACAGCTTGCAGACCGTTTCTAACCCCTCACCCCCCTGACAGAGTGTAAGGAGCGATAATTATTTAAGGTAAACACAGAATTAACTATTCATCCTGTTGTATCACAAGCACATGGGTTTACCATAATCAACATCATATATAACTCCTTACAACATGTTTTGCTCTGTGATACCCCTAATAACCCAGTCAGGCTTACCTTTCCTTCCCCATCGCTGTCTGACGAGCTGGAGCTGGAACTAAGGTTTCACTTTGCATTCTGCGGACAGATGAGGAAGAGTCAGGGTGCAGTTCTTATCATCTTACCTCAGCGGTGCTCACTCGTGACTCTTTCAGTCAATTCCAAACAGGGACCGTGTTCAAAGCGGGCCTATAACTACTCAATTGAACACCTAGATTCAGACCTGGTTGGAACAAGGCTGTGGGCTGCTCAAATCAATAACTCTGGATCCGGCTGGAACTGGAATAGTGGCACATACGGTTCTTATCTTAGATATATTTTTGTTTATATATCCAATAGAATCTGCCCAAGTTAATCTACTAAAGATCTTGTGAAGACATTTTGCTTCAAGTGTTGTATTTTTTAAATTGGAATATGCAGCTCTCTAGAATAAAAAGCTGCAGCTTCTTCCTGGTAGCTCAGCAGTGTGTCCTTACTGTGGTCGTGTCCTTTATGGTCGTGTCCTTTACCCTTCCCCTTGTCCTTTTTCTTGTGTTCTCCCTTTCCCTGAAAGGCAGAACAGGGATAAATGAAGTACCAGCGCTAAAAGGGAATATAGTCTTTGGTATTAGCAGAACAGATTTCATTTACAAGCCAGAGCTATTCCTTAACAATGCATATAGAAAATGGTACAGGATGCTGTATTAGACAAGCTGAGATCCACGAGACAGGGATCAAAATGCACGCTGAAAGCAGAAGGAACTTCACTATCGTCATTGTGTGCCGAGTTGATAAAACATTTCCAGTCATATGGCATTACACCAGACAAGGCATTTTTACAGCAGTCAAAATGAACAGGTTCCAGTTCCAACTGGTTTGATCTATAAAAGTGACAAGAGGAAGAAACAGAACAGGTTTCTCTGGTAGGGCGTGTATGCGTCCCACCTTCTGTTTTTCAAACACACCCAAACTGCTTCAGGCGTTGTCTAGTCTTTGGTCATTTCCCTAACCTTCACTGGCTTCAATAACATTTTCAATGGGTTCAGCTTTTCATTGCTTATAGATTGTTTTGTGAGGAGCAGTCTTAAAAGGCTTTATAAATCCAGCAGTACATGCTGATACATATTACGATGCCATATCTTTCCATTGGGCTGTGCTTCCTAAGACAAGTCCTTGTCTTCTATAGCCCCTTCAGTCACTGCGTGCATAATTGTACCATGTTAAGTTTCCTATCTCTTTATAATGCATGATTTTTTTTTTTCAAAGTTTTGGCAGGGCAACTTCTCAAACCCTATAGAGTTCACACAAACTGTTTCAAAATGTCTAAAAATGTAATAAAAAAAAAATCGTGACATTCACCATTAATGAGATACAACTCGTGTTTGCATTTTGAAGGAAAGGCAAACTATTAACTCAATGAGATGTGAGCAATACTTTACCTTTTTGCATCCATCGCTGTCAGAGTCAGATGAGGAGGAGGAATCACTACCGTCCTGTTGGACAAAGCAGATTGTACATGCCAGGGTAGATCTCTTTGTATGCAAGTCTTATATACATGAACTTATTGAGTCAACACTTGCATTACACACCCTTGATCTGCTGAACCTTTCCAAATGCATTTAGTAAAACAGCTGTGCATTTTCAATGTCAAGGTTTTACTTTCCCTTTGCTGCACTTTTGTAGGTATTAAAAAGTCATCTGATTTAAATGTAACGAGACAAGCAGAACACAGGCAGGTAATGGCAGGTTTGGAGAAGAACAACGGAACCCAGAACCACCGAGAATGACTGGAAACACCGTGGCTACATAAAGAAGTAGCTATCGCCAAACGTTTTGCACCACCAAGAATTGTAGGCTTGAGACTTAAAAAAAACCAAAAAACATATTATTTATATATTTTATTTAACATCATGTAAGCAAAGAAACTACAAAAGGATATACATTTATGTCAGTTTTTCGTTAAGTATATGGAAAACTACAAAGCGGTATGTAATTCAATATGTTAACGTAACATTATTCAGCAGGTTTCATTCGACTTTATGTAACGAAATTATATAATTATATTGAGGTATGCAAAACGTTTGGCCATAGCTCTAGAAAGAAAAAAAAATCCTCCCTCAGGTGTTTGCGTTCTGCGGATTGGTTTCGGAAAACCACACAATATGAACTGCTTTTGAATTGTAGAATGTTTTGATATGTTTTGATCTGTTCTGAGGATAGATCGCAGAGTCTGCGGTCCTGAATACAATTCTCCCAAAGCGCCATGCACCCATTTAAACTGATCCCTTACGTTCAGACTATAAGGGAGCTGGCATTTTAGTGCCAGCTGCAAAATAATCGTTATTACTACAATATTTTCACACAAAACTACAAAAAAAAAAAAAAAGAAAATCACACAAACAACACACGTTCAGCTACCTTTTCCTTCTTCTCCTTCTTCTCCTTCTTGTCTTTCTTTTTTCCTAGGGTGTCAAGCAGAGACAGGTCACAGTTTGGTACAGTATATGCAACCATTTTACGCACTGTCACGGCTCATCACCACTATACATCTAAAGAAAACATCAGTAAAAGCAAGGTGTGGTCGTACACAATGCGCACAGACCTGACTTCTCTGCCTCGAGGCTGGATTGACTCCGAATCCAATACCTTATCGAGTTTACAAAAACCAGCACACCTGATGCAAAAATATTATATATATAAATCTGCACAGCAAACATATGTTAAAACACATCCTTAAAATCACCCTTCAAATTATGAAAAAAAGACCATAATTAAATCAACCGAAACAACTAGTTTATTTTAAATGCGCAATGACAACTCTACAATGGAATTATTCTACAGTATATATATATATATATATATATATATATATATATATATATATATATATATATATATATATAGACACACACACACACACAGAGTAACATATGTGTATCATTTTACCGTCCATTTTGAGTCTTCTCCGGTGATTCTCTTGGGTGGTTTAAGCGCTCGGTTGGTGATGCTTATTCTTCTCAATACACCTGTTTTATAGCGACTCTCTTATATGGCTCCAGTAATGGGTGTGGAACTTACCTTTGGCCAGGTATATAGGTTTAGTTACTCCCACTGTCCTGTTCTTTGTCTTCACACACTCCCAACCCCAGAGCATTAAAAAAAAAAACATTGTTAACCCTTTGGCAACCTCTATATGTGGAGGATGAAAATCTAATTTCTTTTAGTGTTTACATGGGGACATATGGGAGATGCAAACGCATGAGAGGAAACAGCGTTTTAACGTTTTCAATGAAAATATATATTTATCATGTGTCCAAAACTACTTCAAATGTTGTTGTTTTTTCAGCTATTCTCAATATTTCGTGCATGATAGAGTTAATAGCATCGTTTGCCACAATGATTACACCTGCAACACAAGCATAGCAGTGTACCGCAGGGCTCCATTTTGGAACCAACCTTATTCTCATTGTATATTGATAATGTCTGTCAGGGGAATGGAGTTCTTTGTCATCTTTATGCAGGTGACACAGTGCTTTATGCGTTTGGATGCATTGTCACAGATGTAGCAGAAAAACTTAAATATTGTACAATACCGATTCTGGAACTTAATTTTAAAAAAAAAAAACTAAGGTAATGTTCTTCAGATCTAAATTCAAAAGTCTGAATTTAAGGTGGTGGACAATTATACATATTTGGAGATATAGATCCATTGCTAAAGTTCGATTTGGATATTTCCACTACTTCAAAGAAAATTACACAAAAACTTTCTTTATCGATAGCAAGAAAATAATTTAAAAAAAAATTTAAACAACTTCACGCTTAAAAGTAGAAACCGAGTTATTAAGAGCTGTATTTTCCTCTGTTTGATGATGGTGATACCCTGTACTTTCATGCCTCTGCCGAGCAATTAAAAAGGTTAGATCGGAATAAAACAGCCAGATTTGTATTAGGGTGTCATCCTCAGACTCATCACTGTAAGTTACTTACATCCTTAAAGTGGACTTCATTAGGTTACAGAAGACAGCGTCACTGGATACTCTTGGTGTGTAAAAATGTAATAGGCTTGTCACCAGGGTATCTAGGTTTGAGGCATATAGCCAAGTATAATTTAAGATTCATCCTTACACTTAGTTATCAAGTAACGAGGAGAAGGCCGTGTGTTTGGTCAAATGGCCTTCAGCTATAACGAATATGGAATGAAATCGGTTGGACACAAATATTAAGGCTATAGATTGTGCCTCTAATTGGTAGCCAAAATGTACCAGATAAACGTAGAATAATGGCAAATGTTCCGTCTGTTTTAAAGGGTAGAGATCATGAATTAACAATTTGTAAAAGTTTCTGAAGCCTATTTGAATGGTATTGATGTTTCATTATTTTTAAAAGTTGAGTTTTAGGTGAATCACTGATGTATGCCTTGCAACACTTATTTGTTTCTGGTTTTGTAAAATGTTTGTTGTATTTACTGCTGCCTGTTCCGTGGTCATCTTACCAGAACACCCTTGTAAAAAGGCTTCGGTCTCAATAGGTTAACTTCCTGGTTAATGAATAAATAAATAAATCAATAACAAAGAGTAATAAACACTGTAAACGGCTAAATCGTGGGCAGCTGGCTCTTTGAGCTAATATATATATATATATATATATATATATATATATATATATATATATATATATATATATATATATATATATATATATATATATATATATATATATATATATATATTGCCTGTGCGCCCTCACAAATGATTATGTTCAGATATCTATTAATTCCCAGGAGGGATAGTAGGGGCTTTGGTGGATCGATTTCCAATAACAATCTAAGGTTCTGTCGTTTCAACATCTCTCCAACAAGCCATGCATAACCCGCAAGAGTGACAAGCCGGGACTATGCAGGACAGGGTGGGAAATAAATATACAAATCTTAGGGACTCGACCAAACCACCAGAAACCCTGAAGCGATTTCAGAATGGGCGTATTTGCATTCCAGCTTTCTGCCGTTCCCTCTTTTAAAATGTCGTTTTAAAGCCAAAGCCTAGGTGGTCTTACAGCGAGGTTGGTTGCAAGAGGGCGTTTATCGTACATGGCAAATGTATTGACTGTTCTTCTTTGGTCTAGATATTATTATTTATATGCAGCATGATCCATACGGTTGCATTTTTTTTCTGTCCTCGATAAGTGCCACCATATCCTGTAGAGATTACTGTACCGACTCGCGTTCTTTTGACTGTTCCCTCAGGGGTTTTGCAATCTGTGTAGGTCTTATCTAGAGACAGGTACATAGGTTCTGTAATCTGCTTCCTCCCTGTTCTGTTAATAGCCTTCACACACGCACACACCCACCTTGCACGGAATCTTGAAAGTTTGCTTCTTTGCACTCTTCAAAATGGTGTAACTCTTGCTAGCTAATGGTAAAACGTGGTACCTGTATTTTAGCTTTGTTATGTCGTACAAGCCGATACGAAACAGTGTTTTTATAGCTTAACCACTGTGTTTGTTTATTGCGCTGCATGTTAGCATAATATGGCGTTTCTGTCGTACACACACCGCTCACTCACTTACAGCACCGCGTATCCCAGCAACTGCAAGCACAACAAAACAATCCACAAGGCCAGGCAACTTAGCAATCACAACACAATTATGGTGAGGAGGGTGTGTGATCCAGAGGAGGCTGTGTGGTCTAGTGGTTAAAGAAAAGGGCTTGTAACCAGTAGGTCCTCGGTTCAAATCCCACCTCAGCCACTGACTCATTGTGTGACCCTGAGCAAGTCACTTCACCTCCTTGTGCTCCGTCTTTCGGGTGAGACGTAGTTGTAAGTGACTCTGCAGTTGATGCATAGTTCACACACCCTAGTCTCTGTAAGTCGCCTTGGATAAAGGTGTCTGCTAAATAAACAAATAATAATTATAATTATGGCACTGCAAACATAACAGTCAGAACGCTACTAGGCACAAAAGTGGTCCATCACCCTGTAGAATTAACTAATTTTTCTAAATTCCAGTGAAACCTAATGAATAATGTTACGTTAGGATTACATACCATGTTTCATGTTTGAGTTATTTCAAATTGTCATACCATGTTTCATGTTTGAGTTATTTATAATTGTGGTTACACATTTGGCGTTTAAAACCCCTGCTTATCGACTAATGTATTATTAAATAATTCAGTATGCAATCCATTGCCGACTCTACACAATGAAATAAACACCACCCATTCTGCCCCAGGGGCAAACAGTGAGTTGTTGCCCACAACTATGTGTTTTTAGTTTCCAGGAAGTAGTTTGTGGTTTGAACTGAGCAACTTACAATAACAATCTATGTATAAACTGAACGCAGTAGGGATTCAAGGAAATGCATGCACGTGGATTAGGGAGTGGTTAACATGTAGAAAACAGAAAGTACTGATTAGAGGAGAAACCTCAAAATGGAGCGAGGTAACCAGTGGTGTACCACAGGGATCAGTATTAGGTCCTCTGCTCTTCCTAATCTACATTAATGATTTAGATTCTGGTATAGTAAGCAAACTTGTTAAATTTGCAGAGGACAAAAATAGGAGGAGAGGCAAACACTGTTGCAGTAGCAAAGGTCATTCAAAAAGATCTAGACAGCATTCAGAACTGGGCAGACACATGGCAAATTACATTTAATAGAGAAAAGTGTAAAGTACTGCACGCAGGCAATACAAATGTGCATTATAAATATCGTATGGGACACACTGAAATTGAAGAAGGAATCTATGAAAAAAGGTATTGACAATGTCGACCCAGGGGACTTTTTCGACCTGAAAAAAGAAACAAGGTCCAGGGTTCACAAATGGAGATTAGATAAAGGGGCATTCAGAACAGAAAATAGGAGGCACTTTTTTACACAAAGAATTGTGAGGGTCTGGAACCAACTCCCCAGTAATGTTGTTAAAGCTGACACCCTGGGATCCTTCAAGAAGCTGCTTGATGGCCTCCTCTCGTTTGTAAACGTTCTTATGTTCTTATACAACTCTCCGGTTTTCTTGTCTCTGACTTTATGAAGGTGTATACACATTTTAAGAGGCATCCAAATAGCTGTTCACAAGTTACAAAAGTCACAAGCCCTGTGAGTCTAAGCT
The DNA here is from genome assembly GCA_030684275.1 of Acipenser oxyrinchus oxyrinchus. Classification (NCBI taxonomy): domain Eukaryota; kingdom Metazoa; phylum Chordata; class Actinopteri; order Acipenseriformes; family Acipenseridae; genus Acipenser; species Acipenser oxyrinchus. Next base: position 4,247,955 of record CM060302.1, on the reverse strand, counting down.
GAGCAGGGTGGGAAATCAATATAAAAAAATCTTAGGGACCAATCTTACTGAGAATCAAAAAACTGGGAAATCCTATATGCACCCAATAGGAAGCATTGATAATATTGACAACCAATTAATTAATAGTGTGAGTCTATTTCAGTTGTATCCTGGTGTATCCAACGTGTCCTCAATATGCTCTTCCAATACTAGGGCAAGAATTGTTATGGGAAATGTTTGGGGTATTTGTTCAGCGATGTTTGATTTGCCATGCCTGTGTGACTGAGGCAGGGATTGTTTAGTTAAGTCTGGGGAGAGCGGGGAGTGAGACAGAATATGCTGACTGTTCTTGTTGTTCAGTTATGTGTACAGATCTAATTTAAATAAACCGGCAAAGTGTTTCAAGGACCAAAACAGCCTCTTCTAGTTCTCTATTAAACACCACCTAGAACGCTGCACTAGCATTGCACCGTTATGATCCCAATGCAGTCCTATGCTCTTATTAATTCCAGAAAGGGTCCGGCCATATCGGGGCCACTGTTGTGAAATATCTCCATCATAAAAGTGTACCATCTTGTCAAAGTGTAATACACCAAAACGAAAGCGTGTAAAAGTATGGGCAAACATTGTAAAGCACAGATAGGTATGATAACGCATATTAAAAACATATTGGTGAACTATTGTTCTAAATGCATTGTATAGCCACGGATAAAGAAAGCGTGGGGAACCTGCGAAAATTACCGTGAACATTTACAATGGTCAATTTTAATATCCATTGGTCTGCCTGCTTTATAAAAGGTATTGGATATGCAGAGAAAAAGCAGAGATCGTGGCTGGAGTGGGTGTGGCACAGTGTTGCATACCTGAAAACGCTTTGGTATATATATATATATATATATATATATATATATATATATATATATATATATATATATATATATATATATATATATATATGTATATATATATATATATATATATATATATATATATATATATATATATATATATATATATATATATATATATATACACACATAATTGGACGACATTACAAGCGTTAAGGACTAGGGTTTGCAGGCTTTTCAATATATTCTGTATTAGTAATTCTGGATATCTTTGGCTGTATTGACTAATCGCTCAAATGTTCAAACGCAAAAAGGGGCGGGTTTAGCTTATATGTCGGCTGTAACAAGGAGGGGCTTAAACGTACTTCCTGTTGACAACAAAATCCCCGCTGCGGAGAACACATGATTGGTTTATGGATGCAGCCTGGCTTTGAGTGTTGAGTTTCGTAAAATAAATTGATAAAACCAAAGGTTGACGATTTCTTTCTTTTTTTTTTTTTTTTTTTTAATCACAAGACACGTGACCTATCTTCTCCTTTCGCTGTTTACACCGGCTCAGCCCTCCCCAATGACATATTTTGCGAAAGCCGCTTTTGTTGTCCAGAACATAAGGCCCTGGGAGATCCGGCCGGTAAATTAGTAAGAAATTCCCGACAGCAGACGCCCAAAGCGGTTGTAACTCGTGCTACAGCAGCGGAGGTAAGAAAGATTTTTTTTTGTGTGTCGTATAATCCTTTGCACTGACGTTTCCCATTGCACTCTTGAGATAGGAAATGTAGATTTTGGGAGTAATTATCAAACGGGCATTTAAAAATAATCACCGTCATATGTTTTACTGGCGTGCTTTGGCAGTGGCTGGGGTACTATATTATAAAACCATTAGCCTAGTTAAATATAAATGAATGATCAACTAAACAAACAAATGATGTCACGACATAGCCGCATCTAGTGCAGTATGATGCTTCGTTTAGCATCAGTTCGGTTTCATTGGCATGCACGAAAATAACTTAGTCTACTTGTAAATCCACTTTAAATCTCTTTTTTATGCCCAAATGTACCGTTTTAATTTAAGGATCCGTGTACATCATTAAGTTTTTTGTTTAATGTCGCTCCCTGCCATATGCTGACCTGTTCTTACACGTACGCTCTACGTTTCGTGAGTACTTGACATTTTTTTTTTGTCACCGTGGCGATTAAGCCAGATTTTACTGACACAAAGGCAGCTGATTTTGCTGCTGCACAAAATAAATCCTTAATATAGCTACCAAATTTCCCTTTTTCTAAACTCAAGGCCTTTCAGCTGGCAGCAGCAGTCGTACTGGTAAATAAGAAACTACAGCAAAGGCTGCTGGCAGTATATTCTATATGGCAGCTCCAGTCCACCACTGCCATATGGCTGCCTGGTTTTGATGTAGGTGAGACATTTTCCGACACTGAAGAGAATGGAAACAGCTGGCCATTTGCTTGAGCTATTTGATTACTACAAATGGCAGGCCCTCTCTGTTTGCCCCCTGTTGTCTGTAGACCCGATACTTTACCGACAAGTGGCCCTGAGCAAGTCCCCTGTAGCTGCAGTGTTGACCCTCCAGTGAGGATGGTCTGTGAGCTCTTCCTCCTGTCCTCCGTCTGGCTCCTCTTTGTCATCTTCTGGATGGAGACCATCAGTGTCTGGCTCTTCTTGTGCAACTTCTATCAAGATCGAGCCTTCTATCATTGGGGATATGGGTAAGTGTCAACCAGACCTGGGTAATCTATTCAGAAGTGTTAACAGTGCAGCGGTGGTCAACCCTGTTCTTAGAGAGCCACGGTCCTGTAGGTTTTCTGGGTATCTTTACATCATCAGTGGCTAAAGACCTGGAAAAAAAATGTTAGCGTTGACCAATAAAGAAAATAATTGGTTGAATTAAGTAACTATGAAATCGAGTGAAATGAAAAACCAGAATACCCAGCGGCTCTCCGGGACCAGGGTCACACCCCCCTCCTCCCCGTAATAGTGGATGCATTTTCGCAGAGTTTATCTTTAAAATTCTTTCATCTGATTTGCTGGTCCCTATAGAAGAATGCAGCCACTGTACTGTTGTTTCACCTCAGTCTTCAGGGTTTAAATTCTTTGAACTTGGGTAGACCTTCTAACTTGGTAACATCAGATATTCAGATTCACAGGGTTTTAAGAGAGATCTTAAGTGAGCCGGTTGCAAGTTTACTGTACAATACAACCGTCTCGCCTGATCCTTGTTGTCTTATGTAGAAAGTATTATTATTGAAAGTCAGTATAATCTAGATAGGAGCCCAAGCATTGCTGGCTTGACTGTTGTACTGACTCCCACTCTTTCTGCTTTTTGTCTGCACAGAGTTTTTGCAGATGATCCAGGACACATGCTGTACATATTTGGAAGGTGAGACACAGTTAACAATGTGGCATATTTATTCACAGAGCAGGGAGAGAACAGGGGTCACAATACAGTGTAGCACTGGCCGAGGACTGAATGTGCATTGAGACTGAGCTGCTCCCTCCAGTCCAGTCCAGGGCAGGCTAGAGGCATGGAGACTGAACTGCTCCCTCACCTCCTGTAATAGAAAAGATGCAATATGGTTCTAGACCTAATGTTTGAACTGTCCCGGTAATAGAGAGGACTATTTTATTTTCTCCCCTCCATTCAAGGCAGGCTTACAGAAGCATACTCTCAGCTGGGCTGTTTAGATAAATATGGAGGCAGTTTGTTTTTTTCTATGCAAACCATCCATTTAAAAATGTCGTCTTTTTTTCTTTCTCCGCAGGGTTGAAGGCTCTGGCCGAACCCAAACATGAAGTGAGAAGTCAATGGAAAGGAAAAACCGAAGGAAATTGCAGTGTGCATAGCAACGCCCACAAAACAAAAACATTTGTGAAATCGGGAGCTTTTATAATTTTTTGGGGGGAAATCAGTACAGGATTTGAAGCCTCTCTCTCGGAGTCTAGTCACCGCGAGATGTTTCGGAGCAGCAGCCAAAAAAGGGACACCCAAGAATTGTACCACAGAGTGGGAGGGTTTGTTGTGTGTGATTTGATAATGCATTAAAATCAAGACTGCCCTGCCCGTTGAGTGTCTTACAAATCATGGACAATATGGTCACCCCAGGGCACGTCTCACAAGGATAGTGTTCAATGTTATATATTCAAGTAAAATGGTAAAGCCTGTTTGGACCAAGTTACAAACCTTTGTGTCCTTCATAATGGATCGGAGTCCTTTATGTGAAATAGTTAATGTCAATAGTACAGGTACAGCTTAGATAGATCTCTAGGGCAGGTGCGTCCTGTATTTCAGGAGATAGCCTGGCCGTTCTGTGAGACAGACCTTGATTGATCATTTTGTCAGAACCAAACTGTTTTAGAGTGCAGAACGACAATGTTTTAATTATTATTTTAATCATAGTTGTAAGATGCTGCTATTGCAGGGACGGATTATGGTTTCAAGTAAGGCTACTAAAACGTAGAATTGAGTATCATGTTTTTATTCCTAACAGTATTGCAACAAAAACTTGACTTGAAGAGGTCTGCTGGACAGGGCAGCAACTGGAGAAAGAACAGTTTGAGCAGAGTTCATTTTTGTCTATTAACTGTTAGAGAACGAGCAATATAACAACCTGTAAATACAACCTGCCCTCCCAAATTCTGATCGGAGAAAATATTGGGAATACTTGGTATTGTACATGTGTGAGTGGTGGTTTTTAAAAATATATATATATATATATATATATATTAAAACAAGGTCAGATCAGAATTTATGATTTATTTTGCCCAAGACTTGATATTTTCTATAGACTAGACAAAATGACCAATAAGTATTCAGTCTAGTTTTAAGTTATAACCGATTTTGATTTCTTTGGACAAGCTTCAAAGCCATCTTCAAAGGATATATGGGGACATCATGAACAGACCTGATTACAGGCCAACATTTTAAAGCAATGTTTAGTTGTACATATCTGAGCAAGACAAGGGGCTGGTTTACTAATGTTTAAAGGTGTCATACAGCCCAGTCTTTGAGGTCCTGAACACACAGCAGTTTTGAGTTGTAACGATAAAACTTGCATCCGTTAACGGTATACCTTGCATGCTGTGCGTTTTCAGTTCACACTATTACACACTTTGTAGAATTGCAGCTTAATGTACAATACAATTAACTTTATATTTTTTTTTCTTATGATTTTGCCAAGCATTAATTTAAGTATGCTTACTTGCTGCTACATAAAGATGCATACAGTTAACCCTTGTTGTTTTTTGTTCCTCTGTTGGGCAGTTGCATATGGAAATACAGTGGCTTGAAATATTATGTAGGTGCTAACTTGCATAAATGGAGTTTAAAGTCTTTCAAATAAGACCTTGCATATAAGCAGTCGACTGAGTGAGTTTTGCTCACTTTTAATACTCATCCATTATTGTAATAGGGAATGTACAGTGTGAATTACTGTACAATCTCAAAATACTGTTAACGGTTTTTTTTTCAAAAAACAATTAAAATTCAGATTTGCTTTAAGGATTGGTCATAATAAAATGTAGTTAGAAAAATAGTTGAAATTAAAAAACACAGGATACAACAGTAGTTTAAAAATAGTTCTTTCAGAAAAAAAAGTAACCGATTGTAAAATATTTAAAAGATTTAAAAAAAAAAAAATCTATTTTCAAAGGACTTCGAATATGAAGCCTAACATGTTGCAATTCATGAACGGCAATAGTTATACTGTGTATAACTTCTCAAAGTCTTCAACGTGCTTAGAACTACATTAGGCCTCTTACTTTAAATGGAATTGGGTTTCTTTTGTTCATGTTTTTGTAAAATGTTTTTTTTTTTTCATTGAAACTTTATAAAACAAATATAAATCATGGTGAATGTACAAAATGTATATCAAAAGTAAGTGAACCAGACCAGACTGCCTATTAGCATCTGTGGAAAAATCTCATACTTTAAAAATGTTTTGGTTTGTGTACTTTTGGTCAACTTGAATTGGAGAAATAGTTTGTATGACGTTTGTAAAAATATATATATATATGATTACATTTTCTGTATCTGAAACATGCTTTGTGTTACGCGGTGCTAGAATAAAAAAAAAAAAACACCTAAATACATAACTTTGCTTCTCTCTCTCTCTCTCTCTTTAACCTACTGAAGTGTTACTGAACTATTCTGTTATTAAAAGTACAATATAGGGTTTCAGTAACTGTTGGTGAATTGGTTTAACATACTGCAAAATCTAAAGCTGATGAAACGTGAGATTTTAATTGAATATTTAGTGTTAAGAGCTGTTTTCTGTTGGGTTTTTTTTTTGCAGATACAAATTTAAAAACCAGTTTATTACGGGAGAATTTTCTATGATTATTTCCTATCTTTGTTATAAAATCATACCATAACAAAATTACCAACACAGGACAAGCAGGCAACTGTTAAAGCAAAGCAATCTGCACCTGTGTCATGCAGACCCAGAGCCAAATACAGCCTTATTTTGAAGCTTATCTAAGTTCAGAACACACAGGAGATAATATAGTAAGACGTTACTGATCCCACAGCCTTGATGTATCGCAGAGTCTTAACACAGAGATCAGTCTCAGTTTTATACATTGCGCGCTATTCTTAGTTGAACCTTGACACACCTGCGTATTCTAATTAAAATTATACGCTATCATTGATCCGGTTCATTCACGCATGTCATTCCATCATTATTCATTAATTATTAAAAATGATATGGTATGTTTTTGTATTTGTACCTGTGATTACAGCTTGATTATTTAGAATAGAGTAAACCTCAACAAACACAATCTGTGACTCCAAAGAACGCTTGTTAGTCTCCAGCACGGGGCACAAATGCCAGGACCTGAGGCTTACTGCTCGCTTCTTTCCTGTGTTAAAGACGGAGGTCCAACGACTGAGAATCGCCCCTCCATGCAAAATGGTTTTTATTTTAATAATTATCTACAGCCAGAGGACAGCAGGTTCGCGTCCTGGCTGTGCAAAGTCGCTGGTCTTCACTGGGGATTCCGGAGGAGCGGAACATTGGCCTTGGCGCTCCCAGGGGTTAGGGAAGCAAAACCGGTACCGACCGGCCAAGCGCCCGGTGAGCTCGGGGGTACAGACAGTTCTCCTGAGCTGTGTAGGAAATTCCTGAAGGGACTGCAAAAAAAAAAGTACTCTGTTATTTCTGTTATTGCTGTGCGATTGTTGTTATTGCTATGTGATTGCTGTATGCTTGCTGTATTAGCGCTGTCGAGGCAGAGAGAAAGAGATTAATTAAAGCGGTTTTGTAGCATGCAAAATAATAATTGCTCCAGTAATGCAGTGTACAGTACATGGGACTGCATGATAGGTTTATTTATTATTAAACCTCTTTTAATTAATCTCTCTATTGGTGCGATACAGCCATCTGAAATGTCTTTATAATATAAACCCTTGACATTGATGTAATGCGGCCATCTGAAATGTCTTTATAATATACAGCAATTTAGATTGCTTGCAGAAACAATTGTACGCAGAAATCTTGACTTTGAAACGGTAAACATTTTGTATTTTTTTTTAAAACAATGAATGGCACATTTATTTTACTTTATGTTCATATGAGGGGTTGTGATGAAAAATCAAACATACAAAAGTTTGTACTTCTTTCTTCACTGAAACACATCAATCCATTGCAGGACACATTAACCACTGTAATTTTCACCTGCTGCACATGGGTATTAAAAACGTACAGTTTTGAATCACGTTTGATTGCCACTGTATTTCAATGCAAACCCAGTCTTGAACCAAGCACCAACCAAGATATGTTATTTTCTAAATGCAATATCAATAGGATTTAAACCTTTTATATTAAAAATTATTGTGGCTTCTCAATTTTCCCCCATTATAATATCCACATTTTCTGTTCCAGTCATCAAATCCTGGTTAATTTCTCAACTTCAGAAGGTTGAAGCACCCTCAATAGAGCTCTTAATAACATGTCTAATCTCTCAGTACATTCGGTTTACCAGAGTGCAGCAACACATCCCTTAGACTGAGTATGAAAGAAATGCCACATTTGTTTTAATGCATTAAGTACCAAATACATTTATCCTTTACAAAATCCTTTGCTTTGGCTACAAACTGCTTTATCGTCACTCTGGTAGGAAAACACCAAGAAATGTATCTTTTTTTCAGGCTTTAGTTTCTTATTTTAAATTGAGGCGTCGTAAAAGCATCCGAAGGGATATATTTGCAGAACAGATCCCTTATATCAACAGTTACATTTAGACTTGACTTTCACGGTAACAAAATTAAAGTTATCATAACAATATAATACAAGAGAAAACGTGACAAAGTAGCCTGTCTTCAAATGAGGACAATGACACTTAAGTTTCTTACCTGCATTCACGAGGGATAGTGTTGCAGGGGGAACGGGTTGTTGGTTACACTGTGGTGTGCCAGCTGCACTCAGAGATAAGACATGTTTGAGAGTTCCAGACAGGCCAGTCTTTTAAAAGTCATCAGCATGACAGAAACAGAAAAGGGGACACAAAGTGAATCTGAACAGCGAGCGGAACACATTAGTGACATACTGTCAAACCTACTTAAAGCTGCTCTTTATCCAGGTCCAGTTTGTTCTTGGCCTGCTTTAGGATTTAACCAGGGCACCGGGGTTGTACCCCTGCTCTTCTGTGAAAGAGTGCCATGGGATCTTTAGCGTCCGCGAAGCAGACTGGACTTCGGTTTAACGTCTCATCCGAAGGACGATGCCCACCTACTCCTATCCCTACACCATTTCATACCTGGTGTCCTCGATCCAAAATACTGACCAGTACTAACTCTGCTTAGCTTTTGAGATCAGACTGATTCAAGTTTTGGTATATATATATATATATATATATATACAGCCATATCGAAAAAAGGCATAATACCACAGTAGTGACATCAAAAAGTGATAATTCCTCAAGAGGAAAATATACTCTTGAACTTTGACCCATTCGACTCCTCAAGACCATCACTTTCAATTCAAAAACAAAATGTCTCGTTTTCAATCACTCGACAACACCCACATTACAGAAATGTTCATTAATGATCAACAAAATGAGAATACATTTAAAAAAAAATGATGTAAAGCCTGTAAATTCGTATCTCAGAAACTGGAGAGGAACGGGAAATTAAAACAAGGTAAAGGCAATCACCCAAATAAACCTGAAGCACTAATGGATAACAAAACAGAACGCCTGTACAGCACTGAAACACGACGTTTAGTTCCCATATATTGGCCACAGTCCCAAATGCTCCAAGGGCCATTCCACTCCAGGTTAGGTAAAATGAGATTAAGGTTATCAGGGTCTAGAACAGGGTTGGAACAAAGATTCGGAACTGGATGAAAATCAATGACATTGCATTCCACTGCTTTGGCACACGATGAGCAACTGAAATGAACCTCAAAGATCTGAATTAAAAACGGTTCTCTGTTGGCACACTGTAACACATCGAAAAGAATGGAGCATAAGAATGCCAGAGAACACGTATTAATTAGGTTTTACTTTTCGTATCAAATCAGGACCATAAGAAAAGAACACCTTGGAACCTTGCTCTGTAGATAAGATGATACTTCAGGTTAAAGTTCTCAAAGATTTTCACTCCACTGTGCAGCTTCTTATGAATGAAAATTAAGCAAGCGAAAAGCTTGAAAAGCCTTTGTCCTCCAGAGGCTGGTAGCTCGCTGACATCAGCTCTCGATTTCCTGGGTGTCAAAGGACGCCCGCTGAACCCTCTGTTCTCCTGAACGAAAACAACGGGGAAATTCTAAATTGAGGACAAAATCAGGAGTAAAATAATTGGGCACTTGAAATAAAAAATAAATTAATTAATTTAAAAAAAAAAAAGATATCCCTCACCATATCAAGTTGCCCATTAACCTATCCGATATAATTTACAAAAATGTAAACATATTTACTATAACGTAAGATCTTCATGGAATGGAGGTGTGCAACGGTTCAAAATGATTCCATTAGCGATTAGAGGGATTCTGGATTGTGTTGCTCAAATACTTGGTTATTATCATTGTTCTGTAACTGGCTTTGAGTCTGCCATGCACTAAACAGCCTTTCTTATTCCATTCAAACCATGTTACAATCTACAATTTCAACTCTGTCAACCACACCTATTCACTCTGTCTATATATATGTAGAACAGGTGGCAGGGTAAGTTGAAAAGTCACAAAGTCGCATGTTTTGAATGGAATGAGGAAGGCTGTTTGGTCCTGGCACTTTAGATTTTCCAGGCAAGCTCCAAGCCAGGTAAAAGGCATAGAAAAATAATCAGAACTCCATATTGGAGAAACCGAAGCCAGACCCATTCAGAATGACTGAAGACAGAATGAGTAAAATTCTTAAACATAGTGATTCTTAGTTTCCCCATCTTTGAAGAAACCAGAATTGTTACATTTCCTCAGGCAGTTTCAGTAGCAGCCCATGCAAGTTTTTTTTTTTTTTCCTCAAGCCTGTCAGTCACGCAATGAACCACAGACCTCTGTCTGCTGCTCCTTGTAGCGGGAGGTTAGGAATCTCTTCAATGCAACCAGTTCTTTCCTTTGACAACATGAATTCGCACTGGATTACAAACCTATGACGAATCAAGTAAAACCACCGACTGTAAAAACAGACACCCAGACAAAGTTCTGTCCCTAAAAAAAGGAAAAAATGCATTTGTACAAAAAAAAAAAACAGGACTCCTGTTTTAATAGATGCTGGATCTCCAATTCCCTGTCGTTGTCTCGAGTTAAAACTATTCAATGTTTTCAAAGTGCTGGGGAGGAGGGTGGGGAGGGGTTTAGTCTTCAATGACGATGGGCTCTTCGCTGACCTGATGTTGAAGCTGTGATGGGACGTCCAGCTCAGATTCAATGTGCTTGATGATTTGTTTGTAAGGCTGCCTGGCTGCTCTCTTGATATCAAAGGAAGCCAGGAGTTTGCGGACTTTTCTAAAGACAGAAGATGGAAGACTTTTACTATCGTACAGGGCTGGCAAAACAATGGTTTGGGGGGTGTACAGTAGTGTCACAACAGGTCATGCATCAATAAGACAAATCCATCCATCCATTATCATTAACCACTTACTCCTTTACAGGGTCGCGGTGAGCCGGAGCATACACAGGGCGCAAGGCGAGGCTACACCCCGGATGGGACGCCAGTCCATCGCAGGGCACCACACACACACACACACACACACACACACACACAGAGAGCAATTTAGAGAGACCAATCAACCTGGACAGCATGTCTTTGGACTGTGGGAGGAAACCGGAGAAAACCCACGCGAACACGGGGAGAACATGTAAACTCCACACAGACAGTAACCTAGGCCGGATTCGAACCAAGGACCCTGGCGCTGTGAGGCAGCAGCGCTAACCACTGCGCCACCGTGCCAATAAGACAAATGCTTGCTGTATTTATTTTTTAAGTGTTAAAAATGTACAGCATTCTTTCACAAATGGGAGTTTTCAATTGGAACATTTTACAGAAATTTGTGATAAAAAAAACACCCTTAATAATAATCCCTCTACCTGATGTCCTCAGTGGCCATGAAGAAGACATCATCGGGAGCATCAATCCAGTTCATCCTCCGGCCCTTGAGCGGCGGCAGAGAGCCGTGCTTCATCATCCGCTGGGGTCTCTCATAGGGCTTTCCATTCAGCAGGTAACTCTTATTGAGGCTGGCCTGGGGAGAGCAGTCCTGTCAGGAGAGGACTGAGATGTTTGAATGCGCAGGTTCTGAGACTTAGCGAAGTGTAAACGTTTCTGATCCCAGATTAAACGTATGGGATTGTCTTTTAGAGCGATGATGTTGTTTTTTAAATGATGTGAAATGACTGCTGTCTGTTGCTGGTCACCCTGCCAGGACACTCTTGTAAATGAGGCCCCAGTCTCAATGGGTTTATTCCTAGTGAAAGAATTCATGAATAAATAAATAAACCACACCCTGGCTCTCAAGCAAGGATCGTAGAGTGTGTATATCAGCCTTGTCTTGCACCTCAGCACAGCTACAAACCGTCCATATTACACCCCTTGCACACTAATACCCCTCTTGTTTTTCTGCCCAATTTGAATGCTGCACTCCATCAGACTGCACAATGCCTAGATGTTTTTCTTCCCTACAAAAGGACAAAAACAAACTTGAGATGTTGTCAGGCCTGGCTTTTGCACACCCACACTTGGGTTTTCAGTTCCAAGTCAATTCTCAGGCATATTTAATAGCCTTTTTTTAACACACACATGCATATCACTCGGTAAAACACTACAAAGTACTCACAAGTTGTCGCACTTGACTGTGGTTTGGCAAACCTTGAAGGCAAGAATAAGAGAAGCGACAGGTTAATGAAAGCTTGTTAATTATATAAGGAACACTGGAACGCACATAACAAGGCTGCGATTGTGTCGAGGTGTTTTGGTGACAATGTAAACCCAACACTATAAATCAGCTGCAGTCGGAGCTTTTTGCTGTTGTGCTCCTCGTTTGTGGAACTCGGTTCCGGTTGAAACATTAGATTTTTTTGGAAAACTTTTTTTTTTTTTTTTTAATGTGCTGTTATATAATAGGTTGTAGCTGCAGTGTATTGTACATGAGCGCTCTTGTTTTGAACTGCAATTGGGGTTCCTTACCTCTAGATGGCATTAGTAGCCTTTTCTTCATATTTCCTGGCAGAGACACAACAAAAATATCAGTTTCAAAATCTGTGTGTATTTTTACTCCATTGGCGTACAACATCATTTGACAAAAAAAAAAAAAAAAAAAAAAAAATGAATATGGGTCGTTAAATCCACATGAATTAACACGGGTCTGAATTATTCTTCAGGCGTTATTCCTTGTGGCATTCAGTCAGAATTCAGTAGGAATTTGCGGCCATTATTTTAAAGCACCAATACGACTAAGAACATAGAAACTGTGCTTTAGAGAGACTTCTAGTGGAAAGGTTTGTCATTGAATTTAGTATTTCTTTCAGCACTGTGGAGTATTTAATAGGTACAGACGACAGGTAGAGAAAGGTCGAATTTAAGTGAAGTGAGATAAAAAAAAAAGTGAATTAGACATCAGAATAGGGTAGGAAAGGTGTGCAGCAGTGGCGATTCCTTATTTTCTGTGACAGTTTTGCAGGGTTTGTTCCGAATGGACTACCTGCTGTTATCTGTGCTGGGGTGGGGTGGGGTGGTGTCCGATGCACAGTCTAGCGAGTTCAGGTGACAGTGGACACATACCGAGACACTGACCTTCGGCTCCGTTGTGCTGCTCGTAGCTGCGCTTGCCCAGGATGGTGGTGGAGCCGTGGTTGATGACCGGGGCCACTTTTGCCACGATGGCACTGCCAGTGTGTGGAGCCAGGCTAATGGCAGATTTAACCGGCTCTGGTTTTACATAAGGGTGCAGCTCTGCAAAACACAGACCAACAAAACAGAACGGTGGTCGTAGATTCTAACTAGGAAAATGTACTTGCTGCAGACTATGGACACTGTATCTACGCAATTAGTTATTCTATGGTAGTCTTTCTACATTCTTTCCATTAGGGGTAGGCTGATTTAAATCTTAACCTCCGTATTAGAATTAGCTAAAAAAAAAAAAAAAGCCTGGCCCATCTTTCTGCACCTGAGCCAACTGTTTTAAAAGAATGCTTTTGCTGAAGTGTATTTATAAACATTCCCTTTGGAAAAAAACAGTGTTTATCTCGATTCTTAAAAGTGCTTTAGAAAAACAGTCCTTAACAAAACATTCGTTAAAACAGTCTGTAAAGCTAAATGAATAGGTTGGTTAGCATATCGCGGTATAATCACCGGTCTAAATGCATGCAAGCAAAGAGCCAAAAGATCAGTGATAATGTTGCCAGTGCTAATAAGGTTTAAGAAAATCGATTTTTTAAACTCTGGTTATCTATTTCTTTGGGGTACCTGCTAGCAAAATCACACACAGTCGATTATTAAAAGAGCACAGAAAACTGACCCATGTACTTGACGATTGATTCCAAGGGCTTCCTCACCATCGGCCTCATTTTCACTAACTTCTTAGCTCCGTCAGGTAGTGTTGCCGAGCCTGTTTAAAAAGAGGTCTTTTTTTTTAGGTACAGAACACTGTCCACTTTATATCCTCAACTAAGCACGTACATGTAAGAACTGAGTTAGAAATCAGGTCTAAGAAATAAACCAATCACTGTTATAGATTCGTGCAGAATTCCAGTGCACGATTCTAAAGTTTAAAAACATTCATTTTTATGCTTTTACCATGCTTAAATGCAAATGAAAGGTTATCGCACGACTCCATGTACACTAGGACAGTTCAGGTCTTTCAACTCGCACCCCAGTGCATTCTGGTAAGTGTAGTCCTGCTGTGAAAGACACCTGAGACACATACAACATTCCAGAATGCATTGCGGTGCGAGCTGAAAAGCCTGAAGGGTCCCGACCTGTCCCAGTGTACCAGAGTCATATGGTAACCCCAGGTGAATGCAAAGCGCAACCACAGGAAAAGGAAGGTAAAACTGCAGAATGACCCTCACACTGTGCTTTGATCTCCGCGCTGTTGACCGGTACAAAGGGTCTGCGAGCTGCCCGGCGAGGCTGCAGGAGGGCCAGGCACAGCTGGCGAGCGATTTTGGTCAGCGTGGTGGTCTGGAGATAGAAGGCCTGCTTGGTCTTCAGCGTGTATTTGGGGTTGGCATTCTTTACCCAATATCCGAACGGGCTCTGGGACAGAAACGACAGGCATGTTAGTTCACACGTTGACTGTAAGTTCAGAGCTATCAGCATTATGAAGAAAACATCCTCAACTAAGCACGTAAAAACTGAGTTAGAAATCAGGTCTAAGAAATAAACCAATCACCGTTACAGATTCGTCCGGAATTCCAGTGCACGATTCTAGTTTAAAAACAAAACTTTTTCATGTTTCATCGCAGTTCCTGAGTGGAATCTTCTTTTCCGCGATTTATAATACATCATTAAAACATGTGTTAAAGTAGACTAGTTTACACAGGTGAATAACAACAAACTAAATTCTCTAAAGATATAACCTTACAGAGTAGAGCCCCTCATGCTTTCACTGCTGGACTGTCAAATGAATTTCCTGTTCACCCTTTTTACTAACCATGCTGTTCCTATTGGGCCCCAGCCTCTCGCCCTCCAGTCTTGTTGGCATCTTCAGGCCACCGTACTTCTTCCAGTAATTCCAGCAGGTGGAACACAACCTGCATTGCATGCTGGGAGGACCCCAAGAGTACCACTGAGAGCATTGGGTCGCTACACACAAAAACACCAATGACCTGGATATCAGGAGTGGGTGACCAAAAGAAATAGTCTTTCCATATTAAATAAAGCTTTATTCTGGCTATGGGCGTACTCACAGTAACAGCTTTCACAGGCCCGGCCCACACTGCTGTTCTGACCCAGTGATCCTGTCCCATTCACCATACTGGGCTTCACACTGTTCCCACTAATCTGGTTCGGGCTGGGCTTGTTACTTCATTAAAAAGAAAAAGAAAAGATAAACTTCAGTCCTTTACTCACCAAGGGCCATGTTTTAAGTTTTGAAAAAGGGGGTCTATTGACATCACGAAACGAATATCTAAAAGTTGTGTATTTGATTGATGGTCCAATAAACGAGCTCCACTTCTCGGTTTTGTACATTACTGTTGAATTTTCATCTTTAAAAAAAAAAAAGAGTTAATTAAAGACTGGAGTAAACTCTTTGAAAACATGGCCCTAAATACTGTACCATAGCAGATTCGATACTAAATTTGAACGTTACCTTTACAGTGCATTTTGGAACTAAAGCATGCATCTGCTTTCTAATAATATATATATTAGAATGACAGGCACACTGCTGTATGTTAGCAAAACCCTTATATAGCATCAATTAAACGGATCCTTATGGGAGAGACTTGCACTTACTAGTTTGGGATATAAACTTGCTTCAGTCTGCTTTCTGCTTCGGCCGCTTTTAAACGTTTCTAAACAGATTGTGAACATAAAACAAGGCATGACAATCACATACATATGGATAGTAATAACACACTAGATATGTCTGCACCAGGAAAAAACCTGCTATGACCTGCATTCACAGAGTGCGGTACAGGAACTTCATCCAAACCAGACAAGCGCTCCCCAAGTTTAACAGCTCCGTCAAACCCGGACTCATCGGTCATGCGTTTCATATTTGAGGCACCATGCAATTGCAGCGCTGGTTGCTCATTAAAATCTCATGCATGCATTGGAATTGGGGCCAGTGATCTTAGTAAGCAAAGGGTTTAAATAAGCACTACAAACTCCCTCTGCCCCAGCACTTGGATACACAGCAGCATACGTACCTGTTGCACATATCTGTCAGTAGTCTTCCACATGTAGTAATATTCTACAATACTGGGTAAGCATTTCCATGGTAGCTGCAATGGGCACGAACGAACAGCACAGTTACATGTCTGTCCACTAACACAGAAGAATTCATGCAGAAAAAGTTCTTATGCATAGGCTTTCTTTTAAAAAGTTCTACAGCTGTGGCCAAAAGTTTTGCATCACCTAGAATTTTACAACTGAGACATAATTTAAAAAAAAATATATATATATATATATATATATATATATATATATATATATATGAACATCATTTAGATCTTTTACTTAACAAGAAATTGCTAAATTATATTGCAAAAGTCTACAGGAAGCCATAATAGTAGTTCATGTTAGATTTCAAAATGTCCATTTTTTAATTTTATTTATTTTTCAGTTTTTCATGAAGTATATGGAAAACTACAAAGCGATATGTAATTCAATATGTTAAAGTTCATATTTCAGCAGGTTTTCATTCTATAGGGAGATGCAAAACCTTTGAATAGAGCTGCACATTTATTGTTGCACAACTTTTTTTTTTTTAATGTATGCATTTAATAAAAACATAGAAGGTAAAAAAAAAAATCCTTTTAATCTTTAATTCCTGAGAGCAATCTTCCTGTGATTTTTTTTTTTTTGAAGGACGGGAGTGAAGCACGTACAAAGTCCTGTCGAATGTCGGCGAAGTCCTTGCCGTATTTCTCCAGCGCCTCTTCGAAGAGGTTTGCCTCGGAGGCGGACCATTCCTCCATCTCATCCCGGCACAGCACCGGACCCCCCCGAGGTACCAGGGCTGTGATCGCGCTCGACATGACACAGCTACACCGGTGCAGGGTGTCCATGGCATGGAACTGAGCGAGAAACACACAGTGCAAGACCAGCCCCAGTTAGTCAAGCTGTTAACCAACCCATTAAGCACCAAATCACATTAAAAAAAAATCAGAACAAACTGTACTTATGTGATTTGATACATTCTAAAAAAATCAAGATTTCTTCACAGAAAAAAAAAAACATCCTTTGTTTTGGCTACAAGAAAACTGTTGTGTCCTGTTTTGAGGACAGTCCAGTTAGACGTGCCTGTAATCAGAGCAGTGAAATTTCACACCGGCTGTGAAGCTCAACACATAGAAAACAGCTTTATCACCACTGTGGGGAGGGAAACACCAAGACATGTTTTTAGGCTTCAGTTTCTTATTTTATATTGAACTAACAGGTAAGACAAGACGCCAGTTAAAAATGCTCCAAAAAATTACAAAGTAGCCTGTCCTCAAAACAGGACAATGGCATTTCATGGGTTAATAGGTCTGATCCAGGGGTGGCCAAAACAGGTCCTTCCGCTCCTGGTCTTTGTTCCAACCTTGGTCTAAACTGTTTCACTGAACCAATTAGACCTCCATCCAGACCCTAAAGCAGTTAGTTCACTGCACCTGATAAACCTGGAGCGGAATCACCCTCCAGGACCGGGATTGGACACAGCTGGTCTGATCAGCTGAGAAGCTAATTCTGGGGGTCTGTGCAAAACGTTTCATACCAACGGCGCTCTAGAACGCTTTCACTGCTATCAAACTTTGCTTAACCCGCCAAATCGTACAGCTGCAGACGGCATGCATTATTACTTTTGGCAGCAGCAGCAGCAGCCAGGCTACCCTGGGAGCTCCATTCAGGGAGGGCTTCCCGGCTGTCTCTTACCAGGGTGATGTCTCTGGATGCAGCCGCAGCGCTCATGTGTAGACTGGGCTGTCTGATGGAGCTGCTGCAGTCCAGTGCGCGGGCAAAGGTGCCGACGGAGCTAGGGGACACATAGAGAGAAAGAGAGAGACAGAGAAAGAGAGAGAGACAGGGGTCCAATCAATGTTTTGAACCCTTTCATGTATGGCGAACTCATATGGGGATGAATTTAAAAAAAAAAACCTCTCTTCTAGTCTTTATATATAAGGAAGATGCAAATTATTATTATTATTATTTACTTCTTAGCAGACGCCCTTATCCGGGGCGACTTACAATTGTTACAAGATACAGACAATTACATTATTTTTTACACATTATTTTTACATGCAATTACCATTTATACAGTTGGGTTTTTACTGGAGCAATCTAGGTAAAGTACCTTGCTCAAGGGTACAGCAGCAGTGTCCCCCATCTGGGATTGAACCCACGACCCTCTGGTCAAGAGTCCAGAGCCCTAACCACTACTCCACACTGCTGCCCCAAATGCATTTATAGTTCTAAGTAGGGTAGGTGTAAGTGGGGTAGGGGTTAGATATATGAGCAATAAGACAAATAACTCAATAACTCCATGTTTTTTCAGCCTATATAAAAGACCTATTGTCTTTAATGACCACATAAATGCATTCACATGCTTCCCTGCTGTATGTGAATATACACAGCATACACACACACAGACGCAACACCTGTCCGGGTACTATATTACACAGTAAATCCCATGTAGATTATGGAACAACAACCACAGAGAAAACACCTCCCAGAATACGGTCCACTGTAGCTGGATTGACCTCCACTGGAAATGAAGCATTTTTGATCAGTGCTTACCGTGCAATAACCAGGAACTGGTCTATCTGCTGATCAGTTAACAGACTCTCTGGCTCCCAGATCTTTGTTTCCAGTTCTGTCTGATCCCTATCGTCAGTCTCACCTGAAATGAAAAACCGACAGCTTTTCAAAACCTTACTGAATTTGGCACTGAATCTGGCACTGTATAAATTAAGCATACATTCCAGGGATGTCAAATCACAGTCCTGGAGAGCTATTCGACTCCAGGTTTAACAGGTAAAATGAGATCATGAACTACTTCAGGGTCTGGTTCAATTAAACAATTTAGAGCAGGGCTGAAACAAATACCAGGAGTGGAAGGTCCATCGTCATCAGTTTTGGTGCCAAACCCGAAGTGAACACAATCAGCTTGTGTTGAAGATTGTTATTTATTTATTTTTTTTAGACTTTTGGAATATTCAGCTTCTACTGCTTACATAATGTCAGCTAATAAGGGATACAAACGTGTTGATTTGGTCTCCTTTCACCGAGCACAGATCAGACTTGACAGGGTTTCAAACTCTGCTCACCTTCTTTCAGGAGGTCTGTGATATCGGCCTGGAATCGCGGCCCAATTCGGATCTCGCCCTTGTCCGCCAACAGTGTCTTCTGCTGTGGATCATAGACCAAGCCGTAGAAGAACCCGTCCTGCAGAAAAAGGGATGTTACTGCTGATAACTATTACACGAAAGAGGTTGCGGCAAACAACATAGCTGTGCACAGACGTTTGCTATGCAGGTCTCCCGTGTGCAGTTTTGAAAGAAACGCATGTTAAAGGAAACTTGCATTTGCGTTTTAAAACAAGCCTTGAGGGTCATGCGATTGGCTGGAAAACATGTAAAGCACCTGCTTAAGCAGGCATTGAAGGGGTGCAGGACTATCTGAAAGAAACAGAGACAAACGAAATGTTTGCTGTTATTTCTTTCAAAACTGCACGTTGAGGACCTGTATAGCGAATAGACACGCAGGCCTTGTTTTACTACTCCGCACTTGTCTGCAGAGCAGTTAAAAAAAAAATCTGGTCTGTGAAAAAAAAGCAGTACTCTGTTTAGGAAGACAGCTTGTTTCAGACAAAACACCCCATGATAGATTGAGCTTGTCCTTCAGTGATAAAAAGCTTTCTCTGTGGTACCTATCGTTTCCAATTTGCTATCAAACAATAAAAGAGAGAGTAGGAGTAAGCTACAGGTACCCTGCTGTTACTGTGCAACAAGCATTCAGCTGCACCGGCTGGATGCTGTCTGGGGAGTTCAAACTGCCTTCTGGATAAACTCAATACTTAGGGTAGAGTGTCTGCTGCACATTGTATTGACAGAGCTCTGGTGCTAAACAGGGCATGTTTTTTTTCACAGTCTCTCTTAGTTCTCTCCCCCTTACTACAGACAATCTGCGGATAATGGAATTCCTCGGAAACTGCAGAATTTTCAGGCTGCTGCGGAGTCCGCAGTCTTCCGCAGATTCGCCACATTCTGCAGCTACGTCATCATCATAATTATCATAACCAGACTGCTAAAAAGTGACCTGAAATATATAACTTAGTTGTTCAGTTAACAGATGTTTCGTCTCTTTCAAAAAAGCAGGAGCTAATTAAACACTGGAGTTAAGGCTTTGAAAACGTGGTCCACTAAGAAGTCTCACGTGATGTGATGGTTTCGTTTGAAAGTTTCTATAGATTTTACTGACAAAAAATCTTACCCCAGAAATTGTTTGATACGATTACGTATACTTGATTTGCATTTTTATAAGGCATTATTAAAAACAAATACTGAACACACAAGATGCTCCACAGTACACTGCACAGATATCTACTTAAAATGCCAGCAGTTTATTTTGCATACTTTCCAGCAGATTTGGACTGCCCAGACCCATTACACTCCCTTTCTGTGTTACAGTGTGAAGTCAGGATCCTAGCTGGCTTCACACTTTATCATGTGAAGTATGGAACTCAGGTGGATAAGATAGATGGACTTCACCCCAGTCAACAGAAAATAAACAAGGAAAGTCGTACCTCTTTGTCTAGGTAGGAAAAGAGTGCTTCTGTTTCATTCAGCAGAGTAACACAACATTTCCCGCTGTGGGGAAGAGAAAATGTAACACTTGTTAAAACTCATGCGAGTTTTAAAGCATGCAGCATTCAAAACCATGACCTTAAGATGGGATCCACGTACACGGGGACAGTTCAGGCTTTTCAACTCGTCATGCATTTTGGAATGTTTTACCTGTCACAGCAGGACTACACTTACCAGAATGCACTGGGGTGTGAGTTGTTGTTGTGGCTGTTGTTATGCATGGATAAGTAGTGGGGTTATCAGGCAATGCGTCCAGTAAAAGGCTAACATTTTGAGGTGTCCTATCCCATGCAATGTAACCCAGCAGGGATGGATGAAGGTTGAACACTGCACTGTGTGGTTACCGTATATGGGTGGCTGGTAGAGACTCCAGCTGCCTGGACAGGAAGAGCTCTCTGTGCTTCAGCTGATGTATCTGTCTCTCAGTCAGCTGCTGCAAACTCTTCCCTTCAATCTCCTCTTCCAGCTCCTCTGTGATCCAAGCACAAAGCCAAGGGTAACAGTGTTAGGCGCTGTACAGCTATGACCAAAAGCTTTGCATCGCCCTACAGAACGAACTCCTTTTTTGCTCGAGAAAGTCGAATGAAACCTGCTGAATAATGTTACCTTAACATATTTAATTACACACCGCTTTGTAGTTTTCCCATATACTTCATGAAAAAAATTGACATTTCGAAATCTAACGTGAAATACTACTGCAGTACTATTACGGCTTCCGGTAGACTTAAGCGATGTCGTTTTTTGTAGTTTATTTGATTACATGATGTTAAATAAAATAAAAAAAAATTCTAAATAGAAAATTATGGTCATATAGGTTTTTAGTATTTTCAAATAACTCTAGGCGATACAAAACTTTTGGCCAGAGCTGTAGACTGTCAGCGAGTGAGGGAGTGGCGCATGCAGAGAGAAGCATGGTGACCCAGTGGCCTGTGCTCATGGCTGGCTCACTTCTCAGTGTGCTAAGTAAATTAGCGCAACCCTCCCTCCCTCCCTCTGCCCTCTGCCCTCTGCCCTCTGCCCTCCCAGAGCTTGGCACGGACACATAGGAGACTGCAAACACTGTCGCTCTGAGCTACGTCTCAATAGCAATCTTGATTGGTGTTGAAAGCTCCCTTTGGCTGCATGCTGCTCCATGGATCTGAGGTGATAGCTGAAACCTCCATCAGAATCGGAGGGTTCCGTCTAGCCGTCTGACTGGTGGAGGCTCAAGGGGCGTAACCCAATCACAACGCAAAGAAACATACATCATGTGCGCTCCAGCCAATTGCGTTAGAGCTCACTGCAAACAAAACAAGTGGACAGGATTTCAAGTTGGCCGTGATGGCGATGGAAATCAGCAAGCTTTCTGTATCTGTTATATTTCTGTCAGCTTGCAGCGTTGCAGAGTTGATGTGTTTTTCTGAATTCATAGTTGTTAAATCTATATATTTGTTCCATGTTTGTACCATATATAATATGGTCACCTCAGATATACCACATTCAAGTCGTAAACAAGTGCACCAGGGTTTAAAAAGTTCAAATGAAAACTCCTATCTGAGGTTGCTTTCAGCCGCAGGGTCGACTCATTGCTGGCTGACATCTGCCGCTGAGTTTTATATTTTATTGTTAATGTTAAAATGATTGATAATGTGTGTTTTTTTTTTCGTTTGCTGCAGTGGTGTGAGCCTCTTGCCAGGCCGTCAGTGTGAATGAGAATTTGTTTTCAATTTGACTGGATAACTAAAGGTTTTGATTGGCTGGTTGGTTTTATGGAGCGTCTCTCGGACTGGGCTGCACTGCCACGGTGTAGTGTAGATTGGAGCAGAAAGCCATACGAGAATGAGACTCACTTGAATGTTTATCAGCCAGTGCAATGAGGTTGCTTGGGATATCTCGTCTCCTGTAGAAACAGACCACTTTGGCTTCCACGTTTCCATTTGCAGTCTGCAAACGAGCGCGAGAAAAACAGGCCTGTTAGTGACATGCATTCACCATCAAACTGCAGCTGCCTGGTCGCTTTATTTTGACCAGTCTACCCCACTAGATTTGGCATGCCTAATAAAGTTTACCATGGTAAATCTGCAGTTTTCCCATATGGTTTTACTATGCATTTATCATAGGTTTGCCAGGCTTTTTAATGTGCTTTGCTATGCCTCTCTGGGCTTTACAATGCTTACCTATGCTATGCAGGAATAACACCTGGAAGAAAGAAAACCCTTATAAAAGTTTCCAACAGTGAAAGCACAGCAAAGTGTAATAAAGCACAGTGAAAGCATGGTACAGCATAGGTAAGCATTGTAAAGCACAGTGAAAGCATGGTACAGCATAGGTGAGCATTGTAAAGCACAGTGAAAGCATGGTACAGCATAGGTAAGCATTGTAAAGCAACGTGAAAGCACAGTACAACATAGGTGAGCATTGTAAAGCACAGTGAAAGCATGGTACAGCATAGGTGAGCATTGTAAAGCACAGTGAAAGCATGGTACAGCATAGGTAAGCATTGTAAAGCACAGTGAAAGCATGGTACAGCATAGGTAAGCATTGTAAAGCACAGTGAAAGCATGGTACAGCATAGGTAAGCATTGTAAAGCACAGTGAAAGCATGGTACAGCATAGGTAAGCATTGTAAAGCAACGTGAAAGCACAGTACAGCATAGGTGAGCATTGTAAAGCACAGTGAAAGCATGGTACAGCATAGGTAAGCATTGTAAAGCAACGTGAAAGCACGGTACAGTATAGGTGAGCATTGTAAAGCACCGTGAAAGCACAGTACAGCATAGGTGAGCATTGTAAAGCACAGTGAAAGCATGGTACAGCATAGGTGAGCATTGTAAAGCAATGTGAAAGCACAGTACAGCATAGGTGAGCATTGTAAAGCACAGTGAAAGCATGGTACAGCTTAGGTAAGCATTGTAAAGCAACGTGAAAGCACAGTACAGCATAGGTGAGCATTGTAAAGCACAGTGAAAGCACGGTACAGCAGAGGTAAGCATTGTAAAGCACAGTGAAAGCACGGTACAGCATAGGTAAGCATTGTAAAGCACCGTGAAATAACTCCTAGGTTGTTTGCAGCGAAAGCGTAGTTCATATAAAGGCGTTTTGGATGCTGGAATGATAAAAATATAACATAT
Organism: Acipenser oxyrinchus oxyrinchus; assembly: GCA_030684275.1. Taxonomy (NCBI): domain Eukaryota; kingdom Metazoa; phylum Chordata; class Actinopteri; order Acipenseriformes; family Acipenseridae; genus Acipenser; species Acipenser oxyrinchus. The sequence goes on along the minus strand of CM060302.1, from coordinate 4,224,062 downwards.
CTTTATTTGTCTTACCTTATTCAATTCTTCTATTCGTCTCACTGAATATGGGTTGCTGGAAGAGTTCTCAAAGTAAACATAATCTGCAGAGGGAATGCAAAGAATTTTCAATCAATGCGGCATGTGTTTTACTGGTCATGTGTCAGCTGTGTAACAACCAACACAAACATTATGGAAAGATTGTACCATAATGGGTGGATCCAACCAATCAGAACCCGATAACATTCCCCAGCAAGCAAGCTAAAAATGCAATAAACCTGCATTTACAGAACAGCGTGGAGAAAAATGATAAAGCTCAATACTGTAGCAACAGAAATTGAGAATCACTCTGAATCTTCCAGATATCATATAAAAGGGAAACAATATCACTGCTACTGCTTCCTAGTATCAATTTGAATCACTTCCTGTGTTGTAGGTCAGATTCACGCCACGTGACCTACAGCAAGTAAGGTGGATCAGTGCTAATGTTGTGAGAGCTGACCTGAGTTATATCACTGCTCTGAAATGACACTGGAAGTTACCAATGGAAATGTACAGAACAATTACAGCGAATCAAATAATGTCTTCCCTAGAGCTCTACCAACTGCAGCAGAGGCTGAAATCTAACGCACTATAAAAATAAACCTCGTATTCTGTGCCTTTAGGGAGAGAGAGAGACAGAGAGCAAGCTTATTTATTTGCTTGTTCGCTCTGCAATACGAGCTTTGAGTCCGATGGGGACTCTTCAGCTCAAGAGAAAAGGATGGAAGTTCTGCTTTTCTTTCCTGCCCTGCTTTTCAGACGGAGCACAAAGGATCAGTTGTGTCTAGACGGCTGTCTTTTTCAGCTCCATTGGCTATTCATGAACCCTTCACCGGCCACGCCTGCAGTATTCTGAAACTCAAAACCATACTTACTTAATTATCAGACTACCAATGGCAACACAATAAACGGAATCACTAATTATTCTGGGATGCTGCATGTAAATTTATTGCCTTGACTACTAAATTGTGATGTGTGGTTCAGTCTCATAGCACTGAGGATAGTTACAGTTGTTCAGTCTCCATGCCTCAAGCCTCTTCTGTTCTGGATGAAACACCCTTTCTCTTAGGGGGTGAGGGAAGGAGGGAGCAGTTCAGTCTCCATGCCTCAAGCCTCTTCTGTTCTGAATAGAACACCCTTTCTCTTAGGGGGGTGAGGGAGGGAGGGAGCAGTTCAGACTCCATGCCACATGCCACTGAGGCTGGTATTATTCTGCATAACTTCCTTGCTCCTGAACTGAAGAAGGTTACACAAGGATAGCATCACTATTTTCAGGACAGCAGGAGATACTACAGTTTAAGAGGCTTACAGAACATTAAAATACATTGGAATCTCATTACAACCCCCAGTGTATATACCCTGAAGATACCTTTTAACCAGAACCATAAGCAGACCACTGCACTGCCGCCAACGGCAATGGATTTGCACAGCACTGGTACCGATACCATTGGCTGGGATACCATTGTTGTGTCATAATATGAAAGTGTCACCACCAAACCATGCCACCAATGGCGGATCGCTATTGAAGACACTGATTTTCATGTAGGCTGGTTCATAGCATTACGACACCACAATGATAGCACTTACTGTGCAAACGACAGTCAATCTAATCAAATAATGCTAATAATAAAACTACATTGAAAAAATAATGAAACAGAAATAATAATGATAATACCACAACTAGTTGTAATAATGCTAATAATGATACTAATATGCAACCAATTGCAATAATAATAATAATAATAATAATAATAATAATAATAATAATAATAATAACTGATGGTATGTTATTGAGACCCGTGTATGGGGGTTGTAAAGTCCCTGAGTCCCTGCATTTCAGATGAGACTATCAGGATCTTTCAAAGCACATTAAAAGCATCATGTCTGAACATGGCTGCTGCTGATGCAATTTGTGTTTAGTACATGCAAGTCTATCGCGGCGCGCTGCACTAACCGGTTAGCAAACACAGTGCCAGCTGTGCCCCAAAGGAGTCTTCTACAAAGAATCACAATGCCAAGCGCTCATAACCCCCTCGCCTAAAGCTAAACTGAGACCACCTCTTTAAACGTGCCACCTAGTCCAGGCTTGAACCCCCCTCTGTACTCAATGATCTTCAGTTGCAATGCAGCAGGAACTGCAATCGCACTAGTTCTGTGCTAAGGGGCAATGGTAGCACAAGGGCAGCTACAGTGGTATGGTGCAATAAACACTACTGATCCAATGCTGAGCTATGATTCCATAGTACCATCACTACCACTGTGCACTGTTCCGCATACATTACATTATCTAAACTGGATGACTTACAAAACTACCCAGAGCAACACAAATAAACTACTACTACCTGAACACAGCTGTGGCCAACAGTTTTGTATCCCCCTGTAGAATGAATTCATTTTGCTATATAAAGTCGAATGAAACCTGCTGAATAACGCTACGCTAACATACCGACTTGCATGCCACTTTGTAGTTTTCCCCAAATACTGAAAGAAAAACCGACAAATTGAAAAATGTGACATTTCGAAATCTGACATGAAATACTGTACTGCTATTCTGGCTGCCGGTAGACTTTTTGCGATAACATTTTTGCAGTTTCTTTGATTACATGATGTTAAATAAAAGATCTGAATTATGTTTATATAGTTTTTTTAATGATGTCTCAATCCTAAAATTCTAGGTGATGCACAACTTTTGCGCACAGCTGTAGATTATTACGCTGCTAGATGGCTCCCTTGTTTAAATCTACAATCTAATCAGATGATTCAAGATACCTGATCAAGAACTAATTCCCAAATCCTCTATATATTCTGACTGGAAAGATCTGAACTGAAGTGTAGTCTATCTGACTAACGCACATTATATCAAACGATGAGAAAAAAAGAACCTTCATTTTATTTCGTACAAATAATGCTAGTAAAGCACTTTTGGGTGGTTGATGCATCTTAAAAAAAAATGTATTTTGTATAAAATCAAAAACTAAACATAACTCAACACAGCTCTCTGTGATTTCCCATGCTGGTCCGTTCTTTACCTGACTGTGCCCTTGCTACACTTCTCTTTGCTCTGCTTTTTGCCTCAGTCCACCGTAGCAAACGTGAACAAGGGGCAGCTGAACTGAACTAGTGCATTTACAGAAACACAGTCCTTCCATCTGCTTGGCATGCAGGGAGTCGCTTGAAGCCGGTGTTTGAGACATGCATAATTAGCAGGGAAGGCCTTTTGTTCCTTGCACTGCAGCAGTCTCAGCTCCCCCAGACAGGAATAAGCAAGCTCATTACACTGAGCAGACCAGCTACTGAGAGCGAGGAGGCGTGCATGGCCCCCATCGACTCCGCTCTGAGTTCTGAGGTGAGAGCTACTCTGCATTGTGCTACTGGGGAGTTCAAGCAGCTAGAAGGGGGGATGTGTGTGTGTGTGTGTGTATATATATATATATATATATATATATATATATATATATATATATATATATATATATATATATATATATATATATATATATATATAATAATAATAATAATAATAATAATAATAATAATAATAATAATGTGGCCATGAAAATGGTATTTTTACAGTTATGTATACCATTTATTCCCAGCCTGTGTCTCAAGTCCCTTTCTATCTTTCTTTTTTTTTTTAATCTTATCCAAAATATAAACATCACAAACTCTAAACTAGCAGGAGTCGAAATACAAACTGCAATTGTTAGTTCCTTCATCAGTGTTATCGGGTGTTTGTGCCAGTGTGTGTGTGTGTGTGTGTGTGTGTCAGTGTGTGTGTCAGTGTGTGTGTGTATTTATGTGTGTCTCAGTGTGTGTGTGTGTATGTATGTGTATGTGTGTCTCAGTGTGTGTGTATGTATGTCTCAGTGTGTGTGTGTGTGTGTGTGTTGAATAGGTGGGAGTCAAATCATACACAAGAGGATTCAAATATTACTTTGTGATTTCATTAACCGCAAAGTAACAGGTTCACTGCCAACAGATACATGAAGCATATGCACATATATATATATATATATATATATATATATATATATATATATATATATATAGATAGATAGATAGATAGATAGATAGATAGATAGATAGATAGTATAGATATGATAGATAGATATATAGATAGATACGCTATATATATATATATATATATATATATATATATATATATATATATATATATATATATATACTGGATTCATAATTGCATATCTAGTTAGGATGAAAAACTTAATAACATGCCTTTTTGTTACAATAATAATAATAATAATAATAATAATAATAATAACAACAACAATAGCCATCCTTGTCGGTGTAGTCTCCCCCTCCACCCCTTACTGTAACAATGGACATGCACGTGTGCAGCAGTCCGCTCGCGCTGCTGTGCTGTTGTAGATCTTGCCTGTGTAATGTGTGCTCTGCTAATGCACTAATGCACTAACGCATTAACGCTTGTTTCTTTGTTGCATGTAGCCAGTCGCCGTGCTGTAATGTATTTGTTGGACCGCACTGTGCAAAACACTGCTCTCTCCTAGCGGGTTTTCTACAACACCGATTCTGCTATTACATATAACAGTGTCTGACCAAAGTTCCTTGTTCATTGTAAACCGATATATATATATATATATATATATATATATATATATATATATATATATATATATATATATATATATATATATATATATATAACTTATTTTAAACAATCTGGCATTTTCTGTGAATATTTTTGGTGCAAATGTATTCTACACTGTAAATTTAGATTGTACAGAAATTAACTCGCAATGTCTTGTTTCTTTCAATAAATATTAATAACACTTATTATTATTATTATTATTATTATTATTATTATTATTATTACTGCACTCGTCTGTGAAAACGAGTTTGTTTATTGTCTTTGCGTAGTATATAAGACCTAAAACAGTATTTTACAGTATATGCACTGTAGGCTGCAAGTCTCAACACCCAATCCATTCCTCAATGAATTGAAATCAATCCTCTAAACTTACCCACCTCCTACCCTGTACATGTTCGCTGCCATCTTCCACACTTGCACGAACAATAAACAAATCAGATTAGGAAACGTTTTAAACCATCACGCTGTCAGGACTGTCCTTAGAAGACCCAGCTGATGCGCACTGCATTTCACAGAGACAGGCTGAGCGCCGACACTTCATTAGAACGACCCCGGGAACCGTTATCTTTCTTATTTGTGTTTTTATGTTTCCCTGTTCCCCGGCATTCTGTGTGTCTACTGTACGTGTGTCCCTACGTCCCGCGGTCTGTTCTCGCCTGTTTGCTTTTCTCTGACGTCGGATCCCAAGTCGCTGGCGGTCTTTTTACTCCCCCGTTAACCCGTTCCGACTCCGAGGAACTGAATCAGCAAATAAGAAAGACACAACAGACAAACCAAACCAAAAAAACCCAACCACCCACACCACTTGTTATATATCAAACGAGACGGAATAGCAGCTGCGTTCACTTTTTACTATTTTACATTTTTTTTTGTTTTAGTGATATCTTCTCTCTGGCTCAGTGTATGCGTGTGAGAGAGGGCGGGCGTACGCATTAGCCAAAACTACAGTACGGAGCGCTTAGTTAACTGGTTAGCCACTGGCAAACAACCAGACAGCAGAATTAATTCTAACAAATCAGATACATACATTTATTATTATTATTATTATTATTATTATTATTATTATTATTATTATTATTATTAATAATAATAATAATAATAATAATAATAATAATAATAATAATAATAATAAAAACAGCGTATATGGTTGCTATAGATATGAAAAAAACAGGAATATTATTTTAGGCAGTGGGTTAAATTAGAAAAATACTCCACCGGTAAAATCAGATTATAATTGTAATGCTGTTTGTTGCTCGAGGTAGGTGAAATTTGACATTTAAATTGTATAGGCTAATCATTCTTATACAGCCATTTCAATTTTTTTTTTTTTTTAAATTATAGATTCCCCCACCGTGAATACTTATTTGTATTTGAAACGTTTGTAATATGTACTAAAATATGAATCTTGCATTGTAACCCTGTATTGCCCTGTAACACCTGTAAGTCGCCTTTAAAGGCGTCTGCCAGATAAATAAATACATAATAATAAATTATTATTATTATTATTATGTGTAACTATGCGGCAAGTGTTCAAGAATGAATGTTTAATTCTAAAACATGAAGTGTTTAAATGGTCTGCAAAGTTGAGTGAATTCATAAAAACGGTCTAAAAACTAAACCACCCACTCGGGAGTCCTATTTCTAGGTTTTCTCATCATGACACAGTTGAAGACAACAGTCAAAATGTTTACTTTTGAGTATCTTGTTTTAACTTTTTTAAAAGGATGGTTCACGCGAACTCGGTGCAGAGTCACCGAAAAGCACAAAATTAACGAGAACATCACGACGATGCTACAATCCCAGGACATGAACTATTTTAAATAAACTCGACAGTGTTGGTTAGTTTATATTTTATTTAAATTCAATTCGATATCGATCGTTTTTGTCATGCGGAAGAAAGAAAAAAAAAACAAACACAATGCTTGCAAATACGTGAATGCAATTGTCAAATCATAACGGTTTCCAAAAATGACAAAGAAAACAGCAATGGTTCTATAGTTACACACACATTCCGGATTACTCTGCAAGGCTTTGCAGATGCATGGTCAAATCAGTACACTATCCAAAAATAACAACATCCACAAGATTTGTCACGCATATTTACACATGCAAAACATATTTATAAAAAATGTACATGCGGAGGCTACGTTATCTGTCTCGACAGACGTTTACCTATGGTGCTCTCGTTTAAAATCCTCTTGTCAGTGTCTGAATGCATGATAACACAAGCAGAAGCCATGGGGGATTGCATTTTATAACAATACAATACACTCCACGTTTTATGCAATCAACTGTTACACCAATAAGGTAATACCACATCTTTCTTTATTAGTCAAAATATTATTACAGGTATTTAGTGCACACCTGTAAATATTTGCTTTGTGTATTTATGTCGTGTTAATATTATTACGCCGGTATTGCGTAACGTACAAAACTGATATCAACGGCAAAACTGTGCCCCCACCCCCCGACCCATCGTGCACTTTTGAAATGTGTCGGTTGAAACGTACCCACCTCCAATCCTGTACATGTTTGCTGCCGTCTTCTACTTTAAAAATACAATTCAAATGTAATACAATATAAAATAAGACATAAAACGTTACACTTAGCACATTCCGCAGTTCGATTTTAAGTCCAACGATTCGAGTTTGGGACACAGGACGCCCGCATGCGCTTAAGCCCTCTTCACCTGCGCAACCCACCCAAATTGCCAGGCCTTAATAAAACACTGAACGGTTATTTTGACTTTTTTTTTTTTTTAACGTGTGTTTGTCCCAGAGTCTTTTTCACATTTGCGCGTAAATTTGCACAGCAGAGTATTGCAATGTCAATCAAATCAACAGATATTGGTTAACATAGGTGGCTAGCTAGTAGAACTGGTCCCATATTTGCAATCTTTCACACCAAAGTTATTATTATTATTATTATTATTATTATTATTATTATTTGGCGTTAGTAATAACACGCACACAAACAGACACAATCACCAACACATTCAAAAGAAGAATCGAGAACTGTAGCATATCGTGCAATTAATGTTACAGCATCCACTCTAGTGCATACAAGGTTAAATCCAATCTCGCATTTCAACATGACGTCATCCAATAGGTGAGGTCAGATCGGCAGACAACACATAAACCTACTGACAAAATAAAAAATAATAATAATAATAATAACAATAATAATAACAACATTCCTGCAAAAACACGTACATGTCAGCAACCACGACAAAGTCTGCCAGAAAACTTCATTTAAATACATAAAAACTGAACAAAAGAACTACATTTGCAGAAGATAAATAAATAAATAAATAAATAAATAAATAATACGTAATGATTACGACGGCGTGAGAAGGCCCATTTTCTTCATTTGAAATGCGCCTGGACTCTGATCATTCCGCGTGTATATGGAAATAAACTAGTACCCCCTGTTAGTACAGAGTCAATATCCATCCGGGTATCGAGAGAGAGAGAGAGAGAGAGAGAGAGAGAGAGAGAGAGAGAGAGAGAGAGAGAGAGAGAGAATATGCTGTACATGGTTCTATTTAAGGGCTCACACAGTTCATTGAATATATATTTTTAAATGCATGCACGAATGTCCCATTTCCTATGGGACACACACACATATATATATATATATATATATATATATATATATATATATATATATATATATATATATATATATATATATATATATATATATATATATATATATACGGTTGATCTAACATATTTTGGTTGGTGTTCAGTCGGCAGGTGCTTCCCTATCTCAAAAGAAGGGTCACAAGAACAGACTCACAGCGAGGGAGTGGCTACAGAGCTCTAAGGCGGCTATATCTTGTAAGCTTGACCAACATTTTGCAAGGACAATTCCTATTACACGTTAATATAAACGATGAAAGAGTATGACACGCATTAGGCAATACCAGGTCAGTAAGCTATAAGTAAAGATAGATACTAAATAAAGATGCATGGTAAATGATAAGTGTAAATCATGCATTTGGACAGTAACATATTTGTACGTAATGATACATCATAAAAATAAAAGATTGCACAATGTATAAGAAACTAAATCAAGCAGATACGTGCCCCCAACCCAAGAAAGTCGTTTCGTGAAACGGATTTAAGACTCGGTTAAGCCCGTTTTTCAGTCTTAGACTTAAAATCAGCTTTGTGAATACGACCCCAGGAGTCCATGTTAGAGCGCCATCTAGTGGTTGTTTAAGCTTATTAGACTCGTAAGGCATTTGAGCTACACTTGAGCTTCTTATCTGGAGTTAAAATGATCCAGGGGCTCGTTTCATAAAAGTCCTGCGATTGTGACGCAGTTGCGATGAAGTTGCGACGTTGTGACGTTGCAGAGGTCGTGGCTGCGTGCGTTTGATAAAAGCACACACGCAAGAAAAACCCTTCTGCTGTATAGAAAAAAAAAAAAAACAAAATCAAACAAACAAAATATATCTTATTTTGGTTAAATGTGTAAGGTACATTTGAAGGGTAAAGAAAACGTTTTATAGTAAGTGGAAGGTGAAATCATTGCAAGTAGCCACACTGGAGGAGCCTGCAGTGTAAACTGTATGCTAGTGGATCTATGTAAATGAATGTGTATACATACCATATGAAAAGGAGAGCTCCCTTCTAATGCTGTATACCTTGTGAGTGTTACCCAATACACTGCGCTGTAACACTGGGAAGATTTCTGTTTGAATAAAAGCTGTTGAGAAAAGACTCTGTGAAGTTTCTGACACAGAAGGGAAAACATCTACAGAAGGGTTAGCTACAAAATTATGCACTCACAACACAAGTTTGAATTGTATATTTTTAATCGTTTCATCTCCCTTTACAGGTATAAATATTATATGAAAACAAAATACCTACAGTTCACATACATGGACGGCACAAACTCAACACTGCAGGCTGCTTCAATTTCACCAAGAAACTGTGACAGTCTCACATGTCTCTTTCTTGTTGTTTTGTTATATAAAAATCGCCACTGTGGCTAGCAGAAAAAACACATGCTAGCAACAAAAGACAGCCGTCGAGCACTCAGAAAACACAGGTTTTTAAAAGCACAGGGTTTTGCTGATGGCTATAGTTTAAGAGCATGTGACAAGCACTGGTGAATGGCACAAGGCTGTAGGCTAAAAAAAAATAAATAAACCCTGCTGTAGTTATTAGAAGGGCCAGCCTGCATTATTTACTTATATACTGAAAACCTCAAAAGAATAAAGAGGAGAAACGTTTTGATCCCAGATGGTTGCTACTCTTGTGCATATGCCCGTACACATGTCGCTTTTTTGGCAGAAATCTAAAGAACGGCTGATCCAGTTATGATCAAACTTGGAAAGGGCTTTCACACAAAGTATATCAGCATTGGAGGCAGGCGCCTGTTTACACTCACACTTCTAATGAGCCGATTATTAAATTGCAATAAAACTTGCCAAAGGTATTGTATAGCACACTTCATTGAGCGTATGAGAATCTCTCCAATAGTAATTAGTCATTTATTTTACAACAGCAGCAAGAGGTAATAGTCTTAATAAAAAAAAATTTAAAAAAAAAAACAGGTCACCACAAGCTTTTTCTTTAGCTCCCTCTAAGAGAAAACGCTAAGGGCTTGATGTTTTAGCCGATGACACAATGTAGAACAAGGAGTCACTGTACAGCTCTGGCCAAATGTTTTGCATCACCTAGAATTTTAGGACTGAGACTTCATTTAAAAAAAAAAAAAAACTTTATCACCATAATTTAGATATTTTATTTAAAATCAGGTAATCAAAGAAACTACAAACTTATATTGCAAAAGTCTACCGGAAGCCATAATAGTAGTACAGTATTTCATGTTAGGATTTCGAAAATGTCACATTTTTCAATTTGGTCAGTTTTTCGTTAAGTATCTGGAAAACTCCAAAGCGGTGTGCAATTCAATATGTTAACGTAACATTATTCAGCAGGTTGCATTCGAAGCAAAATGAGTTCATTCCAAAGGGTGATGCAAAACTTTTGGCCACAGCTGTACATCATTCTACAAGAACAAAAGCCATCCCACATTCTACTCTAAAGATTTAACATTCATACTTTATCAGTCCGTCAGTAAAATGCTCTTAACGGTTTTGGAAAGCAACTGAAATGCTTGTTAGTGTCCGACAAACAGTCCTTCGTTAGATGCCTGAACGAGAATGTTGGATTCTTCTGTGTGTGTGTGTGTGTGTGTGTGCGCAGCAGGGTTCACCTGACCAGGTGGTAGGTGAGCCAGTACATGAAGACGGGCTGGGCAGCAGCGATGGCCATGGTCAGGTACATGCGGAGCTGGTTCTTCGCTCCCCGGACTAACACACCCTCTGCGGCTGCTTCTGAGAGGATCTTCAGTCTCAGGGATCGGATCTGTTCACAGGGAAAAGGGAAGAAAAAAAAAAGTTACGAGTGCTGGGATTTGAATATTCATCCAAACACTGCTTCTGTAGCGTTCGTAGCAACAAGGACTGAATCACAAAAACACCATGCAAAGAAAACCAATGTCTGAAATGGATAACACACAAGCTACTGTATATAGGGACCGAATTATAATTTTGTTTTCCAGTCAATTAAAAATTAAATATTAAAGTACTTGTTTGCAATTTTGAATGAATTCCAGAACCATTAAAAAAAAAAAAAAGTCAAAATTGGATAAGCGTTTGTAAAAATGCAAGTGTGACATACTTCTATAAGAGGCACTGTAGCACTATTGCGAGGGAATAAAAATATTGCTTTACAGCTTTATAAAATAACTTACCATGAACACAACGATCGCTATACAACACCACAGCAGCACCAAGTAGTACCCAGTCCTGCCAAACAGCAGCCCAGACACGACCCCCACAATCATTCTGCCAGGACGGAAAACAGAATCACACTGTGACACATCACCTGGTGAACATGAGACTTGCTTCATTTTGTTAGAACCATTTCTGTATGCTATGTTGGATGTTGGTTGTCAGAATACAATATAAATGAGTCTTGTACAGATGAATGAATCTAGATCCCTGTCTTACTAAATACCTTGGTATCCCTAGCACCCAAGCATCAAGGACATGGAAAAGATTCTTAATTAAGACTCTAAATGTTTCAATGGGAAACAAAAATTTAAATCCCAAACAGCATTGTATTTTACTAACTGTAACTGAATGCTGCTTAGATGCAATGTAAATATGAAATGATACAAAAGATGACAAATAATAAAGTAAGCCTACTTTTTTTAATGCAAATATACACAACAGTTTACACAAAAGGTTTAAGTAACATTAACACGACCTTAATCCACCATATGAATGTGTAAAATGTGCGACATGCAGATGGCCAGGTTATTTCATACACCCCAGATTGTAATAAGAAGTGCTAAAAAGTTTCCTGATCAAGCTTCATCAAAACTGGACAAGTGATTCTCAATATATATGTATGTATGAGGGGTTCCGCTGTGTGACGGTCAGGGTCGGGGGTCAAATCCTGTTTTTTCAATTACAATTCCTTTTTAAAATCAATTCCGCGTTACAATTCCAATTCCTTCGAAGGAATTGTTTTAGGAGGCATTCTAATTGTTGTGATTTTTCAACTGCAAATTTGAAGCCCATTTAAATTGACCAACAGTGATTTCAGTTGAAGTAATTTGTTGCCAACGTGATGAGAAGCTCATTTTAACAGAATATTGCTTTTTGATCAACGATCAAACAACCAAACGAGCAAGATGGGCCGAATGGCCTCCTCTCGTTTGTAAACTTTCTTATGTTCTTATGTTCTTATGACATGAATGGATTAAAAAGGGAATGGGAATTGGGAAATGGATTTTTAAAAGGAATTGTAATTGAAAAACAGGAAGCCAACCCTGATCACTGTAGCTGCTAATGAATGCCAAATACTCAAGGACTTACCCCACATACTTGTACCCCGAGAAGGCTATGAGGTCAATGGTGGTGAGGTCTGTGTTGACAGTCACCAGGTACAGACTGAACAAGATGACCAAAACCTCAATGATCAGCCACACCAGAGCGGAACTGGCCTGTATTCCCAGGATCTCCGGGGAGAACCTAGACCACAAACACAGCAACTCTAGGACATGCTCACAGGACTCGTACAGAAACACATAATCTGTCTGAATTATTTTCAAAATCCATCATTTCTGATCGAACGCTCCACCATGTCTTTATTTCTTTTCATTATTTAATTTAAATGAAACAGTGACTAAGTTTCTAATAGTTCTTAAAAGTAAGGTAGTATGTCCTAATTGCCTCCAAGATATAGCCTTAATTACTGAACAAAATCAATGCACATATCCACAGTATTTAAAAAATATGTGTGACACGCATTCACACGAAAATGTGGCAGACACTGATACTCAGTGGTTCTCTACATATTTGTAAAATAGTTTTTGCTTTATTTGTGATTGAGAAAGTGGCTTCTAGACAGTAACTCACCTGTTTTGTGTTCCCAGTGCGAACCCAGCTACCAGTACGTAGGTAATGAAAGCCATGGCTATGGGAGGAAAGACATTCAGGGTTCAAGTTAAATGGAGGCTTTAAAAACATTTTTTTCTTGAGAGTGATTAAGAGACCTTGAAACTCATAAGTTAGGTGTTTGGGTTACAGTTATAGAAAATGAATGCTGTGTTAAGACTGGACTTGGAAAATATGCGTCAACTAAAGATAATTAATCACTTTGTAAAATGTGTAATGCATTCCTTTTGCAGTCTTCTGGTAGTGCATTTTGGGAATGGGTTTTAGAATCAAAATTAATAGTTTTTTCAATATTTCAGTAAGTTTACCCGTATGCAGATTTCCTGGCCCTTATTTAATATCAGTTTAGGGGAACCCTTACCAGGAATGTACAGATCCGGGGCGTTTATATCAAATCGGGGTGCTACAGGAGTATCCTGCTGGTACCTCACCTCCCAGTTCTACCGAGAGAAACGGACAGGAGGTCATTACACAGAAACCACTAATTAACAACCACAAGCATCGCAGTATGCGGGCACCGTACCTTATGCATGTAGGGGAAGACCAGCAGCCCCAACTTCTTTCCCACATAGACTGTATCTACAGCAAAGTAATACTTCAGTTTAGAGACGGCAATTAATCGGTCCAGCTGTGAGAAAACAAAGTTCCAAAATTTAACCTACAGCCAAAACAAATGAGCATAGAGGTGTTTTTTTTTTTTTTTTTTTTTTAATGTTAGAATGCCCAATTATCCCCCACCCACCCCTCATCGCAGCGATTCCCCGCACAGCTCCGGAGAACTGAAAGTTCAATGGGAATCTTCCGATCCAGAAAACTTACATTTCTGTCGACCATTTCCTTTCCTTGGCTAGCCAGACTGCTCCCATAGGTTACGGCAAAGTTAGACATGGGCTCTGTGAGCAGGGCCTGTGCCGGGAAACCCATCCCTGGCGTTTCCTGACCTCTGTACCCCAAGCCAGGTGGCCCCGCGTGGGCACTAGTGTCGTCAAAAAGCTGGTTCGGATCTGCCATGTCAGCTGCTGCTCCCCTCATTCTTAACTTTGAGGCTGTAAGACACAAATTAAGACACAAAGCTCATTCTAATACCAGTTTTACAGTCCTAATATGCAGTGATTGTGTAGTCTGCCCATATTCACAGTAAAGCAAGTTCACCTTAGTGGTCATCTTGTGTAGTTGGTTTACTGTATGTTCTATATATATATCGTGATTTATTATGTAGAACATTTTACAGCGCATAAGAAAACACCCAGGATTGCACAGGGAGAGGCAATGGATACATACATTGTATATATGTGTATATGAAAAAACTCACAAATATTTGGATTTTATTAAAAAGGTTGACCCCTTCTTTGTATAGCTCTGTACATCACCCTATAGAATTAACTAATTTTGCTTCATAAAGTCGAATGAAAACCTGCTGAATAATGTTACGTTAACATATTGAATTATACGCCGGTTTGTAGTTTTCCCATATACTTCACGAAAAACTGACCAAAATTAGAAAAATGTGATATTTCGAAAAACATTTCAGTAGACTTTTGCGCTATCAATTTGATTACAACAATTTGATTACATCTAATTGTGTTCATCAAGTTTATTTTTTTTTATGTTGTCTCAATCCTAAAATTCTAGGCGATGCAAAACTTTTGGCCAGAGCTGTAATTATTTCTGGTGGTTGTAACAGTAGTGGTTAGGGCTCTGGACTCTTGACTGGAGGGTCGCGGGTTCAATCCCAGGTGGGGGGCACTGCTGCTGTACCCTTACCTAGATTGCTCCAGTAAAAAAAAAAAAAAAACTGTATAAATGGGTAATTGTATGTAAAAAATAATGTGATATCTTGTAACAATTGTAAGTCGCTCTGGATAAGGGCGTCTGCTAAGAAATAAATAATAATAATAATAATAATAATAATAATAATAATTATTATTAAATAAATAAATAGGAGTTCCTTATTTCTATACCATAGCAGGATGCAAGGCGATGTGTTTTATTCATGTGAGATTGTGTTCCTAACCACCAGGATCAATACCTGTTCCTCAGACAGAGGATCAGAAATCAATTAGCTCATTTTCTAGTTTTGTTTCTTGTAGAAACAATGGCCAACGCTCAAATGACAACTACTGCACTGTGAAGAAAAGACTTTGCTGTATATCTACTCACCTCCATTTTGACTTTTATTTAAATGTATTAATTTATTTTTTTAACAACCATTTTTACTGGGACAACACTGCTTCCCAAGCTCCACCAAAGCCTGCAGTTTGGGACCTACTGTGACTTAAAACAGTGGTGTCTCTATGTTTGAAAAAGCTTGAAGGGATGATAAAACATAAGCAGCAGTTCATCATGGCTTACACAGAAGAATGATCACATTATTTCCTCCCAAAGCACGAGATTAGACAGAAGGCCAGGCACAATTTCTAATTTTAAAACATTTTTTTGGGATCAAATACACCAAACTGCAATTTAAACCATTGGTTGGGAGAGGAAAATAAATGTTACAATGCTATTTTAACGCTAAGCAACTTACTTCAGGGTATTCAGTTTTACTTTTTATTAGATAACTGTTTACAAAATTTAACTAGATTAATTAGATGAACCTAATACTTACCTCCATATGATTTAGGTTTGACTGCAAACAAAATAGAGGATTACCTCCTAACAGGACTAGAGCATGAACAGCATATAGGGGCTAATACTGCGAGTGTAATGTTCTACCCTCAATTCAGAAATCTTATTGTGAACATCATAACGTGGGATCAATGTGCACAGCCTGTAGATAATGCACACTAATTAAACGGTATGACCCGACAGCCACAACACTGCGGTGGGTCTCAGAACAACAATGCAATCTATTTATCTCAATAATTAATGTGGGAAACTGAGCTGCCCAGTTCTAGCTTGAAATACCAAAAGCAAATGGTCAAAATGGACAAATAGAAAGACTTGTCCCCCAAGGTTTAAATAGTTTTACTGGAGATGTTTACATCTTCTGCTGGGTCACACGGGGGAGCGGCTGTGACATCCCCTATAGGTTAATATGCTGTGTTTGGCATAGGCTTTTTCAGTGGTATTGCTTTGTGTTCAAGGTTTTTAAAGGCTTGGTGGCTCCCTATTCGAGTGCTCTGGTAGAAAGCACTAGCATTGGTTACAGTTTACGCTCTCAGGATTCTGTTAATTTGGCTGTTGCAAGGGTTCGAACGCCTAGTGCAGAATAATCTTTGACTCCCGGAGATGTGGAATTGATTCCATCGCAGTATGAAAATGGAATCTGATCAACTTTCCTTCCCTGGTTTAAAAGAGCTTATTTTCTTTCAGTCCACAATAACAAATAGATAAACCCTAACCCTAACCCTTGTAAATGTGGCGTCGGTCTCAATGGGTAAATCTCCAGTATGTAATCTATAACCTGTTACTGCTGAAAGCAATGCAGCAAAGTCATGCCTACTTGGATAGTATTTGTGCAAGCAGGTTTTAACCAGGGAGGAAAACGTGTGCCCAGCTAAAACTTATTTTTAACATAACGTAAACCAACTTGATTGTTAGCAAGACCTGCTTTATGGGACTAACCCAGAACTAGACACGGGAGGTACAATAGAAAATGTCCCAATGACATGCCTAAATACAGAGCCATGCAGAACGATCTTCTCTGCCCTAAAAATAGACCCCTCTCCCCTTTAAGTACGGGACTTCAATGAACGTCTGTTAACATCGCAGAGTATAATAACTGGGTCATGTTGTTACATAAGCTTTGTAATTTCCTAACGCATAAGGACGGTCTCGCTTCATTTTAACCGGTGGACGTTAACCGACAAGGCTGTAGTAATGCCCACTTATCCCGGTTAACTAAGCCCGTTTGTTAAACATATAGATCATCGGCCATTTGGTATCAAATTCAACACACCAAAGACTATTTATTTTAGTTATCATTTCTATAACTATATCATCAAGCCCGTTTTATCTGTACGTTTTGTCAGTAAGCAGGTAAACACACACACACACAAAAATAACGACTGAGACTGAGTCGACCCCATATTTGATTCTATTCTGTGAAAATAACACAGACACGGTGGTTTTAAATTACAGGCATTTGTTTAATCATTTATAAGAAAAAACACATGCCTTGTGTAAGCATGGATATTTAAAAAGAAAAAGGTTTTTTGTCTTGACAGAAATCACAACGATTCATTCAACAAGACAGCATCAAATCGGTTTGGGTGTGTGTGTGTCCCTTAATTATTCGTATGACTGATCAAACAAAGGTTTATTTTTTTGTTTTGTTTTGTTTTTTAACTGCAAGTGCAGTACGTTATTATTATTGCTGGCCATCTTACAAAACATTCACAATTGAGAACATGAATTGATAATTATTTATTTAGTCTATATATTACAACACTGTACAAGGGAAAGTGAAATTTACGTAACTTACGCTGTCTGAAGCCGCCTGGAGTCGCCGCGTCGGGTTCCATAATATTTATATCGAAGTTCAAACGACTAAAAAAATATCAAATATTATATGTGGCGCTTTTCTTTCAAATTTAGATACCAACTTTGTTTGTGTAATATGTGAAGCAAGAAACCATTCAAACCCAGCAGCCCTGCCTCTTTAAAAAAAAAAAAAAACATTGTTATGACAACGAAAGCCTGAAAACCCGTCTGACTGACAGACCAGGCTTGCCAATTACCACTGAGGACAACCAATCAGGGGGGCGTTCCTGTGTCCAAAAAAAAAAAACATCCAATAGGAATTAGATATAGAAAAAAAACGCCCCAGCTGTCTTTTGAAAGACAGTTGACTGCACCAATTAGATTGACATACAAAACCGTATTAGGGGCGGAACTAAGTAAAACTCCCTCCAATCACGGAAGGGATCTACGTCAAAAAGAGGCGGGGTGACCTATTTTGAACCTGTCTGTCTTTCAAATGCAAAAATAGATTCATCCACAGAAACCCGTCCAAAAATATACCATAAATGAGTGACGGGCCACGAAATGAAAAATCCAATATACGTTCATTTTTTATTTTTTTTTAACCAAACACGTGCATGAAAGAATTCTCCCAAAAGAAACCGATAAAATTGTTAGATCTGTTTACTACTACTAATAACAAGTCCACGCTATTTTTAAAACAACACCGCTATTTAAAAAAAACCAAACCAAACCAAACCAAAACAAAAAACGCTACATTTTAACAAAGCAGCCAGCAGACGTGTCGACCTCAAAACAAGGTTTCGTTTGAAGAAGGTTACATAACCAACACCCATTACTTGATATAAATGTGAGGCACACACGTTACTCACCTTTTGGTCGACTGCGAATGGAAATAGCATCACAGATTTCAATTCATCGTCCGGCTAAAAAAATAAACAAAAAAAACAGTAGACCATTCTAATCTAGTTTCTTCTTTTAAAAAAAAATCGAAGTCGATCTGAACTCAAGCTATCCTTTGTGTGCAAGTGACCCGTGTTGAATCTCGGCGGGGCAAGGTGTCTTATTTAGATTACATTTACAGCTTCAATGATGTAACAGTATGTACGTGGCTGTTTTCAATATGAAAGTCCATTTAACCACGTAGCCGAGCAAAAGTTACACTCTCGTAAAATTCTATTGCAACACGTATAACACTAGCTTTCACTTTGAAGCATTTGATATATGTGCAGCACTCCTTGGTTTCCAAACTGTAATGAATGCTTTTGCTGTAGTTTCAATGGGTAAAGTGATGAAAAGTTACCACTGCTGCACAGAACCTACAAGTTTAACAGCAATTAGCTATATCGCACGCGTCACTATGATTGAGCACGAAAGCGTGGTGCAGGATGGGAGATTGAGTTTTTAGAACATCTAACGCGTGGGTGCTGTGGGGTGGGGGGTGGGGGTGTGAGATGAGTGGTCTCTTTTTGATTGTCTTTTTTTTATTTTCTTTAAGGCAAAGGGTGTTTGTTATTATTACGTTTTTAGTAATGTGTTCGTTTAAATACACCGATGATATTTAAATTTAATTATTGTACAATCATCCTGTTGTTCTCCTAATGCTTGACCATTGGAAGTGGCCGTGTCTAAAAATAGGCACAGATGACGTCACGCACACGCCAGCATTCCAACAGTCCTTTCATGTATCTCAACGCCCGGCTAGCTCAGTCGGTAGAGCATGAGACTCTTAATCTCAGGGTCGTGGGTTCGAGCCCCACGTTGGGCGGTATATGTTTTTGACATGTAAAATGTATATTCTCTCGGGTATTATGAGAAC
Organism: Acipenser oxyrinchus oxyrinchus; assembly: GCA_030684275.1. NCBI lineage: Eukaryota > Metazoa > Chordata > Actinopteri > Acipenseriformes > Acipenseridae > Acipenser > Acipenser oxyrinchus. The sequence goes on along the minus strand of CM060302.1, from coordinate 4,204,679 downwards.
ATTTAAAACACGTATTATTATTATTATTATGAATACAGCAATCACTGTTTAAATTATGGGGACACGTGACAAGCTGTCTCTAACGCCGTAATGTAGCAGCTACACAGGCTCCTGTTTTAGATGTGCACAACATACCCTTAAATCCGTCTTTTGCTAGAAGTCACAGTCGAACTTATATAATTCATGCCACACAAACAGACCTTAATAATAATATCAAGAATACTAAAATATATATTATTCTTGCAATGCAGAATATGAATATATATATATATATATATATATATATATATATATATATATAACGTAACTATACTCAATATAACATTTAATAATTAATGTTGTGATGCATAGAACAGTAAATAAATACATTTGTAAAAAATGTGTAAATGCAAATCTAATTGCAAAGAACAGTACCGCATCCATATATTTTCTAAGGAAAGACTAATAGTGCAAAAACCGTAGGTGAAGGCTGGTAGTGATCACCGCTATACTGACAAAGTATGTTTCGTGGAACTGCGTTGCTATGGAGACAAAGATACTCAAATGGGTCCGCATACTGCATTAATAATATACATCACAGGTTCTGTAGTGCAGCGGCATTCATCTAACCTACTGCACTGTGATATGTTGCAACATCACAAGAGACCACTGCAGTGAAATCCTTTGATAAACATACAGCCTTCTTTTGCAGTGTAACCGCTCTCCGTGTTGTGAAACTCGAGCCGTCATTTCTGAAAGCCCAATTAGAAGAGGCGGCCGGAGAGGCATACTGCCGCGAGCATTATTTTTCTTCTTCCTCTTTCCTCTAAGGCCGCTTACAAGAATCGCTGTGTAGACCTGCCTCCCTTTCTGATAAATGACTGCAGCTCTGTTGGAATAGGGAGGGGTGGGTGCCTCTGGAAGAGAAAATGTTTAATAAGTCACACACACGACCGCTTCCAGCTTTCTCTTCTCGTCTGTCTCAAGAGTTTGCATTACATAAACTGGAAGGATTTGGAATCTGCAAGCAAATTGAGGATTCGTAGAACGTTTAGGGAATTCCAGATTCTGTATTTGGGGCTCAATCGGGAGATTAATAATAAGTTGCTATAATTTGTTTTATTTCAAAACACATAATAAAGAAGCTGCTGGTATAATCAATAGTTTGCACTACAAACCACTGCTATTCTAGAACAAGAGTTCCCTCTAAATACTTAAAACAGCTGCTATTGTGCACACTAAATAATAAAATACAGAAACACCAGTTCTTATCAATTTTCTAATTTTATTTAAAAGCTTTAAATACATGATACATCTTACAGTATTTGCATAGTTTGAGCAGATCCAGCCACCTCTGGCTGCGCTGCCCCGCCCCTACCCCCCCTAAAAAAAACAAACCCCTTTATCTCATCTACTGAATGAATTTAATTCATCATGTTCACCCCCGACTTGTATTTTGTCAGAAAATAACTTAGGGTTGTTTGAAGCGATTTCCGCTTTACAAAATACTTCTTGTTGTTACTTAAAATAAATATACAAATCAAATTAAATTAAAACAAAACACACAATCTTCATAAAATACAAATAACAAAATATTCCTGTTAACATATTGCATTTCTTGTAGTAATGCCAGTACAGTTAAAATAAAAAATAAAACAAACTGACATTGTGCAATGACAGCTCAAGTGAAGTAAAAAACAGAATGATGATGATGATGATATATATATATATATATATATATATATATATATATATATATATATATATATATATATATTTTAAATGTCTGTTTTGTCAACCTGTAAAGCTGTCACTTTGCAGTGTGCATGAAAAACAAATTATGTAAAAATGAAGTTCTCAGGCATTTTTTGTTTCTGAATGTCACCACAGCAGACCCAGGGGTCTGTACAATCGTAATTCTGCAAGTCGTAATTAAATAGCAATTACAATGTAATTGTAGTTGAACATGGGCACACCTGCATAACTAATTATACCAGATCACTGAGACAATCATTCCTATATATAATCACTTTTAGTGACCCCATGTGAAAAAATTTAAAACATCACATAGTGAGTGTCTGTATTTGTACCTGCGATTATTGCTGGATTATAGTAAACCTGTTGATATGGGTAGTGGTTTATGTAACTTCTTCGTAGAATTGTAATCACTGCAGCATAATTGTAACTAATTGAACAAAACAGCACTGCAATTTTAGCAATCAATTCTGCTGTACTTGTAATTAATAATTGACCCCTAAGTGTGCAGTAGGAAAAAAAATTAAATTAACACATTCCTTAGGTAGAATATATTTTACAAGTCAATCCAGCATACAGAAACATACTTGCTTACAGGACTAGCAACCATTCTGTTTGCAATACCCATAAAGCTCAAACAAACGCACATTTAGAAAACTGTGTTATAACACTCAGTTAAAGAATTCCCACCGTCTGAATTTTCTTTAAAAACTTTTTCACACAAGGCTGACAGTGGGTATTTGACTTGAGTCAATTTTTATCAGAAAAAAAAACAAAGGTTTTATATTATATATATTACACAAAGTTTAAAACTTGGGAAGACAGTACACCCATAACTTTAAAACACTCAAATCTTAATACAAACTTCCAATGAAATTCAAACATGACTGTAAACGTCTCAATAGCAATTTAGTTTAAAGTTGGTTGGCATTTGGTACAGCCTCTTAAAGGGGCAACAATCAAGAGTAAGTTTCAGCCTCTATTTAGGACAATTCTTTATATTATAAATCAAGTTTAAAACTTAACACATTCATATATTATGTTTAATACAAAAATTTAAAAAAAAGTAACGGTTAACCTAAATATTTTAAAAAAAGAAATACAAAATTTTTCAAACTGAACAGAACCTTCTAAAATAAATGGTTTATTATTATTATTATTTGTTTATTTAGCAGACGCCTTTATCCAAGGCAACTTACAGAGACTCGGGTGTGTGAACTATGCAGCAGCTGCAGAGTCACAACTACGTCTCACCCGAAAGACGGAGCAGAAGGAGGTTAAGTGACTTGCTCAGGGTCACACAATGAGTCAGTGGTTGAGGTGGGATTTGAACCGGGGACCTCCTGGTTACAAGCCCTTTTCTTTAACCACTGGACCACACAGCCTCCTATTAATAAATCTGTAACTTGTGGTGGCTGGAGCACCAAAGGGAAGGCAAAAATATATATATATATATATATATATATATATATATATATATATATATATATATTTTTTTTGTTTTTTTTTAACAAGATGCATTTAAAAAAAGGTTAGTTTAAAAGTGGACAAATAAGGCTTAGAATAACCATTTGTGGGTGACATGTCCACACTGCATTAAAACTAAAGAAAATAAAAATTAAAAAATATTCCCTCTGCACCTCTTTCCATTTCAATATTATTTTTGTAGGTCTGTGGCTATTGGTCTCCCTTGCTCTCGTAAGCCATTTGCCACGTCAAATGCTGCAAACACGTGCAGGATCATAACGGTGTATATAACATTACCCAATGGATGAGGTAGGGTGCACAATGCTGTCCTACAGATTTCATAGAACCAAGCTAGCCTCAAACATAATCAATTACAGTCTCCAACAGACAATGGGTTAAATCGCTTAACTAATCCTGTTTATATCAAATTGAAAGGTTTATGGGAGTACCAACGGCAGATAAAATAGACCAGATTTGGTTGAAAACAGAACATTGGACGCGATTCCGATTTCAGTTTCATAAACCGTTTGGAAAACATTGCGTTTTGACGGAATTTGGACTATTGACCATTACATTGTAATGAACCGATCCTTTTCTTTTAGCAATACTTATGAAACTGCAGGAAAATGCTCTGCTTGGAATAGCTGGTGCAGAGGGTAAATAAAACAAACAAACAAATAAATAAATAAAAACAGAGGTAGTTTTGAGTTCTGTTATGGTTACCGATAGACATTCCGGTTACAGTTGATTCTCTACAGGAAATCTTAGGCTCAGAAGTCCAGTATTATAAATTAGTTGCTTAGTACAATAAGGCGTTACAAGAGGTTTTAGTTATATTAAAAAAAGAGTTTTTAGGAGTTATATTAAAAACAAAAACTAAATCTTCACGGAAGACAATCGATTGCATAATATTTGTTTTTTCAGACCCAATGTTACATTTCATAAAATAAAAAAAAAGTACCCCTACCCCCCCCCCCATATGAAACCCAACTATCTGCTTGCAAAAGGTTCATCAGGACCCCACCAGTATTTCCATGAGGTGCTCCAGTTCGTTCAAATCCCTGGCGCTGGAATTCATGGAAAAAGACGAGGGGTGGCAGGAGGGCAGATACTTGAGGAACTCGTCGCTCGCCGCGGACGACAAAGTCCTGCCGCCCAGCGAGCCGGCCTCTCGCTTCGAAAACCGAGGTGTCAATGTCCAAAACAGATCATCGGCGTCACGTCGCAGAGGTAGCTGGAGCTCATGAGTTCCAAGTTTCCGAACGCCGTCTCGGACGGCCTGCAGCCTTCGGGGCAGCCCCCGTGCTTGCTCTCCGCCCTGCAGGGCTCTTGTTTGTCCGCCTTCTCCGTCTCCAGGTTTTCGATGGAGCCCAGGGCGGCGCTGAGGGCTGGGGCAGGACTCCCGTCAATCACCACGTCCAGCTCCTTGAGCAAGGAGGAAATGGCCGAAGACAAGGAGAAGTCTTCCTCGGACGACAGCAGCGTCCAGTCATCGCTGTCCCCCAGCCCCATGGGATGGTTCTCCATCGACAGCCGTGACGGAGGCGCGGGAGCGGGCAGGGCCTCTTTGAGGCTGCTGGATTCGGAGATGGGAGAGACCTGAGTGACGGGCGGGCTGCCGATCTGTGGCGTGCCGGAGTCGCTCGCCTCCTGCCTGATCTCTTCTTGGATTTGCCGCAGGGTGTTGGCGATGAGGACGGAGCGACGAAGGCTGGGCTCCATCAACCTCTGCCCGCGGTTGTACTTGTCCAGGGAGATGTTGAGGACTGACTGGCGCTGCGCTGAGTACAAGCAACTGCCCTTCTGAACCGCGGCGCCTTCAGGGAGATCACCCTCTACCGGGAGCTTGCGTTTCAGTCCCTTCCCTGTCATTTTTAGCCCTAGAAGGAAAACGAGAATAAAAAAACAACAGCTGTATTAGGAAACAATTCAAAAACACCAGACCTGTGGTCAATTATAATTCTAAATTACAATTACAGCACAATTGTTTGCTGAAACTGAAATGACAATTACGCTGCAGTAATTACAATTACACTAAAACGCAACAAACTACACACATTAACATGTTTACTCTATCCATAATAACCCATCTATAAATACTGAAACAATACATAAACAAACCAAAAGTGGCTGAAAATACAAGAAAAAAAGATAGAATGACAAACAGATGCGTAATTTAACTGTAATCGATCAATGATATGGTCTAATTACAATTCTACAGGCCTGCCAACGTTCAATTACGTTGTAATTTAAGTTAATTACAATTGTAATTTACCACAGGTCTGTCAACGCAAAAATAAGCAGAGTGAAATCTGAAATGCGATGGGAGCATGGGGATACACAGCATTGAGATGCATAAGGAGCAGACATACATTCTTAAACCTGGAAGACCTATAAGAAACTCCATCAAGTTTATAAATGCGTCTACAGCATGTCTTGTGCAATGTCTTCATTACTTGTGAGACAAAATAAAAAAGGTTGACTTATACCGCTGATTTCACAGAGATAGCTAGAACGTGTCTGTAACTAAGATTACAAGCGCTGGTTCAGGGTTAGTGCTAAATGTTTTTTGCTTTATTTTCGTTTACCGTTTAAACTGTTAACAGCCATATGAACATAAAAAAAAAATTACAAATGTTTTATTTTTATTAAAAAAAAAGCATGTGCAAATCGCACATGCTTTGACAAAATAGGACAAATACTCAAACATGCAACGTATGTAGAATCCCATACCTTAACTAGTTACCATAGATTCAAAATAAACACGGGATACACAAACGTGCTGTGGTTATGCTGGGTGGGGTACTTTCGTCTGACTTATTCAATAAACACGCGAGTGAACCGCGGCAGGATGTTTGCTAAAGGTTAAACCTGTTTCACCACTTGTGTTTCGCTTCAAGAAAAATCAAAACTGAAACATTTAACTCACCAGCGAATGCAAACCCCCACCCAAATAACCACCATCCTATTTAAGTGGGATCGCTAACAGTTTGCAATGTTTAACAGTCCAAATGAATAAAAAGAGACAAGCCGAAACTGCAGACGCTTGTAACAATAGATCACCCTGTAGTTTATTACCATAGACTCTCGCACGTCCGGTGGCGCAAGGAACGTAACTCTGTTGCCAAGGAAGGCTGGGGAGACGCAACCGAAAAATCTCAGATGCCCCCCAGGGGAGGTTACGAGGGGGGGGGGCGGCTGGGAGTTACAACTTTCTATAGCAAGGGGACACCCGATTAATGCAAATGCATTAAAACACTGCTGTATCTCAATCGGAATATGTAGTGGCATTTATACAAAGAGCGTACAATGAATAAAAATCAAACGACAACTAGTACAAAACACTGAATCGGTTACAGTACCGTGCAAAAAAACAACAACTGCCTTTTCACGTAGTGCTACTGTTAAAAAAAACACAGCCCTAGTTCCGATCGATACACAATTCCGAGACACGGAAAAAAAAAAAAATTATAAAAGCAACAAAATATAACGTATGAGGCGGTAGCTTTTCAATTGGAAATATATTTTAAAAAATATGTATTTTATTCCACTGGTTTGTTTTTAAATAAGCAAAACGTCTTTTTTTTTGCATTAAACAACGTCTTACTAAAATATACTGCTTAAATGTTTTGATACATAAAGAAAATATATATATATATATATATATATATATATATATATATATATATATATATATATATATATATATAAAATAAAAATGTTACTTACTTTTCAACTGCACAGTCCGGTTTATAATTATGTATTTAAATAAAACGTAATGAAATACGTCCAGAATTTAAAACCCAGTAATAAAGCTTTACTATAAATATTTTTTACGTTAAAAAAAAATGGTTTTAAAAGAATGAATAAATAAATAAATAAATAGCGCTCTCTCCGCGCCCGCCGCCTTCTCGGTCTTCCTCTCTTTACCAACTAAACTACTACACTCGCGAGCTACTCATTCCCGCCTGCAAATTCGAGTCCGAGACACTGATCTCGGCGCAGGCGCAAGACGACATCCAGCGCATTGTACCATGGGAAGTGTAGTTTTAGGACAACCCTAGTCGGGACACTCATCGTGATTTTATGAACTACAGTCGTGTAATATATCTTTTCTAACAATATTTCACCGGCAAGGCCAGGGCATAACAACACATTGTAAAACATTGTGCATTAGATCCACGCGTTAATCAAGCGATTGCAATTAACCGTTCAGAACGTACGTCGTTTAGCGTTTAAAAGAATATTTTTTATTCGTTTTTAAAAACGCCCTTAAAAAAAAAAAAAAAAAACAAACACAGCACCACAGCCAAACGCACTACAATTCCCATAACCACATGCGCTTACCTTATGACCACCAGAGTGGTGTCCTTTTAATTTCATTTTCTACGAAATTGCAAACCTTGCCTTTTCATTTCTTTCCACTCTTAAGCACACACTGTGTTTACGATAATACACACACACACATCTATATATATATATATATATATATATATATATATATATATATATATATATATATATATATATATATATATCTATCTATCTATATATATATATATATATATATATATATATATATATATATATATATATATATATATATATATATCCGTAAAGCAAGGGACCAAAGAAGAAAATCAAATTCCTCAGAGTACTGTACTGTACTAGAATGCATCTCGAGCAGAGTTTGCCCGAGTGACGTCACAGCAGCCCATGAAGTAAAAATCTAAGGTCAACTGATATATATTTGATAGTTTACGTTAACATTTCTCGCATACATCTTCCCTTTACTGAATCAAACAAAATACAAACACAATCAATCAATCAACCACCACCACCACCACCACCAACAATAACAATACAATTTAAAATTGACAAGCAATTTATTTTAGCATTTATATAGACTGTATTTAAAAGATTAAAAGTCTAATCAAAACTACTGAAATAAACCGGTAGAATGCTGTGTTTATCACAGAACCCAAGCAAACAATTCTGTGCTGTTCAGGATATACCGATAAAGATATTTTTATTTATAATTAATATTAACATGAACTTCTTTGGGCAGCATTTGATTTTTTCAGTGTACCAATGACAATAACAAATCTAGTGAAAGCCTACTTTGGAGATTTGCAATTTAGTTTTTCAACTTCAGAATTCAGCACTACATGGCAATGCCTAGAAGTTGGAATAATGGCAGGATGCACCATTTCTCCACTGGCTTTTACCATGGCAATGGAAGTAATCATTAGGGCATCAAAATGGGTAGTGGGAGGAGGCTTGGCTTCTGGAATACGACTACCACCAATTCGAGCATACATGGATGACATGACAACCATGACTACAACAGTAGCCTGCACTAATCGGTTATTGGGCAAATTAACCAATAACATTGAATGGGCACGAATGCAATTCAAGCCCACTAAATCAAGGAGCATCTCTATAATTAAAGGTAAAGTAGTAGATAAAACGTTCTTCATTAATGGTGAGGCAATACCAACAGTGTCTGAGAAGCCAGTGAAGAGCCTTGGGAGATGGTACGACGGGGATCTAAAGGATACAGTTCGTGTGGGAGAAGTTAGACAACAAGCTGTGGAAGGGTTGAAGAGCATAGACAGCAGCTTTACCAGGCAAACTAAAACTCTGGTGCTTTCAGTTTGGCCTACTGCCAAGGTTGCTGTGGCCACTGACTGTGTACGAGGTTTCTTTGACAACAGTAGAGAAGCTGGAAGCTTTAATCAGTTCACACATCAGGAAATGGTTGGGAGTTCCACGCTGCCTCAGCAGAGTGGGACTTTATGGTAAAGGAAGACTGCAGCTACCTGTCTCGCTCTAACCGAGGAGTTTAAGTGCCAAGGTCCGACTGGAAATGACATTAGTAGAGTCACGCGACAAATGCGTAAGGAGGCAGCACCTGTGTTGAAAACTGGAAGAAAGTGGGCGGCAAAGAAAGCTGTGGAGGATGCAAAGGCTGCCCTTCGAATTGGTGATATCATGGGGCAAGTTCAGCATGGAAGAGGGGGTCTTGGTCTCAGTTCAGCTCCTCCTACATGGCACAAGGCAGCCCCAGCGCAACGGAGGAAGCTTGTAGTCAACGAGGTGCAAAAGCAGGAGGAGAGGATGAGGTGTATAAAGGCCATTTCCCAGGGCAAGCAGGGAGAATGGATGAGATGGGAGAGTGTGGAACAACGCAAGATTGGCTGGCAAGACCTATGGTCAATGGAACAGAGCAGGATCAGTTTCCTTATAAGGTCAACATATGATGTTCTCCCATCACCACAGAACCTAAACCTCTGGGTAGGAGAGGATCCCTCATGTCCTTTGTGTTCATCACCTGCAACATTAAGGCACATTTTGACAGGATGTAAGGTGGCTCTTAGCCAAGGGCCGGTTTACTTGGCGCCATGACCAGGTGCTGCGATGTTTGGCCTTAGCATTGGAAGACAAGCGTAACATGACCAATAAGTTGCCACCTGTTCCATCAAAACATTACACACAAAAGACAACATTTCTCCGCCCAGGAGAGCAACCACCAAGAAAAGGTGTTAAAACCAATCCTCGCCCAGGACAACTGGAAGCTGCTAGAGACTGGAAAATGCTGGCAGATGTTGGTCAGCGGCTTATTTTTCCACCTGAAATTGCCACCACAAACCTTCGACCAGATATTGTCCTGTGGTCTGGATCAGCACGCCTTGTTCACCTGGTAGAGTTAACAGTGCCATGGGAGGATGCTGTAGATGAGGCGTATGAGAGGAAGAAACTGCGGTATGCTCAACTAGCCACTGAAGCGGAACAGCGAGGATGGAGAGTCTGGGTTTACCCAGTGGAAGTGGGATGTCGAGGATTTGTGGCACACTCTACAACCTGGTTTCTCAGAGATGTCGGATTCAATGGCCAAGAGTTGCGTCGCACAGTGAAGAACTTATCTGAAGCAGCAGAGAGGAGCAGCAACTGGCTGTGGTTGAGACGGAAAGATTCTGGCTGGGGATCTCAAGCACAATAGAAAGAAAGAAAGGCTGATGTACAGGTAAGTAAGCTGGGCTGAGTTGAGTGGGGGCGGAGGGGGTGATGCTGGGACGCCAGAATCACCGTCGAGCCCTCTTGAGGTGTCGTGGGCTAGTCGGCGAAACACCGAGGATGGAAGGTGCCCACTTGAAGACCCCAGAGATGTACCCTACTTAGCTCAATCCAGGCGGTTGTCATGCTGATGCGCTGGGGAGACCGCACTATGGTTGATCCCGGAGCCAGCATCGCAGCCGTTGTGTGTGCTGATGTGCTAGGGAGGCAAAATAAGCTGATCCCTGGAGCCAGCATTACACTTCAGCCATCAACACCAGACAGAAGGATATCTACATCATCATATGGAAGGAAGCGCAAATGGATGGAGACACATATGGATCACATTAGTTTACTGTGAAGCTACGTCTTAGTTGGTGCTTATCTTGGCGAGAGCCAAGTTCAAATCAGCATGAAGTTTTAACATCTACTCTCATGTAATGGAAATCATTACCAGCACCTGCTCTCTAACTAACTCCGTTCGTGTCGTCAGACTGAGAAAGAAACAACATCGATCGCCGCAGACACACAGAAACGCGAAAGTGCTCCCTATTTATTCGGATCCCATCTGTTCGTATATTACTGTGCCTTCTTTAACGTCAGCACTTTTAAATAAATAAATAAATAAATAAATAAATAAATAAATAAATAAATTGAAACTCTAGCATCGCCACATTGCATAACCATTAAAGAAACAATTCAATTTACCTAGTCGCTTTGAACAATTCGGTCTTCAGCCCCGCCGCATTTAGAGATGTGAATCATATAGAAAAAACTATTCCCCCCCCCGTTGATGTTTTTTTCTTTTTTTAAGCCTTGCAATATCTTCGCTTCTCCCCGCTCCTCCTCCTCCTCCTCCTCATCATCACCACCACCACCTCCTCTCAGCCGTGCGTGTGTTAGCAAGTCTCTGGGGCTCCTTCGCTTGTTTCACAAACAAGAGACCCGGGTCCCGCCTTGGTAAGGCTATGAAACCTCGGCTATTGGTTCCCTGGTTGTAACTGGCTGCTGGGGGCGTCGGTTTAAATTAAATGTGCGTTCACAACACTCAGACTTTCGTCATTCTGCGCAGAATCCGCACAGAATCGGAGCAAGTAGCCAATGCATTTTCAGAATCTTTGCAGAATCTGCGCAGAACGCACCTTAAATCTCCGGGTGCGTTCACGAGACGCAGACTTTGCTATGCATTTGATGAATTTGTGTTTGTGTGCATAGATACAGTATATGTTTTTTGTTGCTGTTGTTGTCTTGCACTGTGTGGAAAAACGTCTTGCAGGCCAACATGCGCACCGCCCGAGCTAAGAGATATCTGGATGTTTCCAGAAATGCAGTTCCGCCTTCCTCTTATTCTCAATCAATCAATCGTTATTTTTACATACCGCCTTTCACGACAGGTCGCAGGAAAGCGCTTTACAGTGAACTTTATTAACGCATATTACAAAAAATGAGCAACACAATATAAAACAAGTCAAACAAACAAACAAACAAGGCAGGGTAAGAAGATCTTAAGCTATAGAAACTAATGTAGTTTCAAAAGGCAGCAGCAGTAGGATTTTACTTTACAGGAATGGGGCAGGTTTCAAAAATTTAGTACACATTCAAATTCGACTGTTGTAATTCAAATTATTACGCGTACTAATTTGGCCAATCAGATAACTGAAAAATGAAACGAGAAATTCAGTGACAAGACTGTCTCAAGAAGTCGGCAGCGCTTAATTTTCGTTACTCTTGATTTCATTGCTGAAATGAATGATCTCAAAATTAATATTTTAAACGTGTACTAAATAAATAACGCGTTTTTGAACCGGATGCCCATTTCATACCCTGAGTAACAAATAAACAAGGGCGTGTAATCAGTCTGAATTCGGTTGATATGCGTCACATCCGGCCCCCGAATACACATTGCAAATTAAAAGTACAGACACCAGGCGTTAGTCTAGAACCTAAATTATAAAACAAACAACACAATGATACCTGCTTTTTTTCTTCTATAACTGTTTCCCAGTTGTAATTGGAAAGCGCAATGTTGACGGGGGTGCTGGAATTTGGGGGTGCTGTCTGGCAGTGAGGTAACACCCTAAGCTTTGCTTCCGTCATAATATACAGGGGTTACAGTTTTGTTCAATGGCTTTCAGCACCCCCACTATAAAAATGGTTCCAGCGCCACTGCCAATGTCTCATTCACACACAAGCACGTATATATGCATGAATATAATACAAGACAGTACTGAGTCATCATTTGTAAATCCTTTATCTAAAACGGTGCTGCTGCTTAGAACTTGAGATCTATTAAAACAGAACTTGTAGAAATAACAACACAAACACACAGTATGTCAGGGAAGATTTTATTTTTCGAGCAAAAGTTTCCTAGCCCTTATTAAAATACATTCAGCAGTGCACTTCAGACAAATAGCGTGTTTGTATTTGTTTCTGCAGGATAGCCCAACTTGACATCTTGGTTTCCTTGCGCGGGGCTTCAAAAGTGTAGGAGATAAAGTTTTCAAATCAATGGTTCAGAAGCACTGCTCCCTTCATTCTCCCTGAATAGTTGTCCCCTCCAGGAACAAATATTCAGGAATATCGGTTCCCCTTCCAAATATGTGTACCCCCTTATTTTTTTATTTATTTTTGCATCAAAGTAATCTTTCTTTGCTTATAAATCTATATCCATGCACTATCAACCAAAACCTTAATTTTAAGACCACTTTCCCAAACCCTAACCCTAAACTTGTACCATCCAGTCCCCTCTGACAGGTCCAGTCTCATCTACAATGATACATGAGAACAGCCTGCAAACATTACTCCCATTTACCAGCATTATCCATGCAGAATTTACATGAAATAGGATGAACAACAAACGTGCATGTAGGGGGGAACCAATATTCATTTACACCGGGAGCAGTTAATGACAATTAATAATATTTCCTTGGGGGACCCTAAAAGGTGCGGACAAATATGGAGGAGGAACGCAGGGGCTTTTCAAATTGGATGGAAATAACTCCTACTGCATAGCAGTTTGATCCGCGCCTGGTTTTACTGTGAGTTTAAGACGACCCACTTGAGCTTGTTTGCTACACCCTGTGCCGAATGAAGCTCGTATTAAAACCTGGAATGGGTGAAAGTGCTATGCAATGGGAGTCTTATTTCCATCCCTGCAATCACTGGAGCACAGCGATGATGAGGAGAGCAGTGCAAACGGCCATGCAGGTAATACAGACTACACTAGTCATATCGCCGGCTATGCGGTCTCCATTAACTGTATTCTCCCGAAAGCCCAACAGCTTTCTGGTCCCATTCAGTGGTAGACAGACACTTGACAAAGAAATGGCCCAGGTCGTGTTTGGAGATGACTCTTCCCTTCAGCATATTTTCCGTGACAGTGTATTTCTCTGTTAAGGGGTGGTTATCTACAGGAAAACAGGGGGACATTTTGGTGAAACGAAAAAAGGGAAAAAGAGGAAAATTCATTTTTAATAACTTTTGTGTTTAAACAGTTACCAACATTGAACAAATGCTATTGAGAAGTTTACAGTGCTACAGTTCAAGAGAGCCACGGGGTAATACAAGTTGCTCATCCTTATTGAGGCTGTGTGGTCCAGTGGTTAAAGAAAAGGGCTTGTAACCAGGAGGTCCCCGGTTCAAATCCACCTCAGCCACTGACTCATTGTGTGACCCTGAGCAAGTCACTTCACCTCCTTGTGCTCCGTCTTTCGGGTGAGACGTAGTTGTAAGTGACTCTGCAGCTGATGCATAGTTCACACACCCTAGTCTCTGTAAGTCGCCTTGGATAAAGGCATCTGCTAAATAAACTAATAATAATAATAATAATCCTTTCCAACACTGAAGTCTGGAGCTTCCCTCCTCATTATAAGTGCAAGGCCACGTGAATTTTTTTCCACACTTTGCTTGTTAACTGTGCAGGGGTCTATGCCAGCTCTGGTGGGCTGTGCCCGCTCTCACCTGCGATATGAGGTGGCATGACTGCCACGTAGTCCAGACCGGAGTCCTTCAGCACATGGTACATGCGGTCGTGATCTTCAGTGACAGCCACCAGACGAGGGGGCACCTTGGAGCGATCCCACAGGAGGAAAGCTACAACAGCATAAAACAGACAGGAGTTTATGAATCCTCAGTCTTTCATTATGGGCTATAACATCCTAGTATCCTTGGATATCTCTATCATTCACACACCACTCCATCAGCCCACATTTCTACTTCTCTCTCTATATAAAGTTACAAAAGTTGAAAAATAGGACTAATGTCTCATTCACACACTGGCTTAATTTAATGACTGAACATGTATCTCCCGAGAGATTCACTGCAAGATTATATAACCCACAGAATATGATACGGTCTGGAATACCTATTTCAACTTTCTACAGCTATGACTCAAAGTTTTGCAGCACCCTGTAGAATGAACACATTTTTGCTTCATAAAATCAAATGAAACCTGTTGGAGAATGTTATGTTAACATATTGAATTACATACTGCTTTGTAGTTTTCCATACACTTAACGAAAAACAGACACACATTTCTAAAATTCTAGGTAATGCAAAACTTTTGCCCATTAGATTAGTGAGTATTGCTACCTTAACCAATGAATTAATAACATCCTCAGTGCTAGCATTGTTTAATCGTGTTGAATATATTTATTCATTTATGAAATGGTCAATCTATCTATCGATCTCTGGACTACTCAAGGACAGAACACCAGTGTGAAAAAGTCTAGTAAAAGTTTCCTATTCCACATAAACCCAGGTGATGTTCCCAAACTAAACAATGAAATAATTTACCAAACAGAAACTACAGTAATACAGAGTGGCAAGGACATTTCAGTCATGCTTTAGCACATGGTTTAAAGTATGCCTCAGTTTCATTTTGTTGTTGTTCATGTCGAAATGTCAGTAATGCTAATTACAGATCTACGTTCTTTTGTTTCTGACTGTTATTGGTTTATAACATGAATAGTTTTGTATTTGCATCTCACTTTGTCTTTGGATCTTGTTAATTCTTTTTTTGCTGCTTCATATTTATTGCTGTTTCTAAAAAAAAATTTAAAAAAATCCTACCCGACATGCAAGCAATAACTTTGCGAATCCCACGTGCTTTCATGGCATCCAGGATATTCCTGGTGCCTTCGGACATCATTGTAGTTGGACCTGGGGACAGAAATCAAACACCAAATACAATAAAACACAAAGCATACAGAAAACATAAGCTCGCAAACAAGATTCTTTTCCTTAGGACCTGGCGACCTCTTGTGGTCAATGTTGAAAGTGCAGTCTTTATCTGCAGCGCAAATTTAACTTGATCCCAAGATCCCCAGATCCAAACCAGCTCCCTCCACTTTCACTCTGAACTTTTTGCCTTCCCAGTGATTGCTCAGCTGTCAGACTCACTGAGGTCATTCCTGGTCCCCAAAATGATGATGACAGCGTCCTGCCCCTCCATGGCCCTCCTCACGGCCTCCTTATTCAGGACGTCCCCAGTCACCACTCTGGAGGCCTTGTGCCCGGAGGGCAGCTTAGCGGTGTCCCGTACCAACACAGTCACATTGTACCCTGTGGAATAGAGAATGAATGAATCAGTAACAATAAAGAAACTCTGTGTTACTGTCTCACAGTCCTATCTTGTGGATTAACCCTGAATTATTGCTCAGTACAACACTAAGTCAGTTTAATACTAATGTTTTAGCAGTGTGGAGTAGTGGTTAGGGCTCTGGACTCTTGACCGAGTCGTGTGTGTTCAATCCCAGGTGGGGGACACTGCTGCTGTACCCTTGAGCAAGGTACTTTACCTAGATTGCTCCAGTAAAAAACCCAACTGTATAAATGGGTAACTGTATGTAAAAAATAATGTGATATCTTGTAACAATTGTAAGTCGCCCTGGATAAGGGAGTCTGCTAAGAAATAAATAATAATAATAATAATAATAATAATAATAATAATAATAATAATAATATTAAACATCAAAATCAGCATTCAGTACGAAAAAAGTCACTTAATGCATAATTACCAACAAATAAACTTTATACAAGCCTTTTTATACCTAACCCGCAGTTATATCATTCTTTAATAATTATTTCTTTTGTAAGTGTTTTCCAGTATTACTATACAGCTGTGGTATCTTAGACCTTCTAATAACAATGCCTGCATTTGACCACCCCCCCCCCGCTGATAAGATATAATCATTTATTTCTTAGCAGACACCCTTATCCAGGGTGACTTACAATTGTTACAAGATTACCTACAATTACATTATTTTTTATACATTGTTTTTACATACAATTACCCATTTATACAGTTGTGTTTTTTTTTACTGGAGCAATCTAGGTAAAGTACCTTGCTCAAGGGTACAGCAGCAGTGTCCCCCACCTGGGATTGAACCCACGACCCTCCGGTCAAGAGTCCAGAGCCCGAACCACTACTCCACACTGCAGAACACACAGCCATACCCAAATCAGTAACTTCCACAAGCTTGCCTTTACATTGAGAAATTACAACGATTCGGATGGAAGGAAAAGCAAATACACAGACAAAGCATAGCAACAGAAACAAAGGGAAGATATTACAAAACAACACATTTTATTCTTAACATCTATGTTTCCCTTCATAAATAACAAATGCATTAGGTTTTACAAGTAGCTGCTTGTGGTTTTTGCTCAAGAAAAATGCAGGTGAACTATACAATGGTACAAACCTGTATACAGGTATTGTGCTCTGCTACAAAATACTGAGTCAACTTTCACTTTGTTTCACTTTGCCTTTGTAAAACTAAAGAAATGTACCCCAACTTTATTCCTAATAGCAGCGTGCCCTATCTATAGATTGAGGGCATTTCTTCAGTATAGGAATTGGTGGATCAGGTTTTAGAACTGTTGCCATAGGTGTGACTTCAACAAGAAACAGCCAGACTAAGATATAAGTCCCTCCTACCTGTTCAGGAGTGATTAGAACCCAGAATACACAGCAATGGCTTATCACTCCTAGCTAGGGCACCTCTAACTGTGACTCAGCCAAAATTGCCTGGTCTGGTGAGAATGACTCAGCACTCTGACTTAAAGATGTTTTTTTGTTTTGTTTGTTTTTGTCGACAACAATGCAACAACATGTTAGAGTCTAAAATGGAATTGCTAGGTATTTACACCTGCATTGTTGTCATGCATCTATCATGTGCTTGAGGCGGGACCAATTACAGTATCTGGGATGGAAATCAGACTCACGTTGCATTGCAGTTTTGATCCATTCCTGCTTTTGCTATGAGTTTATTAAGACACACAGCCGCGCTTGTTACCTATACACACTGGGGCTGATCAAGCATGTACTAAAACCTGGAAAGGGTGAAAATGCTTTGCAATAGGAGTCTTATTTGCATCCTTCCCTGAAAGAATAACAGAATTTATAACTGTTTTCTTTTTAAAGTTCTGGTTATTCCATGGATTTATAACTCTCAAGTGTAAAAAAAAGTGTTTCCTACCTTCTGTGAAATAATATGTGTGCGTGTACGTGTGTTTGTGTGTTCATAGCTGTGATTAAGCGCTTTGCACCACCCTACAAAATTAACTAATTTCGCTTCATAAGGTCGAATGAGACTTGCTGAATAATGTCCCGTTGGCATTTTGAATTACATACGTACCGCTTGTAGTTTTCCATGTACTTAACGAAAAACTGACACCATTTTATTTGTAGACCAATTCGCTATAGCCTACTGTCGGAGTTTTTTTTTAAATTGATTGTGTCTTCAAACACACAGCAGAAAATGTAGTTTGAACAGCGTATCTTCTGCCCAGTTCAAAAGCAAATACGACACAAAAATGTAAATAGTAAACACTTCTGTACCGTAAATGGAATAGCAATAAGAGACGTTTGCGCTATTGTTTCTTTTAAAACGTATGTTCTGTTGTTTTTTTTATTGCATAATATATTTTTTCCTCACCTGCCGCTGCAGCTTGTGGTAGAGTCGCGAGTCCAGTCATTCCAGTCGCTCCGAATATCACGACGTTCTTAATACTTTCAGCCATGCTAACCAATCAAAACAATCGACTGAAATAAAGAATCGATTTTTAACGCGGCTTCAAGGACTTCCAGCAACTAGCGCGGTAGTTCGGCTTCTGTGTTGAAAATAGGGCTGCAGAGTGAATTTCAGTCCGTTTAGAAGCGCTTTTGTCTGTACGGTACAGCCCCCTTAAAATAATTTAGCTCACTTCCGTAACAAACTCCTCCTGGGGTGGGAAAGTGAAACCGTACACGACCGGTTGTCATGAAAAGCGTTCTTACACTAGGGGCTTCCGATGTATGGTTGCAGGCACAAATGACCGTGCATATCATTTCTAAACTGCAGTGTAGTCACCCTGTAGTGTTACGCAACGGGTAGTTTGTCAATAACTTTATCAAAATGTCCCCATAGTAAAAGCACACCTCGCAATGCTTCCCTATACTTTACCAGACCTCTCTGTGCTTTACAAGGCTTCCCTGTGCTTTAACAGACCTCTCTGTGCTTTACAATGCTTCCCAATGTTTTACCATACCTCTCTGTGCTTTACAATGCTTCCCTATGCTTTACCAGACCTCTCTGTGCTTTACAATGCTTCCCTATGCTTTACCAGACCTCTCTGTGCTTTACAATGCTTCCCTATGCTTTACCAGACCTCTCTGTGCTTTTACAATGCTTCCCTATGCTTTTACCAGACCTCTCTGTGCTTTACAATGCTTCCCTATGCTTTACCAGACCTCTCTGTGCTTTACAATGCTTCCCTATGCTTTACCAGACCTCTCTGTGCTTTACAATGCTTCCCTATGCTTTACCAGACCTCTCTGTGCTTTACAATGCTTCCCTATGCTTTACCAGACCTCTCTGTGCTTTACAATGCTTCCCTATGCTTTTACCAGACCTCTCTGTGCTTTACAATGCTTCCCTATGCTTTACCAGACCTCTCTGTGCTTTACAATGCTTCCCTATGCTTTACCAGACCTCTCTGTGCTTTACAATGCTTCCCTATGCTTTACCAGACCTCTCTGTGCTTTACAATGCTTCCCTATGCTTTACCAGACCTCTCTGTGCTTTACAATGCTTCCCTATGCTTTACCAGACCTCTCTGTGCTTTACAATGCTTCCCTATGCTTTACCAGACCTCTCTGTGCTTTACAATGCTTCCCTATGCTTTTACCAGACCTCTCTGTGCTTTACAATGCTTCCCTATGCTTTACCAGACCTCTCTGTGCTTTACAATGCTTCCCTATGCTTTACCAGACCTCTCTGTGCTTTACAATGCTTCCCTATGCTTTACCAGACCTCTCTGTGCTTTACAATGCTTCCCTATGCTTTACCAGACCTCTCTGTGCTTTACAATGCTTCCCTATGCTTTACCAGACCTCTCTGTGCTTTACAATGCTTCCCTATGCTTTACCAGACCTCTCTGTGCTTTACAATGCTTCCCTATGCTTTACCAGACCTCTCTGTGCTTTACAATGCTTCCCTATGCTTTACCAGACCTCTCTGTGCTTTACAATGCTTCCCTATGCTTTACCAGACCTCTCTGTGCTTTACAATGCTTCCCTATGCTTTACCAGACCTCTCTGTGCTTTTACAATGCTTCCCTATGCTTTACCAGACCTCTCTGTGCTTTACAATGCTTCCCTATGCTTTACCAGACCTCTCTGTGCTTTACAATGCTTCCCTATGCTTTACCAGACCTCTCTGTGCTTTTACAATGCTTCCCTATGCTTTACCAGACCTCTCTGTGCTTTTACAATGCTTCCCTATGCTTTACCAGACCTCTCTGTGCTTTACAATGCTTCCCTATGCTTTACCAGACCTCTCTGTGCTTTTACAATGCTTCCCTATGCTTTACCAGACCTCTCTGTGCTTTACAATGCTTCCCTATGCTTTACCAGACCTCTCTGTGCTTTACAATGCTTCCCTATGCTTTACCAGACCTCTCTGTGCTTTACAATGCTTCCCTATGCTTTACCAGACCTCTCTGTGCTTTACAATGCTTCCCTATGCTTTACCAGACCTCTCTGTGCTTTACAATGCTTCCCTATGCTTTACCAGACCTCTCTGTGCTTTACAATGCTTCCCTATGCTTTACCAGACCTCTCTGTGCTTTACAATGCTTCCCTATGCTTTACCAGACCTCTCTGTGCTTTACAATGCTTCCCTATGCTTTACCAGACCTCTCTGTGCTTTACAATGCTTCCCTATGCTTTACCAGACCTCTCTGTGCTTTACAATGCTTCCCTATGCTTTACCAGACCTCTCTGTGCTTTACAATGCTTCCCTATGCTTTACCAGACCTCTCTGTGCTTTACAATGCTTCCCTATGCTTTACCAGACCTCTCTGTGCTTTACAATGCTTCCCTATGCTTTACCAGACCTCTCTGTGCTTTACAATGCTTCCCTATGCTTTACCAGACCTCTCTGTGCTTTACAATGCTTCCCTATGCTTTACCAGACCTCTCTGTGCTTTACAATGCTTCCCTATGCTTTACCAGACCTCTCTGTGCTTTTACAATGCTTCCCTATGCTTTACCAGACCTCTCTGTGCTTTTACAATGCTTCCCTATGCTTTACCAGACCTCTCTGTGCTTTACAATGCTTCCCTATGCTTTACCAGACCTCTCTGTGCTTTACAATGCTTCCCTATGCTTTACCAGACCTCTCTGTGCTTTACAATGCTTCCCTATGCTTTACCAGACCTCTCTGTGCTTTTACAATGCTTCCCTATGCTTTACCAGACCTCTCTGTGCTTTTACAATGCTTCCCTATGCTTTACCAGACCTCTCTGTGCTTTACAATGCTTCCCTATGCTTTACCAGACCTCTCTGTGCTTTACAATGCTTCCCTATGCTTTACCAGACCTCTCTGTGCTTTTACAATGCTTCCCTATGCTTTACCAGACCTCTCTGTGCTTTACAATGCTTCCCTATGCTTTACCAGACCTCTCTGTGCTTTACAATGCTTCCCTATGCTTTACCAGACCTCTCTGTGCTTTACAATGCTTCCCTATGCTTTACCAGACCTCTCTGTGCTTTACAATGCTTCCCTATGCTTTACCAGACCTCTCTGTGCTTTACAATGCTTCCCTATGCTTTACCAGACCTCTCTGTGCTTTACAATGCTTCCCTATGCTTTACCAGACCTCTCTGTGCTTTACAATGCTTCCCTATGCTTTACCAGACCTCTCTGTGCTTTACAATGCTTCCCTATGCTTTACCAGACCTCTCTGTGCTTTACAATGCTTCCCTATGCTTTACCAGACCTCTCTGTGCTTTACAATGCTTCCCTATGCTTTACCAGACCTCTCTGTGCTTTACAATGCTTCCCTATGCTTTACCAGACCTCTCTGTGCTTTACAATGCTTCCCTATGCTTTACCAGACCTCTCTGTGCTTTACAATGCTTCCCTATGCTTTACCAGACCTCTCTGTGCTTTACAATGCTTCCCTATGCTTTACCAGACCTCTCTGTGCTTTACAATGCTTCCCTATGCTTTTACCAGACCTCTCTGTGCTTTACAATGCTTCCCTATGCTTTTACCAGACCTCTCTGTGCTTTACAATGCTTCCCTATGCTTTACCAGACCTCTCTGTGCTTTACAATGCTTCCCTATGCTTTACCAGACCTCTCTGTGCTTTACAATGCTTCCCTATGCTTTTACCAGATCTCTCTGTGCTTTACAATGCTTCCCTATGCTTTTACCAGACCTCTCTGTGCTTTACAATGCTTCCCTATGCTTTACCAGACCTCTCTGTGCTTTACAATGCTTCCCTATGCTTTACCAGACCTCTCTGTGCTTTACAATGCTTCCCTATGCTTTACCAGACCTCTCTGTGCTTTACAATGCTTCCCTATGCTTTACCAGACCTCTCTGTGCTTTACAATGCTTCCCTATGCTTTACCAGACCTCTCTGTGCTTTACAATGCTTCCCTATGCTTTACCAGACCTCTCTGTGCTTTACAATGCTTCCCTATGCTTTACCAGACCTCTCTGTGCTTTACAATGCTTCCCTATGCTTTACCAGACCTCTCTGTGCTTTACAATGCTTCCCTATGCTTTACCAGACCTCTCTGTGCTTTTACAATGCTTCCCTATGCTTTACCAGACCTCTCTGTGCTTTACAATGCTTCCCTATGCTTTACCAGACCTCTCTGTGCTTTACAATGCTTCCCTATGCTTTACCAGACCTCTCTGTGCTTTACAATGCTTCCCTATGCTTTACCAGACCTCTCTGTGCTTTACAATGCTTCCCTATGCTTTACCAGACCTCTCTGTGCTTTACAATGCTTCCCTATGCTTTACCAGACCTCTCTGTGCTTTACAATGCTTCCCTATGCTTTACCAGACCTCTCTGTGCTTTACAATGCTTCCCTATGCTTTACCAGACCTCTCTGTGCTTTACAATGCTTCCCTATGCTTTACCAGACCTCTCTGTGCTTTACAATGCTTCCCTATGCTTTACCAGACCTCTCTGTGCTTTACAATGCTTCCCTATGCTTTACCAGACCTCTCTGTGCTTTTACAATGCTTCCCTATGCTTTACCAGACCTCTCTGTGCTTTACAATGCTTCCCTATGCTTTACCAGACCTCTCTGTGCTTTACAATGCTTCCCTATGCTTTACCAGACCTCTCTGTGCTTTACAATGCTTCCCTATGCTTTTACCAGACCTCTCTGTGCTTTACAATGCTTCCCTATGCTTTACCAGACCTCTCTGTGCTTTACAATGCTTCCCTATGCTTTACCAGACCTCTCTGTGCTTTACAATGCTTCCCTATGCTTTACCAGACCTCTCTGTGCTTTACAATGCTTCCCTATGCTTTACCAGACCTCTCTGTGCTTTACAATGCTTCCCTATGCTTTACCAGACCTCTCTGTGCTTTACAATGCTTCCCTATGCTTTACCAGACCTCTCTGTGCTTTACAATGCTTCCCTATGCTTTACCAGACCTCTCTGTGCTTTACAATGCTTCCCTATGCTTTACCAGACCTCTCTGTGCTTTACAATGCTTCCCTATGCTTTACCAGACCTCTCTGTGCTTTACAATGCTTCCCTATGCTTTACCAGACCTCTCTGTGCTTTACAATGCTTCCCTATGCTTTACCAGACCTCTCTGTGCTTTACAATGCTTCCCTATGCTTTACCAGACCTCTCTGTGCTTTTACAATGCTTCCCTATGCTTTACCAGACCTCTCTGTGCTTTACAATGCTTCCCTATGCTTTACCAGACCTCTCTGTGCTTTTACAATGCTTCCCTATGCTTTACCAGACCTCTCTGTGCTTTACAATGCTTCCCTATGCTTTACCAGACCTCTCTGTGCTTTTACAATGCTTCCCTATGCTTTACCAGACCTCTCTGTGCTTTACAATGCTTCCCTATGCTTTACCAGACCTCTCTGTGCTTTACAATGCTTCCCTATGCTTTACCAGACCTCTCTGTGCTTTACAATGCTTCCCTATGCTTTACCAGACCTCTCTGTGCTTTACAATGCTTCCCTATGCTTTACCAGACCTCTCTGTGCTTTTACAATGCTTCCCTATGCTTTACCAGACCTCTCTGTGCTTTACAATGCTTCCCTATGCTTTACCAGACCTCTCTGTGCTTTACAATGCTTCCCTATGCTTTACCAGACCTCTCTGTGCTTTTACAATGCTTCCCTATGCTTTACCAGACCTCTCTGTGCTTTTACAATGCTTCCCTATGCTTTACCAGACCTCTCTGTGCTTTACAATGCTTCCCTATGCTTTACCAGACCTCTCTGTGCTTTACAATGCTTCCCTATGCTTTACCAGACCTCTCTGTGCTTTACAATGCTTCCCTATGCTTTACCAGACCTCTCTGTGCTTTACAATGCTTCCCTATGCTTTTACCAGACCTCTCTGTGCTTTACAATGCTTCCCTATGCTTTACCAGACCTCTCTGTGCTTTTACAATGCTTCCCTATGCTTTACCAGACCTCTCTGTGCTTTACAATGCTTCCCTATGCTTTTACCAGACCTCTCTGTGCTTTACAATGCTTCCTATGCTTTACCAGACCTCTCTGTGCTTTACAATGCTTCCTATGCTTTACCAGACCTCTCTGTGCTTTACAATGCTTCCCTATGCTTTACCAGACCTCTCTGTGCTTTACAATGCTTCCCTATGCTTTACCAGACCTCTCTGTGCTTTACAATGCTTCCCTATGCTTTACCAGACCTCTCTGTGCTTTACAATGCTTCCCTATGCTTTACCAGACCTCTCTGTGCTTTACAATGCTTCCCTATGCTTTACCATACCTCTCTGTGCTTTACAATGCTTCCCTATGCTTTACCAGACCTCTCTGTGCTTTACAATGCTTCCCTATGCTTTACTATACCTCTCTGTGCTTTACAATGCTTCCCTATGCTTTACCAGACCTCTCTGCGCTTTACCTCAGTAGTACAGCGGTTATACATATACACACTCTAATTAAAATACAGTTCTGTAATTGTAGGGGATTACCACAAGGGGGCCTCGAAGTCCCTTCCTTCACTGACAGAATTGCTGGCAGAATTTACAGAGCTGTTCTCTTGTGGGACTCATTATTAACGATATATCCATGCATTTCTTTATTAGCTTGATCAAACTTTCCCATAGATAAATCCCAGAAGTTATGCAATTGCTTCTAAAATATATTACAGTCAGAAATGGGGTTCGTTTACAGTGCATTATTTATAAAAATGTTTTACTTTTGATTTCTGGATTCGTTTTCAAAACAGCTACTTCTGCTGGACAGAGTATAATAGTTTTCAAGCCCCGAGAGGTATGAGGAAAACAAAAAGGCAATTTGTATAAAAAACGATTTTTTTTTCAAGGTGCGACATTAATGACCTGTCCATGGTGCTGAACGTTGGCGCTGTCAGTGTGGGTGGTGAGATGTTTTTTTCTGGTGTTCCCTACGCTAGTCTCCTCACTAATCATGCAGTTTATTGTAAAAACGTTATCCTCATTTATTTCTGTAATACGCAATACGCTACTCTAAAGTGCCAGTGCAGCTCAGAGGTAGCCGGGAGAGTTCTTGAAAGAAAAACAGACTGTCGTTCTCGGAAGTGGGATGCTCCGCGTTGCTGTACAGTTTCTGCTTATGCTCGCATTGTTGCAGGGAGGAGAGAGAGAGAGAGAGAGAGAGAGAGAGAGAGAGAGAGAGAGAGAGAGAGAGAGAGAGAGAGAGTTGCTGTGTTCTGTGCCTATAGGACGTTCAAACACCGGCTGTGGATTGTAGCAAGCGTTAAGAGAAACGCCGGGGCAGGCGCATCGTGCTGATCTTTAACTAAAACACCGCGTTAGGGATTTTTTTAAATGCTTGTTTTCACAATTCCTGCTTTGATTTATGTATTTTTTTTTTTGATGATGCTGGTCTAATGGCGAGTCGGGTACAGAAATCTCAGTCACTGAATTGAACTCTCAAATTTGACTTGGGGACCCTTTGGTAATATTCTATCCGGCGGCTAGCAAGCGAAACCCGGCGGAGGACTGGGGAGAGCGGGGGAAAGGTAAGATCAAGCACTTTTACTATAAATATTTCATAAAATCTTTACAGCTCACAGTCACTGAGATTATTATCCCCTCTTTGCTATCCCGTTCGTTTCCCCGATACCAACACCGGCCTGGTTTAAGCGACTGGGCTAGACTGCAGTCATTTGAATAATGTGTACATTTTTAAACATCACCTCTATTTGCCTTTATCGGTTTAAGTTGAATCCACAGTGTTTCAAATACGCTTTGATAAAGGTAAATGCCGCATTTGTCTGCATATATTTTTCCACCAAAAATTGGGGCTCGGAGATTTGAAACCTGGCCTCTCACTATACATTATCTCAATTTAAATGGCATCTTGCTTGAACGAAAGTCTTAATACCGAACGAATATCAAGCGAATATTGTGTTTAAATGTTCAGAAGACCTGACACGTTCCTTTTAAATACAACGCTAGCGGCTTCTGAGGAAGCGACTGATTCTCAGGCTAGTTCCTGCCTGGCAATAAATATCACACAGCGTCTCTTTTGTCACTATCTCTGTGTAATGCAGCCTTGTCGAGAATGACATAGCAAAGGAATTGGGCAGGCTACATATACTACGCGTAGGTGGTGTTGTAGCTGTCTAGTTCACGTTGCGTTTGTAATTTGCATCACTAATACTGTACAATGGGACCGTGCGGGTCTGTGTATACATGTGTTCGGCAATCAAGATGTGGCAAACGGCAAAATTCTGTAAAACTACAATAAGACGCTATTGGCGTTTGAGCTGCTGGGGCATTTAACCGGAGGTGGGGTTCCACGGTAGGGGAGCAGACGCTTTGCTAGTATTGGTGCCTCAGGATAGCGTTGTATGTCGTTTTAAGGTGAAAGGCAAAGCAATGACACTCTCTCTCTGCGTGCGTGTGTGTATGTGTGTGTGTGTGTGGGGGTTGAAATAACGTGTGTGTGTGTGTGTGTGCGTGTGTTTTAACCCCTAATGCCCAGAAAGCGAATGTCTTCTCCGATTTAAGTTTACTTCGCCTCTTTATCATTGACGCTCCTATGCCGTTTTTTTTAGACACATATGCTCAACCCCCACCCCACACACTTTCACAGATGTTGAACAGTAAGCGTTTCCTATTGGATGCTGCACCGGACATTGAGCGCGAGGTACATCTTTACATATTTTATTTACTATTTCCAACTCATCAAACAAAACTCCACACAGGGTGAAAGTCGACAACAAACTACATATTTTGACACTTTTTTTTTTTCGAAAGCATATTTAGTTCTTAAAAACGTGTTTTACAATGCGGGGACGTGACTACAACGTCGTTTTTATCAGGAGTTACTATCTTTGTGGGGGCATTTTCTCCAATTTTGTCTGCACTTTGACAGTAATACCTTTTGGTTGTCACAGAATGTGGGGTTGCTTTTACGATGAGAAACAATGCTATGAAATGAGTTCTGGAGAAAATGATTCCTCTTGTTCACTTCAAAAGGACTTTTTTTTTTTTTGCTGGTTCGCTTCAACATTTATTTGAAGTGACCGTGCTTTCACTTAAACAAACTCAGCCCCTTTGCCCAAACGGACTGAGACCACCCTCTTGAGAAAGACTAAGTTCGGTTCGATTAAAACGAACTCTGAAAGGGACAATGACAAACGCATTGCTTCCAAAACGACAGAACCTCACTCATCGAGAAAAAAAAATGACCCCAAACGAACCAAGTGTGAGGCGCCCTTATTTACCGCAGAAATCCCACATTAGCGCACAGTCACCGCGCCAGTTGTTCTATTTCAAACCCGATAATCTTGTTTGGGGGATTAGCTGATCTTTGAGGATTTGTAAATCTTATATACAACTAATGGGGTCGGAAGGTAAACTTTAAGAAGCATTGCGTTTTGTGTTTTGGTTTTTTTTGGTGCTGTTTTAAGGATGGGGAGATCAGGTCACTTGATTATGTATCGCTGTGTTCCCTCATCTGAAGGAGATCTCTTTGAATAGGTGTTTGCATAACCCTGCAAATAAGGAGTCGCAGGTCAAATGGTCTTGATGGCAGCATGGTAAAAATAAAGCCACAAATGGGTGCAGCTTACTTTTAAGAACTTGACCGACATCCTGCTAAATTCCCCATAACGCTGCTGATAATGGTTCGCTGGGCTATTTAGCAGCAGTTGAATTAGCAATCTGTGTTTTTAAACTAAATGGCATTATGAATAGTGTTCTAATACTGGGGTTTGTTTTAGGTCCCCAGTGGCTTTATAACCATCAGAGATTATCACTTCTCCCCCGATTATTGCAGTTGAAGTTTTTCAAGGTTTCAGGGTTCTGGCTAAGGCACACTGACAGTTGTTAGCTATCTTAAATATGCTGTGCATTTATTCAAACGGAGTCATCAGCACTTTTCGACATTTGATATCATAAGCTGATTGGGCTGTACGTTCAGTGCCACGTGAATTGAGAGAATTGCATCTAGCTTTAAGCACAGAGTATACAATGTGCAATCAGCTATAGCAATATGTACAGAACACGTCTGGATTTATAAGCATTACTAGTCATTAAAGGATCTTGCATGCATTCGTGCTGTGCATTTCTTCCAAGCATCCATCTATAAGCAACTGTTGCAATCAATGCACACAGTTTAAAGGCTAAATGCAGAGCATGACTAAGCATATATGTTTGCTGTGCATAGTCGAGTTTTCAAACGACTTCGTAAACAATGCAATAATAATAATAATAATAATAATAATAATAATAATAATAATAATAATAATAATAATAATAATAATAATAATTACAGCTCGACAGCCAATGAAACATGAAGAAACATGCTGTGGAACAAACATGCACATATGCATGGTAAATATGTAACATTTTTCAAACCCTCCCCTTAGAAAGCTCAACTGTTCTCATGGTACCATCTGCGTTTCCGCCTTGTTGAAAGACGAGCGAATGAAAGCTCGCCCAGGCTGTTTTTCCCATCTCTGAGCGGAGAGGTGATGAGATGTGGAGTAATGCAGCCTGGCATTCATCTTCCCTCAGGTTTGTTCTGCAGTTTGTACTCAACAGGGCTGCACTTAATAACCCAGAGGTGACAATGGAACGCAAGCAAAGAGCTTCACAATAAGGTCACGCAGGCTATTTCTGGGGCTCCTCTTTTGTTCTCCCCAAATCCCTATTCCACCTCAATGCAAACATCAGAGCATATTCACAGCCCAAAGCCACAATTGTGTTTATTTTGCCCTAATGGACACTGAAATAAGTAACACCAGACTAGACACAAAGCCCTATATCATAACAGCCTTTGTTACTTCCACTCTATTATAAATTATTATATATTTATAATAACTATATGTAGTTTGAAATGTCCTAATATAATAGCTTTTTAAAAAATCAATTATTCACATTTTTGTTTACTTACATTACCTTTTTCTTTAAGATTTTGCTCCTTTTGGTACACAGCCTTTTCCATTTTTTTAAATTGATTATATATATATATATATATATATATATATATATATATATATATATATATATATATATATATATATATATCCTCTCATTAGAATTACCAACATGATCACTTATTATTGCTTTTAAATGTTATTTTTAACTTAGGTATAGGGGTGTAATGATTTATCATGGATCGATGAATCGTGATACTTTCTTTCCATGATATATGATATATGATATCTTAATAGAGGTATGTATTGTTTGTATAGTGATACAAGCCCAAAAGCACATCATCGCTCATTGTAGTTCACCAAATGGTTCTTGAAAGAATAAGGATGTTTTATAGCTGGTATAAATACATACTCTCTTTAACTCGTTTGCTTTTGTCTTTTGACAAAATATTCCATCATTAAATTATCACTTGATCTTGGTAAGTATCATACAAGTAGCCCATCACATGAAGTTTGATGTATATAGTATATCGACCTGCATATCGTACCAATTGGAATTGGAATTGATTAAAAGGTAAGGGGAATTAGAATTTGGAATTGGGAATTGATTTTAGAAAGGAATTGGAAATGGAATTGGAGTCGGAATTGGTTACAATGGAATTGGAATTGGAATTGAAAAAAATGGAATTGGAATCGGAATTGATTTAAATGGAATTGGAATTGATTAAAATGGAATTGGAATCGGAATTGATTACAGTGGAATTGGAACTGATTAAAATTGAATTGGAATTATAATTGAAAAAAAAGCAATTGACCCCAACCCATAAAGGTCCCTGATTTTTACATAAACAAATGATATTACATAAACGATTCAATCTCGATTTCAAATGTTCAGTCGTCTTCCCTATCCCGCTCTTTGAACCCAGGAATGAGGAAAAGTAACACTTCCTTGTTTTATATAATTTAGTGGAGTGGGAACGTAAACAAGCCACAGAGATTTTAAAGGTAACAGCTGGCAAATGAACGAAAGAAGGCTGGCGTCTTGCCATTCTCCTGCTCCAGGCTCCAGGGAAGAGCAAACCTGGATGTATTTGGGTCAGGAAGGACCGGGTACGGTTACTGTCAGCATTCTCACAGGGCCCCTTTGGAAACCCCAATCGAAGATATGCTGGAGGGTTGTGTGTGAGCGTACTATAAAAACTGGTTTTACAATAAATGTCAGTAATTCAAATTGAATTGCATATGAGCAAACATACAGTGTGTCCTGTACAATGCAAATAAAGTAAGCATCAATTGAGTGTGTGCTAGGACACACACCTGAATATTCAACAAATACACCTGGAAATCCATTCATGTTACACATAAAAGGCTGTTTTAAAAAAGCATGTGCAAAGTAAACCTGTGGATAAATGAGGTCTGAAACATCTAACATGCATTCTACTGTGCAGAATAGCGTTTTTCTCCTATCTTTTGCATTTTCTTTATTTTTGCTGTAATGTGGTAGGAATTACAATTTCTAAAAATGACAGAATATTTGTTTGAATTTTGAAATGTAAACCAAGTTGCAGACAAGCCCGGTTAAGATGTTCGCTGGTGGTGTGCGCGGTCGCCAATTTGTGCCTAGCCTCTGCCCTGTTACATATACCATGGTAAAAATATAGCAAGTGCAGTAAAGCACAGGGTTAACCACAGCTAGTATGGTAAAGCATTATAACATCTGTGGTTGACTATAGGAAAGAGGAGCTATAGGAAAGCAAGGGAAACATGTGCAAGCATATAATACAGACTCTCAACTCTTATACTGTACTGTGTCTCCACAGTCACCTGTCACACAGTAGGCTTCAGCAGCAATAAGCTGTTAAGTCTGCTGGACACAGTGAGTCGGGAGCCTGTGTCCACATGGCAGAGTCTGTCGAATTCCAGTGGACACATCATTAATTCTGAGTAATTGGCCATGAACTGAGAACGTGGTAGTGTGTTTGCGTGCGCTAGCTAGAGAGGGAGAGGGAGGGGAGAAGGGAGAGGGAGAGGGAGGGGAGAGGGGAGGGGAAGAGAGAGAAGGAGAGGGAGGGGGAGAGGTAGAGGGAAGGGAGATAGGCAGAGAGGGAGAGAGAGAAGGGAGAGGAGATGGGAGGGAGGGGAGAGGGAGAGGAGAGGGAGGGAGGGAGAGGGAGAAGGAAGAGAGAGGGGAAAAGGGGTGAGGGAGAGGGAGAGGGAAGAGGGGCGAGGGAGAGGGCACTAAAAGCACTAAAAGCTTGACAGGGATTAAAATAGAACCCTTTTTTTAATTCTTTAAACATTTAGCTGGCCTGTATAATGGCCTGCAGAGAGTAAAGCAGAGTGGCAACATGTTACACACAATCAGCACTGCTACAAGGGTAAAGATGTTTGAAGCAAAGGCTGGCATTTTTCAGCATTATACTAGAGGCCTTTTCTAACTCTCCCCAATCCTCAATAAGCATGCCATTTGGCGAATTTGACAGCGGTATTAAAATGCCATTTTTCAGTTTATGTCAGTTTTACGTTAAGTATGTGGAAAACTACAAAGCGGTGTGTAATTCAATATGTTAACGTAACATTATTCAGCAGGTTTCATTCGAACTTAAGAAGCAAAATGTGTTCATTCTACAGGGTGATGCAAAACTTTTAGCCAAGAGCTTTCTGTATCGGACTCTGTAGGTGAGCGCAGGCGGAGCTCCATGGCGAACGCAAGCACAGACCTGGACAACGCGGGGGCGCAGCGGCAGTTCAACAACAATAACCGTCCCGCCAGCACCCCGGAACAGGCCTGGGACGTGGAGAGCACCACGGCCAGGCTCTTTGAGTGCTCCCGGATCAGAGCACTAGCAGGTTGGCTGAATCTCTTATTCACTGCAATGCTTAACCCGCTGTCACACAATGTATGTTCCCCCAGAATGTTTCCAGCTAGGAACCAATATTTCGGAATATTGGTTCCCCTTCGTAATATATGTGTACCCCCTTATTTTATTGTAACACAGTAATCTTACTTTGCATATAAGTCTATATCCATGCATTTTCAACTAAAACCCTAACCTAAACTTGTACCATCCAGTCCCCTCTGACAGGTCCAGTCTCACCGACAATAATACATGAGAACAGCCTGCAAACTCCCGTTTACCAGCATTATAAATGCAGAATTTGCATAAAATTGGATGAATAACAAGCGTGCATGAAGGGGGGAAGCAGTGTTTGCTGGTGGGAACAAATATCCGGGGTTACAAAGGGAACGGTCCAAAAATTAAAATGCTCTATGAATCTCCTTCCTCTTCAATCGGTGTGACACTCTCTCTCTCTCTCTCATCCTGTGTGTTCTCGTGTCAGATGAGCGCGATGCTGTTCAGAAGAAGACCTTCACCAAATGGGTGAACTCTCACTTGGCGCGAGTCGCCTGTCGAATCGCTGACCTCTACAACGACCTCCGGGATGGATACATGCTGACCAGGCTGCTGGAGGTGCTGTCTGGGGAACAGCTGGTGAGTCCGGCCTCTATCTCCCCCCCCGTCTCCCTCTCTCCCCCTGCCTCTCTCACTCCAGCCCTGCATCCCTACCTCCCCCTCTCTCCCTTCCTGCCTGTCTCCTTACCATTCCTCGCTAAGACTGCCCCTCCTTTTCCTCCATCCTTGCCTTCCCCCTCTTGCTTCCCTACCTCCTTCTCCTCTCTGCCTCCCTCCCTTATTCTCTTCTTCCCCTGCCTCTACCTCCCTATAACCCTCTCTCATTCCCTCCCTCTCTCTTCCTCTGTCCCTCCTTCCCTCCCCTCCCCTCCTCCCTCCCTCTATCTCTCCCTTCCTGCCTCATTGACTCCCTCTCTACCTCCCAGTTGCTCACTCCACCTCACTCTTGTTTAAGCCCAAGCCCACGCGAGGTCGCATGCGGATCCACTGCCTGGAGAACGTGGACAAGGCTCTGACATTCCTCAAGGAGCAACGCGTCCACCTGGAGAACGTGGGATCCCACGACATCGTCGACGGCAACCATCGCCTCTCGCTGGGCCTGATCTGGACCATCATCCTCCGCTTCCAGGTACTACTCTCGCTCACACCCCCTGTCACTCAAACTCTAAAAAACACATTACATATTACAGGAGGCTTGGGGGTCCAGTGGTTAGAGAAAGGGGCTTGTTACCAGGAGGTTCAATCCCAGCTCAGCCACTGACTCACTGTATGTGACCCTGAGCAAGTCACTCCTCCTTGTGCTCCGTCCTTCAGATGAGACGCAAAACAAGCGAGGTCCTTTTGGAAGTGACTCTGCAGCAGCAGTTGTGATGCATAGTTTACCCCTTAGTCTCTGTAAGCTGCTGTGGATAAAAGCATCAGCCAAATCACTAATTAATAATAATAATAATAATAATAATAATAATAATAATAATAATATATATATATATATATATATATATATATATATATATATATATATATATATATATATATATATATGAACATAATTGTTCTTTTATTTAACATCATGTAATCAAAGAAACTGCAAAATGATAGTAGTACAGTATTTCATGTTAGATTTCGAAATGTCATTTTTTTCAATGTTGTCAGTTTTTCATTTAGTATATGGAAAACTACAACGGGGTATTGTAATTCAATATCTTAACGTTACATTATTCAGCAGGTTTCATTCGACTTCATGAAGAAAAATGAGCTCTAAAGGGCGATGCAAAACTTTTGGCCATAGCTGTATATCCGACTGTATATCTATTTTTGTAATCCATTTATAAACGGGCCTCACATTTTAAGGAAGTCATTTAAATTTCCTTTATCTGCCTGGTAGGGCCTCTCCAGCTGTAATGCATGCAGCCTTAGATATTTATGTGAAAGGTGGACATTTCATTTCCTTTCCAGTATTTAAGGATTGTGAGTCTTCTATTTTGCACGCGAGTGAAGGTGAAACTAGCAGGTGATTGGAGATGTGATGCTATTGATGGTTTGTAGGACTCTGCTCAGTCAGCATTTTATCAGGACCGGCTACAGTAGCAATATCTAGGGGAAAGAAAACACCACAGAAAAAGCTTTTGTAAAGGATACAGCTGAGCCTGACACTATTATACATTGTGAGATAAAACCTTGGCTACCAAGAAAAACATCCCTGAATAAATGCAATGTTCAAATAGTCTGGGATGGTGCTGCTAAATATCTCAACCAGTTATTTTACATTTAAATAAGTTGTAAACATTTGCATATGATAGCAAGCATGTTTACTTTATAGATAATGTATTTTCAACCGGGCATTAATAGTTAAAGATATCACAACCTGAAATGGTTAAACAGGTCAGAGGGCGAGACCAGTTGTGATTATGAACTGCAGGAGGATGGTGTAGTGTAACCTCTGTAAATTATAAAGCTGTAAACTGCTGTAGTATATACAGCACAGATGGCAACGTCAATGACTACTACAACCTAAAATGGTAACACTAAAATAATGGTCGCAAATTCATAATGAATTCCAGCTGAATACCACAGGACTACGGGATTGTGGGAAGTGTTCATTCACGCATGAATGCATGCCTTATACATGTGATCAATATCGTTTGTTACAAAGATATATGGAATGAACGCTGGTGATTAAACCCACATGATTGAACAGGGGGCTGAATTCAAAATGAATTGCTTCAGAACTCAGAGGAAGTGCAGAAGATATTCCTGTGTTATTCCTGTGGGATTCACTCGGAATTCATTATGAATTTGTGGCCATTATTTTAATATGTTACCTTAAAACAGTAATAAAGTCCACCCAATTGTACATAGCAAGGCTGTAACTGCATCACAATGTTCTATTAATTGGGACTGGATATTGAATTAGAGCAGAGAAGCCAGAGCTAATGTAAGGGCAAGCTTGAGAGTATCTCTTTGTTGCTCATTCCAGATTCAGGTGATTAAGATCGAGACTGAAGACAACCGGGAGACACGTTCAGCCAAGGATGCACTGCTTCTCTGGTGTCAGATGAAGACCGCTGGGTATGTTTATTATTGAACCATCTCCATACTCTTGCTATTGCAAACCTCGGCAAACCTCTGCATATGCATAGTAAATCGATAGCTGACACTATGCCCTTCAAACAAAACTACTTACAAAATGATGCACTGCACAAAATGAATGTCTTTCAGAGGGACCACTCTCCACTGTAGTATCTACCAATCCAATGGGTTCCAATAATTCTTCTGTGTACGTGCGTTCCTCTATGAATTCACTGGCGTGGTATAAAACAATTCTTGTATGATGTATTTGCATGATTTTACCCAGTTCTTCCATCTTGTGCAATGAACGAAAAGCCCAGTAAGAGAAGCGTTGACTGACAGTGTGTCTCTTTGAATCCTTTGCCAGCTACCCTGAAGTGAGCATTCAAAACTTCACAACCAGCTGGCGAGACGGGCTTGCCTTCAATGCTCTGATCCATAAACACAGGTAACCCCATAAAACCATCCACCTGGCCATCCACCTGTCTGAAAGTCAGACTACCTATTCAAAAAGGTATTATTAGGAACCATTAGGAAATACAGTTGCAGCACCAGGAGGAAATGTTATGGACAGCAGATGAACTGTAAGGTCTAAAGCAGCTAGCAGCTAGCAGTTAGCTGGACTTGATTGGTCTCATTCTGAAGATTTTTTAACGCTTTTGCAGGCTGAGCAAGCCTGAATACACATTTCTAATATGTTTCACTTCTTTTCATTTTAGACTTTTTCTTGCCATTTCATACATACCATTTTATAAAATCTAATTCAAATGTATTTTTATTTAACCCTGGAGATATACATCTCCTCTGCAAGGGGGTCCTGGGAACAGAAGACATCAAGAAATAATATCATAAAACCAAAGTCAAAAAGAGAGAAACCATTCAGACAGGACAGCAACACTTAAAGCAATCATAAAAAAAACAGTACAGAATAAAAGCATCAAAATGCTTCAGTCATCGCATTATTTATACTTCCAGCAATGATCCTTCTGTATCAGGAGGCGGGGTTAATTGGAGAGCTTGTGCTGCAGCCAATCGAGATCTCAGACAGCTTCGACTGAACCAATCACAACCATGGAAATGCATGCAACGCTGTTTTAAAATGCACGTGGTTTCTGCTCTTACTGTTTTAGGCCAGATCTGATTGAATTCAGCAAGCTGACCAAATCCAACGCCACCCACAATCTCCAGCAGGCCTTCAACAGTGCAGAGCAGCACCTCGGACTGACCAAACTTCTTGATCCAGAAGGTGGGCTTTATAACAATCCTGATCCTAGCCTTTTCATTAGCGCCAATGACTTCCATTCTATGTAACCCTTCCCTGCTTCTCCACTCCCTGCAGACGTCAATACGGAGAATCCAGATGAAAAGTCTATCATCACCTACGTCGTGTCCTTTTACCATTACTTCTCCAAAATGAAAGCTCTGGCTGTCGAAGGGAAGAGGGTGGGAAAGGTAAGAGTCCTTTTAAAGGAGCAACGGATTTCTTTTGAGCTGGAATCCTTATTATAGAACAAAAAGTTACCAAAATGACCCCATCAAATATAATCTGAAGGTGAGTTAAAACGGGCAAAGAAATTGGATCTAGGAAACGTCTCTGAAACGTCATGTCTGAGTCATGTTGGAGTCAGTGATCAAAAAAGAAGAGGCTAAGCTAACCATTTTGGGTTTCATGGTAGGTGCTAAGGGTGTACAGAGATTCTGCCAATTATTAAATGAGTCACTTTATATAATATATTGGAATATGCCTTGGCTTTAACCCTTGGTTAAAATTATCGTGTAGGGCTCACATTTTTCTGTACAAAAGCCAAACCCGTTACTGTAAACATGCATATAAAACAAAGCTTCTGTAATTAAAATGCATACCCGGGATGATATAGGATTGATGAATAAAAAGACGAACGGAGCCTGTGGTTTTGGTACACTGAAGGGGTTTGATGTTTCAGTGAATTTGATCACTGATGCCCCCCATCCCACCCCCACAGGTCCTGGATAAGGCACTGGAGACGGAGAAGATTATCGAGCGGTATGAAGTGCTGGCCTCTGAACTGCTGGAGTGGATCGAGAAGACCATCGGCATTATCAGCAACCAGAAATTCGCAAACTCCCTGGTCGGGGTACAGCAGCAACTGCAGGCTTTCACCACCTACTGTACCATTGAGAAGCCCATCAAGTAAGCCATGACCTGCCAACATGAACAGCAATCCTCTGAGGAGATGGGCTCCATCATGTTAATGGGGATAAACAATGGGACACGCATGCCAATCGTTCTTAGTTCTAAATGAATGTTCTATCAGTCTAATGTTCTAACCCACACAAGAAAAGGTTTCAGTATCATCAGCCAATCGGCTTCCAGCTCTAGCGGGCCTCAAATAGACAGGAGATACCCACTGGAACATCACTGCATTAACTGTGAATCAAACTTAAAATCAATCCTTGCAACTGCTGGCTTTTTTTTATTTTGACTTGCTGTATTGAAAGCTCAGTTGACATATACTTGTCTCCTATTATCAGTCATTTGTATTTATTGTTAAGCATTAAAGACAGATCTAATATATGATATTTTTTAAGGGAAAGATTATAGAAGTGATTTGTTTTGGGTTAAAAAAACATATCTGAATGTAAACATGCTTACGTTTGATTGCAAAGTAATTCATCATGTCTTTTATATTGCTCACCTGTCATAATGCTGAACAGCATACTGAAGATTGAAGTTGGTTAGAGATGGCGCTCACAATATGAAATGGAGACAAAGTAGTCAAAATGACCTCAGAAAGTGCACAAGTGGGTGTACGTAGGATTCGATGGTCATGGAAAAAAATAAGAATGTGACCAATTCTGCAGTAGTTCCATTAAAGGTTAAACTAACTAACTAAAAATATTATTTATGTCCATCAACTTACATGCCCTTTTCCTTTTCCAAATATGAAATCCTCCGTGCTTGAGTTTAGCTCTGTTTCTCTCTTTAACAAAGACAAGCATCTGCTCCTTGATAGAGATGAAATGTGAAACATCTGGATCACATCTGGGTTTGGCCTCACAAACAGCTGCGGGGTGAAGAGAGCTTCTCTCGAACAGTCAGAATAATTTTCTCCTGCTTATTCAAAGGGCTGAAGCTCAGCCACGTGCATGGAAACAAGCCACTTATAATTACAGGCTGTTATGCGTTTAATGCCCAGCAGGTGGCGACAGGGTATATACCATCCATAGATATCTAAAAGCTGTTACATGGAAACCTTTCCTGGAATTTAATGCAATGTTTTATGCTTGACTCAAATTCTTTGTTAAGAACCTGAAACAATGATCTGTTAGATTTTTGGAGATGTGAGCTACTGTTTATAACCTGAAACAGCTATTGGAGTTCCTAAAGCTGATTGTAGACAGACAGATGCCCTGTCCCAATCGCTGTGTCTCATACAGGTTACACGATCATCGACTTTTAAAATACACTGCTTTGATCTGGTGATAGACTTAAGAGTTGTGTTGTCGGCTGTTTTTTTTTTTAATGTTCACGTACAGATGCGCAACTATTAAACACACAACAGTGTTGAATTTAGAAATGCTGAAAGAACGTTTGTCCTTGAATTGAAGTTTCTTGTAGTATTTCTAGAGGCTCCGCCCGTCGCCTCGTCTTTGCTAAGCAAGCCTGTCTGTGTTTTCTGCCTTCAGATTTCAGGAGAAGGGAAACCTGGAGGTCCTCCTGTTCACCATCCAAAGCAAACTGAGAGCGAACAACCAGAAACTGTACGTGCCTCATGAGGGGAAGCTCATCTCCGAGATTAACAAGGTGTGTGGCTGGATTGAGAAATACGCACGTGCTGTACAGTGGACAGCAAAACACAATATCCTCATTTAATTAAAGAATCTGATGCCTTCACTCAAGTGGAATAACACACATTTAACCCAAGCTAGTTGTATTTGAAGGCTTTTTGTATATCCGATTATAAATATCGGACACTGGTGTTACGTGTCAGGAATTTCCTGACTCTGTGTGTGTGTGTAATTGTGTAACGGGTCTGTGTTTAACCCTGTCTTGCCCAGGCCTGGGAACGCCTGGAGAAGGCGGAGCATGAGAGGGGCGTGGCTCTGAGGACAGAGCTGATTCGCCAGGAGAAGCTGGAACTCCTGGCTCAGCGCTTTGATCACAAAGCCACTATGAGGGAGGCGTGGCTGAATGAGAACCAGAGACTCGTCTCACAGGTATGAGGACGATCTAACGGGTGTTGATTAACTTCTAGTTACGATTAACTAGAATATGTAGCTGTCAAAACTTACTAAATGGTCTTTAGCGGTTCGATTTGCCTGGTGATTTTTTAAACGAGTTACGCTTTTGTTTAATTATTTAATACATTTACTTATAA
This sequence comes from Acipenser oxyrinchus oxyrinchus, assembly GCA_030684275.1. NCBI lineage: Eukaryota > Metazoa > Chordata > Actinopteri > Acipenseriformes > Acipenseridae > Acipenser > Acipenser oxyrinchus. Next base: position 4,165,199 of record CM060302.1, on the reverse strand, counting down.
CTAAATGAGATAATGGTGAAAATGACACATGTTGTCAATGCACAGCTCCATCCTCAAAAAGCACAAAATTGCGGGCTGAAATTGCCTTCAAACTGGCATTCCAACGTCTGTCTTTTTTAAAATCCAGGACAACTTTGGTTACGACCTGCCGGGCGGTGGAGGCGGCGATGAAGAAACACGGCCATCGAGGCGACATCTCATCGTGACGAGGAGCGCATCGCCGTGGTCGTGGAGCTGTCGGGGGAGATGGAGTCCGAGAGCTACTATGACGTCCGGCGCATCGCTGCTCAGAAGGACAACATCCTGCGGCAGTGGAGCCTGCTGAAGGAGCTGGTGACCGGGCGCCGGGCTCGCCTGGAGAGGAACCTCACCCTGCAGAACACCTTCCAGGAGATGGTCTACATGATCGACTGGATGGAGGAGATACAGGTCAGAGGGGGCTGTGTGTGTGTGTGTGTGTGTGACACACTGAGGAAGGCGTCTAACCGCAATGCGTCTGTGCTTGCGTGTTTAAAAACTAATTAATTAAAGGGTACATAAGGACGTTTTTATTTTATTGTGTTACATGTTTCCATGTGTTGCTGCAACTGTAATTATTATTATTATTTTTTACATTTTACCACTTTTTTAAAACTTTTAAATTACATTCCCTGTCTCAAGATGGCTTCCCATGTACCCGCATGGACCTCTCAGAACTACATTTCCCATCATCCTCCTGCTCACTGGTAAATCCATCTCAGTTACATATGTGAGCAGGAGGATGATGGGAAATCCTGGTATCTAATTATTGGTCTTCTTGTTCAATCTCCCTTCAATGGTGTTGCTGTAATCAGGCAAGGTGAGCTGTGGCAAAAGATACCAGGATGCAGCAAGCTTCTGTATAATGTCTCGTTTGTTTGTTTGTGTGATTCTTTCTTTCTTTCTTTCTCTTTCTTTCTTTCTTTCTTTCTCTTTTCATTTGTTGTCTTCTTTTTTCTCCTTTCATTCATTCATTCGTTTCTTCCTTTCTTTCTTTTTGTTTTTCTTTTTCTCCTTTCTTTCTTTCAATAGTTTCTTTCTTTCTCTTTCTTTCTTTCTTTCTTTCTTTCCCGCTGTGTAAATCCACTTGTTGGTTTCACACGTCACATCAAGAGTGTATTTTTCATTAAAAAAAAAAAAACTAAATAAAAAAAATAATGGCACCCGATCCTGCTGGGTGTGAGTGTGCTGATCTTTGAGGTTGCTTGCAGGTGCTGTTGCTCTCCAAGGACTTCGGAAAGCATCTGCTGGAGGTGGATGACCTGCTTCAGAAACACGGGCTGCTGGAAGCTGACATCTCCGTGCAGGCAGAGCGGGTGAAGACCCTCAACACTGCAGCTCTCAAATTCACCAGCATGGAAGGTAAAAGGCAGCTCCACTGTATAGCCATCGCAGAGCCAATTGCTGCAATACCATGGTGTTCCAGTGCATTACAGCAATGCACTGGTCAGTATGGGGAAGTGTTCTATAGCATACTATTACATTCTTACCCACTGTTCTAGAACACTGTAGTAGTACAACTATATGAACATAATTTAGATCTTTTATCTAACGTCATGCAATCAAAGAAACTACAAAATGATATCGCAAAAGTATACTGGAAGCCAGTCGTACTGTAGTATTTCATTTTAGATTTCGAAATGTCATGTTTTTTCAATTGTTGTCAGTATATGGGAAAACTACAAATCAGATCATCCTACAGGGTGATTTTGGACATAGCTGTACAGTGCAACAGAATGAGCAATGAAGTTACAGAGAGGTCCAGTAGAGGGCAGAGTTTTCCTTTATGTTTTGGGTTATGTAACTATCTCAAGGAAAGGGAACATTGTTTGTTTGCTGTTGGCGCATTAAAAGTATGAATTCATTATGAATTATCAAGAGATGATAACTGGGGCTTTTCATGGTTACACAGTAAAAGTTTGAATATAGGTTATGTGTGGAGGGCAGCACTTCAAATCAATTGCTCTAGACAGTTGTTAAAATAAGTTGTTGGGGTCTGAATCCTGTTATTGGCTGTGGAGAGCTTATGTGCTCCTGCAATATTGGGAAATGAATTGGGTGACAGTGCATCTGTCTTGAAAAACCCAAAGAATATGGCCTCCCTGCTGCAACCCACTTATCGATTAGGAGGACTGGCTATTAACTGCTTAAGACATGTGATTGATTGAATAATCTTTCATGATTAATTACAGAAAATGCCATTCCATAGTTCAATCCTTTGCTTCTTTCTTCACTTCCCATTCCCATCCCAGGTTACCAGCCCTGCGATCCCCAAGTAATCTGCAACAGGGTGAACCACGTCAGCACCTGCCTGGAAGAGCTCAAACAGCTGGCCGGAAAGAGGCGCTCGGAGCTGGAAGAATCCAGGCAGCTGTGGGCCTTCTTCCAGGAAATGGAGGAATTTGAGGCCTGGATCTGGGAGAAGACGTCCATCCTGGCCACCCAGACCTTCGGCAAGGACCTGAGCAGCGTCTTGAAGCTGCTCAACAAGCACAAAATCCTGGCCGGAGAGCTCCTAGGCCGCCGGTCCCTCCTCCAGCAGACCATGAAGAAGGGCAAGCAGATCCTGACCCAGAAATGCTTTGGGACGGGGCACATCCAGGAGAAGATCATGGAGGTGAAGGCCCAGTGGAAGAAGCTTGAAGACCACGCGGGCTTGAGGCTCCACAAGCTCCAGGAGGCCCTCAGCTTCTTCCAGTTCAACGCCGAAATGGACGACCTTTTGGCCTGGCTGCAGGACACCTACCGGCTGGTCTCCAGCGAGGACTTTGGCCACGACGAGTACTCCACCCAGTCGCTGATGAAGAAGCACAAAGGGGTGGCCGAGGAGATCGAGAAGCACCGGATCTATGTGGTAGCTCTCCGCAAGCACAAGGTCAGCTTGTCCGCGCAGTACCGGGACCTGGACGAGGTGCAGAACCGCATGGCAGAGGTGGAGCAGCTCTACACAGAGGTGGCCGAAGTGACTGTTCTGAGGCAGCAGTGGCTCCACGATGCCCTGGCGGTCTACCGCATGTTCAGCGAGGTCAACGCCTGCGAGGTCTGGATCGACGAGAAGGAGCAGTGGCTGAACAAGATGGAAATCCCAGAGAAGCTGGAAGACGTGGAGGTAGTGGCACACAGGTAAGCCAAGTTCTTGTCTTTCAGTTTTAATTACAGGGGTTGATTTGTAAAAAAAAAAAAAAGTACCGGATCTTATAATTAAGGAAGAGGGATAAAAAATTGTTATAGGCTTCATGTGCACATCTGCTTGTGGATTTGTTTTTTGCTTTTTGTCTAGCCACGTTTTAACATAAACTTCAGGTTTTAAAAATGTGACATCCTAAAATATGTCGTTACAGGACACTTTTGTCATTCAATTCATGGAACAGGAAAGCGTTTGTTTTTATTGTACAGCTAATTTTACAGTGTTCATATTGCTTGATTTCCTGTCATTTGCTTGGGAAAAGGGCTCTAACTGTTCCTAAAAGTTCACTTCCTGTGTAACTTGTATTCGGACCCCTGCAAACCCACATCGATATAACTACCTGCGGCACAGAGAGTGTTGGGGGATAGGTGGGGGCTGTAAAACTGTAACAAGTGAATTGGGCAAGGAAGAAACCATGTGATTTCAACACACTTGTCCTGGCAGAGGAATTCAAAGCATGTACAAGTGAAAATAAAGAAATTCACTTTCCTTATTTTTCCAGCAGATGTCTCTCTGTCACATAATGGTGTTTTTTTTTAAATGTTTGATCTGACCTTAATCACCCTGATACATCCGATAGCACGTTATTTAGCTCAAACAGCGTGGAACGGCCAGTTGGTATTTCAGTATAGTTTTATAACGAATCCGTTTCTCGCTGGCCAGGTTTGAGAGTCTTGACCAGGAGATGAACAGTCTGATGGAACGGATTCTGGACGTCAATCAGATCGTCCAGCAGCTTCTGGACGGCGGTCACCCGAGCTCTGCAGAGGTCAGAGGCTGCCAGGACCACCTCAACGGCAGGTAACCACCGGTCAGGGTCAATGAGAAATTTATAATGAGGATTTAATACGATAATTAAAAAAAAAAAACGACAAGGCCTGACATGTTCCGTTCACTTTCATTTGTTTTTTTTTCCGGATCCGGGAATAAATCTAGAAATTTTCTTTTTGCATGATATATAAACCTAACCCTTTTCTGATAGAATTGCGTACTTGCATATATTGTGCAAAAGTCCAATTAATGGCATCTAATAAAAGGAGACTTTACACAATACAGAGATAGTCAGGCAAATGCCTCCCAGATGGGACTGTATTAGGAATACTTTAAATCATCTGTGATTTCTTTAATATTTAATTTCTTACCTGTTTAAAAAAATCCTAGATGTTTGCTGTGTGTGATTCTCCAATGTTATTTCTGCTTAGATCATGATTTTCCATGCCTACTTACTATTTTGCTGGAAGAGATGGCAAAAAAAACGACCCGGAAACAGCAATAGAGGAGACAAATTATATGATAGATGACATAAAGATAATGATTCGATCAGGGGTTGGGATTCTATAGTGACAGTAAGGCTAGGATTAGGTTCTGGGTTGGGATTAGGACATAGCTTGGAGAGGAAAAGACACCTCCAGGTGCATTATGAGAGCTCCTACCGATCTGCCCATAAGAGCACATTGCTTGACGTTTCTCCCTGGTCTTGCAGGTGGAACCGGATTGTGGAGCTGGTGGAGGCGAAGAAGGACCACCTCAATTCCGTCGTGCGTATCCAGAACTACTTGCTGGAGTGCACTGAGATGCAGTCTCAGATCAGCGAGAAGAGGAAAGCCATCGAGACCACCCAGTACACTGGTACCGATCTGGGAGGGGTGCTGGCCCTTCAGAGGAAGCTCTCCACCATGGAGGGAACCTTGGCCATCCTGGAGCCCAAGCTGATCATTCTTCAGCAAGAGGCGGAAGAACTGGCAGCCGCCCACCCCTCCCAAGCCATGGAGATCTTGGTGCAGTTTGAGCAGATCAGCGTGGAGTGGGACGAGCTCAAGAGGACCCTGCAAGGGTGCGAAGACTCCCTCACGGTGGCCAGCAGGCTCCAGCAGTTCATCCAAGACCTGGACAACTTCTTGACCTGGCTGGTGCGCACCCAGACAGCCGTGGCTTCGGAGGAGCTCCCCAACAATCTGGAGGAAGCTGAGCGGCTCATCAACCAGCATGCCACCTTGAAGGAGGAGATCGGACGCTACGAGGAGGACTACAACCAGATCCAGGCGGTCAACAAGCTCCTGGCTGTGGAGGAGGCCGAGCTGCCCTACATCTCCCTCCAGCAGTGGCTGCAGAAGCTGGACGTAGGCTGGAACAAGCTGCTGGAGATGTGGGAGAGCCGGAGGGAGGTCCTGGTGCAGTCCCACATATTCCACCTCTTCCTCCGTGACGTCAAGCAGGCAGAGTCCTTCCTCAATAACCAGGTAAGAGGAGGAGACACAACAGAAACAGCAACACGCTTAAAGCTACTTTATATATGTAAATAGATTCTATTTCTTGGACAAAGCACTTTTTTCCCCCTGTCCGGCAACGCATAACGTACTGCATGTGAAAAATTCTGGCATGTCAGACTGGATTTACAAAATAATAATATAGATCGGTTGGCTAAGCACTGTATCAGATGTGATACAGGAATGGGCATTACAAGGTTAAAAATAAACTTTATAATTCTCTGATAATGTAATGTTGAACACATTTTAGTATAGCAAATATGATTTAAAAAAATGGTAAGATATGCCCTAGTTACATTGTGTTGCCAAAAAAAAAAAAAAAAAATGAAGTGATTTGTAGTTACATAATCTAGTTACATAAATAAGGCAGCATTTCTCACTTCAATGCTTGGGCATTACAGGGTTAAATTGCAGTCTTTCCTTGCAGCTGTACTTTACATTCAGTGCAGTTGTCGTTCTCACTCTGTAACGGTAATAAAGCTCAGAGGGGGTTTGGTTTCCACTGAAAGGGTTAAGTGCATTTCTGTGAAGCAGCGGGATTTGCATAATTTCTGTTTTATCTGGATGTCATTCAGCTCTAGCAGCTCAAAGCAGAGGTTGCTAGCTAATACCTGAGGCTACGTGTGAGAGAGAGAGGGAGAGATATGCTAAAAATCATCAGCTGTCCAGCCATGCACACACTCCCTCCAATATTGATGTAAATGAATTAAGTTACAGAATAAGATACCAAAGGCTGGCCGAAAAAAGCACCCGCCAAAACACAGTCATCAGGGAGCAGGACCACCATGCGCACTAGGGACGGCAGCGATCAGACATGCAGAGTCAAGTTTACATTATTCTTCAGGGAATGATGATCATGCCTCAGTAATTACCTATTGCCTCTGATTCCTTTATCCCGGGTATGTCTAATATATTTGCAAATCAGTTTAGTTAACGATAGGCAAAGCAGCCGATCTGGCTGGCTTTGATAAAGGGCTGATTTTCTTAATTATTATACAAATTCACATTTTATTTGTATACTGAATTTCTAGTCACACACCTAATAGGCAATGCATTGATTTCATTTCTACCAGTATTTCCACAAAGTGTCTTTCTCTATCTTGTCCTCGGTTACCAGACAGCGTTGAGCGATAAAACAAAGAGTGTTTCTAAATAACCGAGGCAGCAGAGAATTCATTTGGAAAAATATGCTGTGTGCCCTTAAACCTGAACGAATACAATTCCATTAAAAAAAAGAATGATATAGTTTGTTTTGTTACAAAAAAATATATTTGAAACAAGAAAAACGAGAGAAGTAACCTTTTACAAATCAGTCCAAGTGGCACTTTTTATTTTAATCTTAATGAATTAATTATGATTCCCTCAGGACACATTAGTGTCACCATGGCCAATGGGGCAGCCTCCCAAGCTGTAACAATGACTGGTTCAAGAACCTTTCCCTTTGTACCTGGACTTGTACTGCAGTACTTTTCAAAGTACTTGATCCGTGCCTGGTTCTGGCTTGACCGGACCACTGCCCTACACCCAACTGACAGTGTTTCTAATCTCCAACACCTATACATGAAGACATATTCTGTGTAATTATATTTATCCATCTGGAAAGAGCTGCAGAGCGTGTGATTCTCCACAGGAAAGGATCTGCCACGACTGCAAGCGCGCCAGACTGCAGGCGTACCGCATGTTCTACTCTGACCCAGTTTCTCATAACGAACGCAAAGGGTCTCTGTGCAGAATCAGATCACAATAAAGCTACTTGCACGGTTTGTTGAAGAAATAGCCACTTGACAAACCTGTCCCCCTGCCAACTCTCTCATCTCTCGCTGTTGCAAGAATACTAAAATAAATTAGGTTAAGAGGCAACGTATTAAATCAGTATACAGAAATCTGGTTACATAACCTGTCTATTTAGATTTGGGAACTGGGTCGAGTGATTTCATGTATTCTGTAAACTGGTTAACCCTTTTCCAATCAGATTCCCAAGTCATATAAACACAGGATTACAAGATCCAATAATGCACAATCTTCAGCTTTAGGGTCACTGAAAATGAAAGCCCATTAAAAGCCATCACAGCCCCCAATTTCATTTTCTGCTTTTCTCCATTTTAAGCTGCAACACAAGTTTGATGTACTGAAGAAAAAGAAAAAAAAACCCTGAACAGCTTTTCAATTAAAATAGCATTTAATACAGGCGGGTTTAAAAAAAAAAAATATTAAGATTTGTTTTGCTTTTAGTCTCGTTGTCGATGAACAAATGAATTGTAAAAATACAGTAGCCTACGTTTATTAATAGAGTACCCAAGAGAAGGAGGGGAGTATTAAACAAATCCTGAGCAGAAAGCATCTTGTTAAGGTATGGTATTGACCCTCTCTCTCTCTCTCTCTCTCTCTCTCTCTCTCTCTCTCTCTCTCTCTCTCTCTCTCTCTCTCTCTCTCTCTCTCTCTCTCTCTCTCTCTCTCTCAGGAATCAGCCCTGGCTCATGTGGAGCTGCCCACCACAGTGGAGACAGTGGAAGCCACTATAAAGAAGCACAGAAACTTCTCCACCACCATGGACCTGAACCTACAGAAGATCAAAGCTGTGATCGAGGCTGGGGAGAGTCTGGTGGGACAGGGAAACATCTACTCTGAGCGCATCAAGGAGAGGATTGAGATTATCCACACCAGGTACAACCACCCACCTGGCCAACCTGCCATTTATACAGTGGTGCCCATCAACCCCTAATCAGACATTACACATCTCAATTCCCAAAGTTTTTTACTCCAAATCGTCATTAGCACAGTTTTTATCAGACAGAAAGAAAGGCCAGATTCTGTTGTCAATAATCCATATTCAATAACTGATTTGTCAGATTCAATAGGCAGTATACCAGATTCTGTAGTCAAAATAGCAGATTCCATACTCAGTATACCAGATTCCATTGTCGACATACCAATTTCTTTTGTATTTATACCATATTCATTTGTTAAGAAATTAGATTCCAAAGTTGAATAGTCAACAGTCAACATACCAGGTTACATTGTTGCGATACCAGCTTCTGAAAATGACATACTGCTCCATAATTAATATACCAAATTCTATAGTCTTTATGCCAGTTTCATTAGTTAATAAACCAGATTCCATATTCAGGAGTTGATTTTTCAGATTCAAAAGTCAATATAGCAGATGCAATAGTCATTAAGCCAAATTCAACAGTCTATACGTCAGATCCCATCATCAACATGTCAGATCAAACACTCACACAGAGGGCCAGCTGCTCCCAGGCTGTTGTTAATTAGGCTACTGAGAGGCTGAGATAAGCTGGCTTGACTTCCAAGAGGGACTGGGAGGGTTATTGCTCTCAGAGTAGCCACACTGCCAAGCCTTCATACACTGGCCCTCTGCTCTCGCTACAGTGCGCTAATAAGAACTGAAGGAGTGTTCTAATTTATCATTTCAAATGGAAGAAAATATAGGCAGAGGGGGAACTGAGGCCAATTTCAACTGGACTGTAATATTTAATGCATCTTAGCAGGGAGTGCAGAAATAAAATGACATGGGTCGCTATGTTTGTTTTGGAACTATATCAATCCTGCCTGGCCGGGAGCTTTACTGCTGGCAAAAAGGACAACTATCAATAAGCACCAAGTGATGACTGCAAACTTCATTGCTGTAAGAATTTAAAAACTGCATTAGGTTAGAGAAGCAGTGGAAGGTGAATCAAGCAAAGAAACAGCTGCTTAGATTTGTGATGATTGCTGTAATGGTTTTCTTAGACTCTGCGGTGGAGGAGTACAGCAATCCACACAAACCCAAGCAGTTGTTTCTTCAGTTTGCTTGGAACAGTAAATGAGCCCAATCAACACCAATGACCCTCAAAACAATACCATACAGTTTGCTTTTTATGTAGCACTCTTCATGCAGAGCATCCCCATGGCGCTTTACAATCCAGCTCAAGAACATTTTTTTTAAATTTGATTTGAAAAAAGACCGCGCCAGCATTCCTGATATGACTCGGGACGGAGTTCCAAAGACCCTCACCCCCCACCTCCTGATTTTAGATCTCAAGGTGCGACTCGATGCATAAGACCCTGCTTTGGAGAGCTCAATCCGAATCGGTTTGTGCAGCTCTAATTACACTGAGTGAAGGTTGACGTACAGTAAATGTGAAAAAGGTCTGTGCATTTCATTGCTGTGTACATCCTCCGGTATTGACTGCGCCTCACTCGCTCTCTTTCTTCCAGGAGTAAAAAGAACCGAGGCTTGGCTGAGGAATGGCTTCAGAAGCTGCTAGACCAGTGGGAACTGCAGAGGTTCTTACAGGATTGCCATGAGGTAGGCTGAGACTTGCATGAAAGTGATTCATCAAACCCAGAAGACAATACAGGGGTGCAAGGTGATGCTGTTACCTTTGCCAGTGGTTCCCACTTTCTTTCCATGGAACCACTACAATCATCAGACCAAAAATGTACGCTACAAACTATATCAGTACCAGATATATATATATATATTATATATATATATATATATATATATATATATATATATATATATATATATATATATATATATATATATATACAGTACTGTGCAAAAGTTTTAGGCAGGTGTGAAAAATGCTGTAAAGTAAGAATGCTTTCAAAAATAGACATGTTAATAGATTATATTTATCAATTAACTAAATGCAAAGTGAGTGAACAGAAGAAAAATCTAAATCAAATCCATATTTGGTGTGACCACCTTTGCCTTCAAAACAGCATCAAGCATCAATTCTTCTAGGTACACTTGCACACAGTTTTTGAAGGAACTCGGCAGGTAGGTTGGCCCAAACATCTTGGAGAACTAACCACAGTTCTTCTGTGGATTTAGGCAGCCTCAGTTGCTTCTCTCTTCATGTAATCCCAGACAGACTCGATGATGTTGAGATCAGGGCTCTGTGGGGCCATACCATCACTTCCAGGACTCCTTGTTCTTCTTTACGCTGAAGATAGTTCTTAATGACTTTCGCTGTATGTTTGGGGTCGTTGTCATGCTGCAGAATAAATTTAGGCCAATCAGATGCCTCCCTGATGGTATTGCATGATGGATAAGTATCTGCCTGTACTCCTCAGCATTGAGGAGACCATTAATTCTGACCAAATCCCCAACTCCATTTGCAGAAATGCAGCCCCAAACTTGCAAGGAGCCTCCACCATGCTTCACTGTTGCCTGCAGACACTCATTCGTATGCGCTCTCCAGCCCTTCGGCGAACAAACAGCCTTCTGCTACAGCCAAATATTTCAAATTTTGACTCATCAGTCCAGAGCACCTGCTGCCATTTTTCTGCACCCCAGTTCCTGTGTTTTCGTGCATAGTTGAGTCGCTTGGCCTTGTTTCCACGTCGGAGGTATGGCTTTTGGCATAAGTCTTCCATGAAGGCTACTTCTGACCAGACTTCTCCGAGAGTAGATGGGTGTACCAGGGTCCCACTGTTTTCTGCCAGTTCTGAGCTGATGGCACTGCTGGACATCTTCCAATTGTGAAGGGAAGTAAGCATGATGTGTCTTTCATCTGCTTCAGTAAGTTTCCTTGGCCGACCACTGCGTCCACGGTCCTCAACGTTGCCCGTTTCTTTGTGCTTCTTCAAAAGAGCTTGGACAGCACATCTGGAAACCCCTGTCTGCCTTGAAATTTCTGCCTGGGAGAGACCTTGCTGATGCAGTATAACTACCTTGGGTCTTGTTGCTGTGCTCAGTCTTGCCATGGTGTATGACTTTTGACAGTAAACTGTGTTCAGCAACCTCACCTTGTTAGCTGAGTTTGGCTGTTCCTCACCCAGTTTTATTCCTCCTACACAGCTGTTTCTGTTTCAGTTAATGATTGTGTTTCAACCTACATATTGAATTGATGATCATTAGCACCTGTTTGGTATAATTGTTTAATCATACACCTGACTATATGCCTACAAAATCCTGACTTTGTGCAAGTGTACCTAGAAGAATTGATGCTGTTTTGAAGGCAAAGGGTTGTCACACCAAATATGGATTTGATTTAGATTTTTCTTCTGTTCACTCACTTTGCATTTAGTTAATTGATAAATATAATCTATTAACATGTCTATTTTTGAAAGCATTCTTACTTTACAGCATTTTTTCACACCTGCCTAAAACTTTTGCACAGTACTGTATATATATATATATATACTTAACAGTTCGTTCAAGCCCCTGAATTAAAAGTATTGCTTGTTCATTTCTGGTTTCGTAACTTTACTGGGTGTGTTTCAACTTTCTGAAGAAAAAAAAAAGTGCTTATGATGAATTGGAGTAAATAGCCTTGAGAATTTAGCCCATAATGTTCCAGTGGTTAAAGAAAAGGGCTTGTAACCAGGAGGTCCCCCGGTTCAAATCCAACCTCAGCCACTGACTCATTGTGTGACCCTGAGCAAGTCACTTAACCTCCTTGTGCTCCGTCTTTTCTTGTAAGTGATTCTGCAGCTGATGCAGTTCACAGACCCTAGTTTCTGAACGACACCTTGAATAAAGGTGTCTACTAAATAAATAGTAATAATAATGTCAATTTATTATTATTATTTGTTTATTTAGCAGACGCCTTTATCCAAGGCGACTTACAGAGACTAGGGTGTGTGAGCTATGCATCAGCTGCAGAGTCACTTACAATTACGTCTCACCCGAAAGACGGAGCACAAGGATGTTAAGTGACTTGCTCAGGGTCACGCAATGAGTCAGTGGCTGAGGTGGGATTTGAACCGGGGACCTTCTGGTTACAAGCCCATGTCTTTAACCACTGGATCACACAGCCTCCTATAATTTGCACAGCTTTAGTCATTTTTGTATTTCCTGCCTTTGAAATTAAGCCATGGTACATTTAACTCATTACCAAGTTATTTATCATAACATAAGCTGTATGTATGTAATTTGATAAATTAATATTTATCAAAAAACTGAAATCCTTCCTTTTGGTTACAAACTGCCGCGTTCTATTTTAAGGACAGTCCAGTTAGACGAGCCCATAATCAAACCAGTGAGATTTCACGCCGGCTGTGAAGCTCAACACATAGAAAATGGAGCTTTATCATCACTGTGGGGAGGAAAACACCAAGAAATCTATTTTTAGGCTTCTGTTTCTTATTTTAGATTGAGGCGTCACGAAAGCATCTGAATGGGCTATATTTGCAGAATTAACAGTTACATTTAGACCTTTGCAGTTAACAAAATTATAGTAAGTTATCATAACAATATAGTTCAAGAGAACATTTAAATAACAGGCAGATGATGCCAGTTAAAAATGCTTCAAAAAAATTACAAAGTAGCCTGTCCTCAAACGAGGACAATGGCATTGAATGGGTTAAGCTCGACCTCAATGTGCCAGCGTGCTGCAAAACATGTGCTGCTATTACCATTCTCTTATCTCATTCAGCCCTGCTTGTCAGTACCTTTTGTTTCGCCTCCTGTTCTGAGCAAAGCAGTGAATTGTCCCTGGTGACGCCCTCAAAAGACATTGCTCTCTCTCTCTCTCTCTCTCTCTCTCTCTCTCTCGCTCACTCGCTCTGCTCAAGCACTGCAGTAGCAAGCAGTGTCTAAATGCATGCTATAGATTCTGCCAGCAACACTGAACAGGACTGCAGATGAAGCATCACAATGCAGGGATCTAGGACAGATATTGGAATCGAAGACCCTTCAAATCGGAGAGTCCGGGGAAGGGTTTAAGAATAAAAAAGGGGGGGCTAATATCGTCTACCCCTCCTACTCCACCAAAACAAATAATCTGTTTCAGGTTCAGGGTGACTGTTGACTGCGCAGGGCACATTCAATGAGGAATCCTTTGCTGATTTGATTTTTTGTTTTGCTAATGTGCTTATATGTGGATATAACAACTGGGATATTGCTATATATTAAAAGGAAAAGAAGGTGACAGTTTTCTATTGCCATATATTCTACGACCTGGTTGGTTTAACACCAAGAAGACTGCAGTAGTAGCATGCAAAAAAAAAACACAGTGCTTGGGTTATACCTCATCGCTGAAGCCTTCCTCCGCCCCTTCCCCGCACCCTTTTTCCCACTCCCCTGTCCACGGTCTCCCACACTGGCTCCGCTCCAGAATGCCCCCTGAAGTCCAGACCCCTGAATACTGTCTCTCTGTTTCCTAGCTGGACGACTGGGTCGCGGAAAAGATGCTGATGGCTCGCGACACGTCTCGCGACGAGGCTCATAAACTGCACAAGAAATGGCTCAAGCACCAGGCTTTCATGGCTGAACTAGCCCAAAATAAAGACTGGCTGGAGAAGATTGAGAAGGTAAGCAAATAGGGTTGCATGACCTCATATAATCAGCTGTTACCTTACTTAAAAATGGGTGTATGTGGTGGTGGCGGGCGGGGTTATGGGTTCAGCAGTTGCCTCACACACATCTATAAACTTTAGTTTGGGCTTTAACTCATTAACACATGTCTAACATGTTGTGGAACTGTTAATAAATCTACTGTAGAGTTTAATGGGTATTAAACTTTGTTTGATCCACTGAATCTGCCTTTCAATAACTTGTGAGTTGCAGCTTTGGGAATTGAAAGCGTAATGTTGTATTTAATTCATTGTACATCATTGATTAGGAGTCTAATAAGGGTTCATTAAGTAGTTATTTGGCCGTGAGGGGGGTTTGTGACCCTGCACTATTTTTTACATTTCTTTTTTCTTTCCTAAGCCCAAAGCCATAGTTGCAGAACCATTCTGATCACCACGGTGAAGTAAAAAGCATGTTCCACATGGCTAGGAAGCTTCTGGTCCTACATCTGAAAACAAAAAATACAGTTGGGGGAGGTCTAAACAAACTGGACTTTCAACCAATTCTAGACATTAAAAATAATGGTAGCGACTGAAGGATGTCAGATCCAGCAGGCAGGACAAAATGGTATGCTTCAAATTGGGCAGCAGCTTGTTTGAAGTTTACAAACCCCTCAATTATGCGTACAGCCCCCTGGGTAACCTGTCATTCTTGTGTGCAATTGTCTTCTGCCCCCTTGTCATAGAAAATGCCCCAATCAGCCCTCTGTGCCTGGTGTTTACTATACAGTATCCCTTTAAGTAACACTTTACATTAAATGTCTCTAACTGCTGTGTATTTACATAGCAGTTACTTAATTACATGTGTACTTACGCATAATTACAATGTTATTAAGCATAGTTACAATGCACTTCATGTGTAAGTCTTTTTGCACGATATAATCCTAAACCTAACTCTAAACCTAACCCTAACCTTTTATCTGATACAATTGTGTATTTGCATACTGTATATATAGTCCTTGAATATTTTGTTTTTTTTATTTTTTGTTCAGTTTTGGGGTGGGGGGGCGGGGGTATCGGTTTTTATTATAATTTGGCAAAATCGGTTGTTTTCGGTTATTAAAAATAAACACCACCCAAACACATGCATTTTCAGTTTCTATAAGACATTGAATGTACATTTCGCTGATGTACATACAAACGTCAACTTACTGTGTTGAAGTGAGGATGTCCACATTAGGGTTCCGGCAATGTAGAGCTCTGAAGGCATTTGGAATCCGAGCATTGTGAGAAGTAACAGATTTCATTTTACCGCCTGCATAGCTATCACACTACACTTCATGGTTTGTTTTTTTCTGCCTAAGAAGAAGAAGAAGAAGAAGAAGAAGAATTAGGCAGTTGTTATACACAAGAAACACTTTAATATGCATAAGTAGAAGCATAACTATATAGCGGTTTTATATTTACAAGAACGTTTTCTGTTCATCACTGAATAAAACCGTAATGCCACAAAATCTAACTGGCGACGCCATGTTGCTGGTTTGTTTGGGCCCGTGGTCGTTAAGGCCGTTGCTAAGCAAATGACGCTTTGACGCAAGTGACACGTTTAACATGGTGCCCAAAATTGATGATTGGTCAGCTCTCTTTGCACACTACCCACCTTTTGAAAGTCATTTTCTTTATGTAGACAGAGAGTAGTGAATGATTGACATTATTAAAAATGTTGCCAAAACCCACATTTATCGGTTTAAAAAGATAAAAACCAAATCTTCTAAATAGGTCTTCGGGGTATTTTTTCGGTTATTATCGGTTAAAACCGAAAATTTCAAGCCCTACATATATCATGCAAAAAGATTTACACATTAAGTACATTGTAACTACGCATAATAACATTGTAATTATGTGCACACGTATTTCCTAAGTAACTACTATGTAAATACACAGTACATAGAGCCACTTAATGTAAGCTGTTACCTGCATTTAAAGGTCCATGAGAATGCATTGTAATTGTAATTATTTTTTGGAGGGTCTGATTGAGAATCTCATATGAACAATATTATATAATAATCCAAGAAAAAAAATAAAAATTACGAAGACTCCCAGGTCCCGGTTAGGTTCAGCTAATAGATGTTTGAAATGAACCAGTAACCTATATACAGCTTGTAACCCGATCGCATTCCTTTCATGTTGCTTTGCAAACCAGCTGCCTAATATCCAACAGATTTGGGGTTTACCCATTTAACGCACCTAAGCAGTTCAATTTTCATTCGCTCAGACTGTGAGGGTGCTATTTGATAACTTTATATCACACAAAGTAGAGCCCGATATTGAGGTGACACAGCCTTAATGGCTTTAATCATTGAAGTATTTATTATAAAATATTAGTATCATGTCAAAGAGGTTGCTTATTGGCTAATCTGATCTGGAGTGAGGTGAGAATCGGCTTGTATCCTTCAACACCCCATACTGTATTTTTGGCAATAAATCATTAAGTATGCATGAACAGTGTAGCTAACGCACCATTTCTATCTCATACAAACTGTCTGTTATTTAAAAAACCACCTGATACAACCGTTTTGGCACAAAAAAATTTCTGATGCCGTGATCGCATCAATATCAGGGTCAACTTTATATTGTACAGTGTTCTGTAGAATACAAGGTTAGAGCCACCAATTTGAGGTCAAGACTTTCTGACCTTGAGTGGGTGGAAATAAGCTTGTATCTTACACCGCACCCTATGCGTATTGATATATAAATAGAAATAAGTGAGTGTAGTTTCCATGGCATCAAAAGTCTGCAAGCACCTCAACTGTTTGTTTTCAATCACACTTTCCCTTGACAAAGTGTGTTAAACATATCGAAACGTTGGGAGGTTGGCTCTTTTGAGCATATAGACAGACAGACAGACAGATAAATAGACAGACAGATAGATAGATAGATAGATAGATAGATAGATAGATAGATAGATAGATAGATAGGATATACAGTAAATTGCCAGTTGTAAGCAAAGCTGAAATGCTGTATAGTTAAGGCTACTGCATCAATGCCAATTGCCTCACCATAGTTCAGTTCAGTTCCGTATTTTAGCTAATGAAATCAAGGTTCTCGTCTCCAGCCCTAACAGGAGTTAGTGTTAAAATGAGTTAATACCAGATCTTATCAAGGACTTATAATAACACATTTATCTTTATGAAATATGAAGCCTTTGACTATCAACCCCTCATATGTTACAGTATTGTTTACTGATTAAAACTAAATGTATTTCCAGAATTTTCTGTTGAAATGCTGTTGAGAGAGACTGTTCATTAAAAATCTCTTTTAAACCGGAGATGATTTTCTATTCAGGGATACCAAGACGTCAAGAGCAATCATTTGTTGTTTCCATAAATTCATATATATATATATATATGAATTTGAAAGAAAGTAATTTATAAGGTAGTTCAGCTTTAATTCCATACTGGCTTAAAACAAAATCTTTAAATAAAACATGAGAGTAAGTTTGAAAAGGGGCTGGTATGATTAATGCAGGTGAGCATGATTAATGAGACTGAAAGAGCAGTTTTGATTAATTATCCAGCTACATTAGAACAGAGCGTTCTAGAGCTTAGCTATTGAAAATCCCATCATTTGAAAGATGGTTATGAACATCGGGCCCTATTCACAAAATCCCAAGAACTGTTTTAAGGAAGGTTTTGTTAAGGAAGGCTTTTTAAAGCCTGTTTTTAACCCTAAGAGAAGGGTTTGAAACACTCAAACATTCCTTAAAGTTGTGTGAATCTGACCCAGTATCTCTGACTTTGAATGTCCCAACCTGTACTCTTGTAGACCTACATTATTTCTCAGTGCTCGTCTTAGGATTCAAGGATGAGACTGTGTCCTAGCATCTCTTCCTCTGGATATATAATATGCAATACTGTACCTGCTGGCAGTTTTTCAAACTAGCAGACCGAGTATGTGTCTTTACAATGCCACAGACAGAATATGACACTGTGTGTGGTTTCTGCAGTTATTTATCAATATTACTGCCTACCTAATTCACAAGACAGACCCTTATAAAAGTTTCTCACAGTAAAATCTTAGGTATGGTAAAGTATAGGCAAGCATTGTAAAGCCCAGAGAGGTATGGTAAAGCATAGGCAAGCATTGCAAAGCGCAGAGAGGTATGGTAAAGCATAGGAAAGCATTGTAAAGCACAGAGAGGTCTGGTAAAGCATATTAAAAAAACAAAACATGGCAAACCATGATAAATTATGGTAATAGAATGAAAAGCAGAAGAAAACATCAAAATGACTTTTATAAGGGAGGTGCATGTGTAACTGTCCAGGACAGAGGAATATATAGTATAAGTACTCAAGGCTACACCAACTTCACTTTGCTATAGTCCTAAGTCTGTCCTGAACATAGCCCTAAAATCGTCCTCAAATATAGATTTTCTTAAACAAGGATTATACGAATCCACATTTTATCTGTATACTGAACTTCTAATAGCACATGTATAATAGTTAATGCATTTATCTAATCTCTGCAAGTATTTCCATAAAGTGTCTTTCCCCATCTTTTCAGAATGCTTTAATTTACCTGTGTGTCAGTGGCAGAACGGTGATGTCTGAGCCTCCTGTAGGATATTCCTGCATGTTAAGATGAGTGCAGGTTTCAGGCCCGCTGAGGTGCGATTGAATTCTCGCTACATGCCATCAGCAAGCAGCCTCGCTGGGGGATGGAGGATGGAGTGCATTAAAATATCACCTGACGTTTGTTGCAATCTCGTCTCCAGCGAAAGCAAGCTGCTGTCTCAGCTCTGATGCGCTAGTGCTAGGTGGAGGAGCTTGCTGTCTCTGCAAAATGAGCCCAGACTCTGGCAAGGAGAGAGAGAGAGAGACTCCTGCAGCCCTGACTGGAGAGGAGTGGCACCCAGGGTTGGGGACAACTCCTGTTTTTCAATTCCAATTCCTTTTTAAAATCAATTCCAATTCCAATTCCAATTTCAATTCCAACACATCACTGATCAAAATTGCAGTTGGCAGTGTTTTGTTAAAATGAGGTTCTCACGATGGCAACAAATTACTTCAACACTGTGAGAAGCTTGTTTTAACGGAATACTGCTAATTGCAATGTTGATCAATGATGTGTTGGATTTGATTGAAAGGGAATGGGAATTGGAATTGGGAATTGATTTTGAAAAAGGAATTTGAATTGAAAAACAGGAATTTACCCCAACCCTGGTGGCACCCAGCCTATCAGTATCCAATAGTCTATAGCTTTATACTTGGGTCATTCTGTGCTTTAGGCTACCAAAAGAATGACCCAGTTGGGGTTCATAATTTCCATTCAATTTCATAAAAGTATTACTAAACGCAATTTAAAATTTGACCTACGGGCAATTTTTGTAAGCATCTGAAAGCACGTCTGTGCAGGGCAAGGATCTAAACATGATCTGGAATAGTTTGCTGACACGTGCAATTGCTCCTGTTTGGAATAAGACTATTACCTCTATCTGGCTGTGATGTGCAATGAGCCATGATTGAGAAGCCCCATCTTCCTGGAGGTGTAAGTGGAGGTGGTTCCAGTTTAATTACCCCTCGGGGTGAGACTGGCTGCTTCTCTTCTGTAATGAATATTGGATTGACTGATTTATTACCTCCTAAGTGACCCATGCATGCAAGATCATGCGGACAGCCAGCTGTGAAAAGCGCAACACAGTAGCTGGACCCATTGAAGAACATGATGACCTTTCCTTACTGCAGGGAAGCATGATATATGGACTCATTTAGGGGTTGCCACCATGGGTCTGATATTAGGCTAGATTCCTCAATATGCAAAAGAGTTGTAATTGCTCAGCGTCCGAAAACAGGGAAATAACATGGATCATAAAGTAGAGCTGTATTTTTTGGATGGAATTGCATTGTGGAGCCTGATGGCTGGGTTAATTCAGCCTGGCTTGCATGCCTTTACATTAATGCCAGAAGCGGCAAAACGCAGCCTAATGAACCACGTGCAGCTCTGCAGCCCTGGGCTCCGTTTAGAAAAAGCTGTCATAAGCTGTAACTCGTCGGCTGTGACTATAAGAAGAAAGAAAAAAACTACTGCTGCATGGGCTTGGTGCATTGGAGCCCACAGTCCATTACAACAGCTGGTGTCATCGAACCAGAAGACTATGATGTTTGCAACCATTCTGAGTGTTTCTGTTGATCTAGCGGTCTCCTTATTTTGAAACTGTATTCAGCTGGTACACTAAGCAGTGTATTAAATTGATGCTTTTGATCTGTCAATCCTCGCTCTTTGTGTCTCACAAAGGTCAGGAGGACAGGGTTATCAAGGCTCACTAAGGGGCATGTGGAGAACCTGTGATCTTCTGGTGAAGGTCGCAGAATACCAGACCAATCCTGCAGGTTTTAGTCTTGCCATATGATTCCATTTTAGTTACCAACATCTAGACCACAGCTATCAGTGTCTTTATAATAGTGACAGCCAGTGTCTTCTAGTGAACTGTGGATCAAGGCTTCCTTTTCTAATGACAGTAACACACAGTAGCTGAGATGGTGCTGGCTCTTATTACCAGAACGACATTTTTAAGCCTGTGTTACAAATAGACCGGCAATCGGAACCGAGGAGAAGCTACCAAGCCTCCGCGGGCAGTGGCAGGCACTTCTCTAACCCATTCTGTGTGTGTGTGTGTTCCAGGAGGGCCAGCAGCTGATCCAGGAGAAGCCAGAGCTGGGCTCCATCGTGCGGAGGAAGCTGGGGGAGATCCGGGAGTGCTGGGTGGAGCTGGAGTCCACCACACAGGCCAAGGCTCGCCAGCTTTTCGAGGCCAACAAGGCAGACGTGCTGGTGCAGAGCTACACGGAGCTGGATCAGCAGCTGCTCCAGCTCGAGGGGAGGCTGGGCCAGGTGGACCAAGGCCGAGACCTCACCAGCGTCAACAAGCAGCTCAAGCAGCTCCAGGTCTCTGCGTCCCTGTGCATGGCTCAGCTCTCTCGCTCTCTCCTTTCCGTTTGATTTAATCAGGGTTTTAAAACAGCCGGACAAAGGCTTTAGATATATCCATTCACAATAGTTACCTAAATAAAGTTTAATTATCACACTTCATAGTATAGTAGCTTTATACTATAGTATCTTTTATAATATGGTATAGTAGTTTTATACTATAGGATGGTAGCTTTATATTGTTGTATAGTGTAGTGTAACTGTGTGTATAATTGTACCATATTATTTTTCCTATCTGTGGATCAACTTTATAATGCATATAGTTGTTTTTTTTCAAAGTCTTGGGTTGGCAACTTATCATACCCCACAGAGTGGCCATCAGTTCCCATGCTGATCATGTATTATTTAGATAGTGTGGATAGGGTATTACCTAGGCGAGGGGAAAACACCAGGGTGAATAGAATGATAAATAGCCTTTAAAAAACTATTTCTCACCTGTGATAGATACTTAGTCAGCCAATTTAGTCTTCTGCTGCTATGGTCAGAAGTTTAGTATCACCCTACAGAGTGAACATTTTGCTTCATAAAGTCGAATGTCACCTGCTGAATAATGTTACGTTAACATATTGAATTACATACCGCTTTGTAGTTTTCCATATCCAAAAACTGCCCAAAATTAAAAAATGTGAATTTTCAAAATCTAACATGTAATACTGTACTACTATTATGGCTTCTGGTAGACTTTTTATTTTTATTTTTTTGCAATATCATTTTGTAGATTCTTTGATTCCATGGTGCTAAATAAAAGATCTAAGTTATGTTCATATAGTTATTATTATTTTATTTTTTTTAAGTCTCAATCCTAAAATTCTAGGTGATGCAAAACGCATGGCCGTAGCTGTAGACCTCATCACTGGTGTATAACTCAGCCCTTGGGTGTGGTTTGTAAGTGACTGTGGGCATAGACAGATCCACCATTGATCAAGGATTCACCCGAGATGTTCATCCCCATGCATTGTCCAAGCAGCCAGTTTTTCATTGCAGCTTCTTTCATTCTCCTTCTTGACAGCATGCTGGTGCTATGAGATGCTATGACTTCCTTTACAGCCTCGCAATGCGGTTTGTATCAATGCCAAGCAGCCCGCTGCCACTGGGGTACAGTAGACTTTTTGATTTCCACTCATCAACCTCCACTTTACCTTCTTTCCCTCCATATGAAAAATGGATATATTCTTATGCCTTGTTTCCGTGAATCGGAAATAGGGATCTCGGACCAACGTGAATGGGATTCAATTGATCTGATCCCAAAAACAAAACTCTAAATTAACTTAAATCAAAACTATGGCCCTGCCAAAGACATTGCACAGCATAGCTAGGGTTACAGTTTGGGACAGTTTAGGCTTTTCAACTCACACTGCAATGCATTCTGGTACTTTTTACCTGTCTCAGGTACCTTTCACAGCAGGACTACACTTACCAGAATGCATTGGGGTGCGAGTTGAAAAACTGTCCCAAACTGTCATCTGGGAACCCTAAGCATAGCTATGGAGGTGCCTTAAACTTCGATTTAACTTTGATTTACTATAAATCAATAATAAACGACCCATTCACAAACCAGTAACTCCTTAGTTGGCACTAATATTTAAAGAATGTTTTTTTTTTTTTTTTCAATGTTGCAATGACTTAAATACAGTTTCATAATCACTAAACTGTTCTACAAACAGTTTGATGAATATCAGACTTTATTTATTGGATAAAACAAACATTTCTTTAAAAAACTTTGTGAACAGGGCGGTTTTTCTGAAATATGTCAAAATATACCTGTCCACTTTTATATTTTAAATCTAAAATATACCATGGTCTTACTACAGCATGGATATATGAAAACGGTCTATTCAAGAATATATTTCTTACAGTAGATAGCAGGGCATATTGACTGCAGATGTCCATGAAACACACATTTCGCCATGCAGTATATTTGAAAAAAAAAAAAAAAAAAAAAAGACAATTTACTTTTCATATGGGCTTTGGCTATCACCTTTACCGATCTCCTCTTTTCTTTTGACATTTGCATTCTGTCTCTTGGCTTGATTGTGGGTCACATTTCCCTTTGTCGTCAATACAATTAACTGTTTTTGCCAGAGGAAAGTGTTGAAGGAAGAGATGAGTCACTTGGTTTGCACTGCTTGCTGCTTCAGAACTTAGAGCACCTCAGAATATTTATGATGAAATTGATTTCTTTTTTTTTTTCTTCTGTTTGAATTTTTTGCTAAATTCTCGCTAAACTGCTGCCCACTATATTGATTTGCTGTTTCAAGAAATGTGTCTCCTATGCACTGGCTATATCTACACTCTTTGGCATCTTCACAGCTCACATAAACAAATGTCATGCCGATTCTTAATCGTTTTACTTTTTAACTTCTGATTTTTCAATTGCAACGCTATAGATCAAGCGTATCATGGTACAGCTTCCTGAGCCCTAACGTACTGTGCGTCACGTGATCTTTTTACACTGTTGGAGTGAAATTGACCTAGAGCACAGGAAGTGATTGGGTACCAGGCAGTGGCAGCAACTTGTAATCTCATAGTGTTGTATTTTAAATATTTATCAAAGAACCAAAAGATTTTAAACACAATGGCGTTGCTAAAGCTAATAGGAGGTCTGAAATGGATTTAAAAGCCTCATTTAGGTTTCCTTTTCTCGGCACATTTGCATTGCCACTTCCATCTGTACAATATCTGATACTCAATCAATGCTGCAATGGCATTTCTCCCATTTTCATGGGCAAACAGGAAAGAAACCAGATTTTCTTTCACTAACCACCTCCATCAAAACATCATTTCAGTATTTTATTCATCATATATATATATATATATATATATATATATATATATATATATATATATATATATATATGATATATGATGCATCATATATATGATATATGATGCATCATTTTCATTAAGCACGAAATACAATGATCAGTTTGTGGAAGATTGTATTAAAAGCTAATTAAGTACTATCCACGGGCCCCCTGGAACCAAATACCTACCTCTGCAGAAACTCAGAGTAGCCAGCCCATCAAGAACACCACCATACAACTGGCACTGACTTGGCATGAAACTACTACAGGGTACAGTGAGTGGCTGCGTGTAGCAGAGGAGCAGTGGGCATTTTAAAAGTGCTCTGGGCCCGTGAATAGTAGTTACTGGTTAAATAAACCATTTGGGGTCAAAGTATTTTCTGCGTATTTAGAGAAACCGCAGAAACTGATATTTCAGAGACTGATCGTTGATTTTATTCCTTAAGATGTTTTACAGCATCTTTATCAAACCTACTGTACCTCAAAATTAATAAGCAGCAAGTAAGCGAGTTTAAAGCTGGTCCCCCTGCACAGAATTCCACAGGTATCTCTAAAACAGGGGTGGCCAAAACTGACCCTTCCACCCCTGTTCTAAATTGTTTAATTGAACCAATTAAACCTTCGGTAGTAAGCGATATAATTTTACCTGTTAAACCTGGAGTGGAATGGTCTTCCAGGACCGTGATTAGACACCCCTGCTTTAAAGGTTTTTGTCCAGCATGCTCAGTCGCTGCTCACTCTGTCCCTGGCTGTGCGTTTCTCTCCAGACCATGGAGGCTCAGATGGAGGATTGGTATAAGGAAGTGGGGGAGCTGCAGGTGCAGGCGACCTCCATCCCCCAGCAGGGGGCGATCAAGGACAGCGTTAACCAGAAGCAGAACATGGTGGAGACGCGGATCGTCCGGCTAATTGAGCCCCTCAAAGAGAGGAGGCGCATCCTGCTGGCGTCCAAGGAGGTGCACCAAGTCAACCGCGACCTGGAGGACGAAATCGTGAGTCTCTTTTAAATTCACTTAATCTACCGCCTGTCCAGTTGTGTTCCTTCTGTATGCTGGGCTTACCGACAGTAGAACTTGTCACATCCGATCCTGTAAGATACAATCCCCTCTATTAACCGATGGACCTCTGGCACGTGTCATTTACACACACTGCTACCAACTGAACAGTAGTGATGGAAACGGATCCATGCACGTTTTACTGTGGGTCTAAAACAGTCAATTCAACTCTTTTCAAGACAGAATGGATTCAGTTGTAGATTAAAAGAATATGGCGCTTACTGTATTACAGTGGTTTGCTTTGCAATAATTCTTACTTCTTTTCTTTGCATTGTACAGGTGCAGTACTTTAGTGTTTTAGACACACTGATGTACCTGACATTGTTAAATTATAATGCCTCGACGTTACCCCTGGAACCAATTAAATTGGATATGACAGCTTCTGCTGTATTAAGTTTGCATTTAACACCTGATCTGTGTTTGATGGTTTTGTAGCTGTGGATTCAGGAGAGACTTCCCTTGGCAACCTCCAAAGAGCACGGGAACAGCCTGCAGGCCGTACAGCAGCTCATGAAGAAGAATCAGGCAAGTCGCTGGCCACCTAT
This sequence comes from Acipenser oxyrinchus oxyrinchus, assembly GCA_030684275.1. NCBI lineage: Eukaryota > Metazoa > Chordata > Actinopteri > Acipenseriformes > Acipenseridae > Acipenser > Acipenser oxyrinchus. Next base: position 4,140,083 of record CM060302.1, on the reverse strand, counting down.
TTCATTTCTCAAGGACCACGCTGCCTAGTGTATTTTGTATTGTACTTTGCACTGTGGTATTTTGTAAAAGTCACCCTGGATAAGGGCATCTGCTAATGAATAAATAATAATAATAATAACAATAATAATAATAATAGTAATAATAATAATAATGGTGTTTTCTTTTGTGGTGCTTGTGGTGTACTGTTTGAAAACTTGAGGGACTGTATCACACAGAACCTTAGCTTTAAAAGTATTGTAGCTAACAAAACAGCTCCATAAAATAGATCCTCCCCGCTCACTGTCTCCTTTCCTATCAATAACGAATCAGCGGCTTCCCCCAGTGATTGACATGCTTTCAGCCAGTAACATGACCCAGAAGACTGTTTTGGTGAAATTACCCAAAGAGTACAAATCTAACTTGAACCCATGTTCAATTTAAAAAAAAGCGTTAAAATGAGCATTGTGTGTCCCCCAGTCTCTGCAGAGGGAGCTCCAGGGACACAGGGGGAGGGTGGATGACGTGTTGGACAGGGCTGGGCTGATCGCCTCCATTCGCAGCCCGAGGCGGACTGTGTGCGCGCCAGCCTGGACTGCCTGCAGCAGCTGTGGGACACCTTGCGCTTGGAGACAGAGCAGCGGCAGATCAACCTGGACGGCATGTACCAGGCTCAGCAGTACTACTTCGACGTGGCGGAGGTGGAAACGTGGCTGAGCGAGCAGGAGCTGCACATGATGAACGAGGAGAAAGGCAAGGTAGGATGCACAGACACCAGGAAGGAGAGGAAGCTGTTGGAAATGAAGTGGAGATAGACATGGGATAGAAGGTAGGAGATACAACACTGGGAATGTGGAGGGTAAGGGATGGCTTATCAATCCATGTTATTTATGCTGAATCATTGTTCAGGCAGGAAACTCACGTGATAGATTATTTAGTAAAGCTTAGACCAGACAACTCTACTGCATTATACATATTTTACACTACATTCTTTGGCCTTTGGTCCTTGCCCATAAATTAGCTTGCAGGTAAGTGGGGAGGCTGACCATAGGGAAGCCATGGGCAGGGGGGCAGGACAGGTGCCCTCCCCCCTTAGACAAACCCAAAAAGCAGGTGGAGGCTGGGGAAGGAGGAGGTGAACTCTGACGCACAGCACAGACTTGATGGATTGAGGTAACATATCAATCCCTTCCTTGACGATCACTGGACGTACTGTTTATCGAAAGACAAATTAGATACTTGCTATTCGACTGAATTATTTCTTCTGAGTATTGGAAGCACTTAAAATATGCGTAATTTGATTTAAGGTTAACATGAGTTCCCTGCCAGAACCAAAGTTTTGCTTAATGGATCCTTGACATTTTGACATCAATCAGTTACTAGGAACCGGACGAGCACTGATGGACTGAATGCACTATATTACTAATAAGAGTGTTGGCTGACTCCCAGTTAGCTAGCTTCCCTAGTTCCCTGGTTTAGGATGCCAGTGAAAACACATGCTAAGTGTGTCTCTTGTTCCAGGACGAAGCCAGCACCCTGCAGCTGTTAAAGAAGCACCTGGTCCTGGAGCAGACCATCGAGGATTACGCTGAGACCATCGGCTTGCTCTCCCAACAGTGTCGCTCTCTCCTGGAGCTGGGACACCCAGACAGGTAAGAATCTCAGGGCAGAGCCACAAACACCTAATCCAACCCCTGCTCCTGGAGAGCTGAAATCCTGCAGATTTTCTGGGTCTCTTTAAATCAATGGCTAATGTTAAAAAATTAAGAAAAATAAATCGGTTCAATTAAGTCATTGAGAACTTAGGTGGAACCGAAACGCTAAAGATAGTGGAGCTCTTGAGGAGCAGCGCTGGCCACCCCCTGGCCATTGGATAGCTTAGGCAGTGGTTCTCAAATCCTGCCCTTGAGATCCAGTTAAGTCCAGTCCAGGTTTTTTACTCCAAGCAGGTTCTATAATAGTTCATTGAACCTGCTAAGAGGCAATTCACTGATTTAAAACCTGGTTGGAATAAAGACCAGGACTGGAATCAATCACGAGGGCCAGAATTGATTACCACTGATCTAGGGCTTAGTAGCTTTTTAGTTAGTTAACTTAAGATGTTTGTATCCAGCGTCATTTATTAGTCCATTACATATGTTGTCTCCTTCACACATCAAAGCATCACTTCAAAGGAAATATATTTATCAAAGCCAAATTGCCTTGCAAGCACAGCGTAGCTGCCACTTCCGAAAAAATCATTTATTTATAATAATGTGTTTAACAAAACAGCAGTGGAAGTGTTTAGGTTAATAAAACAAATGTTTTTGAAATGCCAATATGGCCTCTGTTAAAGGTCAGATCATAAAGAGAGGAGGCTGTGTGGTCCAGTGGTTAAAGAAAAGGGTAAATAACCAGTTGGTCCCTGGTTCAAATCCCACCTCTGCCACTGACTCATTGTGTGACCCTGAGCAAGTCATTTCACCTCCTTGTGCTCCGTCTTTCGGGTGAGACGTAGTTGTAAGTGACTCTGCAGCTGATGCATAGTTCACACACCCTAGTCTCTGTAAGTCGCCTTGGATAAAGGTGTCTGCTAAATAAACAAATAATAATAAAACAGAGATAAAAATTTAAAAAAAAGTGTATGTTGATAATGTCAAACGAAATGTGAGAATTCAAAACTGTAGGTTTTACCCGCTAAGGTATGGACCGGTTGCATTATTTGCAAATTTTTGGTTAAATTAAATGCATTCAGTTAAATTAAAATACCTAAACTTTCTACTGATGCAGTGGTATGTTTGATGCACGTCTTGGAGGTTGGATTGATGGAAGAGCTGGTGGTTCAAGCGGCATTGCACCTCGTGGCATTGCCAGTGTTGCTAACCCGCTCCCCCTTCCCTTAACCCTCTCGCGCAGCGAGCAGATCAGCAAGCGTCAGTCCCAGATCGACCGGCTCTACGTGTCTCTGAAGGACCTGGTGGAGGAGCGCAAGGGGAAGCTGGAGCAGCAGTACTGGCTCTACCAGCTGAACCGGGAGGTGGATGAGCTGGAGCAGTGGATAGCTGAGAAGGAGGTTGTGGCAGGGTCGCCAGAGCTGGGACAGGACTCCGAGCACGTCACGGTGAGTGGGAGAGAATACAGGAGTAGGGCTGGGCAAAAGCTTGTGACTCGTACTGGGAATTGCCTTTAACTATTTCATGCATGGAATATTGAAAATGACTATATATGGGGGGAAAATGGCATCCTCACATGAGGCTATCTTCCATATATCCCCATATATCTGTCCCCATATAAGGTCACCAGACATGAGTTAAGAAGTATTTATCAGCAGATCAGCAGGTATTCAATAAATCCATTCGTTAACCTATTGATTTCAAAACAAAAAAGGCTGTCCTTCCTTCACTTTTACAGCTGAGTACCAATCAATAGCAATTAACTTCCGAACTAAGTGTTTTAAAAGCCAGTTTGGAAGTGAATTTTAATTACGTTTTCCTCATTGTCAGTTTACAGCCTCGGTACAGCTGTAAAAATGTCTTCCAGTTTATTGAATACCTATTATAGCTTCTGCATTCTGATCATTTAAATGTTCGGTTTTTGGTGGGTTTGTGCTTTTCACTCGCTAATCTTTTGGGATCTCTAATTATTTTCATTGCCGACAATCCAGCACTTTTCTGCAATAAAACAAATATATTTTTTTTGTAGTTACTTCCTCACACACACACACACACACACACACACACACACACACACACACACACACACACACACACACACACACACACACACACACACGCTCACTAAAAAGGCTCATCGCTAGGGGTGGGATGACAGAGAAAATGGAAGGGGGGAGAGACATAGATCAGACTGGCTGTAATCTGGTTTTGGTTTTAATGAGAGAGGGATGATGAGGAGAGGAGTCTGTCTGCTTATTAATGAGAAGTTGTTCAAGTTCACAGCAGTCTGGGGGTGGGGGATCCTGGCTGGACATATAAGGAAGCCTCTCCTTCAATGAGAGTCTCCCACAAGAGCACAGACTTCCTAGAAGGAATTAGTTGCTTTCCTCATTCCAGCTTTGAGAATCTGTTTATTCAGGTTTTATTAACCAATAGGCTGCCAGCTATTGCTTTTTCCCCCCTCCTAAATCTAGCGTACCCAGTTATTTAATCCCGGTCTAATTTATGATCCCTCATTGCAGCACTTACACTAATGTCACGGTACAATACATATCATGATATGCCTGTCATGATTCGCTATGCATCATGATACATGTGATGTGTGATGCTAAATAAGATCAAATGATAATTCAATTAGATTTTGTCAAAAGACAAATTAATTGATTTTAGGAGCGTATGTATTCATAACAACTATAAAATATCCTTATTCTTCATCCAAGCACCATATGGTGAACTGCAATGAGCTAGGCTGTGCTTTTAGTCTTGTATCCTGATACAAACATGACATATCTCTATTACGATACAGTATGTAACACGATTCATCAATACACAATAAATCGCTCCACCTCTACTACACTAAACCACACAGTCAGCCTGTTTCCACAGATCTCTTTGGCATGTCTCACAAAGGACTGGTCCGTGACGTACTGATGAAATTAATTACTGTGAATAAAACACGAAAGCATGATCGCTAGTGTTTGGGGAGCGCTTGGCATTATTTTTTTACTTGAGCCGAGACCCTTCCGCCTTCCAGTTGCTCCAGGAGAAGTTCATCGAGTTTGCCTCCGAGACGGGCTCGTTCGGTCAGGAACGGGTGTCGGCGGTCAACCAGATGGCGGATGAGCTGATCGACTATGGCCACGCGGACGCGGCCACCATCGCGGAGTGGAAGGACGGGGTGAACGAGGCCTGGGCCGACCTGCTGGAGCTCATGGAGACCCGGGCGCAGATGCTGGCCGCTTCCCACCAGCTGCACAAGTTCTTCGACGACTGCCGCGAGGTGCTCTCGCAGATCGAGGACAAGCAGAAGAGGCTGCCCGAGGTGCGGGCCCGCCAGGGCGGCAGCGCCAACACCAATACCCTGCAGAGACTCATGCAGTCCTTCGAGAGGGACATCCAGCAGCTTGTTACCCAGGTGGGTCCCCGCGCCTGACAGATCTTTCATTTAACAGCTACCCTTTACCAGTTCTGCAGCCAAGACGTGCGTTAAATGATGGCTTTAACCTAGAGAGTTTGTGTTAAAACATTGTTTTTACATTGTTCGATTGAATCTCTGTTATTGCATTTTAGTAACACACAAGATTAGTTTTTTTTTAATGTAACGTAAGTCAAACACACTGCAGTGATAACATGCAGTGTTAGTGAGCTGGCGTCTGTAATCTTTTTGTAATCTCGCTTTGCCTTAGGTAAGACAGCTTCAGGAAAGCGCGGCTCAACTACGGACGGTGTACGCCGGCGAGAAAGCAGAAGCCATCGCCGGGAGGGAGCAGGAAGTGATGCAAGCCTGGAAGGAGCTGCTGACTTCCTGCGAGGAGTGCCGGGTGCAGATCACCACGGCGACGGACAAGCTGCGTTTCTTCGGAATCGTGCGGGACCTGATTTCGTGGATGGACAGCATCATCTGTCAGATCGGCACGGGAGAGAAACCAAGGTTATTGATCGCCACACTTTCCAATAAGCGGCAGTTCACATGAACAAGGGTTGGAATAAGGTTGCTCATGTGAATAAGAGTGGAATTGATTACTGGATTATTGCTTCATTGGTATAAATGCTTTAAAATAATTGGCCGCCAAATCATATGAAAGCCAACGGATTAGCTTTAATTGCTATGGTGTTTGAGCGCATTAGGAATCGGTGTCCAAGTTTTCTTCCTAACTCAATAAATATAAAAACATAAGCTGTTCATGAGATACATCTTTGAAAGCCTATTGAAATTCATATGTATTTATGGCCTAGATTTTAAAGCGTAGCTGAATAAATTAAGTTAGTTAATCCTGTTTCAAATGACTAATATGGGACTTAATCAAGTCTGGGATCTTTGCACAAAAGTAACTTAACATGATCAAATTCATATGAATGGGAGGTGTAATTCTATGGTCGTTGTTACAGGCTTAACTGTGTTTGTGTGTAACTGCATATGAATTCCTGCCTCTTATTGTAAAGTGTTTATTTGCTGAATTTTGGTACTCGTGAGTAAATGCTGGGGATAAGAAAGACAGACGGGGCATCTCTGTTTCTCCGATAGTGGCAATGCGAGCTTGGCTAGCATACCTCAAGCAGCCCTGAACTGGAGGGGCCACCCTTTCTCAGGGGGTGAGGGAGGGAGCAGTCACCTTACCTGAAGGCTGTCTGCTTTTTGGAGATGAGGGTGCAGTTTAATCTCATGATATTTGGTGCTAAAAATAAATCACGATTAGACATTTTTAAGGAATTTCGTCTGGCTTCAATATAAGAATTAGGGGCGTGCTGATATTCGTACTTGTAATTGCCTTTACGAAGCATCGACAGGTATTAAACAAATCCATTCATTAATGTGTTGACAGCTGAGTGCCAATCAATCGCAATTAACTTCCACATTGAGTGTTTTAAAAACCGATTGTCAGCGAATCTTCCTCTCATCCTGGGAGCTGACTTTTTTATTGACGCACTGCCATACCGTAAACTAACAATGAAAATATTATTTATAAAAAAAATAAATGTATTAAAATATTATTGTATCACTGCCTTTGATGGGTACTGGGTTGTAAAGGTGAGGGAAGGACGGCTTTTCTCATTACTGAATGGTCTATTTAATACTTCTTAAAGGCGATCCCGAGTAGGAGTAGACCTCTAATAGGAATGCTCTCCATCTAGATTTTGCACTGCATGTTTAGGTCATTATAACCGCAATTTGCATTTTAGAGCTTTAGACTTTTTAAAAAAGTGTTTATTGAGATATATATATTAAAAGGAAATACAAACTTTTACCAGCAGGGCTTTGCTGAGGATAAGTTATCTAAGGTAGGCAATTTGGTGACGTTATTTCTTCATGTTTTAGTTTCACTTAAGCTGAAAGTTTTGTATTGATATAGTTTTATAATTTTGGAATGGGAGGGGCTCTGGTCCAATATCCAATCAGACAGCAAGATCATCATAATCCATTGAGGACTATTGGAATCATTGTTTCCCTCTTAGCCAATCCAATTGCTCGATCTCCGTACATCCCCAAACATCTTGTAACTATTGTTTTGTTCTGCATGAAGACAAAAAAAAAGACAAAACTATTTTTCACATACACATGTCATTTACAGTGGAGGGATGCCAGAGAAATGAAACATATAGCTAACCTTGACTCAAAGTAATTGTCATTTTGAATGCATTTCTAAGTGACACAGGTGAAGACACATTAAGTCATAACCGTTATCTACAGCTATGGCCAAAAGTTTTGCATTGAATTTTAGGATTGAGATTGAGGATTGTTAATTCTGTAGGGTGATGCAAAACCTTTGGCCATAGCTGTGCTTGGCTTTGTTTTTTATCTATGTAACATGATGGCTATTGAGACTGATTTGTTTTTGGCGCTGCTGTGTTCATGTTGAAACCGTTCCCCTTTTAGGGACGTGTCATCGGTCGAGGTGCTGATGAATTACCACCAAGGGCTGAAGAATGAGATCGGCAACGCAAACAAGAACATGGCGCAGTGCGTGGAGATGGGCAAGATGCTGCTGGCAGCCAGGAACCCAGCGACAGAGGAGGTAATGAGCTGAGGGGTTGGGTTATTAGCCCAGGATGAGTGAACTGATGCCAGAAGTTTGGAGGAAAAGGCTGTTGAGCCCCGGGAAATTGTTTTGATCTCATGTTTTGATCAAAAAGATCCCTTTGAGATCAGAAGCCTGCCGTGCGTTCTTGAAGATTTTCAAACCTCTCTCGAGTATTTTAGACAAGGCGCTTTTCCGCGATTTTCTTGGTTAGAAGCATAACGGTATTTCAGGTATTTAGATCTGCCACCGCTGAGATCAGGTAAAGTTTACGATCACAGAGGTCTGTTTTCCTTTTATGTTACTGAACAATGTTTCTCTAGGATACTGTGCTGCTTACTAAATTAGCCAGCCAAGATATTTCTTTGCAAATCACCAGCAGTAACAAGTGCAACGTTTCTCAAATGCTGCCCATTTGGAAATGGAGACATATGCAGGACAGAAGGTAGGAGGCACTTTTCAAGTACAGAAGTGGGTGTCCAGGATTGGGTTGACAAGTCATGATGTTGCTTCTGATCTACTGGGGCCCTTCAAGAGCCACCTGGGCGTGGTTCTGGGATCAGTCAGCTACTAGGAACCGGATGATCATGGATCTTATGTTCTTATGATCAGAGCCTACCTGTGCATCTTAAGCTAGCAGGGTGATACAACCAGCATGAAGCCGAGTAAAGACAGAAGGAAGGAACAAAGGAAATATGTTTTAGTGCAAATGTCTTGAAATATACCCTTCTCTCTTTTTTTTCCAGATTAAGGAGAAACTGGAGAAGGTGATCGCAAAGCAGAAAGAACTGTCGGAGAAATGGGACAAGCATTGGGAATGGCTGCAGCACAGTGAGTCCATTCACGCACTAGCTTCCAACTCCGATTGCACGATCTGTATTTCACAATGGCCTATTTCACGAAGATATTCTTGAGATTGCCTCGGTCTAACAGGAGCAGTGTGATTGTCCCCCTCTTTCCTTTGCAGTGCTGGAGGTGCACCAGTTTGCCCAGGAAGCAGTGGTGGCGGAGGCCTGGCTCACCGCCCAGGAGCCCTTCATCAAGAGCCAGGAGCTGGGCAGCAGCGTGGACGAGGTGGAGCAGCTGATCCGTCGGCACGAGGCCTTCCGCAAAGCAGCTGCAACCTGGGAGGAGAGGTTCAGTTCACTGAGGAGGCTTACCTCGGTACGAGGGCTGGCCGCCTGTCCAGACCAGTGTTTCTCAAACTGGGGTCCGCAAACCTTTCCCCTGGAAATTCTGGGAATTTAAATATATTTTGGGGTGGTTTTTATTATGTTAGTTAGGAAGATCTGATTGCCCCATCCCTATGAGAGCTAGACATAAACGACACATTATCATTCGTTTGTTAATGGTTGGTGATTAAGACAACTCATTAGTGAACAGGACACTCTTGTTGGAATGGAAATAAGGCTCCCTTTGAATTCCTGGTTTTACTAGGAGTCTAATAAGACTCACCTGAGATTGTTACCTAACACTCTGGCTAATCAAGCTCCTAGTAAAACTCTGAATGAGGGGAAAACTGCAATGCGCCCTTGATGGATTATGGTACCATTAAATTGGTTTTAAAACTGTTTTCTTCGTAGCTGGAGAAGTTAAAAGCCGAGCAGAGTAAGCTGCCCCCAACGCCGATGCTGGGGCGAAAGGTCTTCGTGGACCCCCAGGAGGCTGGCCTGGCTTGGACCCCCTCTTCGGTCATGAGGCAGACGATCTACGAGCAGGTCGAACCCAAAACCAAGAGGCATCCGGAAATCGCCTCCTTTTCCGTCAAGAAGCTGGGCTCCACCGCAGCATCCTCCTACACACCGGTGATGAACGGGACAAAATACGGGACCCTGAACCCCCGAAACGAACCAAAGATTGTCTATGTCCATCAGGAGCTGAAACCTGAGCATCTGCAGCCCAAGATCGACCACCTGGCAGACTGCGTCCAGCCCGCTTTGGAAGCCCAGAGACTGGAACGAGAAAGGCAAGAGCAGAGACTGACCAACCCTCACCGGGAGGGGGCTCAAGAGCTGGTCAACGGGACCCAGGAGCACGCAGGCGTAAGGGCAAGCCGATCGGATCTGCAGATGGAGAAGAAGAGGCAGGAGAGACAGACTTCCAGCGACCAGGAGATCCGGGCCAGGAGAGACGAGCTGCCCCAAGAGAGATGGAGGCGCGACCGGAGACTGGAGAGGCAGTCGTCTAGCGAGGAGGACGCCCCGCCAAGGAAGGAGGAGCTGCGGAGGGAGAGGCACGAACGCAAGCTGGAGAAACAAGAGTCCAGCGAACAGGATCGCTCTGAGAAGCGGACAGGCGGGTGAGTCTTCATGGCGGACTTCCGTGACTTTCTTTGTGAACCGAAGCTGTTTGCCGGGAGAGATCTCATCCCAACTAGACACCTTTTGTGACATATGTACATCACGCTTAGAATTTGTAATACTTCTAGATAAGCGGTCGTCCAAACTGGGATGGGATTTGGTTTGGGTGTATGTACTTCACATTTAAAATCTGGAATACTGAAAACAGGAAATATCTGCAGCAACTTCACTTCACGGATGTCTCACTATGGACATATTTCCAGCAACAAATACCTGTGCATGTAAACTACACATATACAGAATATAAACTGAATTGTGCAATTATGCATGTATAATTTGTACTTTTTTTTTTTTCAACAAAAGCGAAATTACTGAATATTTCTTGCCAGCAAACATTTCATGTTTTACAGTATGTCAAGAAAACTGGTTGCCTGACTGTAATGGAATTGGGCAGATATTTACTAGCTCTTGAAAGAATCCAGACCTAGGTCCTACTGTAAACACAGGCCAGTAGGTAGTCAGTATGCATGTTATACATTTTAACCTGTTCCCTCTGGTTAAACCGAATACACAGAATCTTCGGTACAAATCTTCGGACGCTCACTCTCACAGCTTGAGCTTGCAGTTCTGCAGCTATGCTGATGAAGGCTGTGTTTTTGGGTATCTGGGTATGTTTATACAGTGAGGGGCTTGACGTTTTCATTCGGATTGCAGGGAGAAGCGGTCGACTCTAGCCGACATCGTGGAACAGCTGCAGGAGAGAGAGCAGTCTCATGCAGCAGCTCAGGTGAGTTGCCTGTATTAGGAAGCAAGTCAGACACAGCAATCAGGAAAGATCCCGGCTCCGTTTGTAAGCTTGTTTAACCCAGGCCAAGGAAATACAGTGGAGGCTAAAGGTAAACCATTTCTTGCAAGTTTTAGCTTCCGATTGAGAAATTTTGTATTGGGTTACCATATGGCTCCATGTTCAATGGGACAGTTCAGGCTTTTTAACTGACATCTCAATGCATTCTGGTAAGTGTAGTCCTGCTGTGAAAGGTACCTGAGACAGGTAAAAAGTACCAGAATGCATTGCAATATGAGTTAAAGCCTGAACTGACACTAACTGTCCCAGTGAACTTAGAGTCATATGTTAACCCTAGATTTTAAGTTATATATATATAACAAATAAATAAATAAATAAATAAATGTATGTGTGTATGTCGCTAATCCAGAACCTGCTAGTCCTATCTGATCTATAATACGATCTACACTTCATAGTGAATGCTGGTAGCAGCTGTAGAAACTGAATTTCCACGCAGGTTAATTGAAATATTACAGCAAACACCAACACTCACATCCCAATTGCACGTGTCCAAATTTAACCCAAGTATGTGTTTTTTTTTTGTTTGTTTTTTTGGGCCTAGGTCCGAGAGAGGGACCCTGGACCTCGCCTCCACAACGGGCTGCCGGAGCGCACTCCCAGACCGGACCGTCCGCGAGCCAGGGACCGACCCAAACCTCGTAGGGAGACCCCGCCCAAAGACCTCAGCGCCCTCCTGGAGAGACCCGCGCCAAGGCCAGCCCCGGCCCAGAGCACCTGCTCCGCCCCCCCGGCTCCCCCCTCTCACACAGCCAAGCAGGAAGGCTGCATGTTCCGCAAGCATGAGGTGGAGATTGAAAAGAAAGCCTCAAACAGGTAGGCCGCAAAGCCTGAACTCCCACACTGTGATAAACAACTGTCAACAAACAGGACGTGGCAAGGATGGCCATTTCTGGTCCACTCCGGGGTTAATAGGTAAAAGCATGGATGGAAATAAGACTTGATCCATTCCCGGTTTTACTTTGAGTTTAATAAGACACACCTGAGCTTGATGCCTGTAGACTGTGGCTAATCAAGTTCGTAGTAAAGCCAGGAGTGCGTGAAACTGCTCTGCAAAACGTCTTATTTTCTTCCCTGTAAAAATGAGGAGGTCAAATTAGTAAACACTTTAGGACAGGGCTCCGATAGCTCACCTAGCTCAGGAACGTGGCCTCTTTGATGCAGTATTTGATTTTTTTTTTTTTCCGTCTTTTGTAGAAGTACTGTCAAAATGCTGATAAATCGGTATTGTGCTTACGAGATGACAAATCCAGTGAAGCTGATCTTTTTATAAATGTCTTTTCTACTATTCAGTCGGCTATTTAGTTTCAGCAAACAAAACGTATGTTTGTTTTTTTTGTTTGTTTGTTTTTTCCCCCACACATCACCAGCATACATACTTATTTTTTTTTGGCTCTTTAAGAACTTCCTGGTCGTTAGAGCAGCTCTTCTAACCAACACGGTTGGACAACTCAGGGATTTCACAGTACATCTAGATGCAAATGCTATTTAAATCCATTTCTAATCCATCCCTTGTATAATGCTTGCCACCATTCCGAATGGCTCTGTTGCAGGCTTCTTGAGTCTATTATGCTGTGAAGCAGGTGGGGCATGCTGGGCTGTACGTCATGTCCTCTTCCTTACCTCATAGGTCTTGGGTAAACCTGTACTGCATTGTGACAAACGGGGAGATGGGCTTCTATAAAGATGCCAAGAACACCACGGCCACCTTCAACAGAGAGCCTATCATCAGCCTGAACAACTGCATCTGCGACGTGACCAATGGGTACAAGAAGAAGAAGAACGTCTTCAAACTCAAGTAAGGAGGCAGGAGCCGTTGCCAAACCTGGGCTTACCTGCTAAATCAAAGTGTGCTAAATAGCAGTGAAGGTTAACAGAGTGACTCACCTGGTTCAAGCATGGCCGTGTGGAGCGCAGGGGGAGTCATAGTCAGGGAAGCGCAGATATATATATATATATATATATATATATATGTTTTAATATAGGTATATCTTATCGTTTTTTTTTTCTCTAGGACAGTAGAAGGAAGCGAGTTTCTTTTCCACACGAGAGACGAGGTGAGCACCCATTCATGGACTTTACCAGCAGAAACGCAAACAATATATTAGAATACAATACAGCGTGATATTTCACAATTCAATAACGCGAGAGCCATGTGCTTTACTGTACTATGTAAGGGCTCCGATTCATTGTCCGCAGGCAGCAGGAATACTGTATTGAACTGGGGGTTTTGGAGGGTGTTATCAAACGGCTAAGCGGTCCCAAATGATAAAAAACGTGTTTTTTGTTACAACAGACGGATCTTAAGAGCTGGGTCGAGACGATAACGACAGCCATCTCGGAGCACGAGGAGATCGCGAAATGGGCCCAGACCCAGCCTACTACCTCTTCGACGGACGAATCTCGGAAGACCGCGGAGGAGCGGCGCCTCAGCGTTTCGTCCAAGAAGAAATGAGCGGGGAGGAAGACGAGGGGTTCCCCTTCTCACGGGACGGTCCCGCACTCAGTGTACCCCTGCGCACGCACGCGTGTGTGTGTGCGTGTGTGTGTTCCTCTCTCTCTCTCTCCCTGTCTCTCGCGGGGGAGCAGTAAAGAGCCTAGGACAAGCCACGGCACCAACTCCTAGACAATGACGCTCCAAACTTCTGTAGCTAAACGTCTGTATGAAATCATTTGCGTAAAACACATGTCAAAGATGCATGAGCTCTGCCGTGACAGGTTACCGGTACGTTACGAATAAACACAAACCGTGCCGATTTGAACGCGTACTTAAATGCAAGCAGAATAGGTTGAGTTTAAATGATATGTTTATTTACTGACAGCTGTCATTTTATCTTTTGGGGGACATAGCGTTTCTGGCTCTTCTGCCCAATTTGATTTGATTTATTAATGCATAATAAATTCAACTGCCTATTTAAATGTATGTTCCGTGTAAACCCTGCAAACTTTAAGAACTGATCAATCAAAATTGTGATGTATTGAGCCAGATGCTTTGAGAACTACCACTAAGACCACTGACTACCTTCACACTTTTTGGCATCCAGCAATCTCTTAGTTTTGATCAAATGCACGGGGGCACTGAAATGACAACAGAGACGCACACGGATGACAAACGTCTCGCTTGGAACTGTGGGATTTGTAGTAAAACACACGCCGATTGTAGTTTTACATGAGATTGCCTGCATAGCTCTCACAAAGGCTGCTTGTTCTAAAGTCTCTGTATGGCGTAATGCAGGGTGGAACTAGCCTCAAAATGTTTGCCACAAAAAAAAACTCTTTAAAGAGAGAACAGCTTCGAATTTCATCTTCCTGTTTCCTTGACGTTCTGAGCCATTAGGAGCGATTCCACATGTAGTTTTTCCAGCACTGAGATGCAATCCTGGTTTAATCAATACTTTTCTTTTCCTATAGTTGTCTGTAACAAGGTAATTTAACCTTTGCTGGTAAATGCTAAATGGCCAAGCTTTCCATCAGATGAGTAGAGTAGTGAGCAAGAATCAGTGCACCGTTTTCTCAGTGGAACAGCACAGAAAAATAATTCTGAACTGGAGAAAACAATCTGATTTCAAATTAGCATAGAATGAAAGTGTCGGGGGGGTAGGGGGGGTCCCAGAGTGTCTCCCCTGGTAAAAGCACAGCCACATGGTGTGCAGGGTGAGTCATACAGCCAGGGAGCCGGTCTTCCTGGGGAGTCCGAAGGGAGCACCGATTGGCGCTGGCTCAGTCGTGGATCGGAGGACTCCTACGAACCTTCACTTCTCCTGAGCTGGGTGGGGAATTGCTGCGGTGAGAGGGGGGAAAAAAATAATTGGGCATTCTAAATTTATAAAAAAAAAAAAAATGAAAAGAAGGAACGGAAGTGTCATATAAGGCACTAGACTGCAATTTAAAACCAGCTACCGCCTGTGACCCGTGGAATTCAGAGCATCGCTGTCTAGAGTTGGCCGGTGCCTGTTTTCTTTGTAAAAGAGAGCGTCCGAGTCTTCAAAAAAAATAGAGAGATCCTAATTCTCTATGCGTAAGGAACTCCTTTCAGGACACCACTTCTAAGCCATCGACTTTTACTGGAAATGCATCTATTTTCATTTGCTAAGGAATGATTTGCTTTGTGTTTTTTTTAATTTATTTTTTATAGACACATAGTATGCAAACTTGCTGGTCACTAAATATATTGCTGCTCTAGTAGAACCAAACTGCTATCACAAACATTCTGCTGTACAGGTATTGCAAAGATGCGCAGTATACACCAGTAACGTGGTAACTAGCATACAAATATACTGCACATATGATATGGCAAAGCTGTACTGATCTACAAACAGTATGTGAAACGCATACTGCAGGTCTAAGAGAATACTGTAATTTTCAGTATACAACGCGCAAAGGATATTTTCTTTATGAATCGTTACAGTATTGATGTGTTATGCGCCGGATCATTTTGTACAAACGTTTTATTACACAGATTAAAATGGGGGAAATAAATGGTGCACATGTGCATGGAATTCACAGGTGTGCGTTACAATCTAACAATTACCAGACAATTTCTCTCCTTCCATATTATACAGCACAGCTAATATTTAGAATGGTAAGAATGTAATGCTATATATTGAGGATATACAGTCGGTGTGTTTTAGTGCAGGTATGCTTACAGTGTACTGCGTACGCTGTTTTCCGCTTTTAGGAGTAATCAGCTTTGCGATGTCTTCAGTGAAAAGGTTTGAAGAGTTATTGGTGGCCAGGAAGAGACTGCGATACAGTCAAGTTAAAAAAAAAAAAAAATAGTTTATATCTGATTATTAAAATAGTGGGGTTTCAGTTATTATGTTTAAAGGATTCTTCTTAACCCATTAAGTACCAAATTCATTTTCTTTGCAAAAATCTATATTTCTTCACAGAAAAAAATGATGTAATCCTTCATTTCAGCTACAAACTGCTGCGTCCTACTTTGAGGACAGTCAAGTTAGTCGTGTCTGTAATCAGAGCAGTGGAATTTATGAAGCTCAACACATAGAAAATTGAGCTTTATTATCACTTTGGGGAGGGAAGCACCAAGATATGTATCAGTTTTAGGCTTCAGTTTCTCCTTATTTTTTATTGAGGCATCATGAAAACATCTGATATTTGCGATATTTGCAGAATTAACAGTTACACGTAGACTTAAATTTTGCGGTTAACAAAATTAGAGTAAGTTATCATCACAATATAGTTCAAGAGAAAATTTAAATAACAGGTAAGACGCCAGTTAAAAATGCTCCAAAAATTTACAAAGTAGCCCATCCTCAAAACAGGACAATGGCACTTAATGGGTTAGTAACACAGAAGGAAGTCATGCAAAGCTGAGTTTCTGTTGAAACTGTAACTGCATTACGTTTGAAAATAATAATAATAATAATAATATAGCTTCCTTTGTTTATGATGTTGGTAAAAAGAATTTTTTTTACAAAGTATTCTGTTATGCAGTATTAATACTTCAGTTGTATTGAAATAATAAGGAATACGCTATTGAATATATATATATGTATATATATATATATATATATATATATATATATATATATATATATATATATATATATAAGTTATGCAATTTTATTTGCACTAGAAGCGCAATCCATTGCACAGTGCTGATACCTGCTCGGTAACGCTGTAGCAGGGTCGAGATGTGACCGAGGTTCTGTAACATTATGTATTAGACATACACTGCAAGCATTTTCAGCAGTAGTGTATGCGCATTATTTTCGCGCTATGCCGCTATTCAGTCACGTTTTCCAGAAGAGCTGGCTGAATGTCAGCACAAGACTTTTGCATTTAGGCTCTGGTCTGGTTGATTATCGGTATAGGCAACAATACATTCACTTTTTCTTAATCGAATACCCAAAGACGTTAAAGAAATTATTATGATTAAAGTGGCATTCCAGCCAACAAACCCAGTCTCAATTAACAATCTGAAGAGCAGCACTCACCTTATGTGTTTGTCTCGTTGACGCCATTCCAGGCAGGTAAGTTGTAATTCTGATTTCTGCCACCAGATGTCAGGGTAACCTAAATATCGACACAAACGGTATTTTTTTTTTTTTTTAATGGGGGTAAAATATTACTGTTCTTTTTTGCTTGCTAGAGCAGAGCTTAAATATTTAATTTGCGCCCTCGTATACTATAGCTATTATAATGTGCTGTATATCTATTTGGCCCATAGCCCAACTAGTTTGTCCCTATTGTAAATCTTATTTTTTGGTTCTGGTTTGAATTTTGGTTGAGACATTTTAAAAACGTTTTTCCCCCCTCCACCTGGTTATTTGAACGAATCTCTGCTCTTGCTCAACGCCCAATTACAACCTGCTGATTTCTCGCAAAGCGCAAAAAGCTTGATAACCTGTATAAAATGTAATTGCTTAAAATATTTTCTGTAAACGATTCTTTTTTGTTTTGTTTTTCTCCTATAAACATTAAAAAAGAGAAACATTGCGATTTTAACAAATGTTATGTTTATTTGTAAAATAAATAAATAAATAAATAAATGCCCACCAAAAAAAAAAAATCTTGAAGTTGCATGCTGTAGTATGTACTCCCTACAAATTAAACAGCTGTGCATGTTTTTTTTTTAAACAAACAAAAAAATTGTTTGATCACCCAGCTATACAATCACTACAATTATCTGGGTGGGGTTAAACATGTAAGTAATTGGAAATAAGATGGAATGACAAACAATGTATAAAATAATACAAATCTGAAATCAGAACTTGCCCTGTACAGTTATCTCTGTGAATTGATAAATAAGAGTTGTGATATGTCAAAAAGGATATGTGGATTATTTTTCCTTTCATCAATTCGAATGGCCCCTTCAACAACCCACGTTGATCAGAAGTACTAAAGACGGCACGTGCGGGGGTCCCCGAGGGTCTTCCCTGGTAAAGGCGCAGCCGCGTTGTGTGCAGGGTGAGTCACACAGTCAGGGGAGCGCAGGTTCACGTCCTGGCTGTGAGAAGTTGCTGGTCTTCGCTGGGGACTCCAGAGGGTGCTGTTTCTCCTCATGGTGCTACAGCGGACCCAAGTGACCTCTGACAGACAACCCTAACCCTTTGTCCTCCTCAAGCTGGTAGCTCACTGACCAGCACTCAGTTCCTGGGTGTAGAAGAGAAATCTGGCTTGGTTATGGGATTGGGCATTCTAAATTGGCCGATGATATTGCAGCTAAAGAAATTGATGCTACTGAGCAGCCTGACCACTAGGTGGCGCTGCAGTAGGACTAGGTGTACTGTTCCCAATTTTTTCTTCTTGACCCACGGGAGTGCAAAACACCAACGATCCCGCCAGCTTCTGAATGTTCGTGTGTTTTGTGTAAAGTAACGCATGGTGGTGACCTCCCCCCACCCCACCGTATTTATCATTTCACCTCTATTTTGTAAATACTTTGCCATGAATGTGATATAGCAGCGACATTTATTCACAGTGTTGAAACTAATTTTGCAGCAACACATCTAATGCAGGGATGGCAATAAGACTCCCGTTGCTCAGCAGTTTGACCCATTCCTGGTTTTGCTATGAGTTTAATAAGACACACCTGAGCTTGTTACCTATGCACTGGGGCTAATCAAGCTAATACAGTATTAAAAACTGCAATGCAATAAGAGTCTTATTTCCAGCCCGTAGCACAGGCTTTTGTGTAAACAGGCCTTCACCAAAATGACAATTTTAAATTCAAAACGCCTTTTTAAATTCATAACCACCAAACCAAATAATAATAATAATAATAATAATAATAATAAAGTATTAGAAAAAAAGAGACATACAGAACACAGCTTCAAAACATTTACAAAAACAATACAAATCAGTATTGATATATTTGCTTTGCAAAACCTTGGCTTTCAAATAAGGCTTGATACAGCAGTAATTGTCAACAGCATCTAGTGCACAGCAATGTATTGGCATTAAAATAAAATAAATCTCTGATCCCTATGTGGCAGATCCCTATGGTCCTAGCTCGTACATAGATATGTTACCTGATCTAGCTTACAGCTCTGGCCAAAAGGTTTGCATCTTCCGATACAATTAACTGATTTTGCTTCATAAAGTTGAATGAAACCTGCTGAATAATGTTGCGTTAACATATTGAATTACATACCGCTTTGTAGTTTTCCATACTGAAAAATGTGGCATTTCAAAATCTAACATGAAATACTGTTCTGTACTACTCTTATGGCTTCCGATAGACTTTTTCATTTGGTAGCGTCTTTGATTACATGATGTTATAAAATATCTAAATTATGTTTATATATACAGTATATATTTTATTTTTAAATTAATGTCTCAATTCTAAAATTCTAGATGTTGCAAAATGTCCATAGCTGTAAATTCACACGAATTAACAGGGCTTAATTAGAAATATACCAATTAAGAAAATTATAGTGACTATTTAAATGGCGAACACATGGTACAATTGTGGGAACAGCATATAGGAAAATGAAAAATTAGCATGCAGACTTAGTGGGGTAAACCATGGAATTTCGTAACATTAAATATCACATTGGCAAAAGGCAAGCCCTTTCTCCAACACACCTCAGTCATTGCCTCACTGAAACACAAACTAAGTTCAAATCAGTTTGCTTTGGAAATTCAATGATGTGCGCTGTTGTGTAAACTTTACAGTCAAATGACAAAATGCCCCCATAACTTGTTTAAGGAATAGTGTTTCAAATCCCCACAACACTTAAGCGCTCTATTAAAAAAAAAAAGGACAGAACTGCATCAAATCAACAGATCTGGCTACAAAGAGGTGACGAAGGTAATGTTCAGGTGTCTGCCTATTTTGGCTTGACAGTTTCAATTGTTCCAGCCAGCATTGTTGGTCCAACTCTTCCTGCATTTCTCCATCTTTGCATCCATTTGAATTTCAAGGTTTAAGACTTTAAAACATTTTCTTAACTCTTATTAGCATAACACCCTCACCGGCCCCATCTTGTTAAGTACTTTTTATTTTCTTGTATTGAATTTCGGTTCTTTGCAGGTACTTGAAATCTGAGCATTAAACATGGTCTCCCTGGTCACTTTGCTTCAGTCAATTCTGTCTAGGTCTAGGTGCAGTTAGACTGTTTAACCTCTAGCAACAGGAAGTGGAGAGATACCACGAAACGTTTGTTCTCTGTTGGGAAATCTACGAATCTCGAAGTAAAAACATCATAATAACCCCAGAGATTTCCACTGCAAAGAGAACCAGCGATGCTAACCAGAAGAAATAAACTTAACTTGAAGACAGGTGAGGTGCATCTTGACTGATCTGTCCATTCCCCTGTAGACCCATGGGGCTGTGGTTCCTCAGGTAGTTGTCCGCGCTGACTCTTGCTGTTATGGTTTTCAAGAAGTTTTTCCTTGGGGGTTTCAGGCAGTCCGAAGTGAACAACCTGGCTGCCCAATGCTGGACGGCGACGACGTCTTTCAAGATGTCCTGCTTGACGCTGTTGCTGACGAAAATGTTCAAAATAGGATCCAAGGCGCTGGAGATGCTGGTGAAAGCAAAGATGATCCTGTAGGCTGTCCGGACCCTATAATATACCTCGCAGGAGCAGTCTTCAGAATAATTCAGGTGTGACTGGACCAAGAGGATGATGTGGTAGGGCAGGTAGGACACCACGAAGATGACTATCATGCTGAGCAGGAGCCCGGTGATCTTCCGTTTCCTCCGCACATCCAGTGAATAACTCCGGTGGATCACCTTGATGGTCATGCTGTAGGATACCAGCAAGAGGACCAAGGGGATGAGGAAGACCACGAAGACACGGAAATAGTTCAGCTGGGCCAACCAGGGCTCTGTGGGATACTTCTCATAGCAGAGCTTGATGCCATGGGCCTCTACGAAGAGTTCCTGGTGGATCAAGAGAACTGAATGGGAACCCAGAATGATCAGCCAAACCACCAGACACACCAGGATGGCCACTTTCATAGTCCGGAGACCTCTGGAACGCAACGGGTAGACCACAGCTAGGAATCGGTCCGTGGAGATGCAGCTGAGGAACACAATGGTGGTGTAGACGTTGGTGCTGAAGAAGAAGCCGACAAAGTCGCAGGCAGTTATTCCGAAGGTCCAGCCTTCGGGGTTGTGGGTGTAGGCAGCCCACACGGGGAGGGTGCTGATGTACACGAGGTCGGAGAAGCAGAGGTTCAGCAGGTAGACTCCCAGGACGTTGCGGTTCCTCAGGAGCTGCACGATCACCCCCAAGCTGATCAGGTTCCCCACCAGCCCCACTGAGAAGATGATCCCATAGAAAGTGGGGAAGAGATAGGTCTCGTACTCGTTGGAGTTGGAACAGTTTTCAAAATTGCACTGCAAGGCGGAGTTGTTTGAATTAATGCTGTCAGCCTGCAAGGGGAGAAAAAAAAATATGAGACATGCAATCAGAATAGGTTTAGTCATTTTAGAAAGGGAACTATATCCTGTCCAGGCAAGTACTGTATATATTTGTGAATTATGTATAATCATCAAGTACAGTGTGGGTGAGAAGATGGCAAAGCGAATCAAAATTACATCCCTTATAATAAAAGACACACACACACATAATGTAGTAATTAACTCAGAAATTGCTATTAAACATATATGGCCCCATGTTACACATTTACACATTTAGGGCAGCAGTGTGGAGTAGTGGTTAGGGCTCTGGACTCTTGACCGGAGGGTCGTAGGTTCAATCCCAGGTGTGGGACACTGCTGCTGTACCCTTGAGCAAGGTACTTTACCTAGATTGCTTCAGTAAAAAACCCAACTGTATAAATGGGTAATTGTATGTAAAAAATAATGTGGAAAAAAATAATGTAATTGTATGTAAAAAATAAAGTGATATCTTGTAACAATTGTAAGTCGCCCTGGATAAGGGCGTCTGCTAAGAAATAAATAATAATAATAATACACTGGAAGGAACAATTTGCCTACATTTGCCCATGGGGGAAACTATTGGCCAAATGTGTGTTCACTGCAATGGATTACATCTGGACACAGAATACGACGTACTGCAATTTTGACACATCTGCAATCTCTAAATCTGTAAAGAAAAAATATGCTTGCATGGATTTATACACATGAAAAAAATAAGCCCACACAGCAATGTTGATTTCACAGAGAAATTATTATTATTTTGGATTATTGTACCATTCGGATACTACAATACTCCAGAACCTTATTCATTCCAAATCCATTATATTGGTAGCACCATGGTGGGCAAATGGTTCTGCCAGGATGTATTCCTTACACTGGGTAGATTTCCATTACATGAGAGTAGATGTTAAAACATGCTGATTTGAACTTGGCTCTCGCCAAGATAAGCACCAACTAAGACGTAGCTTCACAGTAAACTAATGTGATCCATATGTGTCTCCATCCATTTGCGCTTCCTTCCATATGATGATGTAGATATCCTTCTGTCTGGTGTTGATGGCTGAAGTGTAATGCTGGCTCCAGGGATCAGCTTATTGCCTCCCTAGCGCATCAGCACACACAACGGCTGCGATGCTGGCTCCGGGGATCAACCACAGTGCGGTCTCCCCAGCGCATCAGCATGACAACCGTCTGGATTGAGCTAAGTAGGGTACATCTCTGGGGTCTTCAAGTGGGCACCTTCCATCCTCGGTGTTTCGTTGACTAGCCCACGACACCTCAAGAGGGCTCGACGGTGATTCTGGCGTCCCAGCATCACCCCCCTCCGTCCCCCACTCAACTCAGCCAGCTTACTTACCTGTACATCAGCGTTTCTTTCTTTCTATTGTGCTTGAGATCCCCAGCCAGAATCTTTCCGTCTCAACCACAGCCAGTTGCTGCTCCTCTCTGCTGCTAGGAATCTGGATCATTGGGGGAGTGACTGGCAGTTCAGATGGGACAGTACAGTCACAAAGTGGTAGTAGGCAAGATGATTGTAATGGAGATTGTGTGATGATTGACAAAGGCCTTATTGAAAGGACAGTGAGTTTGTGCACCCCACAGGCTAGCTGTGAATGGGGTCTCCTCCAGCTATAAAGCAACACTGAATGGATTCTGAAAATCCCTGTAATCTAGCAATTTAGTGTATACCGGAATGAATTATACCGGAAAGTCCTTTAAAACGTATAGATGTTACCTTGCTGTTCGCGGCTTAATTGTATACAGTCTTGAACAAAGAACATTACGCGGGGATCTGATTCAAGCATTAAAAATTCTAAAAGGTATAGACAAAGTCGACCCAGGGGACTTTTTCGACCTGAAAAAATTAAGAAGGACCAGGGGTCGCAAATGGAGACTAGATAAAGGGGCATTCAGAACAGAAAATAGGAGGAGACTGGAACCAACTCCCCAATAATGTTGTTGAAGCTGACACCAGCTTAGAGATTCTTGGAACAATAAAACTACTAACAACCAAGCGAGCAAGATGGGCCGAATGGGCCTCCTCTCGTTTGTAACCTTTCTTATGTTGTTATGATGTCGTTCGCCGCCACTAACAAGGGGGTAGCAATAGTTTTAGCGGTTAATTTGCAGGTCACTCGTGACCCCTTCATCTCCCGCAGTAACTTTTCAAAGCTGCGCTGGGCTGTGCAGAATCTGCACACATGTCTGTGGGTGGAGTTGCGTGACGTCACGCAGCAGCCCTCGAAGAACGCGCATCTCTGCGGTTCTGTGCAGATCTGTGCACATCTGCGCTATATGAACACGACCTGTGTGCATCACGGAAGCTGCCTTTTCCTAACATTATATTGTACAGTACTATTGTACTGTACTGTATTGATTGCACCGTGCATTTTATAGCCATGCTGAATAAAGCAGGATTTAACAGTTAATTGCAACCTGAATTAGACACACCGACCATCAATTTGTGCTTGCTGAAATGGTCAGAAATGTACTTCCATCTCAATAATTAAATAAATACATGCATAAATAAAATAAAAAATAAATAAAATGCAACGTTTCCCGTTTACAACAGGAAGATTGTCAGGAGAGGAAGTGAAGGCGGAAACTGCTTGATTGACAGCGCATCGGAACCAACAGCAATGGCTCAAACGCCTGCCAGCCCACCAATCACAGCGGGGCCCAAGGGATGGGGTTTTTTAACTTGTATACTTTGAGGAAGTCGGAACGGGTGGTTGTATTTTTTTTAATTATTATTCTTCTTCTTTAAACAAAAAATTAAAAAAAAGTTTTTAATAATAATAATTTTTTAAAAAAAAGTCAACCGGAATGACGTACATAATTTAAAAACCATGGCTCGAACGGGAGAAATAATACATTTGAACGTTGGAGGAAAAAGGTATAGTATCCTACTTGCAATTTGTATTATATTCTTCATCTTTTCGTATAGATAGGATCTGTCCGTATGGATTATACTGCAGTAAATGTTGGTAATTAATGATCGCGTATGTTTATTAAACTCTTTATAGTTTGGTCTCATGCGTTATATCGTTCTGTGGTTTATGGACGAGCGAATATGTATTCAATGCGTATACTTACCGGATGACAACAGTAATCGCGAAAATGCTTTGTTTTGTATTTCCTGTCTGTAAAATAAAAATGCAGTACAGTACTTACACAGCCGACCGCCCGTGATTAGATTAAGCCCATCTGTCTGACACGTTAGTATTCAGTTGTAAGCGAAGCAACATCGTTTTTCCGTCTATTTATTTCAAAGCACAGCTGCAAAACAGTCACACGCACCCACAAAGTGAAGGACGTGACTTCGAAGCATAACACAGACACACATGCTTAAAGTTTAACACATTTAAAAATATAATTAGGGTTACTTTA
This sequence comes from Acipenser oxyrinchus oxyrinchus, assembly GCA_030684275.1. NCBI lineage: Eukaryota > Metazoa > Chordata > Actinopteri > Acipenseriformes > Acipenseridae > Acipenser > Acipenser oxyrinchus. The sequence goes on along the minus strand of CM060302.1, from coordinate 4,115,525 downwards.
CCGTACCATTGTATCCCGGTTATGCGCGTTGGTAATGTGGTTGTGAGGCTCGCTGTTTTCAATCATTAATTTTTTTTTCCTCAAGACTTAAGTCATTTTAGTTATGTTGGGAGGAGCATTTATATGGAAGACAATCAACCGTAACCCCACCGTGATGCCACCCACACGCCTGTCCAGGGCTTGAGAAAAAGTTTCACCTGTGTTGGTGCAGAGATTGAAAACTTGTCAAAAGTCGAGACGCCTTTTTTTTTTTTGTTTCTACTTAGTCCATACAGTAAAGTCACTTCTGACCAACTCCATGTAAAGACATCTCTGTCTCTCTCGGCTCCTTCCAGTGTGGAGATGTCCTATTATGACTTGTTCAAGGAGCACTTCAGTTAACTGTATCTCAGACGGAAAGCGTCAATATTTTGGGATGGCTCAGTTGTCTGTGGAAACAATCAACAATCACATTGCAGTAATGAAGGTTATTTCCATTACAGGTTGGTTTAGACTCGGACAGTTCAGGATTGCAGAGCAAAGATTCAAACGCTGTATATAGATTTCTTCATTTTGACTCTGATGAAGGCAAGGGTAGCAGCATGTCCAGAATTTTCAGAAATTCCAAACCTTCCAGAAATTCCAAACCTTCCTGACCCAAATAATTCTACATTTGATTAGCTGTGCAAAAAAAAAAAATAGCTAAGAAGGGGGTTTCTGGCTGCAGCTGGTGCTGACATGAGACTGCTCCTGTCGCCTCCCAAAAAATGATAGCTAGAAGAAAAAAGGTCCTGACCAAATCCTTTGGCGCGTGTGCGCAAGTTTTCTGCAGCCCCGATGAAGGTACACACTTCAGATTCAGTTCCTGAGAGGTTCAGGTTCAGTTCTGGACAAATGCACCTCACTACGGTCAACGTGAACTAAATCATGAAACTGAACTACCGTAAAATCACAAAGGACTTGCGCTACACGATTCTGAAAATGCGTTTAAAAAATCTTTGTTTAGTAATTGCCCGTTATTAAATAAACTGGGCATTTCAGTTTTATGAACAGGCTGTGACCGGCCCTGGGCAGTGGATAGGGGCCCACCTTGCACGGATAGCCTTGAAAACATAGTAAATAAATCCTGCTTGTGTTTTTTTTTTTTTTAGGTTTAGTACATCAAGACAGACACTAACGTGGGTCCCCGATTCCTTCTTTTCAAGGTCAGTATTTAACTGTCATAGGAATATTGTGAATCTGTTTTTCTCAAGGCATTCGTATACCCACGTTTCCCCTCTCGTAAGCTAAGCGTGGGTGAGCCTAACCAGGACTCAGATGGGGAAAACCCCAGGGAACATGAGCTGGGTTTTTGAAGTGGTGTCTGGATGCACTCCCTACTCCTTACCTGGCCTGAGCTCTACCAGTGCCCCAGCATGGTGCTTGTACTGTAAATATACCGCCCTTTAGATGTCAAACTAAGGTCCTGATTACTTTGTGGATGGTGAAGATCACATGGCTTTAAGGAATGTTTTATTTATTTTTCCTCCTATTTTTTTCTTCATAATATTTCAGGGAAATGAGACTCCCATTGCATAGCAGTTTGATCCATTCCTGGTTTTACTATGAGTTTAATAAGACACACATGAGCTGGTTACCGGTACACTGCGGCTGATCAAGCTTGTTTAAAAACCTGAATGGGGGCAACTGCCAATTTTACCACAAGCTTGATCAGCCACAGTGTGTAAGTAACAAGCTAAGGTGTGTCTTATTAAAGTCATAGTAAAACATGGAATGGATCAAACTGCTGTACAGCGGGAGGCTTATTTCCATTCCTGGCATACCCTACATAATGCCCTTTATTATGTAATGCTAGTTCTGTAATGTGGGTCACTATATCTGTAGCTGTAGGTCACTGGTCATTAAAAAGGCACAGAGGTAAACATGCAGTTGATAAGTGTACCAAATTCGTTTTTTTTAATTCACAATCTTTTCTTTTAAACCCAAAGTCTTCTGAGTGGCAGGATATCCACCTTGAAGGATGAAACCGGAGCAGTAAGTGGATTTTTTGTTCCATTTGTTTGGGACGTTTGTTTAAAATGTGGCGCTTCTGTAAACCGAGAAGCAACGGCACAGCAAGAGTTTATCCCCAAACCACTCCAGTACTCTAGACTTGCAGAAAAAGGGTTCATGCAGCAGCTATTCTCTATAGCATTGTATTTAAAGTAGCCTCAGTTAGCATTAAAATAAACAGGGGAGCAGTAATCTTGCAATCAAATCAAATAAGATTTATTGTGGATTTTAAAACTTTGGTTGGTACAGCTTTAAAGGGGTCACATTGACTGCATTAAATGTTTTTCAGTTGTTTAATTCCTTTTTTTGTTTGTCCTAGATTTTTATTGACCGGGATCCCACTGTGTTTGCCACTATTTTGAACTTCCTTCGCACCAAAGAGCTGCACCCCAGGTATGTTTAAGATCCAGGGTCCTGCATTCATGTTCAGTTGTACCTTAAAATAGAATTACTCCAAGTTTGATTCCCTAGTTTAGCAATCTGTACTCTCTCTGTAATAGTGCAGAGGGTTGATATATTCCCCAAATGTTTTGGTCACCCTTTAACCCCTTAAAGGTCCCACTTTATCTTAGCACCGTATGTTAATGCATGTCATGGGAAATCACGTTGGAACCTCACAGGACTCAAAGGCATGTCACAACCTAGCAGTCAAAATTATTAAATACCGATTTATTTATTTTTTTTCTTCCCTCTCAATAGGAACATCAATGTTCGCTTGTTGATGCATGAAGCTGAGTTCTATGGAATCACTCCCCTGGGTAAGAGACACAAAATAAGTGACTCAATTGGCTGTTTTAAATAAGATTTTTATTACTAGAAATTACTAAACCCGTTAAATCACCCACTACTCTCTCCCCTGCCCCCCTTTTTCAGTTCGAAAACTTCAGCTGTGTGATGAGCTGGAGAAGTCATCTTGTGGGAGTGTCCTGTTCAATGGCTATCTACCTCCCCCAGGTAAGACAGAGCAAAACCCATGGCTTATTGGTTTTCCTTTATAATTACGCTAGCATGAATAACAGGCTGCAATACATACAATTACTCATAATACATACCAAAGACAGGCAAGGCAAACTTGTGTGGTGGGGGTAATATTGCGAGGCAGGGAGGGAGTTAAAAAACACGTGGATATGTGGCTGGAGCCGTGAATTGAATACGTGATTAAATATTGAATTAAGGCTCCAGCCACAGGTGTATAAATAAGGTGATCACGGGTGTTGGCGTGGTTAGTGTCATCAATGTGGGTGTTAGGATGTTCGTGTCGTGTTGCTGTGTCCGTGTCCTGTATGTTGATGTTCGTGAGTGTTTTTGTGTTGGCTTTTTGTTTTGGCCTTTGCTCCTGTTTTTTTTGTTAATGTGTTTTGCGCATGTTCTGTTTAGAGTTTTTGTTTCCTTGTTTAGTAATTAAAGTGCGCGTTGAAACTGCGACTTCTGTGTTTGAGTCTCCCTTCTTGGTGGAAACAGTGACACTGTCCTGTCGCATGGAGTGGTTTGACATTGTTGAACATACCTGCCCCTCTAGTGTTTTGTTGCAATTAATCGCTGCTAAGTAATGTGATTAAAGATTTTTGGCGTATTTATCAAAAGACTCGATATAGTTATAATTATTAATTTAAACTCCATACAAAACTTGCAGGTGTTTTGCCCCCTTCTTCAATTGTTTATTTTCAGTGTACCCGGCCAAGAGGATGAACCGGCACAGCGTGGCTGGCCCCCAGTTTGTGAGCGGGCGATCGGGTTCGATCGGGAGGGCTCCAGTGCGGAGGAGCAACACCATGCCACCCAACCTGGGGAACGCGGGCATACTGGGCAGGGCGCTGGAGGAGAGACCCAACGGTACTTCCGATCAACTTATAATTTTTGTTTAAAACTTTTTTTTTTTTTTTATAAGCACTGTTCCATTCTTTCTGTTCTTTTTAAAATGTTCTAAATGTAGATTTCTCAATTTTCTAAGGGTAATAAATTCCAGTTTGTGGTTGCATCTACTGCAAATGCCCTGTTTTCTGCCTGTTGTGTTTATTTCGGTCACCTTGAGCTGTCTGTGCTCAGTAGAGTCTTCGCACTGATGAAGACACTAGCCAAAACGTTTGTATACTTGTTGTTTATGGTATGAAACTAACAAGAAACAGAACAATCCATTAACTTTATCCTGCAACTAAGTCCTTTGCTGCTAATATAGTATTGTTCATATTGTTTTGTAACTTTTGGAAATGTGCCTTAACACTTGCTTCTGCGTACCCATGACTGGATAAAGCACTTGTCCTCAACTCAACTTTTTTTTTTTCTGTTTTTCCAGGGCAGTCCTCTGACCCGGGCATGGTCAGGATAGTGTGTGGCCACCACAACTGGATTGCAGTGGCTTACGCCCAGTTTGTGGTTTGTTACAGGTAAAAACAAATGGGTACAGTATAAAATTGGGCATGACAAAACCTCCCATTTGCAGCACCCAAAAGGAGTTAGAAATCATTTTTAGTACCATTTTAATCCATGCACAGTTTAGACCCTAATCAATACTGACTCGCTGAGCAGATAGCACAAGCAGTACCAATGTTAGTTCTCAGTATTGCCCTGCAGTGAAGCTTAAACCCACCCTGGACTGGAAGGACTATCAATTACATTCTCTTGAATAGGGCGCGGCTTGGAACATTTTCCGTTCTTTTGTTTAATGTTGTGAATAACATTTACCGAGGAAAGTAGTTACAGCCTCCCAAACTTTGAAGTGCCACGCCCCTCCCTCCCCGGACAGTGCGTGACGATGGGAGTGTTCTATTGTGGTTTGCAGGGTGAAGGAGTCCTCTGGCTGGCAGCAGGTGTTCACCAGCCCCTGGCTGGAGAGGGTGATCGACAGGGTGGCACTCAATGCCAAGGTGATGGGCGGCTCGCTGGGGGACAATGACAAGATGGTCGCTGTGGCGTCCTGCAGCGAGATCATCCTGTGGGCGATCCAGACCGATGGCAACGGAACTGAGATCGGTTAGTTTGCAGCCTGTAGAGGGTCACTGAAAGGATTATGACAAAGTACAAAACTATGATTGTACGGCTGTGTACAGTATGATGTTATTTGGCTGCTATCCGGGAAATAATGTTTTATTGCCTGAAAGTGTCGATAAAACTGACCTCACCTGACCTGGTGCAAGTAACAGTTGTCTGGTCAAGACCATGCTGACACACAGAGATAAGCCAGCAACTAAGCTTTGCATGCAAAGGGTGTAAAATATTTATAAAACAGCAGGCATTTTTGTTAAGTTTTGCTTAAATCCTTGTAGTGTGCGCTCCTTCATACAGAGAAATGCATCAATAAATAATTTAGTTTCCTTACAAACCATTTATCTTAAATTTATAAAAAGCACCATTCCCAGCAGAACACAAACTCAGCAGTACATCAATTAAAACTCTTGTTGCATTACAGTTTCTATTGTAAGTTTAACTGTCAGCTTAAAGTGGAATACCCGAGGCTATGAAAAGCAGTTTCTTAGCCCTTGTTGGCTTAGCAACTTTCTTATGCTAGTCCCTTTTCATTTTTCTATCATTCTTTATCACATTTGAATTCTTGTGATCACTTAATATCTACAGCTCTGGCCAAAAGTATTGCATCACCTAGAATTAAGATTGAGACATAATTAGAATGATATCGCAAAAGTCTCCCGGAAGCCATAATAGTAGTACAGCGTTTCATGTTAGATTTCGAAATGTCAAAGTATATGGGGAAAACTACAAAGCGGTGTGTAATTCAATATGTTAACGTAACATTATTCAGCAGGTTTTCATTGGACTTTAAAATGAGTTCATTCTTTAGGGTGATGCAAAACTTTTGGCCAGAGCTGTACAGTGTTATCATGTTAAACCAGCTTCACCAGACTTTTTAAAGAATTCGAGAAATGATCCAACGTCTTTATCAAGGCTATGTATTTTATGATTGGGTGTTTTGAAGTGCTGGGTGAGCTACTGAGTGTGACTTGCCTTGGTTAAGATTGTCAGTTTGTGAGTACTGTGGTTCGTTTCTTCACCCCAGGGGTGTTCAGCCTGAATGTACCCGCGGAAGCTCTCTTCTTCGTGGGCAACCAGCTGATCGCTACCAGCCACACGGGGAAAGTGGGCGTCTGGAACGCAGTGACCAAACACTGGCAGGTAAAGGTGCAGCTTTTTATCCACCAGATGCTATCTGTTATATTGACCAATATCTCACAAGAGATGGCTATATTTATAACGTCAGCTAACCACAAATATATATATATATATATATTTTTTAAAATGCTACAGGTCACAACACCTTTTTTAAATGCACATTTACAGGCTCCCCAGTGGATTTTGTTAACTATATTATATACTATATATTTATTATTATTATTTAATTTTCTCCTCGCAGAACCAGGATGTTGTGCCTATAAACAGTTACGACACAGCTGGCTCCTTTCTCCTGTTGGGGTGTAATAATGGATCAATTTATTATATAGGTAAGTGCAGTATTCCCTTTAGATACACCCGTGGCCAATGTTTTAAAGACAGGTAGCTAACGCTGTTTGTGTTCCACCTCCCTCCTCGCAGACGTGCAGAAGTTTCCCTTGAGAATGAAGGACAATGACCTCCTGGTGACTGAGCTGTACAGAGACCCCTCTGAAGATGCCATCACTGCCCTCAGTGTCTACCTCACGCCCAAAACAAGTATGGCCACAGCATTCCTATTAACGGAGCTGAACAAAAATTAGCAGGATGTTCTCCAGAATGGCTGACTGTGATATTGCTTTTGTGACTGTTGTTGCATAGTAGGAGATTATATATATATATATATATATATATATATATATATATATATATATATATATATATATATATATATATATATATATATATATATATATATATATAATGCTGCTGCTTCTGTTATGCGCTGGCAGGCGACAGTGGGAACTGGATTGAGATTGCGTACGGTACCAGCTCTGGAATGGTCCGTGTGATTGTGCAGCACCCAGAGACGGTAGGATCGGGACCACAGCTCTTCCAGACCTTCTCTGTGCACCGCAGCCCTGTCACCAAGATCATGCTGTCCGAGAAGCACCTCATCTCAGGTACGTACAGGCCAGCAGCCCCTGAACTCTGCTTACTGATCCACAGACAGCCAGGTGGACATTCGTGGTCATCTACTTCCGAGCCGCCCTCTTCATTGTTGATCATTGATCATTGATCATTGTATAACGACACATTAGCAATTGAGAATTGGGTGATAATCATAAGGCACAGTACAGGCAGCTTCCAGGCACATACCGTAGGCAGCCTCTGTCATGTTTGCCCTTCGTATTTGTGCGTGTGTCCCTGTTTACAACAAAAGGAGGCAAGCTAGTATGCACTTGCAGTCTTTAGTTCTGCTAAGTCTGCTAATTTACCTGTTCCTGCTGGAAATCAGTGTGTTTCTTGTTGGTTCTATACACCGTTGTGGAAGGGGTGCAAATAGAATTAAAAGAACATCTCTTATAATTGTGGAGCGACGGAGCCCTGTTCACCCCCTGTGTGTTTGCAGTGTGCGCTGACAACAATCACGTCCGGACCTGGACTGTGACCCGATTCAGAGGCATGATATCCACCCAGCCCGGCTCCACCCCTCTCACCTCCTTCAAGATCCTGTCTCTGGAGGACATTGATGGGCACGCAGGCTGCAGTGCAGGCAATGACATCGGTGTGTGTGTCTGTGTGTGTGTGTGTCTGTGTGTCTGTGTGTCTGTGTGTCTGTGTGTCTGTGTGTGTGTGTCTGTGTGTCTGTGTGTGTGTGTGTGTGTGTGTGTGTGTGTGTGTGTGTGTGTGTGTGTGTGTGTGTGTGTGTGTGTGTGTGTGTGTGTGTGTGTGTGTGTGTGTGTGTGTGTGTGTGTGTGTGTGTGTGTGTGTGTGTGTGTGTGTGTGTGTGTGTGTGTGTGTGTGTGTGTGTGTGTGTGTGTGTGTGTGTGTGTGTGTGTGTGTGTGTGTGTGTGTCTGTGTGTCTGTGTGTGTGTGTGTGTGTGTGTGTCTGTGTCTGTGTGTGTGTGTGTGTGTGTGTCTGTGTGTGTTAAACGCTTTATATGTCTGTTGGAGATTCCGGAGGGGGCGTTGCATTGGCATTGGGTTAGGCATGCAAAACCGGTAAGTAAGTGTTTCTCCACGTCGACCAGGCACCCAGGGAGCTCAGACGGACACCTGCAGGGCTGGCCTTTGTCCTCCAGAGGCCGGTAGCTCGCTGACATCCGCTCTCGAGTTCCTGGGTGTAGAAGAGGAAGCTGGCTCAGTCGTGGGATCAGAGGAAGCCCGCTGAACCTTCAGTTCTCCTGAGCAGCTGTTTGGGGAATTGCTGCGGTGTGGGGACGTAATTGGACATTCTAAATTGGGAACAGAATCGGGGGTTAAAATAATCGGGCACGCAAAATATTTACAAACAAGACGCTTTTTATTTTATATTCTGTATGTTGAGAGCATCCTATTCAAATGAAATTCCACTTGTTTCACCGGTAGGACCGTATGGAGAGCGCGATGACCAGCAGGTGTTCATACAGAAAGTGGTGCCGGACACTGATAAGGTCTTTGTGCGTCTGTCTTCCAATGGGAAACGGTGAGGATTTAATTGTTCGTTTGGGGAAAGGTTGTATTTAAACCGTGGGCTGCTTGGGTTTAGTTGTCAAAAGCCAAGGAAAGCCAGGGGTGGCAGTATACTGAAATCTTGCTCTTTTTTTGAGGTTTACAAACAAGTCGGTCATGGAGGACACAGTCACAAAGCTATCAAGAATATTCCCATTCCCCTATTTTCGCATTTCTCAAAGGAGGAGTAGAATCCGATTTGAATTCGCTCCCTAATTGAACTTGGTTCCTATTGATTTTCAAAGGAAATCATTTAAATGGAAGTAGATCATACCCAGTATGTTGCCAAGGCACTGTGCATTTGCCCTGACCATGCTGGCTTGTGGGAGCTACATGTACTGTAAGGGCTGCAGGTGTAACTTGCCTTGGTTTGCGCAGGGTGTGTGAGGTGCGCTCCGTGGACGGCACGGCTATCACCTCCTTCATGGTCCACGAGTGCGAGGGCTCCAGCAGGATTGGCTCCCGGCCACGCCGATACCTCTTCACCGGTCATGCCAACGGCAGCATTCAGATGTGGGACCTGACCACCGCAATGAAGATCGCCGTCAAGACCGAGGTCCAAGGTAAGGGCCAAGTCCAGACGAGTCTCGCACTCTCCAGCTCGCCTCAAAAGTAAACTGAGTAAAATGTAGATGCTCATAATGCAACAGAGTAGAAAAATGCAACTTGCTTAAGACTTTTGCACAGCAGTGTGTGTGTGTGTATAGATATATCTATTTATAGATAGATAGATAGATAGATAATCTCCCAAATCTTGCCTGCTGCGTTTCCCATTTTATTTTTGTGACAAATGATCAACTTCAGTGATGCTGTTAAATGCATGTTGTACCTAATTAACTATCATTAGTAAGGGATGGGTTATTTTATATCTAACGGTGCCTTCACATAATAGAGTTCACCTAATCTCACACATCACAACTTCTCTCTGCATCTCGATCCAGGTGTGCATTGCTTCCAGGTAATGTAATGCGGACAAAGCTACTACTTTAGTAAATTGTTTTGGGTAGGTGGTGATGGATGATAGTCATGATGCTAATACGTCCTCTCTTCACATCTGCTCCAGATGTCGGGGGCCCCTCAGAGGAGGAGCTGCTTCAGCTGCTGGATCAGTGTGACCTGGCTCTGACCGGACGCGGACATGAGCCCCTGCGACCTCCTTCACTCACTCTGCCACCCCGCGGGCATCCACCTGCAGGTACCCCGCAAGGGCAGGGCCCCTTTACCAGAGAGGTTTACCTGTTCATAGAGCAGCGAGGCCAACCAGCTTTACTTTTGTGTTTGTGTGTGTGTGTGTGTGTGTGTGTGTGTGTGTGTATAAATAATTGATAAAGTAATTGAATATGATAAGTAATTGATAAACTGAAAACTCACTTTTTATATAATGTATTGATTCTATTAAAATAATGAGTTCAGTTTATCAACTAGTTTTCTTTATTAAGTATTTCTACTGATTTGATGGGTATCTGGAACCTGATTTCTCCTTGGATATAGAGCTATTTCTGAATTGTGTGTTGACAAATTGCTTCTCTTCCCCCTCTCTCTCTCTCTCTCTCTCTCTCTCTCTCTCTCTCTCTCTCTCTCTCTCTCTGCACACAGCCTCCAGTCTCAGTCCAGCGACTGCTCTCGTGACAGAAGCCCAAGGACCGCAGTCCCCCTCCTGGACCACGCGGCCCCACGCCCTGCCCCACCTGTGCCCTTGAGCAAGCCTCGAGATCGGTCCTTTGTAGGCATGGGAGGTGGTCTGGCCCTTCACCCTCACATCGGCAGCAGCCAAGCCTCTCTGAGCAGTGGTGGCAGCCCCCGCACCCACAGGGTGCAGCCAGACACAGTCGGCACGGAGGTCCGATTGAGAGGACCCGAGAGGAGGCTGCCCTCCGAAGAGGAGGCCAAGGCCCAAGGTGTGAAGCGGGGGAGCTTCGTGGAGAGATGCCAGGAGCTTGCCAAGTCCACGGATTACAGCCACTTGGATTCCCGGAGGAGTGTGGTAGCCTCGAGCGAGCTGGAGGCCAGGCTTGGCATGAGGAGTCCGGGCAGTCTTCCTGCTACCCAGGTGCGGAAAGTGGCGCCCGTGCCAAGCCCAGTGCCATCACTCAGGGCTCAGCCGCAAACCTCCCCTCGCAGGGTAACTACCTCGACACCCAGTGAAACCAGCGATGACACCCCCTCCTCCAGCCCCACTCGCCCAGCTTCAACTTCAGCGTCCCCCAATCCAGCTAACCAGCAGCCAGCAGCTAGCCCAAAGCCCAAGCTGAACGAAACCTCATTCTGAAGCCCAGTGCTTCCATTTGCAATTCACTTTTTGGATCAGATTTACTAGTGCTTCCATGATCCACTTTTATCTTTTTTTTTTTAAAGGAAACTGTAAAAGCTGCCCGGCTTATAATTATGGAATGTAATTGCAAAAGGGCTTTAATGAAACAAGCAATATCTTACGTATATTTTCTTTTTTCTGTCTGTCTGTTCTCTGTATTTGTGCTCCACGCAAGACTGCCACGTTGAGACATTTTTTAGTAGCTATAATATTTCTTGAATTTTAGGTTGTTTTTTTGTCTTTCCTAGTAGTCTGGTTCAAATCTAGGATAATGGTTTTATTAAAAACTAATATTGGGATACTGAAAAAAAAAAAAAGCTATCCTCAATTCACTAACCAATGAGCCAAAGCAGATAATTAATGAACTATGCTTTTTTTTTTTAAACAGACTTTTCTATCTGAATATCTTAAGTTTAGCTTTCTTTTTCTTTTTTATACACATACTGATATATATATATATATATTTATATATTTTGTAGACTGCTGTTAGTTGATAATAAACCACTGTGTCATCCAGTATGTCATTTTAGGGCTGCTTCCATCTTCAGCTAAGAGGATTGTTGTACAGTATACAATAGCTCTGCTGTTTGCACACACACACACACACACATGCTCTAAAGAAAGGAAACCTAAAGGGTAAGTAAATATTACACTGTCCAACTAGTGTTCAGCTCAATTCACATTAAATTGCCTTTAAATAATAGTAGTTGAACAGTCAGAATTATGTCTCCTAAAATATCAATTCCAATTCCTTTGAAGGAATTGATTTTAAAAAGGAACCGGAATTGGAATTGGAATTGAAAAACAAGGTTTGACCCCACCCCCAACCCTGATCACAACGTTCCGAAACAAGAAGATCACAGTCCCTGTGCAGTTTCCAGTAAACACACTGGCAAAGCATTTAGCTGCAATCTAGTTAGAACGAGTTGTATGGGGTTATGAACTTGCTCTAAATGATTGGAAACATTCTAACCTGGTATTATGGTAACACGCAAGGGCAGTTTTTATTTGATTTAATCTTTTAGCAGTTCAAAAAAGTAGGGCAGCTGGTTCTTCAGTGAAAATGTCACCAGTGGTATAATTTTGATATCGCATCACATTACAGCTTAGAGAGGTATGTGGTTTACAGAAGTTTTAAAATGCATTTTCTTAATGCATTTTGAATAGCAGATGTGAAATATACTCTGTCACGTGCTATTATTATTACTGTTCTATGCCACTAGTGTGCTTATTTGCAATAATTGTAGAGAATCGTGATCTATTTATCAATATGAAAAGTTCAATATTTGTTCAGCTCAAGGTTAGGTTACAATAGAACTTAAAATGCATTTTTCTTTCTTTTTCTTTTTATGTGAAGATAGACCATTGATGTTAAGCTGTCACACTTGGCAGTTTTCCCCTCTTGGAATTCACTGCCTTTAAGTTACTGTAATTATGTTATTCAATGGTGCCACATTGGTAGTAACTGGTTTGTAAATTCATCCATCTAATAAAAACCCTGCTGTTTTGTGAAAATGCGTTTATCTTGAAATGTCTGTGTTAAACACTGATGGTTGGTTTTTGGAAGTGGTTCAGCAGACATTTCAAACGTTTGAACTGCTACTTCCTGCCAGAGTTGGCGTCGATACCTGTTTTGTTAATTTGTTGCCACTGTGAGAAGCTAATTTGAACAGAATACTGCTAATTGCAATTTTGATCAATGATGTGTTGGAATTGATTAAAAGAGAATGGAATTTAGAATTTTTTTAAAAAGGAATTGGAATGTAGAATCGATTTAAAAATTGGAATTGGAATTGACCCCAGCCCTGTTCCTTCTACGACTTCCTGTGCTGAAGGTCAGGTTCACAGCCAGGGTGTGCCGGGGTGTTGTATCTTAAACTATCCAAATCATCCGTGTGTTAATAATAGTACTTTATATCCCAATTTATTTAGCACACAGCAAGCATAGTTTTAATAATGTTCCAATGCAATAGTTCTTGGTTTATTATATACAGTATAAATACATTGCTCAACTCAAAAGACAGTAAGACAGCCCAAAGGCATTGTGATCTAAATTCACCAAACACAGAATTTACAGACAGCTATTTCGTATTCCTGGAGACAAGACATACATTGCAGTTTGGCCCCGCTAAGCTTTTTACAAATTTCACCCTGTTGTGTATTTGCATTGCATTTCAGAAAATAGTAAAATCAGCTCCCTATATATATATATATATATATATATATATATATATATATATATATATATATATAAAATCTCTTAAGTTGATAGCCACTTTTTTGTCTCCCAAAACCACATGTACTGTGCTGTTATACTTTTACATTCAATCTCTTCCCAGCAAACACATTTTTAGCCATTAATACAACATCCTCCTTTAAGACGTTTGCCTTACTAAAAGCTGAATAAAGTATGCAATGGAAATTATATATATATATATATATATATTACTGCATTAAACTGATTGAAAAGCAAATACTGCACCAATAGCAGACTGCTAGGTATTCCCCCACCCCCACCTCTCCTGAGAAACAATTATTTTATTAAATAATACAAAAATAAATACATTATAAATTTGTAGGAGCTACAGTACCAGAGTTGTTCCAAATCGCATTTTAAAATACTACGAAGTCAGCTGATTCAGTATATACAACAAAATAGGAATCACATAGAATAAATGTAGGTAACTTCCTAAAACCTTTTCAAACACACTTCTATATATTATTTGTTTTGGTCTGCCTTGATTGGAGTAGGCAGACACCCTACTATTTTTTTCTGTGCACAACACTGACGACTTTTGATTAAACGTAGATAAGGCATATTATGAGTTATAACAAATGGAAGCACCCTGTATTCTTTAAAGTAGCATACAGATAGTTCAAGTCTATCCAGTGATGGCAGTAAGCTAGAGTTTATCATGGCATCTGTAAGTTGGGTTTTCTTCTGGGTTTTTGAAGGGAAAGGGCTGGGTGGATAGAGGAGAGATGCACTGTAAAACTGCATTGTTCCTTCTCAGTTTGCATTAACCTTCCTAGGATCTCAATGCAAAAATATATATATAAACAGCTATGGCCAAAAGTTTTGCATCACCCTATAGAATTAACTCATTTTGCTTCATGAAGTCGACTGAAACCCGCTGAATAATGTTACGTTAACATATTGAATTACATACCGCTTTGTAGCTTTCCCCATAAACTTAACGTTAAAAAAAAAATTACAAAAAATGTGATATTTCGCAATCTAACATGGAATACTACTGTACTACTATTATGACTTTTGCAATATCATTTTGGTGTTTGGTTGACTACATGATGTTAAATAAAAAATCTAAACTATGTTCATATAGTTTTTTTTTTCTCTAATTCCTAAAATTCTAGGTGATGCTAAACTTTTGGCCAAAGCTGTTTAAGTGCCCGCAGATGCTGGCCAACCAAAACAATAGTTCTGAGAAGGTTAGGGGTGCGATTCTACGTCCCATTCAACCCCCCCCAGGACTGGTGGTGGTGCCTGGACAGTCACATCTTGGCTTCTAGCATCTCCAGGAAGAGTTTGTGCAGGGGCACCCTGCTCTCCAGGTGCAGCCGGCAGAAGCAGTGAATGGCACGGCTGGCGGTCTGCCGGAGCAGGGGCAGGGTCATGAGCAGCTTGCCCGTGCGGTAAGGGTCCTGGGGGTGTCGGCTCCCCTCATACTCCTGCAGGGCTTCGTGGAGCCCGTCCTGAAGACGCTGCACAGCCTCCACGTTCTCAACGTGACCCGAGTCTGCAAAGACAAGCAAGGGACTGAACAACACAGGAGGTACTGGGGTTTGTTTTTATAGTGATTGTGGGAAATGAGACGGCTTCCATTTGTAGATGTGCAACTATGGACATCGCTACGACAACATATAAAGTATACTGCGTATAGACTTCATGTATAATTATAATCATTGCATTTAACATTAATATAAACAGAAATGTTTTATAGTAATTCAATCCTGACCCTGAACACCCAACCCCTGCCATTCAACCCTTGGCCTAACTGCATTTGAACACTTGCATCCACTGCTGGTGAAGGTATAAGATGGTTCATGCATTTTGATGAAAACCTGTCAGGATTTCAGCTGGTCTCTACCAGGAATATAGTGATAAACTTTGACGAAAGCTTCCAGTAGAATTTGTTCTCCATGTCTTTTGACTTTGAAGCATCAGACTTTGTACTTGCTTTACTAAGGCTCCTTAACTACATATTCTGCCATTGAGTGTTTTATAGTCATGGATACTACTGGAATTGACTTAAATATCTTAATGTTAGATCATTCACAGCTTGTCTTATTTAACCAGAGGATTTATCCATTGAGACCAAAGGCTTGTTTACAAAGGGTTCCTGGAAAACAATAAAAGGGCTTTTTTCTATTTAAAGGCAAATGGTTTGCAATTCCTCCTGAAAAAGCATTTTTTGAATGTATATTAAATTGCATGCTGCACGGTGGTGTGTTGTATGTTGAAGTGTAGCGTGCATGCTGGCTGCATTAAATCAGGCTGATATCAGGAGACGTTGCTAATCAATTTCCGAGTTTCTAAGATAGATCGCTAGACTGAGCAAATTGATCTATTGATCAGAGCCCAGGGCTGAACATCCTCTCTCACTATTTGGCTATTGATTTTAGTTTTTGGGTTTTTTTTACTATGTAGGTTTCAGGAAACAATAGTAAACATGACCCTTTTGAAAGGTTACACATCCTGAGCTTTTAAAAGAAATGGGATTGTTAGATTTTAGTACCGTTTTCTAACCCTCTACAGCAGGAGTCTTCCTGTCCTCCCCTTTTGCATACCCCGTGCACCGGTACCATTAATCCACATACACCTCAACTGCAATTCAAATATTTTTTCAATTATTATTATTATTATTATTATATTTATCCTTCTGATTTTTCCCTGTGAACCCAGAACTACTGGATTAAAAACTGCATTGCATTTAAAATTCAACTCTCAATCAATCAGGCTGATGGCCTTTTAATTATAAAATCAATTCTCTAATACCAATCCAACACACCCAGGGGATCAATTGAGCTACAAGCTTTCCTTTCAAACGCTTATTAAAGATGAGCTGTATGATCAGCCCACAGGAGCACAACCTTCAACAGGATCCCTGTGGGGCTTATCAAGAAGCCTTAACCCCAAGCTCTTAATATCCTGGACAGTTAACAAGAGGAGCCGTCCTTGAAAGACCCAGGCTGGATGACAATCACTAGAAGTGCTTAACCTGAGCAAAACCGTTGGCACACCACACCACTGCCAGCATTGGCAACCCACTGGATTTGGAACTAACATTCCAAAACCCATTGTGGTACAAAGAAGCACTTGTTTTCAAAATACCTTTTCTCTTACCTGTGATTTGCCCCCAATCTTATTTTATGTAGCCCGGGAACCTTTTCATATTGAGTATTGGTTTTTGTGGATTGTGGAAACTGTCTACCAACTGTCTAGCTGCCCTCGCATTAGGTAAGACAATGTAAAGTTGCCTTTAGGTACGCCTGTAATAACACATTGAGTTTGAATGCAAGCATACAGACCAGATGCACATTCACTCAATGTTGCTTATTAAAAGAGGTCTTTGTGTGCCAATGCTATTATTTGACGAACGACTAGAACTCTTTCTCAGTCTGCCACAGAGTGTTTTACGGTTATAAATGGAGAACCAGGGTTGCAACATTAGGGTATTTTTGGCAGGGTGGTGTACTTAGATCGAGTCTACATTAATGGACTCCAATTCTCATTAGACTGCTTCGATTTACAATTTACCTTCGCAGTACAATAGCTATGAGGACAGAACGTCTTGATTCACAGGTAGTGGCTCCCAGCAGGGCTTGTCGATACTTGTCTCTCATCCCTTCGTCTTTAACAGCATTTTAAAAGACTCCTTTCACTTAGGGTCAGAGGCTAGGAGCACAGTGTCTGCAGCCCCAACTCTCAGGAGAGTGAGGGCTTTTAATTAAATCCCAGGCAGGGATGCAGCAATTTAAACAGTGTCCTGGACAGAGGCTAGGGAGAGTGGGAGGGGAAGGAATAGAGACAGATATGACCCTGACAGAACGCAAGGCTAATCCCAGCGCATTACCTTGAATAAACCGGTAGCAGACCCATTAGCAGATCACAGCATAGTCAGCAATGGCGCCACAATGGACTGGAAACAAAGATTACACTCATATGGTACCGTGGCATTTGTATGTTGAAATTAGGAAAATGTTACCACTGTCATACCATTCTAGCAATGGCAGCTTGTTCCCATTGGAGATACTCTTCTGCTACCACTGTCCTGTAGTTCAGCACACTGACCTTACAGTGCCACTGAAGATCATTTGGGAAGCATTTCCAATAGGAAATAGCTACACTGCCGAGTTGCCATTGACCGCCATTTGGAAAGTGTTTGCAATAAGAAATATCAGGGATGGAAATAAGACTCCTATTGCGTAGCAGTTTCACCCATTCCAGGTTTTAATATGAGCCACACTGTGTAGCTTAATTGAACTAATTAAATCTCCATCCAGACCCTGAAGTAGTTAATTATATACTTTCACCTGTTAAACCTGGAGTGGAGCGACCCTCCAGGACCATGAATGGGCACCCCTAGTGTATCAAGCGCAGGTGTGTCTTAAACTTACAGCGAAACCAGGATTGGATCAGTCTTCTATGCAATGGGAGCCTTATTTCCACATTTGAGTAGGTATATTGTAGTGGAACTTCCCATTGAAGAAGGGAAGGCGGGCTGTCTCTCACCTGAGTTGGCCAGCGCCATGGCTTTGAGGGTGACCAGCTCTTCCGGGCTGAGCCCCATTTTCTGGTACTTGCCGATGAGCTGCTGCAAGGCGCTGTAGAGGTCAAGCAGCCCGGCCGAGCGGCACTGCCCGCGGTCCAGCAGGAAATTCCCAGCAAACACCAGCTCCTCCGCGAAAGCCAGCGAGCGAGACACCACGGCCAGAACCAGGATCTCCATCCAGCCGCTCTGAAGCAGGGCTATCTGGTCAACCAGAGGCAGGCTGGGGAAGCCTGGGGGCAGGAGAGAAGGAGACGGTGGCAGTGGTAAGCTGTGTGGGTTCGAGCTTGTATTGTGGTAAGCCTTTCACCAGTGAGTTTACAGTGGAATGAGCCAAGGTGGTCTCAGCATACCAAAAATATTTTCTACAGGGGTGTCCCATAGGTCTGGCATCATGAGCATACATATATTAGTCGGGTCTCTTTAGATTAGGTGTGAAATGTGTTTAAGCAAAGAGGCACACATTCAGATTTTAAGTAGTGCAGATAATCAACGGGCTGCCTGAATGAACAGAAAACATCCTGATCAGCATAATGTAGGATATTTCCTATGATGCATGACTTATGGGGCACTCTGTAGTATGTTCATGCCAGTATTCTGATTGTGTGTTTTAAACAGGGTGCATTGAGTCTACAGTCTCCAAAGTTTCATCAAGTTCAGGCAAGCTGTTGCCAGTCTCTTCCGAACGGATAAGTCTCTCTTAAGTTCTTCAACAGGTTCTCCACCTATCCAGTTCAAACCAGAATGCGATTTGGTTCAATTTGTTTTAATTTATAGAATTGAAATGCTTCAGTGTTTTTTGATCCCTTCCATCACCAATAGGTGTCAATGCTGTGATCACAACAGCCCCACCTTCCCAGTTTTTTTTTCTCTTCTTGGGAAATGCTGATGTAATTAACGAAGCTTCAGTGACCTTACTGAGCAGCTCTGCTGTTTTCTTTTCAGATTATCGGCAATGCTTATCACTGGCGCTCCAGTGAGCGAGACCCATTCAGACCCCTAGGGGGAGATCCGAACGGCTTTGAAAAAAACATTAATTAACAGATTGGAATGAATACAATCAGCCTGATCAATAGGGCCCACTCGATACACTCCCCTGGGTGCGGTACTTTTAGGCATTGCTCTTAGTGCTGAATCCTAGTCTTTTTAATACACTGTGACTCCGTTATACAGTAGTGTGCAAATCTACACCTCCAGATTGGTCATTTATTGAGCATCATGTAAAGCTTTGGCATTCTGCAATATATTTTGTTTAACAATTTAAAGCTGAATTCTATACACATTTAATGGAACAGCATTCCAAAGTTTCATCAAGTTCAGGCAAGCTGTTGCCAAGATACAGCCCTCAAGTACAGTACCTGGGATGTGCTTTGCCCAGCCAATCATGATAAGCAGCTCTCTGTTGAGGAGGTCACACAGGGTCATCAGGGTTTTGACATCACTTTCTGGGGCTGTGGGGTCAGGCATGGCAAAGACTGGGGTGGGCTCCATTAGAAGGAGGTGGGAAATTACTTTGTTGCCTAGAAAACGATAAAGACATGTGATTAGTGCTTCAGAGGCCTATCAAGATAGCATGAGTTGGGATTTAGTTTGGGTAAAACTGAATTCAGTAGGCAGTAGCTAATCCCCCAACACAATACAAATTGGTATAAATTCCATTTAAAGGTGTCAAGAATTGGATGGGTATGGAGAAATGGTGGTCCCCCCCCCCAGTCCAGGGCAGGCTTGAGGCACGAAGAATGAACTACTCCCTCCCTCCCTCCCTCACCCCCCTAAGAGAAAGGGTGCTCCCTCCAATCCAGGGGCAGGCTTGAGGCACGGAGACTGCTCCCTCCCTCCCTCACCACCTAAGAGAAAGGATGCTCCCTCCAATCCAGAGCAGGCTTGAGGTGTGGAGACTGCTCCCTCCTTCCCTCACCCCCTTAAGAGAAAGGGTGCTCCCTCCAGGGCAGGCTTAAGGCATGGACACTGAACTACTAAGAGGTTGACGTAGGCTTCGTACATGTTATGTAAAAAAGAAACAAATAAAAAGGTCTTGAGGTTTTGGACTGCTGCAGAAATGTGAAATCTCACCTGTTGATTTGGCAGGCTTTGAAGAGGGTGTCTTTATGTACTGGGCAGATCCAGAGTCGATCCTTCTTTTGTATTTCTGACGGCCTCCCCTCACACGGTCCATTCGGACTCCTGAGGGAAGAGAGGCTGGTTATTAACAATAATAGAAGGAGCAGAATAAAGCTGTCATTCCATCAAGGGGTTCTGGTCACATGATAAAACCACAATAGCAAAGTCACAAGGAGGGATTGCAGTTTTGGAAAACGTTATTTATTTAAAACAGGAAGAAAAATACAAGAATATAATACATCATATTTTTTCAACTCAATCAAATCCAATGTTTTTTTTTTATTTTTTTATTGCTGACTTCACAAGTGAAGGATTAGAAGTCTAGTAAACATTTTATTGGAAAATTAAGTTCACCATCTATAATAATAATAATATAGTGTAAGATAAATCTTAGAACATTTAAACAAACCTGCTGCAAAAATGATCATGTTTGTATTTGTTCCAATAATAGAACTTTTATATGACTGTATGAAAAAAGAAAATCACTGATGTCTGAAATAAATAACATACATATGGGATGGAAATAAAACTTGCATTGCATAGCAGTTTGGTCCATTCCTGATTTTACTAAGAGTTTAAAAAGACTAACCTGAGCTTGTAACATACTGTGGCTAATCAAACTCGTAGTAAAACCGAGAATGGGTGAAACTGCTATGCAACTTGAGCTACTTCCATTCCTGCATGTTCTACTGTACGGAAGTATTTATTTCCTTTGTTTAGGTCTTTTGATGGTCATTCAAAATAACATTTCAATATTCCCTCCCGGCACTATTATTTAGCAGATGCTTTTATCCAAAGCGATTTACAGAGACTTGGGGGTGAGCTATGCATCACAACTGCTGCTGCTGCAGAGTCACTTCCAATAGGACCTTGTTTGTTTTCCGTCTCCTCCGAAGGACGGAGCACGGGGAGGTTAAGTGACTTGCTGAGGAACACACACAGTCAGTGGCTGGGATTGAACCTAGAACCTCCTGGTAACAAGCCCTTTTCTTTAACTACTGGACCACCAAGCCCAGCACTTGCTGAGAACTCTCTCACCTTCCTTCATCATTCCCACTTGCAGACACTTCCTGAAGCGACACGCCTGGCAGGATTTCCTCCTCCTCTTGGTGATCTCACATTCGTTCAGCACTGGGCAGCTGTACTCTATGTTACCTGAGCCAGAGGACAGAAATGGAAAAAATGACACACAGAAACTAATGCAAAGTCTTTAGAGAGCGAGACAGGTTAAAGATGTCGCATGCATAGGACCAAGTCATTTTAATGTGTGCTGTTTATAAACTGCGTCCTCCAGTAGCTGCTTTGCTGAGCAGCGTAATGATAATTGAAAGCTTGTTTGGTCCCATTCACTCCCACTGTTCCGGCTCCATTCTCACAGTTGATGCCTTGGGCATTTCCACAGCAATCTATAGAACAGCAAGCCAGGCCAGCTCTGGATATTGATTAGCACTGTATCCATCGTCCCCAAATACTGCCTACCCAACCCCCCCCCCCACCCTCCTGTCGAAATCTGTGGACCAAAAAAAAGCCTGTAATAGATTATTGATTGGATCTTTCTTGTCCATTAAATCCCAGACTAGTAAGGTTAGGAGCTTGCTCTAAGGCTATGTTATCAGTGACGTCTATCCACTCCCTCAAACACACACACTTCCGCTATGGACAGAAGTGTAAGCACGGAAGGCCATTTGGTCTAGAGCAGACCCCGATATTGATTTGACATAGCCATATGCAATTTCTTCATATCGGACAGTTTGTAACAGACGGAAATGAAGTTGAATTGAAATTTACCTATACCGTTATTATAATTATTTATTTCTTAGCAGACGCCCTTATCCAGAACGACTTACAATTGTTACACGACATCACATGATTTTTACATACAATTACCCATTTATACAGTTGGGTTTTTACTGGAGCAATCTAGGTAAAGTACCTTGCTCAAGGGTACAGCAGCAGTGTCCCCCACCTGGGATTGAACCCACGACCCTCCGGTCAAGAGTCCAGAGCCCTAACCACTACTCCACACTGCTGCCCTGCCCTATTATTCTTAACTATGAATTATTAAATAATATAGTATAAGTTGCTCTGCTACAATCTGATTTTTACCTGCTTAAAGGGAGTAGCCAGTAAGCCTAATTGTAATTGAGTACAAAATATACAAATCATGTGGGCCACATACTACACTGAAGAACAGTATGTTGAGACAGGCATAGGCACAACTGGGACCCCATTATCTAGCATGTATTGTCTATTGCCTATTACCAACGTATGAAATCCATTTTGCATTATAATATACTACAATGCTGGATTTGGAGGATTTATAATGCTCAGCATTCAAATCTCTGAACCAATAGATACCATTTCAAAGTCCTCTAAAGCTGAGGGAAGATGAAGCCACTTTTTCAGAAATGGTGGTTTGAACCTTGGTTCCAGGAGACCTAGTCTGAGGTTGCTGTATCAAACCCCAAGTCTCCCCTGGTGTGCCCTGCAGTCTCCTGAAACCTAGCCTCCTGAAACCAAGTTCCAAACCTTAGTGGCATCATGTTCCCTCAGCTTAAGTTGAAGGTAGAGTTCCAAGCAATTTTGGCCACCATTCTTCCCCCTTTGTGAAGCACATTGAGGCTTCACATGGAAATCATTCAGCTAATATGTACAAGGGTGGGGTGTATTGGAAATTTGATTTCTGCATTACAGCGGTCTGATATCTGGGGCATTCACTCAATCTGCTGTAATTGATTATTGACCACTTTATTAATTAAGAACACTGCAACTGTGTCCCCTCGGACCCTTCTCACAGGCAAAGAAAGCGAACGCAGGGGTCAGTTTTGTCCTGGAGAGGCTTATTGTCCTGGAACTAGTTTCACAAAGCAGTTCTAGAAAACAGCTTGCTAAATCCAATTCACTTCCACTGAAAATGAAAGAAAATAACACATGCATCCTTTAATCATACAGTCTGCTAAATGCGAGCAGTGCTTTGGAAACTGGCCCCTGAAAGCCAGCATACACGACCAGAGCAATGAAACGTATATATGTAATGATGCTACAAGAAAGTAGAGAACCCAATGACAAACATTAGGACAACAAGCAGAGGGGGCACGACCTACTGCTGCAAGTACTGACAAGCAGGTTTCAAGAATGGGTCAAGCTTGCATCTCATCAGAGATTAAGTTCACAGAAGGCTGTTGCCCAATGCACAATATTTAATTGAGATCAATATATTTTGATAGGTGACTGTGATAAGCATGTGCGTAGCAAAAACATTTTTTAAATTGTATTTTTTTATTACAGGTATAATATGTAAGGTTGCCACCTGGATCGTCCTGGTTTTGAGGAAGGTGTCCCGGTACACTAAATGCCAGGACCATAAGTTGGATACATCAGGATATAATATTACTGCAGTAGACGTGCAATATTAAATAGTTGTCAATACTATAGTAGAAATATTATCATTGTTTCCTACTGGATGGATATAGGATTTCTACAGAGTTTACACTTTTAACAACCCCCTTCTGTTAGGAGGTGGCAAGAGTACTTGTATCGCCTTTGTAATTACCCTGGATGGTTCTCTTGAAAAATGCCTTGCACGCTTCACACGAAGCAACTCCGTAATGATACCCCGACGCAAAGTCCCCGCACACCAGGCACAGCCGCTTGGGTCCGGTACTGAGCGCGGAGCCGTAATCAGACTTGATGAGCGTGTCTGCAGCGGAGAGCTGCAGGGTCCGCCCGCCTCGGTATCGCTGGTTGCTGCAGGAATCTGGTACTAAGCCTCTGCTTCCGCTGCTTCCCGAGCTTGGGGATTCAGGATCCAGCGATTGCCCCCCAGAGAGGAGACTGTAGCCGCTGCTGTCGGACGAACCCCCCGGGCTGAACTGGGTTGTGCTGTCAAGGGCGAACACAGGGCTGGCCGATTCTTTTTTGATGCAGGGCTCACATGACGGCGGTGGGTCCTCCATAGACGACTGGCTTAACAAACTAAACGGTGAGAGAAAACAGAAACGTTGCACATTTTTCTCAGCAGTTTTCAAACTTTGAATGCAATGCAGAGTTGGATTTTTTTTTAAATCAAATTTGCAATTAACAGTCTGTGTGCGGTTAAATAATGCAGTAATACCCGGGTTGTTTATTTTTATGTTTTTATTTTTATATTTAATTAACATTAAAATGTTTTGTTTCACGGTGCAAAAAAAAGACACCGCCAACAAAATCGTTACGTTTATAAAATAAGTTACAAACCAGTCTTAAAATTACTTTTTAAGCTTTCTGCTGCAACTTTAGTCAATACACAGTCAGTAAAGCTACAGTTCAGACGGTAACAGCGTGTTATGGTAATTAGAACTTTACCTGAAATTGATTTGGCATCATACAGGTGTCGTCCCTGTCTGTTTATTTGGGTAGAAACGTTACATTTGGTATTGGCGTGTATAGACAACAGCAGCAAGCTCACTTGCATTTTATGACAACCACGTTGTTTAAAATGCTAGCAAACTTGCTTGCAATTAACTTTGTGTCCTTCAAAAAATTATTTATATAATTAAAATAAAATAAATACATACAGTTACTCCACGTAGATCAATGGTAACGTTTGACATCTAGGCATCGGTTTAGTGCTGTACATAATAATAATAATAATAATAATAATAATAATAATAATAATAATAATAATAATAATAATAATAATAAAATAAATAAATAACGTGATACTTACTTATTAGTATGGTTTAGAAAATGGAGATGATCTCCCATGCAGAAACCCTTGGTATTCATGATGTTTAACGGAATAATTCTTCAAGCTGTCACTGTGTTCGCTATCGCTGTGTTAGCACTGCAGACAGCACGAGGAAAGTAATGCACACTGTGTAGCTCCGAGTCGCGCGCCGAGAGCACCGAGGACACCGAGCTTCTCATGAATATTAATCAGGACTTTCATATTAGTTGAAAATGGGTCGGGTTAATACAGGAAATCCCCACAGATGATCTGGCACGTACTTTGAAGAATACATGGGTCGGGTTAATACAGGAAATCCCCACAGATGATCTGGCACGTACTTTGAAGAATACATATTATACAAGGTCTCAGTTGTCTTTAATAAATACTTTTTGTAATATTATTATTATTATTATTATTATTATTATTATTATTATTATTGCTATTGTTATTTCACGCTTCACAATAAGTGGCACTGAGAATTTGTTAAAAAAAAAAAAAAGTTTAACCATGAACAGCCAACATGAATGACTGCATTGCAAAACCTGCTAATGGAGAACAATTATTCTTAGGTCATTGAAGGTCGTTTCTATGAAGAATGTGTCTTTGAAATGCCAAACTTGTGCAAACAGAAAGAGAAAAGGAGTTATCTGTATTAGTTTTTACTACTTAATGTTCTTCTAGTATTTCTGCAGGTAGGTATAGCAACACGGTTCAATCTGATTTAGAATCCAGGTGTGTGCAATGTTGGCTTGCCAGTTTGTTTACATGACCTTTGGTGAATTTAGCTGCACAAAAGCTTCCGCCCTCCGTCCTCAAAGCTTCATAGCCACTCCATGAAACAACCAGCCATCCTCTGGCTTTAACCTGTAACAACAGGGGGTTGGTAATTCCATCTGGAAGAACAGATTCAGTATATTGTTTAATACATTATGCTTTTGATTAAACAGATGCTTCATATATTTTAAATGCATGACCCATATACAGTAAACATATATAAATATGTACAGTCATGTGCAAATTTATTAGAACACTTCAAGATTTGTCATTTATATACTTTATATACCTACCTGCATGAAAACCTTTGTGTGTGAGAATTTCAATTTCCACTCAGTAATCAGTGATATAGAAACAGCAGGCACTCGTGTGAAAATGTTAGACCACTTTGTGCTTTAATTAGGCATCTTAAACACCTTCTAAAAAGTCTCCCGCATTTTACCATTTGTGGCTATGTGTTCCCTTTCTCTTACTATTTTAAATTAATTGCATGTTTGACCTATTAAAGTCATCAATTAAATTGGACAATCACCAATTTGCTGATTTTCAGTGGTTTGATTTCGCATGCACAACAAATCAAAACTACAGAAGCAATGGGGTGTTCTAATAAATTATTGTACTATATGTGCAAAATGTGCATAATTCATTTGCAACAATGAAAAAGTCACCCGTTCGTTCACCTGGGTCTATAGCCTCTCGACCCTCGATGTCAAAACATGAGCCAAACACAGCCATCAATCACCGGGCCGGTGACAGCGACAGCAGCTTTAATACAGAGACACATGTATCAGCGTCCAAACTAATCAGCAGAAATCAGGACTGGCTCAAGGCGGAAATTAATTTTACCCAAAGCAACAGCCTCGAGCAACGAAAACTGCCTGAGTCAGGTTTTGAGCAGAAACATTTCTGCCCTTGTTTTGTAAATCAATTTTAATCTTGCCTTGAACGCAATAGCATTTGCCTGCTGCAAAACCTTTTTCTTTGTGAAAAAACTAAATGATGCATGAGAATATATATATATATATATATATATATATATATATATATATATATATATATATATATATATATATATATATATATACACACACACAGGATGATTAGAAAGCAAGTTTACCACATCAGCGCACCAGATCATTGATGTGGTAAATTTACTTTATAAATATATATATATATATAATGAATTGTTACAATTTCCAATGCTTTTACCTTAAGTGTTTTAATATGTAGCAATTGAAGAAGTTACTTTAGGAGCTGCTTAGTGTAGCAACATCATTTCATAATCATTTTGTAACAAATGCATTTCCTTTAAAAAAAAATGGCAAAACTTTTTTGAAGCCAGGCGTTTCTGATTTAACAGGTTCCAGTTCTCAATGTCACAGGATTCCGATACACAGGATTACGATACCTCAACACTCATCCTTTATATACCTGCCTGTATGAAAACCTCAGGGTGTGAGAATTTCAATCTGATTTTCGGTCAGTAATCGTGATATAGAAACAGTAGGCACTCGTGTGAAAATGTTAGACCGCTTTGTGCTTTAATTTGGCATCTTAAACAACTTTTAAAAAGTCTCCTGCCACATGTCTCTTTTCTCATGCTATTTTAAATGAATGGCACGTGTGGCCTATTAAAGTCATCAATAAAATTAGACAATCATAAACTTTTTTTGACGATTTGCAGTGGTTTGATTTCATATGCACAACAAATCACAACTACAGAAGCAATGGGGGTGCTGAAATATGTTTGCACACTTCTGTATGTGTCCCACAAAAAAACAGGTTGGATCTGCTCATCCAGATTGTCAGTGTCCTCCTCGTCATACTCAGATTTATTTAAAGAAGAAACCGTTTGAACAACAAGCGTTCAATTTCTCGTGTACTCTAAGGGGATACAGGGGTATGCAATGGAATTCGAAATCAAGGGCTTTTTAAAGCTACAGTGCCCCCTATAATTGTATTGTTTCCTACATTCCATCAGAGCTCTGTGGTCCATAATTTATTTTTCAAACTTATGCTGCCTAACTCAAGGAACAGCCTGACCCAATTCTTGCCACGCAGTTTGCACAATGAGGTGATGAGATTACTGTCTAGGCTGCTGAGTGGCACCTGCCTTGTTAGCATTAAACATTTAATCTCTTCAAGGCTTGCTACACGTCTTCAGCCAAGGAAGGCTGCATGCCACTCGCTGACCGGGCTTTGCAGCTTTGTTTGCACACACAAGCGCCGGTTGAAATGAGTCCACTGGGTGAACTCTCCGGACAGTACAGTACTTAGAGCTGAGGGCTCACACGCAGGCAGAACATGCATGCAGCTGTTCTCATTGGAAGTTGTGGCTCATCAGTTGGGAGACTCAAAATCTTAGCAAGGGCTTGGTTACCCAACACGACAGCTTGCTGGTAGATCTTGGTTTCGATGGACTGATCCAAACCCATGTGCAGCTTGGCCAAAGGTTTTGCATCACCCTGTAGGATGAACAAATTTTACTTCATAAAGTCGAGTGAAACCTGCTGAATAATGTTACGTGGCCAAAAGTTTTGCATCACATAGAATTTTAGGATTGAGAAAATATATATATATATAACATCATGTCAAAGAAACTACAAAATGATATCGCAAAAGTCTACCGGAAGCCATAATGGTAGTACATTATTTCATGATAGATTTCAAAATGTCACATTTTTCAATTCATGTCCGTTTTTTGTTAAGTATATGGGAACACTACAAAGAGGTATGCAATTTAGTATGTTAACGTGACTTTATTCAGCAGGTTTCATTCGACTTTATGAAGAGAAATGTGTCCATTCTATAGAGTGATGCCAAGCTTTTGGCCATAGCTGTCCTATGATAAGGTTACCCAGGAAGAGACGGAATCTGATATTCCGCTAGGCAGAGCAACCCGCCACAATGAATTAAGAACACAGGGGGACCATTCTAATCAGATTACCTGCTTCTGATTGGGAGGATTGGCCTACAGAATAGATTGACCCAGGGATTCAGTTAAACTCATTGAGGGCTGTGCTTGGAGAAGGCAGACAGGTACAGCAGCGGAACAGGAGGATATGTGAGCTGCAGATGCTTGTATGACATTATTGTGAAGGGTTATCCTGTGAGCTTAATCCCAGGATAGACACAGTAATTTGGTGGTTGTGATTTTACCACCTCTCAAAAAATGACGGAAAAACTGTACTTGCCTTTTTATGGCGTTTGCCATCATTTCGAGCCAGCAGACCTGAGGTCAATTATAATCGATCGATCAATCGATCTTTATTTGTTATATAGCGCCTTTCGCGATCAATCAGCTCAAAGCGCTTTACAGATAAAAACTATTTAAAAAAAAAAAATTTTAATGATTACTTTAAAAATAAAGAGTTTAAAATAGGGTGATAAAATGTGCCCTACAAAATACGTATGCCAAGTTATATCATTTAATCTTAATGTAAAAGTTGCAAGAGATAGTGCCTCCCTTACAAATCCTTCCACAACGTTGGGGCGCTAAAGTTGAATACTGGATAAACCATTGTCCTGTGATCTAAGTATAATTATATTGTTTTGCTGCACATTCAGATGCAACTCAAGCACAACAACAAATGCAATACATAAACCAGACTTTTTCAATCTGGAATTGAATGCATTTTAATAAAAAGCCACCTCACCATGTTAGTAACTTTTCTCTGTTCACCCAGTTGTTCAGCATTAATTAATTCGCTCTGTGATTTTTTTTTTCTTATAAATTTAGTCGTTGCCAATTTGTTTTTATTATTTTCTCCCCAATTTGAAATGCCCAATTATTTTTAGGCTCAGCTCACCGCTACCACCCTGCGCTGACTCGAGGGGCGAAGATGAACACACGCTGTCCTCCGGCGTGTGCCGCCAGCCACCCGCTTCTTTACACTCTGCAGACTCACCGTGCAGCCGCCTCAGAGCTACAGCGCCGAGGACAACGCAGCTCTGGGCAGCTTACAGGCAAGCCCGCAGGCGCCCGCCAGACTACAGGGGTCGCTGGTGCGCTGTGAGCCGAGGACACCCTGGCTGACCTAGCCCTCCCTCCTCCCCGGACGACGCCGCCAATTGAGCGCCGCTCCCGTCCACGGTCGGCTGTGGAATAGCCTGGACTCGAACCGGCGCTGTCCAGGCTATAGAGCGCATCCCGCACTCTAGCGAGTGCTTTTACTGGATGCGCCACTCGGGAGCCCCTTCGCTCTGTGATTTATTAATAATAACAAAAATTTTAAAAAAATCATGCAATCAATCAAAAAACTCTTCTTTTGGTTACCTTTGTTTTATTATTTTTCAAATACAAATATACAATGCTAAAAAAAACAATAAAAAAGAATTCAAAGAAAAAATGATGGACTGCGTGCACAGATTTCGTATACATAAACATATCAAATTACAAACCGTAAAAATGAGAAAATAAAATATTGAGAATGTACAATTGTCCACAGAAAGTGCAAAAAAAGCCTGTTCTGTTTTGACACATACAGTGCATAACGTTATATATCATTTTTTATGTGCTGAATATTATTCTAATTTCTTTCGAATCTACCTAATCAGTAATAGAATTTCAGAAAAAAAAAACATTTTTCTGATTGAATTTTTTTTTTCAGTACACCCAAATCCTTAGCATCTTCTGGAAAAAAAACATTTTAATAAAATATTGTTATAGCTCAACAAATCTCTGAGTCAAATCAAAACCAGTAAATAATAATTAAAAAAAGCAAATTACTTCATCATTAGCTTAATTAACGTCACTGTAAACCAACACAAACCGATTTGACTTCATACATAGTTCAGGAGATCAAGTGGGGTCAAAGAATTGTCACAGTAGTACAAAAAAAAGGAACCTTGGAATTAACCGAAGAAGGACACAACAGAAAAATAAACTACTGTAGTTTTTTGTGTTACTTGGTACTTAAAAGCTGGTGTAAGGGTAACAGAAATAGTACAAAGAATAAGAAATGTCATTTTCTTTGTTTTTGTTAAAATGTTTAGTTCTAGTTGTCTATCACAGATATATTTATTTGTGTTAATTAACTTTTTCTTGTTATTTTATATATATATATATATATATATATTACAAGAAAAAGTTAATTAACATGAGTAAATATCTGTCACAGGCATGTGAAATTTAATTTGAAAAACGAAATAATGATAATTTGCACATTGGTCTAATTTGTACTAAAGGACAGGCCAAAAGTTCTGCACATTTCTCGCGATTCAAGTCACATTGTACAGTCTATAGGAATTATTATTATTATTATTATTATTATTATTATTATTATTATTATTATTAGTTTATTATTGCGCACGTAATAAAAATCCTCTTACCAATGCAAAGATAAAATACAGAATGCTGACCTTTCATTTGTATTTATTTTTTTAAAGTCAAGTTGTATATATATTCACATGGTACCAAATTCCTGCTTAATGTCATTGCAAAAAAAAAAAAAAAAATCCTCATTTAAATATTCACAAAAATAAATACCTCCCTGGCCTGTTTATCATATCTGAATAAAAAATACACCCTGTTCAATGAACATGGTTGGAAACAGTTAAGTCAGAAATCTTTGGTGTGTGAGTGTGTGTGTGAGTGTATGAGAGTGTAGAGCGTACGTGAGTGTGGGTGTATGTGAGTGTGTATTGTGTTCTCTCCCCTCACTGCCGTGGTCGTGCTGGGATGCAGTAATTACTTTGTCTTGACATCACAAAGCCACGCAGGCAAACACACTGATAGGAGCCGTCTGTGTTCAGACACTGTCCGTTCACACACAGGGTGGAGGGGTTGTCTGCCTCATCGCACTCGTTTATATCTGCGTACCAAAACAAGACAGAATAACCAAAGTGATCTTTCATGGCAGTGTGGCGCTGTGTAAAAGTTTACCATCGTAAAAGTGTAACAAAGCACAGGAAAGCAATGTAAAGAACAGTGAGGTATGGGAAAGCATATTAATAAACATGGTAAAGTATGGTTAATACATATTATTACCATGCAAACATACCCTGCAGAAATACCATGGTAAGCTTGTACAAGGATAGTGCTTAAGGGGATCGCACAAGTGCAGCTGCAGTTGAATGGGTCATTTTGTTTTTTGCATGGTACAACCATGATTTTCCCCATGGTTATGCTAAGCAGTTACCATAGTACCCCAGTTTGCCATGTTTATTAATATGCTTTACCATACCTCTCTGTGCTTTACAATGCTTGCCTAAGCTTTAACATACCTCTCTGTGCTTTGCAATGCTTCCCTATGCTTTACCATACCTCTCTGTGCTTTACAATGCTTCCCTATGCTTTACCATACCTCTCTGCTTTACAATGCTTCCCTATGCTTTACCATACCTCTCTGTGCTTTACCAGACCTCTCTGTGCTTTACAATGCTTCCCTATGCTTTACCACACCTCTCTGTGCTTTACAATGCTTGTCTATGCTATACCATACATCTGTGCTTTACAATGCTTGCCAATGCTTTACCATGCTTTCACAGTGCTCTATCACACTGTGCTGTGCTTTTACTATGGGCAGTCCTGTGCGTACCTATGCAGGTCATTGTAGTCATGTCCAGGTGGTAGCCGTCATAGCAGTCACAGGTATAGCCCTCCGGCACGCGGATGCAGCGGCCATTCTCACAGCCGCGCAGTATCCCGCACTCCTCACGCGCTCAGGCCCTCGTACGACTCATATCTGCCTGCAAGAGAAACCATGACAGCCAATTCCAATTCCAATTCCAATTCCAATTCCAATTCCTGATAGCAGCGTTCTGATCTGCTTGTGTTTAACCCCCCTCCCCTTATATTCCACTGTCAGAATGCTGCAGGTTATGACACTTTAATATTTAATGTACAGAGCTTATTTTCGGAGTCTATAAGTAATTTCAGACCAGTAATTATTAGTTACAAAACAGCAACATGCTCAGTTGAGTGGAAAATCGCCAACAGCAAGCTTACTCTCATAGGTCTCTCTCCTGATGCCCCCCAGTGGCCGGTCAGGGTACTCTGGGTAGGGGGCTGCCTCTCTTGGTCTGTACTGCAGCCAGGGGGCAGAGGGCTCGTCTGGCTCAAAGGGGGGTCCTACAGGCTGGGGGCTCAGGGATCTGTACCTCCCTTGACGGGATTCATAAGAGGGTTCTAT
The DNA here is from genome assembly GCA_030684275.1 of Acipenser oxyrinchus oxyrinchus. Lineage (NCBI taxonomy): Eukaryota > Metazoa > Chordata > Actinopteri > Acipenseriformes > Acipenseridae > Acipenser > Acipenser oxyrinchus. The sequence goes on along the minus strand of CM060302.1, from coordinate 4,083,059 downwards.
CAGGGAGTCCGCTCTGCCAAAGGGGGGTCTGGGCTCTGATTCGGGGGGTACATAGGGCAGGTCAGGCTCAAAATCTCCCAGATCGTAGCTCCGACCAGGGCTGTAACAAAACAAATAGTCACTATGACACAGATATATTACAATACACACATAATCTTAATAACTTGCAATCTAAACTGTACAAATCTCAGGGCTTTACTATTCTCTTGCCTTTTGAAGCTGTTTGCATTCATTCGTAGTGGGTTTTTTTGCAATTAACATCTGCAGGGATGGAAATAAGACTCCCATTACACAGCAGTTTGATCCATTCCTGGTTTTACTATGTGTTTAAGATGACACGCCTGAGCTTGTAACCTCTACACTGTGGCTGATCAAACACGTAACAAAACTCTGGAATAGGTGAAACCGCTGTGCAGCAGGAGTCTTATTTCCATCCCTGTTAGGAAACGTAACTGCATTGAACTTCACAAAATGTTTTTATACCCGGCGTCCGTGACGGGCCCTCCTGTGGTCTGTATGAAGCCGGAGAGCGAGAACGGGACCTGTAGCTTGGCACCTGTCCCCCACGGGAGGGGTAGTCTTCAAACCCCCCGGGTCTGAGATAATCTGGGGTTCTGCCTTGGGAAGGGGGTTCAGCGAAGGCGTCTGGACCATATGGAGGCTCGTAGTCCCCCCCGAAGTCTGGTCCATATTCCCCAGCGTAGGGCCCGACAGGGGGTCCGTAAGCCGGGGGTCTCAAGACATTACACAGGGCTTCGTAATCATCTGCAGGAAAAAATTCAGGCAGACCTTTAAAATATTCTACATTTCGAAAATCAAAGTCAGAACGTATTGATCAGATGACAATTGTTTTGAATTGTTTCACCAGTGCTTGTAAACTCTGGGTTTTGCAGTCCTTCAGGTACACACAGTAACTGGTTAAAAAAAAAAAAACAAACAAAAAAAGCTCTTTGTTACATTGCTCCCTGGTCCTGGCATTTTAGAAAGAGTTTAAACTCAGCACCAATGTATCTTTGCAATGATCTTTTATGCATTGGTTTGGCTGATTCCGACACAGCACCCTCTTGTGGCCACAACTCAAAGTACACATTACAGTCCTGATCCCTAGTTTAATGTACAAGGGATTGGACAGAAAACTACAAGCACCTGCAACATGTAGCACACACTTTCACACAACTGCGTTGTCCCTATAAAAGCTGCGTCTCACTGGTGCAAAGCACTTTCAGTCACAATGGGTAAGACAGCAGATCTGCGTGATGGCTGATAGCAGGGGCTTGGTTGGCAGGTGCTTCCTTGTCTAAATCTAAATCTAGTACCTGAGTCTCGGGTGGGGCAGAGTGCACATTCTATACCCCATGCCAGTCCATACAGGCAACAGCACTCTGTGTAAGTGATCTGCCTGTCCAGCAAGGGCCGGTTGCAGATATAATCGTCTCCTAACTCCTGCCAACAGTATGCCAGGTTTTCATCTGAAAAAGAAAAGAGTGTTAGAACCCAGGGACCACATACTGTGTCACTGCACCGATTCAGAGAACATGCTTTCTCTAACTCTACAATGCAAGCTGGTGCGCATAGTTACATCAATTAATAAAGGTACAGGAGAAACTCAAAAGTTACAAACTGACTTGTCAAGCAAATGCCCCACTTGAAACCAGAGACACTGCTCTATTAGCTACTGTATGGACCTGAATGTCAAAATATATATATATATATACAGGTAGATATAGATGGATAGAGAGATAGATAGTTTTTGCACTTCACAATCCATGTTATTTTTTTCGTTTTTGTTTCGCAAATCACTTTTAGAGCAACGAAAAACAGAACACAGAACAACCATCACGCTTAATAAATACATTAGAAAATAAAAATAATAAACCCTTCAGATTAAAAACAGAAATAAAGATCCAGTCATTTATCTATCTATCCACCTATTTAGCTAGACCGAGAGACACATCTTAAAATACCTTGTAATATATATATATATATATATATATATATATATATTCAGCATCAATCATATAAAACATTACATTTTAGAATGCACATTGTTTTAGACAGAGACAAACAGTCAGAAAGACAGATATAGATAGATAGAGATGGTTAGACAGACAGATTAGATAGATAGACAGTTAGATAGATTGATTCAGTACTATTGGCCATGTTGACTTCAGCACAGCCAAAGATGTCTTCATAATCACATTACATCTCAGACACTGATAAAGACTAGTTGTTCCCAGCCTGCACTGAGATTGCTCCTCGTACCGGCAGACTGACTGATGTTGGCGACACACTCTCGCTGGACTGCATTCAGGATGAGAGGAGGGTTACAGGAACAGTAATATGAGCCCATAGTGTTGACACAGCTCCCTCCCAGACAGGATTCCTCCTCCAAACACTCATCGTTATCTAGAGACGAAACAGGCTCAGAAACGTCACACAGGAGACCCTTGCTAATAATAATCCACAGCAGGCTGGAATCACAGTGAAACAACATGACGATAGCAGCAGTGATAAGCGTGTAACACATTTACAGATGGATCTGTGTTTTTTATTCAAATGGACGGGGTTTGAAATGGGTACTTGCCGGTACAGAGCACTTCTTGTAGCCAGAGATCTGACATGCATATAGTGATTTTTTGAAAGTTGACGCTGCGTGCTTGAAAGCGCAGGGCTCTTTGTGAGTAGTATTTCTCAAGTGTGCATATATAATCAGTTTATTTATTTTTTTACTGAATATGTTCTGTGTCCGGAACAACTTTTTAACTCACGTCAAATTCAGTGTTTAGATATTGTTAGGAAAACAGAGTGTTCGCCAAGTTCAGCTTCACACACACGCATTTAGGTAAGATATGTAAGACAGGCACTTGAGAGTGCGAGTGAGACAAGCTCTCTGAATCCTATTGAATATTGGAATCAGTCAACGGAAACTTACTTATGCAGCAACTGGTACGACATCACAATTTCCAGACATCCCATTAGTTTCCTAACACGTTTACAACAGGTATAGCCGCGTTATCTCTTACCCACACACTCCAGTTGCGTTTGGTCGTAGTAGTATCCGTTGGGACAGTAGCAGGAGTATCCTGGGATCGTGTTCACACACACACCATTCTTACACACTTCAGAACTGAACAGTGTGCACTCATCTACATCTGAACAGGAGAAACAGAATGCATTGTGGTGTGAGTGGCAAAGCCCGAACTGTCCCAAACTGTCCCAGTGCACATGGAGGCAACCCTTAATATTGGATATTGTCGTTGAATGTTGATAAACTACGGCAGTAAAGAAACAGTCAGGCAGCCAAATGATGATCTGAAACTTCAGCATCTCAATACTTCTGGGCAGCCATGTGCATCCGAATGGTTTCAAACTGTTACACAAAGAGGACTCTGCAAGCATCTGCAGTGGAAGGGCATGAGAACACCCACCTTTGTAACTGAAGGAGCCCGGAGCAGAGGTCAGATATCCCTTTCCGCTGGGGCACACAGACTGGTATTCAGCTAGTAGACAAAACAGAAGAAGATGCATTATTCACATATGCCAATGGCATTCGAAGGCTAGCACTTTAAATAAGCACACTCCTAATACAAATAGAGTATAAATATTTAGTTGCAAAAAAGAACTATATATACACATATGTACAATAAAAAAAGCTTTCCTGGTCCATGAATTGAACGACAAAAAAAAAAACTAGCGTTCTTAACAACAATGGTGTCGTTGCTCCTTGTCATCGGGTTAGTCTGCCCGCCACTAGCATTATTCAAAACTGAAGATTATGTTAGGCCAGGCAAAGGTGGGCACACAGCTACCAACACCAACAATAAGACATGCCCCCCCCCCCACCACGATCCACAAGCAGAGGAGAACTTGAAGCATATACGGGAGCTACTGTGAATCAAGGTCAGGACATTAGGTTAAAGGAACCGAAATGCGATCCCTCTTCCTTAATTAGAAGAATCGGTACCTTTTTGCTTACAAATTAACCTGTTTATTATTCTTTGAGTTTCTGCAAAAGTGACTGGCTAGACAGGTATCACATTGAATAGTGTGCAGGTCCTGGCAGTGCCAGGGTGATGCACTTGAGATTGCAGCAGGTGGCGTACCTGTCCCAGGTGCCGGGCAGGCAGTCAGCTGACAGTTCTCCCCCCAGCCCTCCCCCACAGTGCAGCAGCACTCCTGTAGGGTGGCGTTGCGTGTCAGTATGTTCTGGCACACGTTTGCGTCACGGATGTTGTAGTAGCATTCTCTGACATCGCTGCGCGGAGGGGAGGGGTCTGGTTGATATACTCCCCCAGAACTGCTGGGAAACCTCTGGGCTGGAGAAACAGAAAATCCCAGATATCACAATAAAATGTTAGAGCGAGTCATTCCACTTTCGACCACGAAGTGGCAGCATCGACCAGCTCAAGTGACTGACTGCTTTTATCAATAACAAATCCAGTTTTCCATTTTTATGTACTGTTCTGTATATCATGGCTAGTACATTTTCTTTTGCTTGGGATGAAGTTCTAAATGCTGTGCAATGCAAAGGTGCATGTTTTATAACATTTTTTTTTGTATACAGTATTGAAATCTACATTAATTTGCATACGTACATAAAAACATACATACACAGGGATGGAAATAAGACTCATTTTACCCCAGTATATAGGTAACAAGCTCAGGTGTGTCTTATTAAACTTATAGTAAAACCAGGAATGGATCAAACTGCTATGCAACAGGAATCTTATTTTCATCACAAACCGGCGACCATGCACACCGCAAACACAATGCAAAAGAGGATTGTGTATTCGTGGTTATACATCTCTTAACCTCATCTCACCGACGGAACAGAATCCGTAACAGCAGGGCATCACACAACACTGCCCTTCACAGAGGCACTGCTGCAAAAGCAGATCCAACACGCTCCAGAAAGACACTGTCTTTGTTACCTTCCCCAACCCGGCTGATGCACTGTCCCGTGCGGGGGTCAAACTCCTCACTGTCCTGGCCGCAGATACAGAGGAAGGAGCCCTCCACGTTCTCACAGCGCGCTGCCCCACAGGCACCCTGCATGCTGTCACACTCGTTCACATCTAGAGAGAACGGGAGAAAGAGGGGACACTTAACTACAGTTAGCCTTCCAGATATATGTGATAAACTGAGGGGCTAGATACGACCTCCATCCCATTGCAAGGGATGGAAATGAGACTCCTTATAAAATCTACATTTCCTGCCTGGTTTAACTACATGCTTGATCAAATATTGTGATTTGTGAAATGTGATTTATAGTTTCCATTTTACGGTGCTTTGACTTGAGTTCAGTTCTAGATTTTTAACCCAGGCTGAATCATCTAATACAGTCTGACCTCCCCTTTAAGAGAAACAATGCGTCTTTATGAATTATGAAGCTGTTCATCCAATAAGAACCAACAGTGTTTCCCTTACCCACACAGCTCCGCCCATTTCGCCCCGCCTCATAGCCCTGGTCGCACAGACACTGGTATGAGCCAATCAGGTTCTGGCAGAAGGCATGGTCACCACAGACAGTGTCGTTCACACACTCGTTAATGTCTGAAACAGAAAAGGGTCTGCATTACACAGGGTCTCCTAAAAAAAAAAAAAAAAAGATCAATATTTATTTTTGGCAACTGAGAAATAGTTTTGTAGCCAGGGTTGGGTTCAGTTCCTGTTTTTCAATGCCAATTCCTCCCTCAAATTAATTCTCAATTCCAATTTAAATTTCCTTTTGATCAATTCCAACACGTCGTTCCAACTCGTCATTGATCAAAATTGCAATTAGCCGGATTCTGTTAAAATGAGCTTCTCGCAGTGGCAACAAATGACTTCAACTGAAGTCAGTTTGTTAGTCAATTAAATTGCAATGGAAGCAGTTGAAAAGCTGTACAATCACAAATGCAAACCTGGCTCTTTTGCATAGTGGTTAATACACTGGCATGCAGTGTGCAGGGTTGCCAGTTTGTGCTCAGCCTCTGCCCTGTTAAACAATGCTGCTCAACACCTAGCTATACTTTTTTTTTTTTTTAAAGTCATGATACCACAGTTGCTTGTGTTGTTTTCAGTGGTATTGTCTAATATAGTGCCCCTGTGACAGCTAAAAATAGGTCTATAAAATAAATACCCCCCCCCAAACCCGCATACATCTGACCCCAGTGTGTTGCCCCTTTTAGCACACAACGATCTCCCACCAGTACCCCTCCCCTTTCTTCAGCCCTGCAGAGCGCACTAAATACTGCAGCCATGTGTTCTGCAATCTTATATACAAAGGCACAGGTGATGAGTGCCAGATGGGCCGGGCTGCAGTGTTTTGACAGATCAGTGGAAAAAGCCAATGTAGATTTTGGGACAGCTGGAGCTGCAGACTCTTTTAAAATTCCAGCCTCATCACGAAGCCCCCCCAGCTGTCTGCAGAGCGGGACAGCCACTGCAGCCTCAGTGTCACAGAACAAGTGCTTGATTAACCGATATGGTACCATACTCTGTGCGCCAGTGTCCTACCTATACAGGAGCCTCCATCTGGGGTGGCAGTATGACCCTTCAGTGCTGAGACACATATACATGGTTTTGCGTAATACACGTGGACTTATGTTTTCAACACAACCCAGTTTGGGGAAAAAGTAAATTAAAAATGCTGGCGTGTATGCCAGAGATGGTCCACCATGTGCTAATCCAAAGATGTTTTTCAATTTCCATTCAATCTGAAAATCAGAAGGTCGTTGAGCTTTTAATATGTTAATCATTCTTATAATGACTTGATTGTCCATCGAGTGGCTACAACTTAAAAAAAACGAAAACAAAAACCAAACAACTGTAATGCACTTATTGTCCATCAAGTGACGAAGACTGTTAAAGAAAGCAGTTTGTGCTTATTGACCAGCAGACTGCTTGGACCAATAAAGAAAGAGGTTGTAGTAAGTTTGTTGGCCAGCAGGTGGCTTGCGGGTGCTTACCCACGCAGTCCCCGCTAGCAGTGGCCCTGTGGCCGGGTTCACAGGAAGTGATGCAATGGAAGGAGCCGATGGTGTTCTCACAACGGCGAGGTCCACACACAGCTCCCCTCGACTCTGCACACTCCTCAACGTCTGAAAAAACAAGGCAGGAAAAACTTGGACCAGCCTGAACTGCAATTAGTATCAAAGAAGTTATGCTCAGGTTAATGGGTTTACATTAAATCAATTCTGAAACTATGGCAATGCATAATATTGGTACTTGACCTGAAAGAAAATTACATTAACTAAAAAAAAAAAAAAAAAAAAAAACATGACTTCATGTACACAGGCTTTTCAACTCACACTGCAATGCATTGTGGTATGTTCTCCCTGTCTCAGGTACCTTTCACAGCAGGACTACACTTCCCAGAATGCATTGGGGATGTGAGTTGAAAAGCCTGAACTGTCCCAAACTGTCCTTGTGTACATGGGAGCCATATCCTTGGAAGATAAATGGACAGCTTACCAAGGCAGGCAGTCTTTTCTGGGTTGGTGGCGAAGCCGGGTTGGCACACACACTCGAAGGAGCCCTGGGTGTTGGTACAACTGCCATCCTGGCAGAGCTCTGGCCTGGCACACTCATCCACATCTGGGAACAGACACAACGGCCAACTTAAAAAAGGGAGTAAACGAGAAAGCGCTCCAGCCACTGTTCCTAGTGGCTCTGTACCAACGGCAGCACCCTACAATGGTAAAGAGGCTGGTGGAATGTTCCCAACATGGAACCGTATTCTGTGCGCCAGATTCCTACCTATACAGGAGCCTCCGTCTGGGGTGGCTTTGTATCCCTCGGAACACAGACAGCTGTATGACCCTTCAGTGTTGAGACATTCGCCGTGTGGGAAACAGAAGTCCCCTTCCAGACACTCATTGATATCTGCAGGGAGACATTGACAACGGGAGGGGGTGGAAGGGTGGGAGGATGTCATGCGTTCATTGTGTGCAGAAGCAAGGGCTAACATACAAAGCAGGTGCAATGTGTTTGTAATCCAGCAGGAGGCTAGGGCTCATATAAAATGCAGGGTGAATGTATATCTTATGCAGCGGGTGGAACATACAAAGCATGTGTAAGGTGTTCCCCAGGAATACTTTTGCTTTAAACTGACGTTTTTTACAGGGATGGGAATAAGATTCCTATTGCATAGCAGTTTCACCCACTCCAGGTTTTACTATGAGCTTGATTAGCCACAGTGTACAGGTGTGTCTTTCTAAACTCATAGTTAAACCAGAAATGCATCAAACTGCTATGCAATCGGAGTCTTAATTCCATCCCTGTTTTAGGTTCGTTAGTTACCAGCAGCTTTAAAAATCGTATTTTACTCACCGCTGCACTGGCGTCGACTGCTGTCCGACCTGAATCCGATCTTGCAGTCACAGCTGAAGGAGCCGTCTGTGTTCACGCACTGCCCATTAGTACCGCAGACTAACGAGCCCAGACACTCATCAACATCTGTGGGAGCAGAGACGAGCCAGTTAAACCAGCATGAACTGTACCAATTAATGCAAGCATAAAAGGTTAGAAAAACCTGCCATAACACTGTCATTCGGGGATAGGGCCCCCATAGGGCAGCCAGGACGACCGTTTACATTGTTATGGATGGGATACGTGACTATTCCTTACATCTTGTGTGAGGAGACATGACGATTTTCCATTCAGGGATACCAAGATATTTAGTGAGTGAAGTTATCCAGCACAGGTATCAGCCTGCCTCTCTGCCTATCTCTCTCTGTCTTATTCAAAAACAGCAGATATGTATTACAATCTTTGTAATGTTCGGATCTTATAATAAGGGGATACTGCTGTTCTGGAATCTACAAAACTCCTCCTTTCAAGCCTGGGTTTTATAGCTGTAGTTCGTGGGTCTGTCTCAGCTGTTTTTTCCCTCTGTGAGAAGAGCATTTGCAGTCATCTGCAAACCCGTCTTTTAATACAAAACACCTTCACCCCACCCCCTCCCCAGCCCCTTCAGGCATTCGAGATTTATGAGGTATGTGCATATAGCCTCAGTAAATAATCTGTCCAGCGGCTGCATGTGAATCTCTTTAGACTGTACATGCACGCCCGAAACTGATCCGATCAACAGACTGCTGCAAATATATTGATCATATGCATGTACCCTTATCAAAGTTCACTGCAGTATCTTTGCAAGGTATTTTTGCAGTTTTCCCATGTTTTTATATACTAAGCATTTACCATAGTTTACCCCAGTTTGCCATGTTTAGTATGCTTTACCATGCCTCACTAGTATTTACACTGCTTAGCGATGCTTTACCATGTTTTCCCTGTGCTTTTTTACACTTAGCTGTGCTTTTACTTTGGGAAACGTGTGCAAGGGCACAACAGGATAATGCAACGGTCTAATGGGTTTTCACAATGACAGCCATGCTGGCAATCCTACAGTACTGATCAGTTAGAGGGTATTGACTGTGCTCCGTAGCAGTGCCTTTTAATAAGAAGTTAATGACAAACATTACTGCCAAAGGCATTCTGCTAAAAATATCCTAATGGTGGTCTGGTACACTTCCCAATTTAACTGAGTTATTATACCTTGGCTTTAATTTAATTCTGATGCTTGGAAAACAGGACGAGAGCCAGAGGCTTAGTGTACCTTTACATACTGTCTGCCTGTCTCAAGAGAATAGGGCTAAAGAGATAGATAGACAGATAGATGGGTTATATCTGATCTGTCACGTCCCTGTTGAATCCCATTTACACTTATAATATCTCTGAGAGTGTTGATCTCACACTCAGAATGACAATGCATTCCAAACGTTTAAACCACGATGGGTTCTATAAAAACTGATTAAGAATGTTAATATCTGGGTTTCGTCTTTTTTTTTTTTTATTTAGATTTAATGACTTATAATAATGTATGACACAGTGTGTGAGAAATTTACTCTCAGCTTGATTAGAGGCAGCCGCCAAACACTTAGAAACATGAACAGTACATTATACAGAATAGCTGTGGCACCACCATAATGTTTGACTTAGTCCAGACCGAGACATATTTAAAAACTGACTTAGAAAACAGATGGCACATTGCATAAAGTGGTGCATTGCTTTCAATAGGCACAGGCAATCGTAGGGAAGTATTGGGCATTCGAACTACCTGTGCATCTGCCGTTCTTTAGCTGGTAACCTGGCTGGCAGTGCACACACTGGAAGGAGCCAGCGGAGTTAACACATTCCTGACCAGGGCAGGTTACAGCATTCTCACACTCGTTGATATCTGAGAGAGGGAAAGACAGCACAGGATATAAGAGTCGGCAGCAGGTATGGTGTTCAAAGCTTATTGAAATCATTGAAAAAGGGAGATGACCTAGAATCTGATGAACTTGTACAAAACAACGTCCTTGCAGAGTTTCAACACAGTAGGATAAGTGGCATTAAGTCGATGAGAAAACTACAAAGCGCTGTGCAATTCAATATGTTAACGTAACATTATTCAGCAGGTTTCGTTCGGCTTTATGAAGGAAAATGTGTTCATTCCATAGCGTTAATGCTAAACCTTTGGCCCTAGCTGTACATGGGTAAAGCATAGCAGGACAGTTCCTCACCTGTGCACTCAGCTCCCTGGTGACCCAGCTGGTATCCAGCAGCGCAGACACACCTGTAGCTGCCAGGTGTGTTCTCACAGCGTGCGTTAGTGCAGGGGCTGGGGGACTGCCGGCACTCGTCTGTATCTGAGCACAGAAATGACAGACAGACGCTCACACTAACAATCAACTGCCCAACCACTGGTACTTGAGTAGTCTGGCTTTTGAAGTTTCTGACTGTGTGTGATTGCAGTGGTGATCAGCACTTTTTTTCCAAGGCGGAGACTACTAAGAATTTCTTTGTGGACCATTTCCAGCACTGATATTTATTCCATGTATTTATACAAAGTACACCAGTTAAGATATTTTGCATTTTGAGGAATACAGTGTAATATTTTAAAAGGTTTGCACAAATAATGCAAAACAGCGGCACATGGTTCCTTAAGTTATTAAAAATGATTGATTGGTTTTAGAAAAACACTAAATAATCTTCAGAACTGATGGATAAAAAGCAACTATGGGTATAGTCAGGCAGCACAGATTGTATTTGTAGATGCGCTGTGTTGTGTGTAGACTAGCAGAATGATGGATTCCTGTTGGAGATTGCTATACTTTGCTTTTTTTCAGACCACTTGGCAACCTATTTGTGACTGTAATAGTGGTGAAAGCTCTTTCTCTGCCAAGGTGACAGTGCTTGGCTTGAAAGCCTGATTATTAAACTCCTGGCGTTCAGCTCACCAATGCACTGGCTTCCCTGTGGGTTCAGTCTGTAGCCGGTGGGACACACACATCTATAGCTGCCCTCTGTGTTCTCACAATGACCAATGGAGCAAGGCTGTGGCATCAGGCGGCATTCGTCGATATCTGAAACGAACAAACGAGGCAAAAGTTATGTTTTACAAAAATAAAATAGTCTTTCATTTTAAAGCTGTTCCTGAGTACAATCTTCTTTCGGGTGATTGATAATACATCAGTACGTCGTGTGTCGGGTGTTTCTTATTGTGTAAGAGACGTCATTTCACACAGTTTGAGCAGTCAGTCCTCTCGCCCAAACTTCACTAGGTGACATCTCTTATACAATCCGAGACATCCTACACACGATGTATTGACTTTCATAAGAGGTAAGGAGCCCTTTAGAAAGTGAGTTACCTGTGCAGCTGGCTCCTTGCGGCCCCAGTCTAAACCCAGATGGACACAGGCATTGGTAACTCCCAGCCGTGTTCTCACACTGACCGTTCATACAGGGCCGCGGGCTCAGGCTGCACTCGTCCACATCTGAAACACAACACAGGGCTCTGTTACACACAACAGAGAAAGAATCACCACTTCTCTCAAAACAATATCGCAAAAGTCTAACGGAAACCATCACAGTAGTACATGATTTTGAAATGTTAACTTTTTTTCTTCAGTTTTTCGTATTAAATACTGACTTAGAAAACAGATGGCACATTGCATACAGTGGTGCATTGCTTCCAATGGGCACAGGCAATCATAGGGAAGTATTGGGCATTCAAACTACCTGTGCATCTGCCGTTCTTTAGCTGGTAACCTGGCTGGCAGTGCACACACTGGAAGGAGCCAGCGGAGTTAACACATTCCTGACCAGGGCAGGTTACAGCATTCTCACACTCGTTGATATCTGAGAGAGGGAAAGACAGCACAGGATATAAGAGTCGGCAGCAGGTATGGTGTTCAAAGCTTATTGAAATCATTGAAAAAGGGAGATGACCTAGAATATGATGAACTTGTACAAAACAACGTCCTTGCAGAGTTTCAACACAGTAGGATAAGTGGCGTTAAGTATATGGAAAACTACAAAGCGCTGTGCAATTCAATATGTTAACGTAACATTATTCAGCAGGCTTCGTTCGGCTTTATGAAGGAAAATGTGTTCATTCCATAGCGTTAATGCTAAACCTTTGGCCCTAGCTGTACATGGGTAAAGCATAGCAGACCAGTTCCTCACCTGTGCACTCAGCTCCCTGGTGATCCAGCTGGTATCCAGCAGCGCAGACACACCTGTAGCTGCCAGGTGTGTTCTCACAGCGTGCGTTAGTGCAGGGGCTGGGGGACTGCCGGCACTCGTCTGTATCTGAGCACAGAAATGACAGATAGACGCTCACACTAACAATCAACTGCCCAGCTTGTACTTGTAATCTGGCTTTTGAAGTTTCTGACTGTGTGTGATTGCAGTGGTTATCACTCTTTTTTTCCAAGGCGGAGATTACTAAGAATTTCTTTGTGGACCATTTCCAGCACTGATATTTATTCCATGTATTTATACAAAGTATATCAGTTAAGATATGTTGCATCCCGTATACAGAACACCACACCTAATTCCTCTCGCCCAAACTGCACTAAATGACATCTCTTATACAATACGAGACATCCTACACACGACGTATTGACTTTCATAAGAGGTAAGGAGCCCTTTAGAAAGTGAGTTACCTGTGCAGCTGGCTCCATGCGGCCCCAGTCTAAACCCAGATGGACACAGGCATCGGTAACTCCCAGCCGTGTTCTCACACTGACCGTTCATGCAGGGCCGCGGGCTCAGGCTGCACTCGTCCACATCTGAAACACAACACAGGGCTCTGTTACACACTACAGAGAAAGAATCACCACTTCTCTCCATTCAGCTCAAGCCTGCCCTGGACTGGAGGGAGCACCCTTTCTCTTAGGAGGGTGGGGGAGGGAGGGAGCAGTTCAGTCTCCTTACCCACACATCGTGTCTGCTGGGGGTTGATGTGGTAGCCCTGGTTACAGAGACAGGTGTACGCTCCTCCTCGCTGCTTCAGACAGCGCCCCGCACCACAGATTTGGGGGTTCAGGTCACACACTCGCACCTCTAACCACAGGGGTGGGGAGAGACAAGACAACACCAATCAGATATTAGATAGATAGATAGATAGATTACAATGTTATTTAATTTGTCTTCCTACATACCGTGCTTGCTATACCATGCATATACATTGATTCGAATGGAATACAGATATAGATAGATAGGCGCTGCAGACAGGTAGGGTATATTTGCGATTTGCATGCCTTTACCATGAAATCGCAAATGTACAGGCAGGCAGACTGACAGAGGCATGTGTGTCTAATATCATTCAAATTCCAGGGTCACCGACGGCCTCTGTTGAAGATGCCAGACCAAAGCGTTTTTTTTAACAGGCATCAGTAAAGCTGCCCTTCTGACACCTGCCACCACGACAGCCAGACAGGGCTTTCAGATACGCGAGTTGATGCAGGAGAGCGATATCCCAGCCAGAGGTTATTAGAAAAGCATCAGTAACTGCTCTTCAGACAGAGCAGATCACTCAGGGTTCGGAGCGCGAGACAGCCATGAAACACAGTATTTACAAGACCAAGGGCTCTCAAGTCCAAACGAATTCATTGTGGTAACTTCAAACATATGTTATAGTCTTGTAGAACGTCCATACAGAATGAAACGCAATAGCATTCCCAGATACCGTACATATGCACTTCGCTTAGATAAGAAATGAAACACTCGCTAATCTGAACCCCCTCACCTTGTATTAACTTATATAAAAAGCTGGTAACACATAATTACAATGTTACTAGGCATAGTTACAATGTACTTAATTCGTACATCTTTTTGCATGATATATGTAAGCACACAATTTTATCAGAAAAGGGTTAGGGATATCGTGCAAAAGGAATTACACATTAAGCACACTGTAACTGTGCATAGTAACATTGTAATTATGTGTAAGTGTTTACTAAGTAACTACTATGTAAAATGTTCCCAAAAATCTCTCAAGGCACACCGTGGTGGTGACGTCATAATTTAAGCAGCACTTAACAATATACAGGAGCACCACAGCTGGCATGAAAATGTGGCCCCATTGCAAAACTGTTTCATCATCCCACACGTTCGTTTTGAATAAAAACCTCAAATAAAAGAAAGCCTTCAGATGTTATTGTGCCACAGAAGAAAAGAAAGTCAGGAGAGATTTATCTGCTTAACCCTCGGTCTAGTTTAATGTGGCTTTCTTTCGCAGTGGCTCACAATAGGAGGAGGGGTTGAATTTCCAGTCTGCTGGGTATAAAGAGTGTTTATTCATATTCACAGGCCTCCTGCAGCCACTGCTTATATTATACACCCCTTACAATCCCTCTTTTCCGAAGTGCTGGTATTAGACTAAGCTCTCCTCTGTTATAGTAATTCTCTTCGTCTTGCTGTGTGGGTTTTTGAAGTATTAAAGCAAAGAATTAAAAGATCTATAACACTAGAAAATGGGGGGCAAGGTGATAATGCTGCTTTAGTATGTACAGCTATGGCATCATCTAGAATTTTAGGATTAAGACATCATCTAAAAAAAAAACTAAACTATGTGAACATAATTTAGATCTTTTAATTAACGTCATGTAACGTCAAGGCTGCCGGAAGCCATAATAGTAATTTCATGTTAGATTTCGAAATGTCACGTTTTGTCAGTTTTTCGTTCAGTAGATGGCATGTGGTATGTAATTCAATATTTCGACCTAATGAAGCGAAATTGGTTAATTCTATAGGGTGATGCAAAACCTTTGGCCACATTTTTCGGCTTGGGTATTGAAGCACCTACTTAACCGAAAGACCTTCGCTCTGCCTTCTATCAAAGTCAGTCCGAGCTCTTGCCTTGCAGTCACATTGTGACTGACTTCAAACAGGGAGATGCAGCTTTTATATAGTACAAAATACACGCCAGGGATTTGGATATCAAATGAATCATTCACACAACAGGTGTTTTCTAATGACCCAGTAGATTGATCAGACAGACAGACAGACAGACAGACAGACTGATGGACGGACAGACGCTGTGTACCTGGGGCACGCGTGGCAGCGCGGGTTGTGGTGGAGACGGTGAATGTCTGTACTGGTCTTACTGGTTGTACTGGGTGGACTGGTTGCAGTGGTTGCACTGGGCTCTCTTCTCTCTCGTTGCCCACACTGGCAGCCAGAGGGGCTAGAAGTAGGAGACAAAAACAAATTCACAATGTGTTCAATAAGCTATTGTAACAAATATCATTTCCTGAAGCTTGTCACCCCCCGGATGCATTCTGTGGCCCCCCAGTTTGAGATCCACTGGTATGCTGTACTCACGTGTTTGGTCTCTAGGGGGCACCACTGCAGTTTGGCGCTCCTGGTTGATTTTAACACTGGACGCTGAGTAGTGGTAACCTGGCCCTGCTGGGCAAATCTCCTTAAATTGCTCTGCAAAGAAAATTAACAGGTTACCTCTTCTAAGGGTTTGACCATGGGACAGTTGCACTGTCAATTATTATGAGTTTAATAAGACACACCTGAGCCTGTTACCTCTACACTGTGGCGAATCAGACTCATTTTAAAATCTGGATTGGGGAAACTGCTATGCAATAAGAGTCTTATTCCCATCCCTCTAGCTGCAGGCATTTACTGTAAAGAATATACTGTACATAACAAATATGCTGTAGGGAGTCTCCCTGCGGGTCTGCAAAAGTAAAAAGTAAAGCTTTCATTCATACATTGCCTACTAAAGACTTTTAATTAAATACAATCTCCCTGGTGACTGCGAGGCATAAAACTGAAGATGAGTGCAAGGGCTTGCAATTAACTTTGAAAGTGCTGTGCAGTAGGGAGTCTTATTCCCATTCATGGATGTGTGCCCCGTGCCCGCTCACCTGATCCGAAGGGTGGGCACCTCTCGCAGGCCCGGCCCCAGGCTTTGCCCACTCTGCTACAGCAGCAGATCTGCTTGGTGATGTTCCTTAGAATGGGCAGCGAGCAGAACCCCGTCTTCAGGATGCGATAACACTGCCCCTTCGACTCAGAGATCACCAGCTGGGCTGCAGAGCAAACACACACACACACACCAACACAACCGTTCAATACCTGAGCAGTCTTAACTAAGCCAGGCATCCAATTTCAAATACAGTGCTGCCATCCTTATAATCCAATGATTCCAGCTTTTGGAATATAAACGGTCTGATGAATGATCTGATGGGTGTTTGTAATGTAGGTAGTTTCAGGGATGGAAATAAGGAAATAAGACTTGTTGCATAGTAGTTTCATCCGTTCCAGGTTTTGCTATGAACCTGATTAACCACAGTGTATATATATATATATATATATATATATATATATATATATATATATATATATATATATATATATATATATATATATATATATATATATATATATAATGATTTTAAGGTATTAAACATACATTCTCAGGAACAATGATGGGGATCAGACTTATTAAAAAAGTACAATTTAGATAATTAATGAGTTTTAGCATAAGGATGGCAGCAGCACCATTAAAATTGAATCCCAACCATAGCTTACATGTCAAAAAAACTCCAAACTTAAAAAAGCTCTTGACTTATATAATGATCCCTGATCAAAGCTAGAATATGCTATTGGTATCCTATTATAATCATTGAGAAACCTAAGCAGAATCATTAGCAGGACCCAGCATGACTGGCAATGGCAGCACATTGTATCTGGAAAGAATATTGCACAGTTGACTAGACACGGTAGCCCATTTGTAAGCTTTCGCTTGACACTTTTGTAATAGCAATCAGCATACACCCATTTTGACCTTTTAGGATATCCGACACGTAGTTAACAAGACGTCAGTGTTGTGACGACCTCGGTACACATTCTGTGTGAATTGGGCTGTCAAAGTTTCTTCAATTAATTGTTCAAACTAACCGGGTAAATCTGGGAGGAGGAAGGTTCAGCTTACTCAATTAGCAGTCCTAAAAATAAAAAAAAGCCTAGCAAAGCTATAAAAAGAAACAGCTTTGTGTGCTGGAGTTTGTTCTGCTTACTGAGTGCTTGAGGTTCAAGTTAAATGAATTAACTTGAATGTTGTTTAGCAATGGGGGTGGAGGAGTCACACAGACTTGCTGAATAACACCCACCACCATCAGCACCAGCCAAGATAAGTCAAGGGCATTTTCTTGGGCAGAGGAATGTTAATTGGCTTTGACCTGTTATTGTACTTTCTATCTATCTATCTATCTATCTATCTATCTCTATCTATCTATCTATCTATTGTATTTACAAGCATTTTAGGTCAATTTTACCTGGTCTAAATTTTAGCCAGTAACTGTTTGTAATTCTTGTCTGTGCCAGAAGCAAAGCTGGGTGTGTTTTCTAGAGGAGGCAAAAGACACAAGCGAAGGATCCTCTAAACTCATCAAATACATTTCTAAAGTTAAAAAGACTGACTAGCATTTGAGCACAGGCTACGTTGTAATTTTTTAGAGCATTTTTAACTGTCCTAAAAAAATACGACGCAGTAGCCAAAACTAAGGATTGCATTTTTTTCAGTGAAGAAATACTGATTTAGAATGTATGAAATGACATATATACAGCTTGTTGTCTGATTTTCTTCAAAGAAAGATGAATTTGGTACTCGATGGGTTAAGGGAGAGCAGAAAATGCAATGGGAACAGGAAGAAGGAAGAAGGAAGAACGCTCTATCCTTGCCTGAAGCTATGAGATTTATCCATGCTTTCATTTCCTCTAGGATTGATTATTCCATTGCGCTCTTTAGTGGCCAACCCAGCTCCATGTTCAGACTGTTCAAAATGCCGCTGCAAGTCTAGGAAATACGATCACATCACCCCAGTCCTTGCCTCGTTACATTGGCTTCCACTGAGCATGCTCTGCATAATCCCCTCACCAGGCAAATGCATCTTCTTTACAACAGCGGTTTACTTACAAATGCAGCGTCCTTGAGAAGCATCCAGTATGTAGCCTGTCTTGCAGACACAGCTGTAGCTTCCCCTGGTGTTGATGCATTCCCCGTTCTGACAGAACCTGGGCAGGGAGCACTCGTTAACATCTGCACAGGAGAGAAATTATTATTATTATTATTTATCTCTTAGCAGATGCCCTTATCCAGGGCGACTTACAATTGTTACAAGATATCACATTATTTTTACATACAGTTCCCCATTTATACAGTTGGGTTTTTACTGGAGCATTCTAGGTAAAGTACCTTGCTCAAAGGTACAGCAGCAGAGTCCTCCATCTGGGATTGAACTCACAACCCTCTGGTCAAGAGTCCAGAGCACTAACCACTACTTCACACTGTAGTGGTTAGGGCTCTGGACTCTTGAAGTGGACACTACTCCACTACTTCACTACTTCAGTCACGACTCCACTGCCTGCCTTATGAGTTGAAAGCTGAGGGAACACGAAGCCACTTTGAGGCTTGGAACTTGGTTTCAGGAGACGAGGTTCAGGCCACTGCACGGCACACCATGGGGAGACTTGGGGTTTGATACAGCAAAGTTGCCTCAAACCTTCCAGTCTCCTGGAACCAAATCAAACCACTATTCCTGAAAAAGTCGCTTTGTTTTCCCTCAGCTTAACAATAGACTAATCTCTTTTAATACATTTTTTTGCATGCATATTTACACTCGATATATATTTTTTAATTTCACAAAAACAACACAAAGCCATACCTTTTTGTAACTTTTTTTCCTTGACTGAGTTATGTGTCTTAAGTGTATCTTAAGCATGAGTCTCTTATAAAGCATCAGCCAGCTTTAAAAGGCTCAATGCACGGCAGACAAAACCCAGGGACAGTTAAGTGTTAGGACTAGCTGCCAGACACCTCTACTGCTGCTTTCTGTCATTCCCCAGACTGACTGGCCTTACTGCAGAATGCACTTGATATACGAGGGAGGCCCTGGCTGGCTGAGTTCATTTTTCTGTTAGCACCTGAAACTACTGGCAATGATCGTTCTTGCACTGGAAATGAAAGATACATTAAAACAAACAGAGCACGACTCTTAAAGCTGGGGTATACAAACTACACTTTTAGTAAAAGTGTTGCTCGTAGAAAATGATGCTTTCTGCTTTCTGCCTTCTGTTTTGGGTTTATGTCTTTTTGAATGCATGCTTCTGAGTGTTCAGTGGGTTGCTCTAATCAAATTGAGAGTGCATTTCATTGTCTTTGCTGTGTCAAAAGTAATGAGTGCACTCTGAACTTGATAAGAGGCAGCCACCAAACACTTACAAACATATTACAAAGTCACTACATCTAAATAAAAAAACAGACGAAACTCTTGATATTAATTCATCTGTTTTTATAGAACATGTTGTGGTTTAAGAATCTAGAATGGTTTGAAATTGATATTCTCAGTGCAAGATCTACACTCTCAGCGAAATTATAAGTGCAGCCGCTGCTAATGGATTCTAGTAGGGACATGACTTCTAATATATACTAGAATGTACATTTTTTGGGGTAGGGGTTTAAATGCTGTGTTGCAGAAAACCATCCAATTTTTGTCAGCAGTTCAAATATCCATTATCTAACTGAACAGTCCAGGACATATCTAACAACATTCAGTATTCCCGGAATTTTAAAAAAAGTAATTTAGTCCTGCTACCAATTGCGTGCCAGGCTGGGCCCACTGCATCCAGGAAGCACTGAGAAGCGAGCGAATTAGCTGACTACACCACTTCCTCAGGTTAACGGTTTGAAAAAACTTAACCGTAGCAAACCTGGCCCGATCGGTGGCGCCTAATGGGTTAAACCAGACGCAGAGGGGAATGTGAAAGTGAGCTGGCTGGCAGACAGGCTAGCGTGACTCTTCAGTGAAGCTGTCTGTCTCTGCTGGGACAGGGCTCCTGTGTTCCAGAACTGTCCCCAACTAGCTTTTCACTCAGCCCAACGCTCCAGGCACAGCGAACAATTGAGAACAATGGCCCGCTTTCAGCTGACAAAAGAAAACGCTCCCGATTCAGTATTATTGTTGTTAATTACTCCTTCCTATAATTCTTTTTTTTTCCCCCCATTTCATGCACATTGCTTCACTCTCCATGAGGTCTCTTTTCAGGAAACTTTTCCCAGACCAAAAAAGATTCAATCCCCATTTCCCTCAGTAACCTGTTTGTCTGCAGACTGCGAGGGTAGGGGGGGTATCATTTTATCCGAGAGTAACTCAGAGGAAAATGAGTCCAGCACACGTACATTTTTGTTATGCTAATACATTTATTTTTTTACAGGAAAGACAACTGAGCTGATGTTTTCAGCTGCTTTAAAATGCAAGGCTGTATCTCTGTGTTGAATGGATTAAGCACATCAGCCTCCTGTGCAAAACGTTTGAACTGTAGGGCATTTTAAATGAAAATGTCGATTTAGTTTAGAGTGAGAGACAGACAGACAGACGGACGGACAGACACAATTTATTTTTTGAATGAGGACCCTAGGAAACAATTCAACATTTTGCAAGACCCCATAAATCAGGACATTTTTGATTGAACATTTGCAAACGTTTAGTAAAATACTATCCAGCCCTTGTACTGTGAATACAGTACTGTATATTCCGCATCTAATCCTCCCCTCTTTCAGGTAATCCATCTATCTGTTTATTTTAATATGCTTCTTCACTGTAATCAAATGTAATTTGCCCTTAACACAAACGGCTAGGGATTCAAAAGGCATGACATCACTCTATACAGCAAAGGTGCTTTTTGAAATTTATAGTTGCTTTCATTATTTATTTAAGTCCCAGCGAACTGTCAGCCTTAAAAGGGCACATTGTCTATATGAATCACGCTCAATAAATCCTGTGAATTAAATGCTCTTGAAAAGGTGAGGGACAATGGCACTGACTACAGCTTGCAATCTACATGAGAAAACCCTCTCCCAGCTCTCTGCAACAAACCTGACTCAATCACAACCACAATCACAGCAGAACTGTTTGCTGAAATTGCAATTTCACTTCCCATGCTATTGTGTGTAATTACAATCCCAGTTACAAGCATGCTGCAGTCATTTCAATTATAATTACAAATATACAAAAGCCTAACATGAACTCCCCACATTGACATGTTTAGTCTATTTATTCTTAATAAGCAAACGATAATCGATCGATGATATGGTGTAATTACAATTACAGTTATGCAGATGTGCCAAGGTTCAGTTACGATTCCATACAATTACAACACATTGCAATTAATTCCAAATTACACAGTTACAATTGCAACTGACCCCAGCAAAGTTTAAATTACAAAACCTTCTTAATAAGTTGATTTCCTAGACATTCGGTAAACCACGCTACCATTATCGACTGTGATTGTCTCATTATATCACTGATTGTGATATAAAACCATTTTATTATGCTTCTGCTGCCCTTAGAACAGGAAATCACACAGTTCCAGATGTTTATTGCATGAGAGTTGCTGTTGTAATACATGATGCCTCCAGCATTGTTCCTCCAGGTAATGTGGGCTTCCTATTGGCCCTGGTGTTGATGGATGAACTGTAATGCTGGCTCCAGGGATCAGCCTATTTGCATTGCAATTAATGTTGGAAGAGCAGAGTTTAGTTTAATGCAGTTATTGTTTCCACGCGTCCATTCAGAGCAATGGGACGGTTTTGTGATGCAATATTACTGGGGGTATAAAAATGAAACTGTAGGAATATGGCTTGGCTATGGTACAAGCGTGGTCTATAAATTAAGTATATCCTTTTGCCCACCTATATTGCTCTTTTATACCACACGAGACAACAGCGTAGTTTAACATAGCGCAGGACTGCATAAAAGGCATTTTAAATAGGTTGTTCATATTAGTTACCTTCGTTAAACAACAATTGAAATGATTTGCACTGTGCAATACACACAGCAGTGTCACAGGCAATTACTAACCCTGCAGCGCCTTCGAAATGTATTAGTCTGCTCCAAGCTGACATCATACTATACAGTCTGAAAAAGGAGTTCCTTGGCTGCCTGCATTGCTGCTTGCTGGAGCTTTCTCCATCCATCAGCTATGAATTATTCCCAAAAGAGCCAGCAACTTCTCAGCTTTGACCGAGATTAAAATTACTCCCAATTTGGCGTAATCAAAGACGAGAGGCCTCCTGTACACATTTCTGTGATTTCCCAGATGCCAACGCACACGGTATAATGGTTTCAGTGCAAACATGCTGGGCTAATTGAAGCCATATTGGCTGTAAACTGCCTTTTGGTTTATTTGAAACAAACTGGGTTTGGAGTAAAAAAGATGATTATGTAATAAAGTACCTGAACGGTTTCCAATATAAATACACAGATTCTAATTCCGCTCCATGGGTAATATATTAGTTCCATTTTGCTGGATTCCCAAATTCTCCGTTCCAATAAAAATATATTAGTCTAATAAAGGATAAGCTGTCAGCATTCAGAGCAACTTTCTTTAGCAATCAGCTGTCTCTCAGCTTTTTTATAAGTCACAACAACAGCTCACAATCAGAGTATTGGATGAAATGGACAATAGTGAATTAGATCAATGTCCTATAGTAAATATTTTGGCCATCTCTTGTAAGCAAAATTCCCATCTTCTAGACCAGGGGTGGCCAACCCTGGTCCTGGAGAGCTGCAGAGTCTTCTGGTTTTCGTTCCACCAGAGTTCTCAAGTACTTAATTGATCCAATTATTTTCTTAACTGGTCAACACGAACATGTCTCCTAGGTCTTTGGCCATTGATGATTTAAAGAGACCCAGAAAACCTGCAGGATTGTGGCTCTCCAGGACCAGGGTTGGCCATCTCTGTCATCCACCCCCGTCCTTTGGAACACCTGCCACAACACTGTAAATAAGCTGTAGGTTCTTCACAGACAGTCACTCGAGGAGCCTGTGAGGTATTTAAAGGGTGCAGAGATTACCAGCGTCTGATTCCTTCAAGGAGCTTGTATCAGGGGTGGGAATCTACAGAAATGAACAAAGTGAACTCACCCACACACTGGGTCCCATTGATCCTCTCGAAACCCTTGGGACAGCCTCCATCCACACTGGCACCGCTCCCTGCGGGCAAAAACTCCAGTCACTTCACTGGGTCACTTTCCAAACAAGAGCAACAGAGCAATGTGACATTGCAGAAACATGACCTTGATGAATAGGATACAAAACTACAAATCTTACCAAGGTGTACAGTATTGATCTTAAGCCATACGGGTCCCTATCGTCAGAGATATCCTTTATAACGCTTTTAACTCATCAGTTTGATTCTGTATTCATGAAACTGTTCTAGGTCATTGCTGACTCATTCTACTTTACTTAAAGAAAAAGTGTTAAAGATAAATTGTACGTTTTCTGTATTCAAAGAAAGACAATATTTCTAAACTTACTATTTCCAGACACATTACTTTTTGTATTTTTTGTTGTCTCTTATATACTAATAATAATAATGATAATAATAATAATAATAGTAATAATAATAATAATAATTAATAATATCAATTAAGCAGTAATGTAAAATTAACAACTGTTTAATTTAATATATGCGGCAGGTTTGAAATCTCATGAAAGCCCCACGGTTGTCTGCCAACTCGTGCAAAATTAAAAGTGTCATTTATTACTCAGCGATCAAAAATGCCAAACTGTTCAGAAAACAGCCAGGCGTGCAGTATAAGCTTGCAGGTTAACCATTTCACGGCTGGGGGTCATAGGTCACCTACCGGTTTTCATTTTAGGGGTTAGACCCAAAGCGCATGAACATTTTGAGCGAAGTAACAGATGGGGCTAAAGAAAAATAAACACCTGCCCAATTAAAGCAGAAGAAAGGTATCTGTTGTCATAGAAAAGAGGCCCGCTTTCAGAAAAGACAAAAATGGGTTATTTTGTTAATTGGACAAAACATGCAGCTATTCAAAGCTATTGGTCTGTAAAACAAATTATATAAAGAAGTATTTATAACCTGCAATAAATGGATTATTACTACTATCAAGATTACTATTGTTGCTAATTATTTTAGTAGGTTGAACACAATTTTTATCAAACTGTCTGATTTTTTTTTAAAAAAAACCTGATTTGATCTATATTTTGACTTATATAATACAACAACCCCAGGCATTAAACATTAACTCACACAGTCCTTTGACTGATAGCTCATTGCTTTATAACTTAAGCTGTATTCCAAAATCTGTCTATGTTTAAACAGTACAGCTTAGTTTAATACAGTTAGCGTTCATGTAATGGGCAGTGTTGTGTGATACACTGCCTAACACTTGCTGATAATTATCAGGTACCATTCTTGGCAGATGAGAGAGAACATCAGAAAACATTATTAACCATATCCCACCCCTTGCTGTGGTACATCCTTTCCAATTCAAAATGCCTTTCTTTCTTTTTGTGAAAGTGTCAGAGACAATGAAAGAAAGCAGGCATGTTGAATCGTGTTAACACTACAAAGTGGTAAGGTCTGCAAAATCTGGTAGACAGACCCTCTAGTTTAAAATTTGTTGGCTGGCCCCTAATGGAAAAAAAAAAAAAACTCTTGGTAATTCTCTCACAGACACACAGACAGCTGGCATTTCAGATTAACGTGTGGCTGTTTTCTTGCCTGGTTAAGTATTTGCAGGTGTGTAATAGCGCAAGGTGTACTCCACATGTGAAAATCATTATCTAACTTACCTACTTATTTACTTATGTGGTTTCTTGCTGTCTTACTTATTTTCTTTTACTTTCTTTTTTCAAAATTTCTTATTTACATTATTTCTTACTTTCTTATGTATACTTTCGTACATAAATATCTTTCTTTCTTTCTTTCTTTCTTTCTTTCTTTCTTTCTTTCTTTCTTTCTTGACTCTCTGTCTCCTAAAAGGTGCAGCAACTATAAACACCTTTTCTGGGGCAAATTTCTGTAACATGATTTTGTATTGATCAGTGTCAGTGTCTTGATCATCTCTATCAACTAGTATATATATATATATATATATATATATATATATATATATTTGTTTATTTAGCAGACGCCTTTATCCAAGGCGACTTACAGAGACTAGGGTGTGTGAACTTTGCATCAGCTGAGTCACTTACAATTACGTCTCACCCGAAAGACGGAGCACAAGGAGGTTAAGTGACTTGCTCAGGGTCACACAATGAGTCAGTGGCTGAGGTGGGATTTGAGCGGGGTACCTTCTGGTTACAAGCCCTTTTCTTTAACCACTGGACCACACAGCCTCCTATATATATATATATATATATATATATATATATATATATATATATATATATATATATATATTACTGCAGTTTTCCCATGGTTATACTATGCATTTACAATAGTTAACTGGTTTGCCATGTTTTTTTTAAAATATTCTTTACCGCTATGCTTTACACTTTGTTATGCTTTTTCTACAGGGTGTCATATGATTTACCAGCAGAAAAGTTTCCAAACCGGGGCAGTGCTCTACACAAAACACTAAACAAATCTGCTGTTTATCTCAACAATTCCAGCCAGCCCAGCTGTGCGGTTACTTTTCTGATACGTTCCACATTGTGTGCTAATGCGGCCCCACCAGCGCACAGCCCATCTCAGGCCTGAGAAAGCTGTGGAGAGCTTTGACTGTGACTGCACACCCTCAATGGTGTCAAGCCAGAGGGGTCTTTAAATGACTTAAGAGCTATAAACCCAAGACCCTGCTGGGTAAGGCTCTTAAACCACCACCAGACACCATTTGCAAGGGTCTGTTTAGCTTAACAGACCGCTGCTGGTTCACTGTTAGAACGCATTACCCCAGGTTATGGTATCTGCAAAAAAAATGAAAAATTCCTTTGGGAATAAATAGCAACCGCGGCTAAGAAATAATGGTCTGTTTTGCAGTTTATTGACCGTAATATGCTGATTATGGTGCTTTAGGCTTTAAAACTTTTTGATCTGTCTTGTATGTGGTCTTTTCGGGTTTAAACTACAGTCAAATTGCTTAATATCACACCTGCCTATGTCATCCTCTGCTTTATATAACTGCACTGTAATGCACATGCACAGTATATTAGGCTGATTGCAAGTATAGTGTAAAGAAACAGTATTAGTGATCACTATTCTAATCAATATAATACCTAGTATTATTGATCTTGTTCCAAAAAAGAAAAAAAAGCATATTTGTTATATCAACACTTCAGTGTTTTAATTCATATTTTATTCTAATGCTTATTTCCAGGTTATTAGTGAACTAATCAAGTCAGTTCCCTTTATTGACACCATTTTTGTGCTGTCACTTTGAATTAATATTTAAAGGCTTTGCCTTTTCAATCACACAAGTGCATACTAAAGTACAGTGCTATACATTATAGCAAGCACATCTTCAGGTAAACGTTTTTCAGAAAATACTGGTGTTACACCATTTTGCATGCTTATTTTATAAACTACAAGCGCAAAAAGACTAGCCTTCCAACACTGTATAGGGGCTCTGGACCTTGACCAGAGGGTCGTGGGTTCAATCCCAGGTGGGGGACACTGCTGCTGTACACTTGAGCAAGGTACTTTACCTAGATTGCTCCAGTAAAAACCCAACTGTATAAATGGGTAACTGTATGTAAAAATAATGTGATATCTTGTAACAATTGTAAGTCGCCCTAGGTAAGGTCACCTGCTAAGAAATAAATAATAATAATTGTAGTGTGATGGGATACAGCCTACAAAAATATTGGACAAATATGGAAAACCTAGTTACGTCTGCCATAATCCGGTTTTATGTGCCCAGGTGAGCAAACGTTTTCAAAATGTGTGTATATATATATATATACTTGCTCAGGGTGTGTATATATATATATATATATATATATATATACATAATCAACTACTGATATGATTTTAGGTATTTGAAGAGCAATTAAGAGTTTTGTACAGTGAGCGAGGTCCTCTGGTATTAATAGTGTGACCAAGCCAGCAATTGACTGCTCAGGAACTACAAAGGAAAAACTGTTAAACAGACTAGAATGCAGGACCACGACACTGTCTGCTCCCTGGTTCCCACAGGTCTACTAATCTTCACCATAAAAGGTTCGCTTAGGACTCTCTGGTGTTGCTATCAGTGAGTTAGAATCAGTGGTCTGATCACCCCTATAAAGCCCTGGGTTATATAACTGTGGATTGTGAGGGGAGGGGAGACCCCATGGTGTTTATTTTTGTGGTTACATTAATTACTTTGTAAATGTTCCCAGGAAAGAGGCCATTTGGATTCTTACTGTAATGATCTGTCAGTTGTCATGTGAACGCAGCTGGTCAGGCTGAATTGTTTAATTGATTGGTAGTTCAGCCTGTCAGCCTGGCCATCTGTGCTGCGGTTCTGCAGGCTGGCTACCTGTGTGCTCTCCTGCTCTGCTACAGAGAGCTATTTTGTTAGAAGCCTGTTGGTTTTTGTTTTTTGCAGGGTTAAAAGTATTCTGTTTTTGATTTAATTTAAGAAAAGTGCACTTGAACCACAACCTCTGACTCCTGCTCTAGTGTTTCAGGACTGGCTACTGTTCTGCCTTTATCCAGCACAGTCAAACTTTTACATAGATGTTTTAAAAATAAAAAAAAGTATAATTTATGTTCTTACCGATTCATCATAGAGAAAACAGGTGAATTTGGCACTGCATACAGTACATCAGTTCTTATGTAGGGGTTTGAAAGAAGTTACAGATATAGCACACTGACTAACAGCACAAGTACTTTGTCCAGCATTGAGTACACACTGGAGAGTGCAGCTGGACAGAGTTGAATAGCTGGATTCATTTTTCCAAACGGACTGCTGCTTTCCAAGTCTAGTTGTTGTCCAACGAAAGTTACATTGACAGATTGGAATGCAGCAAACCTCATTCTTTTAGTGCAAATGTTTAAAACTTTTTTTTGGAGGGGTTTAGTACAATTTTGTCTTGCCTGATTTTTAAGCAAGCCCCCCTCTAAGCCTAATCTGAATTCTGATCTGTATTTAAACTGCTCATGTTCCTTTGAGACTTGTGAATAATGCTTAGAGGGCCTAAATCCTCGAGTTAAAAGCTTTAATCTCAAGGATTAAAGGACTGAGGAGTAAAACTAAATTAAAACTAAAGTGTAGCAGTGAGAGCCAGGGCTGCAAAATGTAATTCTACTAAAAAGAGAATTGTATTTTACCTTGTGGACAAATGCTAAATAAAGTTAAAAAAAAATAAAAAATAAGTCCTTTGTACACTTTTTTGTTCAGGTTTATCTTTTAGTGCTGTTTTGTCCTTTTGTAATCTGTTCACGAAGAGTGACGTCACAGTGCTATTATTTCTTGACAACGGGGCGGTAACTGGGGTTATGCTTGGGTAGCAAAATTACTGTCCGCATTTTACTTGGTACAGTTGTATAACAGCCATCACAGAACTATTTATCAACTATAAAATACTCTATATATTATATGTGGTAGAATTTAAGTACTTAAAAAATGAAGATGATCATTAGACAAAAGATATGACTTTCAGCCCAATAATATCCACTGGAAAATAGAGCTGTGAAAGCAGGACAGGTCATTTCTCAGCAGGTATACCTGCTGAGCATTTCAACAGAACCTCAGTTATCTTTGTAAGGTTCTTGTGCTACCATTGCTTCTTAGTGCAGAATTGGTTCAATGTAAGTTGCCTTCAACTTGGAAGTACCCCCTATTTGCTGCAGGGCAATGGAGACCTACCCTGGTTGGATGGGCACAAGGCACACTCGCTGATGCCCCAGGCCTTCCCCTGGCCTCGGCAGCAGATCTCCTGGGTCCTCAGTCCAGGCAGAGGAGAGCTACACTGCAGGGTGACAAGGAGGGGAGGAGGGAGAGTTAATATACTGAATGCAGTAGTGCAGGGGTGTCCAATCCCAGTCCTGGAGGGTCATTCCACTCCAGGTTTTACAGGTAAAATGAAACCTACTTCAAGGTCTGGGTGGAGGTTTAATTGGTTAAATGATTTAGAACAGGGTTGGAACAAAGAGCAGGAGTGGAAGTGCCAGCTTGGGCCACCCCTGTAGTAGTGCTAAAAAGAAACTCTATTACAGCAAGGAAAGACAATGTGGGCTGGATCCTCAAAACTATTTACTCCAAATTTAGCTCTTTATTTCAAAAGGAAAAACACTTTTCAAACCAGTAATTAATAACATCCACGCTCAATTTCTTGTAATTTCCTTAATTACTACCAGAACTGTATATGAAACCCCCTCACCCTAACTAATCACAGTAGAGTTGACCATTTTATGTGGGGGGTCTAACTCTATTCAAAACATGACTTAAAATATCCAATAATTGCTTTGATTGCATGACTGAGGAAGATAGTTCAAATGTCTCTTTTTTTTGAAAGGCTTGGTTCATGCTGCTGTCTTACCTGGCCGTTCCGGACTTCCTGGAAGCAATATCCGAATCCGGATGACTCAGAGTAGCTGGAGTCTCCTCGGATGGTCTGAGCTTGGATCCTGGGCACCGGTCCCCTCCTGTCCGCGCTGACATCGCCCTGCCCCTGCCCCTGTGCCGGCCCCTCTCTCACACGCTGCACCTGGTGTATATTCACGCTGGCCTCTAGGGGGTGCTGCACATGCACCTTCACCATCTCCGAGCCTCCTTACAACATGAGGTAAATGAAGATTAAACTGATGCTTTATATCAGGGATCCAGATTCCAAATGTAAGTTTAAACACACTTTATTTTGTTATATAAAGAGAATGTCCTGTGGATGTTCATTTGGGTGATTGCAAACAACCCACTAGCCCACTTTTCGACAGGTTATGGCTGCATAACGATTTTGTAATCCGGGTCTCTCTTGCAAAACTCGGTCCAAAAACTGATAGCTTATTATCTGACTTCTTAGCTACTGGAATTGACCCTAAAACAAGTTGCAATAACACTTTTAATGCAGTACAGCGTTTGGCTTCGGTTGCTCTTTAAAAGTGCCTCCTCTTTTTTTTAAAAAAAAAACCTCAACGCAGATATTCTGTCTGAGTTCGACCTTGTAATTAATATTTTACAGGTTGTTTTTGTTTCCAGGTTGTTTGGTAAAATTGACGTCCATCTGTTAATTGCCTCCTAAGTGCGACAAGTGCGACAAAATAACCGCTCCCCTGTGTGAACAGCTGCGGCCCGGGACAGAGGTTCCCTTTGTGTCCCCTTTAGGAAGCGACATTTCTAAATAACCGACAGACTGTTTGGAATGAAAGAAAACACCTGTTTCCGAAAAAAACACACAAAAAAAAAAAAAGAAAAGGGAAAAACTTCTCAGACAAATTAATCTTGCTGTTGTCCCAAGATACTTTTGGGACCGGAAAACAGGCATAACGAAACCTAAAACTGCTGATCAGAATATTACAAGTGCAGTCCAGGTGCATATCAGGGGAAGATGATGGCTGCAGAGGTATTGGAACACCTTAAAAGAGTCCTTTGACATTCAAATAGTAAAAAGTTTGTATCGTATGACAAATAGGATAGTCCTTGACACTTGATCTGTGATTGACGATTCATCATTCTGTTAGCAGTGTTTCTGGCAAGAGGAGTTGGCTGTGCGTTCACATTACCAGTTGAGAGCATTGGTACGCGGCAGTGCTCAGATTGACTAAGGAGGCACAGATTTCTAACCTGTGCTGGCGAGAGGATCACTCGTAGCTACAGCTATGACCAAAAGATTGCATCACCCATTAAAGTCGAATGAAACCTGCTGAATAATGTTACGTTAACATATTGCATTGCATGCCGCTTTGTAGTTTTCCCGTATACTTCGAAATTGCCATTTCAAAATCTAACATCAAATACTGTACGTCTGTTATGGTTTCCGGTAGACTTTTGTGATGTCATTTTATATTTCTTTGATGTTTGATGCTTTAGTGACACCACAATACCATGACTGTGTCTCTTACCGCTTTGCTGTGATTGGTGGTTGTGCAGTGGGAGGGTGTACACAGACTGTGTTAGCCCCTGCTGATTGGATGATGCTGCTCTGTTCTGGGCTGCCCCCTCTATCTCATTGGTTGAGGAGGAGACTGGGACGTGGCAGAATTTCCCGGTAAAGTTCGGTGGACAGAGACAACGGTCCTTCTGCATACAAATTCCACCGTTCTGACACAGCAGCGGGCATAAGACTGGAAAAAAACAAAATACACTCACTGGGGTCTGGTTAACAGCTGGGGTGAAGGTTTTCCTGGTTTTCTGTAAATATTTTTAAAACATAAAGTGTGTCTCTAATTACAGTGTATTTACAGAGTACTTAGTAAATGCATGTGTACTTACACATAATTACAATGTTATTATGCATAGTTATTATGCATAGTTATTTTTGCACAGTATAGCCCTAACCCTAACCCTTAACCCTTACCTTAATCCTTAACACTAACCTTAACCCTTTTCTGATACAATTGTGTACTTACACATACGGTGCAAAAAGATTTACACATTAAGTACATTTGTAACTGCATAATAAAACTATAATGATGTGTAAGTACTTTACTAAGTAACTAAGTAATTAGAGTAATTCATTAGTGTAATTATTTTTTATCTTTACAATCTCTTGTAAAATGGAGTTTCAGCAAACCAAAACACAATACAAGGATTGATCTTTCAGAACCCCTGACAAAACAGACAGAAATTGCTAGAATTTATCTGGTAAGTGGTTTCCAAACTTATCTCCACTCAGAAGCGACGGCAGTGTTTCTATGAATCATTGCACTTTGTCTTGTAATCAGGGTGTTTAGCGACTGTTAAGGTGTGCAAGAAAATTTATTGCGATCCCTAGGAGTAAATTAATAGCTAAAAACCATCTTGGCGATAGTCAGAAAATGGCTTGTGCAATTCCCAAATCCGTGCAGAGTTCCAGATCATCCAATTGTATCAATGTACCAGCCTCAGGATGTCGTTTCCATTACCTTTTTAATTTCCATGTTCTCGGCAGAAACTGCCCACTGAGAGATCTAATGAAAGGGATATTGATAAAAGACTGGAAAAGCTGAGTTGGTTACCAAAGACTGAGGTATGATGAACAGCTCCACAGCAGGGGCGGTGCAATATATACTCTGTTCTCTCGCAACTGGGGGTCAGATTTATGCCAGAATGCCTTTATTCTCACTTCTCTTCCATGATTTTGTCTTTCCCACAAAAGCTGAGATAATGCCCCCTTTGTGCTCTGCAATCCAAGCTGTGTACGCTTCTTCACATAACTAGGAGATTAACGATGGGATTTTTTTTTTTTTATATTGCCTCTCTGGTACCTTGTAGATCTTTTGAGTACATTATAGGCAACTCTAAAGGAGCCCTGACAACGTGGGTAGATTTCTGGGGTGGCCTTTATTTAAGGATCCAGTAAAATATGCTGTGGCTAACTTGATCTGATGAAATCGGTATATGAAGTTTCTGTGTACGGTGCGGAAATTTTACTATAAAAGCATAAAGTGATAAAAAAAGGAAAACATCAGGTACAGTGTAAAGCAATAGAAATTATCAAGGAGGGAGGGCTGTGGGATCTACGTAGCTGAGACTCAAAGTGTTTGTGAAACAAATCACACACACACACACACACACACACACACACACACACACACACACACACACACACACCGGTACCAGATATGAGAGGGGCTTTTACACGACTGCGGAGGATGAAATATGACTGCGGTCTTCTCACAATCACACTCTTTAAACATCTTAACCTGTTGGTGCCCCTCTTTTTATCTTCCTGGGCAGGAGCTGAAACACATCCAAAATCCACACAGATCAGTCATTTTCAGTGCTCTGCCCTTCCTCTGAGGTTTTTCCTGCTCCAGAGCTCAGCAGAAAGCATGTTTCAGCACGCAGCCCCTCCAAACTGCCAACTTGGCTTCTATCTCTACCCGTGATAATATAGGCGGCCCTCCTTGGCAAGGAATGGCACTTTCTCATTACTGGAGGTTGCAAGTGCGCCCAGTGTAGTTCTAAAGCCATTACTTTGATTTCTTTTGGAGGGGCATGGGACTGTTATTGCCTCTTATAAAGTGTTTGTTTTCAACACAAGTTGAAGGATCGGAGCAGGAGGACGATTTGGTTCAATTGCTGAAAAAAAAGGGTAAAACCTATTGTGCAATGAGATTCAATGTAAAGATTTTTACAGTACAGTTATCTGCAAAAAAACGTCAATAAATTACGTATATATAAAGATACTGGGACTGAAGAATAGAAGAACAGCTTGGGCATGTGTTGCTCATTAGACTCCATTCCGGGCACCTGAATCAGATATTTGCCCCATCTTCCAATAGTGAAACCTGCTAAAGATAACTCTTCTTAATGTTACAATGCCTTTTTTACAATGTTTCTCGTGTTTATTGCATTGCACATGTACAGCGTAACAGACTGTAGCAAGCCGACAGTAATTAATATCACATATCTATTTCTGTAATTAGTTTATAAATGGGCACCACATTTTAAGAAAGGCGTTACATTTTCCTTTATTCGTCTGGTAGAGCCTCTCCAGCTGTAATGCATACAGCATTAGATGCTTACATTCTGTGAAAGCTGGACATTTCTCTCCTTTCCAGCATTTAAGGATTCACTATTTTAGTATCAGAAGAACAATCGCTTAAGACAATATTAACATTATTATTATTATTATTATTATTTATTTCTTAGCAGACGCCCTTATCCAGGGCGACTTACAATTGTTACAAGATATCACATTGTTTTTACATACAATTACCCATTTATACAGTTGGGTTTTTTACTGGAGCAATCTAGGTAAAGTACCTTGCTCAAGGGTACAGCAGCAGTGCCCCCCACCTGGGATTGAACCCACGATCCTCTGGTCAAGAGTCCAGAGCCCTAACCACTACTCCACACTGCTGTCCTTTAAATAATTTCTATTAAATGGCGTCTCACAAAATGTACACTGTTTCTGGTTATAAATCATCCCTGGTATTTAGCATTAAACTTGGGCAGTAGTGTGGAGTAGTGGTTAGGGCTCTGGACTCTTGACCGGACGGTCGTGGGTTCAATCCCAGGTGGGGGACACTGCTGCTACACTTTACCTAGATTGCTCCAGTAAAAAAACAAAAACAACTGTATAAATGGGTAATTGTATGTAAAAATAATGTGATATCTTGTAACAATTGTAAGTCGCCCTGGATAAGGGATTCTGCTAATAAATAAATAATAATAATAATAATAATAATAAACTTTTCTGAATAAACAATTCAACGTAAGGTCGCCACCTGTCCCTGTTTCCCTGGATCGTCCCGGTTTTGAGGAAGGTGCATATAGATTTCGAAAACACTTTGGTTTACTTAAATTAAGAAAAATATCCATCACAGAAAAAAAAAAAAAAAAAAAAGATGAGGTATTTTTTGTTATTAAAATAATGGAATCAGCCTCTGGGAGCCTGAGAGAGCCTCAGTCGTTCTTTTCAGCGTGTATTTTAATTCCAAGTGCCTGTGCATCAATCCACTATAATAAATTCAGCTGTGTGGATAAGGAATTGCCAAAGAGTTTTACACATTTTACACACTGTACTGTCTGTGTGTGTTCATTACTGACAGGAAACAAGGGAGAAATTTACGACACTGTAAATTTCACACAAGAGGCCTTTTATGGAGTGGATGATGTTCAGTTTAGGGTAAACCTTTTATATTTTTGAATGGAATCAAACATTTTCATAGTGTGGAGTAAAAGGAGCTGTTTCTTACAGTTTGAAGATATTGGCACATCTGATGTACACTGGCCATCTTTCATAACGGCTGGCCACAGCGTTTGGCCTTGACACAATGTGGCACAGACTCCACAAGTTGCTGGAAGGTGCCTTGAGGGATCAATTCAGTCATTTTACGCTGTTGGTCGAGAGAGGTGGGCAGATGATCGTGATGACTAAACAAGCCCAATTGGATTGAGATTCGTCGATTGTGTGGTAGCCGTGAAAAATGCCCAAAGTCCCTGTCCTGCAATTCTGGAATGGTTATTAGGTGAATTTTTGTCTTGAAAGTAGCCATCGCTTACATTACTAGGTGGCTCAATCTGCATCGATGCTTAACTAAATCAAATTCAGTTAAGTCTTTCAGACTAATCTAGGGTATGCCAGGACAACACACACAAATGGAAGCTGAGTAAAAGTTTGGAACAGTTTCAGCTTTTATTAGAATCTGGTTTCCCCACTTGCAGTAGTAGTCTGGGATAGGGGTGCACCAACAAGGTCAGAACCCGCTATCATGCACCTTGATAAATCTTTTAAGAACACGTTTAAGCTAACAGCTAAGTGCTCTCAGCCTTGTAGACTGCACAAGTGAGTCTGGCTTTTTTCCAATAGGTCCCGAACAAAAGCGGTGTCGCAAAAAATCTATGGGGTTTAATTAAGAAATCAAAACCGTGAAGGATCTTTATACAGACGTAACGAATCACTCCTGGGTGGGAAACACATGGGATTAAAGGAAGGTTGTATTTAGTTCCGCCACTGTTTGGATCATTACACCTCTGCAGCAAATCACTCAATTTGTTCTGAAGGGGTTGAGGGAAAGCATCACGTCATTCCTGGCAAACTAAACGCTAAGAGGAAAGACTTCTCTGCCCTGAGAAGCTCCAAAACGCTGGAGCTGAAGCATTAGCACTCTCTGCAAACATTTCATCGCAAATCAAAGACACGTGCCCCTCAGCTCTGGAAACACGCCCGGG
This sequence comes from Acipenser oxyrinchus oxyrinchus, assembly GCA_030684275.1. Lineage (NCBI taxonomy): Eukaryota > Metazoa > Chordata > Actinopteri > Acipenseriformes > Acipenseridae > Acipenser > Acipenser oxyrinchus. The sequence goes on along the minus strand of CM060302.1, from coordinate 4,047,172 downwards.
GGGCGTGTGTCGATGGCCTAGAGCAGTGGTTTTCAATCCCGGTCCTGCGGACCCCCTGTGTCTGCTGGTTTTCATTCCAACTGAGCTCTCAATGACTTAACTAGACCTTTAATGCCAATGATAATTTGCTTAATTAGACCTTTTTTTTATTTTGGTTTTCAGCTCTTAAACAGTTGCAGAGTTCAAGTTACTTATACAATGTTATAGCTGACTTGAAATCTGCAATTGTTTAAGAGCTGAAAGTACTGGTTAGGACTCTGGACTCTTGATCGGAGGGTCGTGGGTTCAATCCCAGGTGGGGGACACTGCTGCTGTACCCTTGAGCAAGGTACTTTACCTAGATTGCTCCAGTAAAAACCCAACTGTATAAATGGGGAATTGTATGTAAAAATAATGTGATATCTTGTAACAATTGTAAGTCGCCCTGGATAAGGGCGTCTGCTAACAAATAAATAATAATAATACTACTACTAATAATAATAATAATAATTACAAAGGTCAAATTAAGCAAATGATCAGTTCAATGAAGGGTCTAATTAAGTCATTGAGAGCTCAGTTGGAATGAAAACCAGCAGACACAGGGGGTCCCAGAAAACCACTGCTCTAGAGGACTGGGATCTTAATACAAAAGTGAACTGAAACTGCTTTCAAACAGGTTTCCCATTCCACTCCGACCATATGAGATTTCCTGGCAATTAGATGCCCCTGTTTTAACATTAAAGAGGTGCTTTCCCAACTTCAAAACTCGCAAAACAGAATTCAAAGGTAAAACTTTATCAAACTAAATGAACTTAACAAATGTTTCAGCTTGTGTCCTTATTCAGTGTACCGACTCTTATAAAAGTTGACCACAGTATTTTTGCTCTGTAATTTTCAGTTTTACCAGGCTTTTCCCAGTATGCACAAGTAAATCACGCAGACCCTTCCTCACAAGACCTGCAACAGTATCAGTGCTTTTTAATTTTTTTTCTTTTCTTTTTTTTTTTAAATAGTCCTTTGTTACCCAGGGTAATAACAGGAGGTATCCATACCAGATTTGTGTTACCGCTTCACAGTGGCGAGAAAGATTTGCATGGAATACCCGGTTACTTATCAAACTGACTTTGCAGTTTACGGTTGGACAACACGGAGAATTACTACTGGGCCTGTGTAAGAAACAATTTAAAACAATGCAGGGCACAGCAGAAGAGATGATACCATCGTCCCTAGATGAATTTATTGAGATGCATCACACACCCTGTTGTGCCTTATTGCTTACTTGCTGTGCTTTCACTACGGGGAAACCTTTATAAGGGTTACACTGAAGAAGGCATTCACCAAAACCATAGCTTTGTGTCTTATAATGTTACCTTTCAATACATTTTTCCATAAATGCTATTCTTCTGTAAATTTATACAAGATAAAATCTACATTCCATGAATCTACATGAACATTCCAGTTTACCACGATGCGATATATCTGCTATATTTCCACTGTGGCGTAGTATAACTCAGTTACAGTCAGTTCAGTTGACAGTATCTATCAATGCACAGTATACTTGCCTTGGCTTTCTCCCTGCTAAACCAAGCACTGGAAACATGTGGCCTAAAGAGCACTCTTTGGTTTAACAAGTGCGCTTTGCGGACTGGGGAGACTTTGAACTTCAAATTCAAGGAATTTCTCAGCCATACACGGTATGTGAAGAAGAACGGGAAATACCGTTAAAATGATTGTAAAGGGCCTTTCATGTATCCAGGGGTGTATAGATAGAGTGAAAGTCTTTTAAACTTGAATTACTGACTCATCATGAAGTCTATAACTATATGAGCTAGATTGATGAAGCTTTGCTGTAGAGTTTTAAACACTTTCCCTCCAACTAAATATAATACATCACGCTGGTAAACTAGACCATTTGAGATTATCATTAGCAATTTTGATATTCTGGGTAGTTCTCCAATTAAGAATTTCAACATGAAAAGTGATTTTTATGAAATAAAAAAAATCCATGACAGGCAATAGAAATAAATCAGGAAAAAAGTTTGACCAAAAACAAAAAAACAACAACTGTATTTTCGTACTAAAGTACTTTGATAGACAGACTAAAAAAAATAAGAAAATGTCCAGTAATTTGTCAGTCAAATCAGTTTAAAGATAATGGAAATAATTAAAGCGCATTTATCCCTACACATTCCATTTATTTGTTTTTGTTCTTTAAAATATACACCCCCTAACAATATACACAGAAAGAAGAAAGCCTACTCACAGACTCTGAAGCCAGCCCCAGGTGGTGAATAACCCCTCTCAGAGCTGTAGACAGTGGTGACATTGCCTCTCTCGCAGTGGTTGGTACAGCGACCCCCAGCACAACGCACCTTGCAGATGGTTGGAGTGAACAGAACCTTAATGCGTTCGCCCGCAGTGTTTTGATTCCTAGCTGGGGAGGGGAACAAAGCAAAGAAATAAAACAGTAGGGCAGATCGAAGCAGGTCCATGTCTCTGTTCATCCTAGAAGAAACGTCGGAGAAGAACTCTCTCTTTCACTGTTCACCCGCTGTGACTTAGCTGTGAGTCGCTCCCCTTTTCCCAAAATACATGACGACCAAACAGAAACACACACACACACACGCACGAAAAAAAAAAGAAAGAAAGAAAGGTTCTAAGCTTGCTTGGAAACAAATGCCTCTCCACTTAATTGGAAGCAGTATACGAAGCATGCACTGGGCTGGGATCCAAACACAATGTTTGTAAGGGTTCCCATCTATCACGCCACACTCTTAACCCTTCACTGTGCTGGACTGCTGCGGAATGTTTTTTTTTTTTTTTTTTCTGGGATCTCATTTTGTTTTCTGCTAACCCGTGTTTTAACCTTTTCACTGCCAGGCAAAAAATAGCATGCTGCCTCTTTGCGTGGTTAGACATTATAATAAGTGGTAGTCATTCACAAACAGGAATGGAAATACAATTCCCATTGCATAGCGGTTTGATCCATTCCTGATTTCACTATTAACAAGTTCATTTCTACAAATATACTCCATGATAGTTCTAGTAAAGGTGAAACAGTTTCAGTAGTACATGTATATATTTCTGGCTGTCGCTTCAGGGACTCCCATTGCTTAGCAGTTTGATCCGTTCCTGGTTTCACTATGAGTTTAATAAGACACGCCCTAGCTTGTTACCAATGCACTGTAGCTAATCAAAATCGTAATAAAACCTGGAATGGGTGAAACAGCTATGCAATAGGAGTCTTATTTCCATCCCTGGGATATAATTATGTCCAAACTAAAATACATCTTATTAAAGAGCAACCTCATATCTAATTAGATTCACTTATTTTCCTGTTTCAGCCATCACATACAAGGGATGTTATAAAACAGAAAGTTTAAAGTCTAAATATTCTACACTATACTGGAACCATTAACCGCTGCCCCTAGTGGCTGAAAGGAATACTACTTTTGTTCTAAGTTGACTTTCTCACGAGTGTAAGGGTACAGGCTAAGGTTTGCATGTGGACTTAGAAATTAGACATGTTTCTGATAGATCTATTACTAAGGGTTACTAAGGGTTGCTCTTGGGTCCAGCAGATGCTTGGCTGGGGAAGGAACCGGAGATCCGAGAATGTAAATAGTGTTTGAAACTGGGCACGGACCTAAAGACACAAGCCCTCGCCAGGGCACGGACCTAAAGACACAAGCCCTCGCCAGGCTTTCATGTTTGAAAGCAACTCTAAATGACTAATTTACAGCCTCGCTGCTGACATGATGGGCCATTTGTCACTTCCTCCAGGTAAAACATTTCAGTGTTTTAACGAATCCAGCTAAACTTTTGCAAATTCCCTAGAATTTTATGATCGAGATAGAATTCAAAGATAAACTGTTTGAACATCATTTAGATATTTTATTTAACATCATGACATGTAATCAAAGAAACTACCAAATGATATCACAAAAAAGGTTTAACGGAAGCCATTATAGTAGTACAGTATTTCATGTTAGATTTCCAAATGTCACATGTTTCAATTTTTTTCGTTAAGTATATGTTAAAACTGCAAAGCGGTGTGTAATTCAATATGATAACGTAACATTATTCAGCATGTTTAATTCCACTTTATGAAGCAAAATTTGTTAGGGTGATGCAAGAACTTTGGCCAGAGCTGTACACTGTTGGCTGGATCATATTCAAATCTGTCGTCGTGTTTTTTCCCTGTCCAATTTATTACCTCTGGCAATATTCCTCTGTTTTTATGGTCTACTTAGTGGCACAACTACCCTGACACTGGCCATAACATCAACTATATACCACTCAGGTAGTTGCATGGGTTGCCTTGCCCCTACCACTGCTGCTAAGGAGTGGATGCAGAGTTTGTGTTTGAAAACAATAACATCCCATTTCCCTAATTTTGTTGTTTTAATATGAACCCTAACTGATGTATTAATGAAGTTTTTTGCAAAGACATATACTGTAAAAAAACCTTTGTATAAGTCTATTTTCTAGGTATTTTTAGGGGCTCCTAAAAAGGGGGGAGCGACTTATACACCAGTGTGACCTATAGACTTTTTTCCTGAAATTGTTGTCTCAAAAGGGGGCGACTTATATGCCAGTGTGACTTATACACGGGTATTACGGTGTATGTATATATATATATATATATATATATATATATATATATATATATATATATATATATATATAGGTTAAATATGTTACTGCAGTAATGTTTGTCAGGCGTTATTTTACTGTTTTTTTTTATATATGAACTAGAGAGAGAGAGAGAGAGCAGGTGATTGTGGAAATTGTGAGCACTGTACTGTCTGGATCTTTGAAACCTCTTGGTTTGGAGTAACAGGAGAGTGAACACTGTCCTGCCTTGTACTGTAATTAGCAATGATGTCATGGAAATGTGTCAAATCACATCTGAAACCAATCCCTTATCAAACAGCATGACCGGAGATAGTATACAAACCAGTGTAATCCAGCACAGAGAAGCGTAAAACGCACCACAGCTGTGCAGCACTGCTTTTGTGTGGATACAGAAGAGCACGTCTAATACAAGCAGCAGTAAATCTGAAACATACCACAGGATCTCATTTTATAGTGATCAGGATCTTATTTTATAGTGCTGCTGTACTTGCGGCAGGCTTTAAAAAGCACCCAGTAACAGAAAAAAAAAAACCAACAATAAAAAACAGCATATTTTTTTCTGGCATTTGATGCACTTTTTTTTGTATTTTATAATAAGAGTAAGCATGATGAAGAGTAAGCATGATGAAGAGTAAGCATGATAATGTGTGTAGTTATTGGTGTTACTTTTTTGTGGGTTCGTCATTACTGCAGCATAATTGTAACTGTAATTGTAATTGAAAAAATATATATTATTGTAATTGTACTTTCAGCAAACAATGCTGCTGTAATTGTAATTGTTGTTATAATTACAAATGATCCCAGGTTTGATGACAGTGTTCCCACTGTGCTACAGTTCTGCTAATGGCAGCCTCATACCTTTGTCGCTGTCCTGTATTACAAGCTCTGTGCATTGTCGTTGTAGTGCCATTGCCTGCATCTGATTTTACATTACCTTATCTGTAATGCGGCATTCTGCAATGTGATATTTTATAATGTGATACTTTGTACTGTGATATTTTGTAACAATTGTAAGTCGTGCTGGATAAGGATTTGAAATAATAATAATCATAATAATCATAATAATAATCATCATAATAATTCTTTCTCACTCCCTCCTTCCCCTTTCTCCTTTCTCTCCCCCCAGACTCTCTCTTCCCTCTCCTCTCCCCTTCCTCCTCTCCCTTCTCCCCTCTCTCCTCTCTCCTCTCTCACTCTCTCACTCTCTCTTCCCTCTCCTCTCCCCTTCCTACTCTCCCTTCTCCCCTCTCTCCTCTCTCCTCTCTCACTCTTCCCTCTCCTCTCCCCTTCCTCCTCTCCCTTCTCTCCCTTCTCTCCCCTCTCTCTTCTGTCCTCTCTCTTCTCTCTTCTCTCTCGGAAAGCATTTGACAAACCTGTCTAAAGGCTGACATCAGGCAGCCTTGCAGCTCTCACAGATGGCTGCCAGATATGCTTATTATTTTATGGGGGCTATGCTCCATATAAAGCCAGACGCCATTGCACTTGAGTATCAACACAATAATATAACCCAAACTGAATAAATCACCTTGCTTTGAAAAACACAAAAAGCATGCAGTTTTGTGGGCTCGTTTGTTAAGGAAATCTTGGTAACACTTTCAAATAATGGCCGCAAATTCCTAATGAATTCCTGCTGAACCCCACAGGAATTATCTTCTGCACTTCCTCTGAGTTCTGAAGCAATTCATTTTAAATTCAGACCCTGTTAATTCCCCTGGATTTAATTACCCGTATTCGTTCTATGTTTCTTTGTAACACAGGATCATCTGTATAAGGCAAAACACTTCTCGGTAACACTTTAAAATAAGTGTCTGTTCATGATTATTTCATGTGTATTAAAGGAAATGTTATGAAGTCATGAAAAGGATGTCATGAACTCTCGCTTGTGAAATTCAATAGGAATTTCATTTGAAATCAATAGGAAATCATGTGTTAGTGACAATGGAATAACATGCACTTATTTTAAAGTGCTACGCACTTCTCGCAATCTCCTGTTGGGCGAGTAAGAGGGTATGAATTATTGAAGAATAAAGAGTGAATTCAAATTTCCTTCACTTTTCACTTGACTCCCGAAATGTAACTGTGTTTATTTCACAGCAAGCAGCGTCACATTGCTAAACGAACGAGTAATTGCAACGGTGACCCTGACTTTGAGTTTTGCTCCGGTTAAGGATTACATTTTCTGTGCTGCCTCTTTGTGCGGTAATCTGGGAAAATGATTTTGTTTCTTATTAACAAAACACCATCCGTCAAGTATCTAATTATGAGTCGGGCACAGGCTGGCCAACTAAAACAACGACAGGACCTGGTTACATTGGCATATCAGAGCACTTGGACAGCAAACGCACAGTTGTGCTGAGGCAGAAACCACAGGCTGGCTAATAACCTTATCGGTCTCCCCAGGTTACAAAAACCAGGAAAACGAGCCAAAATATTAAAACATGAGGATTTTTTTTTTTTAAAGGGACAGGGTGGGGTTTTAAGGATGTTTATTAAACTGTGAGCTGCAGTGAATTTTGGTTAGATAATGAGTAAAAACAGGAGCCTTCACTGTGAGGTGATCTATTTTACTGAGGTGACCGTAAAGGTTTTGTTTGCTTGTTTTCACCATAACCTACAGCTCTGGCCAAAGGTTTTGCATCACCCTACAGAATTAACTAGTTTTGCTTCATAAAGTTAAATGAAACCTGCTGAATAATATTATATATGCAACATATTTAATTGCACCACTTTGTAGTTTTCCCATATACTTAGTGGAAAATCTAACATGAAATACTGTACTATGGCTTCTCATAGGCTTTTGCAATATAATTTTGTAGCTTATTTGATTACATGAAGTTAATATATGTATTTTTTTTTAATTATGTCTCAATCCTAAAATTAGAGGTGATGCAAAAAAATGTTCTATAGCTGAAGAGCTAATGTCAATTGAACCCTGGTTCAGAGTGGCCAAACACAGTGTGAGCTATGCCAGCAGAACTGGATCACATAGACAACTAATTACCCTAATACATATTTACCATGGTAAACGCATAGTGTAATAAAGCCCAGAAAAAATAAGGGAAAGAGGGGACTAGTTTGAAGTCTATAAAATCGTAAATGGAATAGATCAAGTTAACCCAATGCCTGTGCTAAGATTCCCATAGTAATCTTGTATAAGGAAAGGAGCTTGGGCAGTCTCATAACTAAGTGTTAATCTACACGAGCAACGAGACAGAAACGTTTACTACTTTCTTATTTTGCTTGTTTAGAACAGGTCCCCCGGGGTGGGGGTCTGTTTCTCACCTGGTGCGGGGGTCCGGTAGATGGTGTACTCCCCCTGCGAAGTGCGGACGATCTTTACGCTCGACTCCTTGACCACCAGCAGCCCTGCGGACAGCAGCTTCCCACGCTGGGCCTCCACGTGTTTAGACAGCAGGGTGGTCATCTTCTCAGGCAGGCCGCCTGACCCCGACAACTTCTTCTGAAGCACAGACTGAGCCTCCTTCAGCCTGGGGACCAACACAGGGCTTAGCATGGAGGAACAAGTAGACAGGTTAGCAAACACTGGGCAATATTCAGATGAGATTACTGCACTGGTGCAAATGGTGTGATTTAACAGTGGCTGGAATTAGACGTGCCAATATTTAGCAAAATACACATTTTGTAAAATATATATTCAGGGTACCAGTCTACTTGTGAGATGTCTTGCTCCTTAAAATATTTAGCTTTTTTTTTTTTTTTGGAGACTATTATCTGTTCGGGGATACCAAGATATTTAGTAAGTAACAGATCTGAGTGAGGAAAAATGGGCAATAGAATCCCCACCCCTAGTCTAGCTGTAAATCATTATAGTGGAGCACTTCATGCAAAAGTAACCCTGTTCCTGTTGTGTGAAAGGTAAACTACGGTATAAAAACAAAACATAACAACAAATGCCCCTTGTACAGATTTACTATGACATCACGTTAGCTCTAAACAGGAAACCGAGATAAAAGTGACACTAAACAGTGTTGTGTCTCCAGCGTGCACAGCCACGTCTGGCTGGAATAACACACAAGCCTCTTGAGTCACGTCCTACCACCCACGCTCACGATGACTGAATGGGTCTGCACCATGCCAATAACAAGGTCAGAAGTTAGCAACTTTATTACCCTGCACTTGCACGGTCTGGCTGTTTTAAAGGAGACACTTCGAAAAGTGTACGTAATTCAGCAAAGGCCGTGGTTCAGGCAGGGAACTCACTTTTAACCTCAGATCAAATCACGAAAGCATATTTTCGGCACTTTCAATAGCAGTTCACACCGTCAATCGAATAGCTTGTTTCTTATTTATATGGATTTATATCTTGTCTCTATCCATCACGTCCGTGCTGTGCGTCAGAGTTCACCTCCTCCTTCCCCAGCCTCCACCTACTTTTGGGCTTTGTCTAACGGGGGAGGGCAGCTATCCTACCCCCCTGCCCATGGCTTCCATACGGTCAGCCTCTCCACTTATCTGCAAGCTAATTTCTGGGCAGGGGTCCAGAATTATATTATACCAGCGGTTTTATGTTGCATGGCTGTGTTGTGAACCTGTAGGATATACATGTGACTAACTTAACAGTGCTTTAGAGCTGACGAGAGCTTCTCTTTTACATCGTGGTCTATGAGAGTTGATGGTTCTGCTCCACTCACGTCATGTAGTGGAGCTGCTTCTGGTGATGGGATCATCCATACAAGTTTGAAGATAACAAGGTTAGTTCAGAAAACAAAATGTTTCTGTACTGTGATCGTATTGGAACAGGCTTCCCCAGAGCACCACTCTTTAACTGTAGTTTACAATCCCTTGATGCAAGGACTACCTAACCAGCCCTGCACAATGTTAAGTTTTATTGCTCGTATGAAGTTGACATGCTGACAAGGAAATTGTCCCAAGAATCCAGCACTGAGTAACCATTTGCAAACACAGAGGTCCCGGGAGGGCTGTGCTTGGTGGCTTGTTTTTGTTTTGTCAGGTTTCCTTGGTAACCACGGGCCTACCCTCTAAACTAGGAAACTGAATCCAGTGTTTTCAGCGCAGCTACAGATTTGCTTTGCAAACATGCCAACAGTCCCTACATGGTTGGGACAGTCCCGATTTCGAAAGCAAATGTCCCAGCGTCCCGATGTATAGGAAGAAAGTCCCGATATTTCTCCTCTGTCGCTGGTAGTGTTTATTAATTTTTAGTTTTTTTTAAATTTTTTTCTTCTCTTTGTCTTTAGCGGCTGTTGAGCCTCGTGCACTGCCTCGCATGGATTGTGTTCGCATGACCCGATCTCATATGTTTATTGACATATGTCATATCCAGTCATATTGGAGAAGTGTATTGCTTCCTCCCTGCTGTTGCAATATGATTTGATGTGTATGATTTAAGAGTAAAATGTGGGATGGAATATGAGGAAATTCAGTTAGCTACACTTACCAGAATGCACTGGGGGGTGAGAATTGAACAGTCTTAGTGTACATGGAGCTATATTATTATTATTATTATTATTATTATTATTATTTGTTTATTTAGCAGACGCCTTTATCCAAGGCGACTTACAGTATACGTGTGATATATTCTGGAATTTGTATTTGGAATCTGTGATATATAGTGGTGACTGTTTGTTTTTAGAAATATTTATAAAATAAAAAAATGAGCTACCTGTGCATGACAGCTTGAAGATTTAATGTATAACCTCCTACTGTTGCAAGTTGTAACATGTACTGTAAGAAGTGACGCAGTTTAAGCAATTTTCAAGGGAGGATAAAGTTTGTACACATTAATGGTCTGTACGCCTTAATACAAGATATAAGATATGAGAATGTAACCTGAAACACATTTCCGCATTGAGGATATTGAGAAAGACTTTTAGCAGAAATGTTTGTCATTGAATTGTCATTTAAGTGGAGCACCGCGTGGGATAATATACTACTGAATATACAGATACTACAGCTGTAAGAAGTTCATCATAATAATGAAAAAATACAGTGCTTTTGAAAGAGAACAGGTAAAGACTGCCACCAACTGAACATTGGTTGCTATATATTTAAGTCACAGGCAGTAAAGCCCGATGCAGGTATCAAATTCCAAAACAGAGCAGAGTGGATTTCCTCATCCCTTTCCAACTTTTAATTTCTTCAGGGATTAAGTTGTGTCCAGATGGCCTTATCAAACTACCAGGCTTGTTATTTCTCCTTTTTTGGACACTGCCCAATTACTCAGCGTAATTGTATAGTATTATTATTATTATTATTATTATTATTATTATTATTATTATTACATTTTCTTTCAGTCTAACCTTTTTAGTGGTTTTCATAAACACAAAATCCTTTATAAACTTGATCCAATAAGTATTTACCTTTTGTTTGCGGTTTGATTTCTACTGCGATGGGATAAAAGTCTACGCGATAAGATTTTGAAAGAACAAAACAAAATTAGACGAGAAAAGTCCGGTGTAGATTCTGTGTCAAGTTAAAGCAGGATTGTATATACAAATGATCTAATTTGATTTGTGTTTTGGAAATGAAAAGATGAATTAGTTTTGTGTAATTGTAACTCAGAGTGCTCTGACTTGGACTTTCAGTAAATCCACATGTGGGAGGTTTTGCCCAAACAGCATGTTTAAAAATTATTGGCGGTCTGTTTTACTAGTATAAACAGCCACCATTAACCCACTCTTACCACAGTCTGTAAACAGAAGTGTTTTTCTACTCCTGATTTTTTTCTCTGCTGTAGGCAGTTTTGAAGCCAAAGAGGACGTTTGGACTTCATTAAGGAAATCTGTTTAACCTACATGCATGAATTAACATTTCTCACAATCCCCTGCTGGACAAAAGATGCTATGCCTTTTACATGTGATCAACATTATCTGTTACAAAAGAACACAAAATGAATACGGGGTAATTAACGCCACATGAATTAACAGGGGGCTGAATTCAAAATGTATTACTTCAGAACTCAGTGGAAGTGCAGAAGCTATTCAGATGTTATTCCTTTGCATGAGACGTAAAACCAGGGTCCTGCTGCAGCAGCAGTTGTGATGCATAGTTCACCCCCTAGTCTCTGTAAATCAGTCTGTCTTTATTGTGCAGATACACAGTGCTTCCTCCAGTTTCACATGACGAGAATGCAGCAACAACAAAGCGAACGAGACCAGCTACTGTAATGTAAAACAGTTAATCGTTAAACAGTTTTAGATCCTGTGGTGTATTTTTTTTTTTTTTAAATCTGTGATCTTTAGTTGCATTTTCATTTGCAAGTGAACTGTGACATTAGGACCTTAGCGAGCACTATATTCTGCAATTTGGAATATTGACTTTGGGTATTGTTTTAATTCTGGAAACTCTGTTGTTTTTTTTAAATCGTTTTGCTAAATTGTATGGCCTGTTGTGTTTTACGCATGCATGGGTAACATTTTGATTTCATTTTGCTGCTGGGTCGTTAACGGGGGAATTTTACATGCTGCTGCAAAATGTACCAGATTCTAAAGTATGTACTGTATTACAGTCCACAGTTGTCTCTTTTGGCAAGTGATATTTTTAGAATCATATCGTTCTGAATTAAAATACTACTTCTGTTGAAAATATAGTACTGTACCAACAAAACCAATCCAGTACATCTAAATGGAAGCCTGTTTATTTTAAAACACAGTCCTTTCAGCTGTGTATTTTTGACATTATTGTTATTATTATTTATTTCTTAGCAGACGCACTTATCCAGGGCGACTTACAATCGTAAGCAAATACATTTCAAGAATCACAGTACAAGTAATAATACAATTAAGAGCAAGATAAATACAATGACTTTGGTTCAAGCAAGTACAAGTGTGACAAAATACAATTCAATAATACAGCAGATAACAGTGTCAGTGATAGTTACATCGGGATATGATTAAATACAAAATACTACAGATTAAATAACACTTGTGACAGATTACAGTACTCTGAAGTACAGGATTAAATGCAGTAAAATAGGGGGCAGATAAGAGCAAGTAAAGTGCATTTAAGGAAGGGTGATAAGTGTCTTTTTTGGGTTCCCTGAAAAACTGTCACTGAATTGTATAGGGTTGGATATGTGAGTGCTGACTGAAATAATATTCAGTCGGAATTCATTATGAATTTGCGGCCATTATTTTCACGTGTTACCATTATTAGTATTCATATTGTTATAGCAGCACACTTCCTTAAGCCAGTGAAAGAAAAAGTGAGTCAGAGAGTTTTAGAAGCTTAAAATGCACATGAAAGGATTACTTCAACTTCACAGTAATCGCACGGAATTATAATAACCATGGGCTAGTTGGGATACTTTTAATTTGATCCTCGCCCCCCCTATTTTATTTCAGACGTACAAGGGAAGCCTGTGATAATAGTGCTTGTTCTACATGAAAAACGTCCTTTTTTATGGTCTTTCCCTGTCTTTGTGTTAGAGTGCACTGCCAAGACAGATCACTTTAAAAAAAAAAAAAAAAAAACAGGATTAAAGATTAGAAAATGCCTTGCGTTGGTCTTCTGCCAAAAAAACAAACCAATAAAAGGTCATAGTTCTGGGAAGTAACTGGAAGTAAGTGAAGGCTTTGAACTTGTCATAACGTTCCTTAGAGAGAGATAACTGTTACACGATTGAGGACACAGCGGAGCTTGTGATCTGTGTAAGGCTGGGTAGGCTGGTTTGATTTCAATCCAGACTGGAAGGCAGTATAGAGAGTCCAGACAAGGATTCTGGGTACAAGCACAGAGCACAATTATTTTATCAGCCAAATGGTTCAGACCAAGCCTAGCTCCACAGTTTCATTCTATAACATACATGTCACATGTGAAGCTACTATTATTGTTACACATTATTGTTTACATACAATTACCCATTTATACAGTTGGGTTTTTACTGGAGCAATTTAGGTAAAGTACCTAGGGTATAGCAGCAGTGTCCTCCACCTGGGATTGAACCCACGACCCTCCGGTCAAGAGTCCAGAGCTCTAACCACTACTCCACACTGCTGCCCATATTCTACAGAGTACAACCCAGTAGGTGGCACTAATGAACTAGATACATTAAGGCACCTTAACCAGTTAGTAATGGATCATTACAGTTAGTTGAATGACATTGAGAATCCCTTGCAATATGATTCGCACACTGTTATGCATTTTAGTCAAATCCCTCACGTGAGTAGTTTATGCAAATCCCAGAGATGGGTTCTGTGATTTCAAAAAGCTGCACCTGCTCTTTGGAAAATGGGTTTCAATCTTAAGCGAGAAAGCACAACAGGTTTTTCACAGCGGGCTGTGGTTGGCGCTCAGTTGGTGGGTGCTTCCAAACCAAGACTACTCAAACGACTTGATCTGTCAGGATTTCACTGCAACACGTATTCGGAATTATGTTTTTCTAAGCTTCCGTAATCAGTGGGGAGCAACGAATTACTCCATAACTGTCAAACACCCATCAAGATCCGGGCCTTATCCAAAACATCAGTCTACTTGACACTGTTATTTTGACCCTTTGATTTCTGTGGCACTGTGTTTTTCTGCCTACAGTATCTGTTGCAATAGAAGCCTCATTAGGAGACTAACAGAGAAAAGCAAACGGCACAAAACAACCCTCTCAGTTTCTCCCCGGGGACACAAGGAGCTGTTTGGGGTTAATTGACCAGGTTTAGCAAGATAAGCAGTTTCAGAAGCTAATCAGTGACATTGCTTCAAGATACGATAGATGGCCATGGCAGCTTCTGTCACAAATGGTGGTACAGCTTCACTGGCTAAAAGACTAGAACACAGACGAAACCAACACACACTGCTAGTAATCCGTCATATCAGGGCCACCATTGAGTTGTTTGCGTGACTGGTACTGGAAATTCGGATTTGAACCCAGAGGTGAAAGGCTAACACATCTAAGCCACTGAACCAACTCTTGCACCCTTTCTGAGAAGCTGATGGAATGCAAATAAATAATTCATACTAGCACTGCAGCAAACTGCCCAAACGCTGCTCGGATGGTGCTCCCCTCTCTCTGTATTTTTATAATTTTTTGACGGAAGTGGAGGATTGTCATCCCCCTCTGAACCAAGGTCCACTCTGTTTGACAATGCTAGTAAACCGTTACAAGCAAGCAGCTAGCTGGCTAATTCTTCAGTTCGGCTCAATTTATTTTATGCTTCTGATCAAACTGTTTATACTGCCGTATGCAAAGAGGCAGTTAATATACAGTTCCCTATACACCATCTTAAAGACCAACACTGAATTTTCCGAAGTGTGTTCTGACAGATCTTCCCTACCCCTACAGATATCGCAATCCTCAGCAACCATCATCTTCCCCCATTCCCGGACTGCATGAAGGCCGAAACAATGGTTCCTGATTTCCTGCAGTTGCAGTCTGGGTTACAGAACGTGCCCCCTTTCAAACTCGTTTTTTGCGAACTTTACTATACTGCACAGCGAATCAAGCAACAGTCCATATTATAATGGAATCTTAATAGGAGGTGATCAATTGACTTCAAAGCACGAAATTAACTTAAGCTGTAAGAGCTTAAGAATATCCGGTAAGGTGACACTGCTGAAGGCATTAGCTGAGAAGTCTACTTGGTTAGTTTATTAGTTTCCTGTACATCAAATGTCTTGGAGCGTGATAGATTCCCTACCCCCACCCCCACCCCAGAGTGTATTCAACTTTCCATATCAGTGTCTGTTTTTGCCATTAAACCCACTCCGGTTGGAAAATGGAACTGCTAGTCATTCAATGAACTATAATGTGAATGAAACTACACAGAGTGCAAAGCAGTAACTCAGTCGGAGAATACAGGATGGGGCTTGTCAGTATTTTTTTGACTGGAAAACATACTGGATCTTTTAAATGAAGACCTTGAGAGAGAGGAAAGCTAAACAAACCACGCTTTAGTAATTAGTTAGTAGTTAGTTCATACTATAGGGGGGTGGAAAAATGTTTAGCCATAACTGTACAATTACAATTACATCAGAATTGCAATCAATTACGACTTGCACAGTGACAACGCGATTAAGCCCAGGTCTGCTACTAACACAGCCTTGTTCCAATTTACTCAACAAGACTGCAGACCGACTTGAAAGCAGTAGCCTGGTTCTGAACTTGGTAGGATGAAAGTGATTTTTTAGAGTTCAGTAACTAATCTCAGATTTAACAGAATAGCTCTGTCTTGCTCCAATGCTCTTGATCTTTAAAAAAACTTTTTGCAGTAAAGGCACATGAGTTAGGGTGGCTGACCCCACATTAACCCAGGCTGCTGCAGCTGTGGATAAAACAGAGGTACTTCATACGCATGTCAGTATGAACTGCAAAGTCAGACTCGTGAAAGACACAAGTGTGCCGAGGGAGTTTACACTGCACAACGATACATCTGCTAGAAAGCACTAGTTTTAAGCTCTCACTGTTTATTTGGCTGTTCCAAGGGTTCGAACGCGTAGAGGAGAATAATCTTTAGCACATCAACTCCCGAAGACGTGGAATTCCATCGCAGTACGAAGACGGACGGCCACTGAACACTTAGAAACATATTATAAGTCATTCATTCTAAATAAAAAACATTTATTTTTATTTATTTATTTAGCAGACACCTTTATCCAAGGTGACTTACAGAGACTAGGGTGTGTGAACTATGCATCAGCTGCAGAGTCACTTACAACTACGTCTCACCCGAAAGACGGAGCGCAAGGAGGTGAAGTGACCTGCTCAGGGTCACACAATGAGTCAGTGGCTGAGTAGGGATTTGAACCAGGGACCTTCTGGATACAAGCCCGTTTCTTTAACCACTGGACCACGCAGCCTCCTCCTGTCTATAAAGGACATGTTTTGGTTTAACCGTCTTGAATGCTTTGTCGTTGACACACTGAGTGCGATATTAACACTCTCAGTGCAATTAGAAGTGTAGCTGCTGCTAACATTGGGGAATGGGGACGTAACATATAATAACAAATATGAAGACTCACGTCAAAGGATGCCAGCGCACTGTGCTGTGTTTCCTGGGGGTCTCAGGTTCCTTGTGCGCCCTGCCTGCCCGGACAGCCCCCGGGGATGAAGTGGTGGAGCTGGGGGACGTGGGAGGGGAGGTGGGGCTGGGGCTCGACAGTCCCTGGGAGGTGCTGGTTGTCTCGCACCTGGGTCCCTCGAAGCCAGGCTTGCAGACACACGTGTGGGGCCTTTCACACAGTCCCCCATTCAGACACCGGGGGGCGCACTGAGCTGTGTGGAGAGAGAGAGAGAGAGGGAGAGAGAGCAATTTACAGCTCTGGCCAAAAGTTTTGCATCACCCTGTAGAATGAACTCATTTTGCTTTTATAAAGTTGAATGAAACCTGCTGCACAAGGTTACGTTAACATATTGAATTAAGCACATGAATTTTCCATATACTTAACGAAAAACTGACAAAAATTGAAAAATGTGAGGCTACCCTGACTGAGTAAATTCCATTAGATTCTGTTTAGCCTAAGATAAAGACACTGCCAATACTAACAACTGAACCCACCAGTGCTGTCTCGAGCTGTCTCGTCTTGTAATCTTGTAAGTAAGCAGTCGCCACAGAACTGTGTTCAGTGAAGTAAATCCCTAACTATGGCCAGCATGAACCTGTTAACTTCTATCGCAATCACAGCCAGCAATACATTGTCCTCAGTTCATTTCTTTAAAAAAAAATGGACTTATCGGGTAGTTTCACTGATGCCGTTAAATTAGAACAACACAAAACCTCGCAGCTAAGTGATCACTTCAACACCAAAATTAATATGAAAACAAATGAGGTAATGTTAGTGTTAGCCCTTGTAAACAGCTGAGTATTGCATGGGAAACACTGGTTTGAAACAGGACTGTGCCGGCTATGTGTTTTTCAATAAAAACCCTAACTCTCGCTTCTGTTGCTGCCAGGGACTTCCAGATCTCCAGCAACATTAAAAGAACCCTAGGGTTTGATTTGATTACTCTATACCCCGCTGTGATAAGCTATGACTGACTTAGTTCAATTTCTTTGACAAACGCTTCGTCTTGTAATGAATCTCCTCCTAGTGGCTGATCAGTGAATAGCACTGACATCAGCATACAGAGCTTGCTCTTTAGCTGAACGGTACATTACCATGTTTTGTGGTTTGTGTCCAGCCCTTGCCTCTCCATTCACTTCAGTGGACTGAGATCATTTACAGTCTTTCTCAAGGTCTTCAATAGCCAAAACATTTGCTTTATCCCTGGATTATCCCTAATGTCTCGCTCCCAAGCTATCTGAATGCTTAGGGATCAGTGTGACAACAGGGAGCAGTCCAGTGCAATTAAGAGGCTGCTAGTGGAATTTTAAAGGTATTACCTTGGGAATTGGACTTTCCATTAAAAGCCTCGTGTTTTTAATGCAATGTTACCAAACAGATGGTGGTCGCGTTTTGAGGAATACGTTATTAACGAGCCAAGCAAATGTTTTGTATTTCATTCTTTATTTAATCATGCATTGCATATCACGTATTAGTTTAGCATTTGCAAGGTGTTCTTACTTCTTTAGGGTGACACAAGACCCTTTTCCTGCTTTCATCATAAATCCTACAGAGAATTCAATAATGGATCCTGCTCTGGCGACTGATGTTAGTTGACTGTGTCCACCCGGGTTCTCTGATTCTCCCAAAGAAAAGAAAAAGGCCAAAAGAGACTGAAATGTATTTGTGCAGCTAATGAACGTAGATTTAAAGAGGTCATAGCAAATAATAATTATTCCATACATCTTATCAAGCATGAATTACCACTCCTCACTACCTCCTGGTGGGGAGTAAGAGGATATGAATGCATGCCTTAGACATGTGATCAACATAATTTGCTATGGGTAATACGGGTTAAATCCACGTGAATTAACAGGGTCCAATTTCAAAATGAATTGCTTCAGAGGAAGTGCTGAAGATATTCAGGTGTTATTCCTGTGGGGTTCAGCTGGAATTCATTATGAATTTGTGGCCATTATTCTAAAGTGCTACCATGTTGACTGTAACGTGTTTATTTAAGAAATACGAGACCTGCAGAGCAAATGGAAGTTTTTCAGGAGCGTTAACGGAATGCGTTACAGTTTTTTTTTTTTGTTTTTTTTATGCCGTGGAAAACCTTCGCTAACTCTGTTCCAAAATGCTTACACTGCATTTGCACTCTGGTTGGAATTTCAAAAAGGATTTGAACAGGACAAGTGGGAGTGTTTGGATGAGGTTCAAATGAAGGCGGACGTCTCCAGCATGTCTCACTGGCATCATTCTACAGGTGGGCTTTTCAGAATCACATACCTCTCTGACACACAGAAGAAAGGGCATGCCAGCGAATCAGACTGCTTGCCATTCCAGCGGCGTCTCGGGGCACGCTTCATACTGCATTATTTACGAGGGCTGCGAAGATCCCTTTCAACAGGAACTTCGTTTGACGGATCTGAACCAACGCCCATTTAGGGTAATGATGCTGAAAACCTTGCCTGCGCATTTCAGTATTTTTAGTGAGACTATATTGTATTACCTTGGCCTGGATTTATATGCAATATATGGTCCGACTCACAAACTCCTGCATGTATATGGATTTGACATTTATTTAGACTTCTGCTGAAGCCACCTCTAACAGTTCAGAACACTTTTATTCACTGCAGAGTTTATTTTCTTTACATCTCCTTCAGTCGAAATGTTTGTATTTCGTTTTTTAAATTTTTTTCTGTTTACGTGAACTCTATGAGGTACGAGAAGCTGCCCTACTAAAACATATATGCATTATAAAGTATAGTGTACATGGGAAGATTAACAAGGTCCAGCTTTACATGCAGTGACCGAAGCAAGAATAACTCAGCTCTGTGAATATATGTATTCCATATATCCAAGATCTATTAAGATCACAGTTTATGTTAAACAGACTGACTGTTAACTTGAAATCTCCAACTGTTTAAAAGCTGAAAACAATTTAAAGGGTTAATTAAGCTAAGGAATAGTTCAATTAAGGGTTAAATGAATTGATAACTCAGTTGGAATGAAAACCTGAAGAGACAGTGAGTCCCCAGAACCAGGATTGGGAAACCCAGTTTTAGAGAGTTTTCCTAAAGGTTGGCATTTACTTCCGAACTGACTGAGTCGTGGATATCATGTTCCTCGGTGTCTTGTTTCCACATCACCCTGGGGGATGTATAGACCAGAGCTCGGCTGATTGATTCAGTGTCTGGCCTGTAAATATCCCAACAGTCCTATCAAACCAGAACACCCAAAACACCCAACACAAAAAGACAGCAAAACCCACTTCCAGAAGAATTGTCATGCATTCGAAGACACAGGGATGGAAATAAGACTCCTATTGCATAGCAGTTGCATCCATTCCAGGTTTTAATACAAGCTTGATACACCACGATGTATATGTAACAAGCTCAAGTGTGCCTTGTGTGTAAAACGATGAATGGATCAAACTGCTATACAACAGGAATCTTATTTCTATCCCTGAGACATACATCTCTCCGTGCCCATCCAACCCTTGAGGGTGCCCGGCTCAGGTGAAGGACTAACCCATTGCAACTGATTACCATGAGTCCCTCAAGATGTCCAGACTCATAGCATATAGGCGGGCAATGTAGTCAGTCCTGAGCAAAGATGGTGCAGTTGGTTAGTGATGTCTTCAAATACAGACCAGAACAGTCTGTCAAATTCCTTAAAAACCCTTTAAACAACTCAGGAGGATTGCCCTTTTTCTCATATAAACCCCAAATAATATTATACTCTCTGATTAAAAAATATTGAAATATTAACGACCAATGCACGAAAAGTGCAGGGCCGACTCCACCACTTGCCAGGGGTCACTATGAACATCTTGGGTGACCTCATGGTAATCCAATCACTACACTACGTGGGTGTCTGGAGCTTTACATCCTTCCTAGGTCGTGACCTGGATGTGCCAGGGCAGAAACCTGCTGGAATGAGAAATAAATCTAAACATGTCTCTCTCTCTCTCTCTCTCTCTCTCTCTCTCTCTCTCTCTCTCTCTCTCTCTCTCTCTCTCTCTCTCTCTCTCTCTCTCTCTCTCTCTCTCTCTCTCTCTCTCTCTCTCTCTCATCCCAGTTAAAAAAAGAGGACCCCTGTACGCACAGGTCGTGCTTAACTGTCAGTCTATTGCACTCTTCATGGTGGTTAACTTCCTTTTCCAAACACAGCACCCAACAGCCCTTCCAGATTGAATTTGAGTATCTTCAGACAAACCGTTGATCTTGTATCCATTTGCCATTTCTGAGAGTGTACGCCAGTAAGTAACAGTGGTCTAATAATCTTTACTCATGAGCTTCAAAAACTTTGCTTAACCTCTATAATTTGTTAACAAGTTCACAGGAACGTATCTCAACTTGTTTTCGTTATGAGTTAAAGCTTTGAGAATCCAGCTCCATCAGATCACCTGAAACAGGATCGGGGGACAACTGTACAAACAGTAACAAGAGAAAGCAGAACAGCGGCAACAGTAACTCAGTGGCAACATGAGATCAATAAATTACTCCTCCGTCATTAGCCTGGACGGAATGCAACATTTCCCTTGAGATGAGAATGTGTGAATTATGACCCCCCTCCCATCCTCCCAACTCAAACCCCATCCCTTCACAATTCTTCTGGCTTTCCGGCCGCTGGCTGCAAGGTATTTTCTGAGAGAATTAAAACCCAAATTGTTTGATGTATCAGAGTGGAGGCTGAAATTTACAGCTAGTCCCACAAGCGAGCCCTGTTCTGGTTCATTAGGCATTGGCATGGATGTTGACCAATAATAATAATTGGAAGGAATTTCTTTATTACACAAGCCCCCATGTGAGGAGATTTCACGGTAGCTTTACTGGCGACACTTGATATCCTTCCCACTTTTACTGTAAGTGAAACTCAACTCCAGCTCCCTTTGATGCCCCTTTCCCTACCCCTCCCTCTTCTCTCTGAATCACAGGGCAGAGAGGGGCTTATTGTATTTTATTTGTTGGACAAAAGAGAAACTCGGGCACCCTGGAATTTGGCAAAGGACAAGGTTTTTCAACACAACTGGCAGGTGTCGTTCTATGCATTACCGCACGATGAGATGGATTTCAAGTGTGAAATCAAAAAAGAAATGTAAAATGAACTCCTTCACTCACAAAGAGCAGCCACTATATATATATATATATATATATATATATATATATATATATATATATATATAAAGTTTGAGAAAAAGGAAAACTGCTGTGTACCAAAATGATCAATAAGAAAAAAGAAAAAAAGAAAAGGATATTTCAGGTACTTAAAAAGGTAGAATAATTGATTACAAATCAATTATCAGGACGTTTCGGACTACAAGTCCTTCATCGGCTGAATACAAAAAAACAGTGCTTTAAGAAGTTGATAAAAAACAAACAAGTAGTCTTTTAAACAAAAGTCCAGAATGTTGATGATGATGATGATGATGATGATGATGATGATGTTGATGATGTCGATGATGATGACCTCAGAATAGAATGTTCCAAATGGCTCCAAAGTGCCTAGTTTGAAAATAAGTTCACATTCCTTTTGTTTCCTGACAGCATTAGTTCCGTAACATTGAACCATCCCACAAATTGAACTATTACATTATGATTGTGTTATTATTATATACTTATTTTAAGTGCTTCAGAGTTGCTACAGCGTCAATGAATTGAAGAAGTCGTCCTCTGGTAACCCTAACTATGAACCCAAAAAGACAGGTTCACATTGCTGCATTGCAAGGCTGCTTTTCAGCGAATTGTAAGGCAGGGTGAATTAGAGACTCACGTTTGGTGCATTTCTTGGTCTTGGGGGCCAGGCTCCATCCAGAACAACATCTAGTGCCGCACACATGGGAGCTAAAAGAACGATAACATTAGAAACGAAATATACACAAACTGCTTTCAAATACTTACTAATGCATGCATGAGCAACCTTTTACAAACCCTGAATACTGCATACCAAGCATAAGTCCGCCTAATGGATGGAGGATAGGCTTTAAGGAGGAATGTGTCTGTAAATGTACAAGGTTTTAATATGTGAAGCACGACTGTGGGAGAGATAGCTCAAATTCTACAAAAGTTCAAATTCTACAGTCCGGATCCTATTCCAATACCAGTGTTAACTTCAAGACACACAAAGCATTACAAGCAATGGTAGCAGGTTTATAGAATATCTCACACTTTATCTGGTACTGTAAGGTTATTATCAGTGTGTGTTGGTTGTTCATACCACTGGAACGACAAAATATTCTACCAGCAGCCTCATACTGTACCATTCTAGCTGCCATGTAGCTACCTACTATATTATTGCTCCTTCGTAACCTATCCATTGCATTGCCCTTACAGCACCACTGTGTGTCCATTGGAGATTGTTGAGTAAGGGATAATCGTCAGTGATCTTCAATAGCAAGGCAGCAGTGCTGAATACTTGGATGCATGCTTCATAAAATAACATTACTAGTTTTTCCACAGGCGTTCAGGCTAGGGTTATCAAATGACTCCATGTACAATAGAACAGTTCAGGCTTTTCAACTTGCATCCCAATGCATTCTGGTAAGTGTAGCCGTGAAAGGTACCTGAGACAGGTAAAACGTACCAGTACTGTCCCAAACTGTCCTAGTGTACATGGAGTCATATAGTAACCCCATGTAGATGGCCCTTTTGAAAAGGCAACATAAAGGGTAAACAAAGAAGGTCTATTTATAAGGAGCCGAATGGGGAGCGCTTCGTAAAAGAGGGTTATTTATTTAGAGCTTCTGGGAGAAAAGGCAATTAGCGACCCAACACAAACCCGGGCTGAAATCCTACTTCAAAGTTAGGGGGGGATGAGTACAAACGATTGCCCTCACTCCCTTTTGTGGGTTTTTTTTTTCTAATTAGTTACAGTTTTGTGGGTTTATTGTTTTGCTGCGAATGAGAGACAGGGTTGGCTTAAGCTTTGCCTTTTTAGAAAATATACAATTGGGAACGCATAGCAAAGGGCAGTGCTGCATATCGGTAGCGTGGTAAAGCACAGAGAGAGGTATGCTATAATTATGTGGTACAAGTGAAATAATTTGACATCAATGCATTTAAATTCTTTATCACCAACTGTATCAGTGGTGATACATTTTGAAATAGTAAAAGAAACTCAGTAAAATTCATTTTGAAAAAAAGTCCTTCTCGTTAAGGTAAGGTTAGTATTTCACCTTTTGTCACCTTTCTCAAAGGTGCAGGTGTGTGTGATAACAAAAGAAGATGTTATGTTATGTTATGTAAGGAAGCTGTGTGGTCCAGTGGTTAAAGAAAAGGGCTTGTAATCAGGAGGTCCCCGGTTCAAATCCCACCTCAGCCACTGACTCATTGTGTGACCCTGAGCAAGTCACTTAACCTCCTTGTGCTCCGTCTTTCGGGTGAGACGTAATTGTAAGTGACTCTGCAGCTGATGCATAGTTCACACACCCTAGTCTCTGTAAGTCACCTTGGATAAAGGCGTCTGCTAAATAAACAAATAATAATAAGATGTCTGTACATTTCTGATAGCAGGATAACAAAGTTTAAATCTGAATACTTTTTTTTTAATGATTAATATACAGCACCCGCGTTATATAGAAATGATGTTACATTAAGTGTTAACAAAACCTAATTCTATTTCTGTTGCATAAATGATGCTCAATGAATCGATTCATCCAAAAAAAAGCGAATTTTGTTGAATTCATGTCGAAAAAGCATTCTGAGTTTGAATAACAAGTAACAGAACTCACCACATCTAGTTCTGTTGTGTCAAACCGTGGTATAAAATATAGTCCCATGAAAATGCGGATCAAAAGCACGCAGCCGTTTTTCGTCTTAAACTGAAAGGTGGATCAGAAACACATGGGAAGCAGCCAGTCCAGATTCTGTACTTATCAAAATCAGGTGACTGTTCTATACAACACTTCAAATACAGCAATATTTATGTGAAGCAGGACTGCAAGATGTTATATCAGCTTCCAAATGATCTCCAGTAGCTTAAACAGTGGCACTACAATGACAGTGCCGTGGTTCTGTACCATGGGACCATGGTAGCGCAAGGACAGCAAAAATGATACGAATCTGCCATTGCTACACAGTGGCTCTTAATGGATCACAGTGGATCTAGTATATATTGGTGATCTATGCAACTTCTCTATAGTACCCGTTGGACCCTATTGTCTAGTAAATTGCTACTTGAGATTCTACACAGTGGCTGTGACATACCAATGGTATCACAATGGTATGAACAACCAATATACGCTGGAGGTAACAAGTTTGCAATTTCATTTGCTTTCATTCCTTTCAGTTCCTAGCAATAAGGGGTATAGATGGAGTAGTGTTAATGCCTTAGCCTTCCTCAGCCTCTTAGAATAAGCATGCTTTCTTCAGACTGGGGCAGGCTTAAGCCATGAAGTTTGAACTGCTCCCTCTCACCCAGAGAGAAAGTGTACTCCCTAAAGTCCAGGGCAGACAAGATGAATGGAGACTGAACTGCCTCCTCCCTCAGCCCCTAAGAGAAAATGTGGTCCCTCCAGTCCAGAGCAGGCTTGAAGCATAGAGACTGATCTGCTCCCTCCCTCTCGGAGAGAACGGGCAGCCCCTTCCAGTTATGTCTGTCCTGGGGCAATCTTTTTAAATGTCTTTTCTGTAGGGAAGTTTATCTGGTTTGTGATTTAGCTATCCCTGCTCTTTGGACAAAAGAAGTGAGGATTAGTCTTTCTTTCTTTCTTTCTTTCTTTCTTTCTTTCTTTCTTTCTTTCTTTCCAGGCCAGCTATCCCCTCAGCAACTTTGAAAAACCCCAACATCCATCACAAGAAACGGACAGAAACAGCAATAGAACTTCACAAAGGGTGATAATGGAACACATGACAGGTTAACGGTTAAAAGGTTAGATTCTGCTGTCTTCGCGTACAAAAGTAGGTCAACCGCTTGCTCAGACAATAACCAGAGGTCACTGACCCACTCAACCATTGAGGGACAGGGATCGGAAAACTCCCCACATTCTCATCACCAGTCTAACATCAAAACCAGTGGCTCTGAGGGGCTCTTAAAGAAGCCTATGATTTATACCCTGTTGAACCGAGGGAAATATAAACAGCCTCTGTATTTGAAGGAAAACAATGGTAAATCCCTCTGGAGACATCAACCTCTTCTCCAAAAACACTTTCCTTCAGGGCCGCTATATAAAAAATAAAAAAAAATCCCTTTCACGCTCAATCAATACATCTTTCTGCACCATTTGAAAGACAGATGTTGGGATACGGGAGGAAAGACTATTGGTCTTTCTGTAAACTCAAGACTGAGTCCTGTTTTCTCATCTGTTTTACAGATTTCTCCATCATTATTGAATATCTGTGATGCCGTTTAAAGCTCTAAAACTATGAATGCAGTGGAGCCCAACTCTTTTGCATTTAGGATAAGATGCTCGCTTGCGGTGCGAGGGGTCATCGGTTCACTCCCCCAGCCTCTTACATTGCCAGATCTCGTAGATTTTTTGCAGCCAGTCGCCGTGGTTAAAGAGGGGAGAGTGTTGTGTGAAAAGCTTTAATGAAACCATGAATGCAAAGTTTTTAAAACCTGGAAAGTTAAATGATGGATAGGCAGATAGTCATACAGTATTAAACCTCAGATTTCACTGGGTGAATCAAATAGAGCACGGAAAAAGAACGCCCAACCAGCTGTCTTTCTGTCAAGCACTTGAGAAGTAGTGCCACAGGCGTACAGTACACTACCCTACTTCCCATCCTCAATGCCTGAATATCCTTTATATAAACAGACCCCTGCTGCTCTTCACTTACTGTGAAAGTGCTTCCCTTTACCCACTGCAGAGTGCGCCACTTCTGCGGTCCCCAGGGAACGAGGCTGGGTGTTTATTTTGACCTTGAGACAGAATTCTTACTGTTAAAAACAAATGAGGGGTGGAACACAAACACAGCTTCTGAGTGCGCGAACCGCTGATGGCTTCACCAGACCCCAGTGGATTTCTGTGCATGATAGAACTTAATCCAGGCGTGGCAGTGGGGGTTTTTCAGCAAATAAGAGCCTCGCATTTCGCCTGTGTGTAAATATTCCTGAAAGGTGCTACTTACAGTAAAGGGAACTCTTTTAACTTCATATAGTTACTGTTTAGTACAAGTGAGTCAGTGACAGGAAATAAATATTAATAACCCCCATACATCTCAAAACAGATTGGGATGCTGCCAATAACTTTTCAAAAGGTGGTCCTTAGCAAGTTTCATCACACATCAATAACCTTCTCTCTAGGTCTAGCTGCAGAACTCTAAGTGTGAAATACTGTATAGATCCAGACGTATGGATGGTTGACTCAACTAATATGATATATTACACATGTATTATCCCAGGGATATAGTAGACCTGTGTATACATTCATCAATCTGTCTATACCTTCGTATGTCCCAATGTAAGAGAAATCAGGGTTATATAGCGGAATCTGTCTAAGGCTTATACTTTTACATTTCCATGCACAATGGTTGCACATGGTTATAATCCATGTTACTGGTACTCTAGATGTGTACTCACAGCTGTGGTAGGGGATGAATGTCACAAACATGCTTGTTCGTATTAAACAGCAAACTGATCAATTCCTATACAGACTTCAGCTATATGCTTATTGTTTAAGCCTCTTGCTTCAGTCGTGATATCTGTCAATAGCCTGAAAATGACATCGACTCACGCTAACATCAGGAAGCACCAGGATTGTGGTAGGTAGGTGCATATGCTCATGGGCAAAGTACAGGACCAGTATTTTTCACACAGGAAAGTTTGTTCCTTATAAATCCACAGTGGACTTTCTAACCAGAAAACAAGGCTCATTTCAGTTTATTGACAATCAAAAGTGGCAGCCCCTAGCCTATAGGGTTGTAATCCAATATTCCACAACCGTGAATTATTTCCTAAATACCCGGATCAAGTTCTAGTTTCATTGCTTGTTGGAGTTTGTTTGAGCATGTGTGCTTCAGCCTTTAAATTTACTTATCCTTGAAGTGAAGTTACTGCTTATAGCATTACAGCTCAGCGTGGTCCATTCTGCGTTTAGGTTATTGTGTGTTGTAATGAACTGGCATCTCAGATCATTGAAATGAATAGAAAGGCGAGGGCTGGACGTGAGCCGCAAACCATCCGCTTCAAAGACTAACGTCTCTTCCATTCATCTGAATAGCAAGCTCTGTAGTCGAGAGGCAAACACAGCTCTTATGTCAGCGTTATTAACTGATCTAGGAGGAGATTCATTACAGCGCCTTTCAGAAGTCACAATCCTCTGCAGCCATCATCTTCCCCTTTCAGTAGACAGATCAGCAGTCATGAATGTTTGCCATGTATTAAAATAACGTGGCAGACTAACTCTGATTGATCTTTGATCACTTCTATCCCTATAACTACTGGTGGAATCCTGACTGACGTGTATTTCTGTTTTATAAACTTTAGCTTAAACCCAACTGCATGAGTTATCTTTAGTGTACTATGCTGCTTTCCTGTAATGAAAGTAAAGAGATTCTGTAAATGCCTGCTGTGCAAACAGGCTCGGGTTATCAAGTACATTTACAGTTTAAACTCAGCGGTGCAGATGTGCCATTATTAAACTGATAATCCCTGCAATAGCTGGCACGATTCAACCTTTAACCATTTCTGTCACTTCTTTGATGTGGCTCGTCTTGTGTTTTAGACACATTTATGAATGATTGCTTCGCACTATTATTATTTATAAGGGAAAACAGCTGGTGCGAGACTGTGTGAATCTCAAAGTATTCTCTGTGTTGGTCCTGGAAATAACAGCACCCATTCATCAATATCGAGCTTCTCCGGGTTTTACATAACAGGAAAAAAAAACTTTGTAACACTTTGTTTAGGTAAACAGCGTAACTTAAATATTTCAGTTATCTTTACAAATGTGTTTTTGCTTCAGTCATCACTGGTGACTTCTTAAAAGTTGAAAGGACCCCTGTGGCTTCAATAGGGCACTTAAACACGTCTTCTTTCCAAGTTCAGCTGGTACACCAGAGTGCACCCATTAATCTGTTCCCACTGCAACTCTCTGACCTATATATATATATATATATATATATATATATATATATATATATATATATATATATATATATATATATATATTATGTATTTCTATCAAAAAGGGTACTGTAATTATATATTTTAGGATGCTAGGATGCTGGCATTATTCAAAACTGAAGATTATGTTAGGCCAGGCAAAGGTGGGCAGCTACCGATACCAACAATAAGAGATGACAACACCCCACCCCCACCCCACCCCCATCCATAAGCTGAGGAGAACCTGAAGCATATACGGGAGCTACTGTGAATGAAGGTCAGGACAATAGGTCTAGGAAACGAAATGCGATCCCTCTTCCTCATTGTACGATCTGGTACCTTTTTGTGTACACCAGTAAGAAATACCACAGGGAACAAATGTGTTTGCATGGTGCGTCGGCTGAACTTTGTGAGAAGACATGATTGGGAGCCTTTAGGTCACAGAGGGTTTAAACATCTGGTAGGGTTGAGACTTAGATGAATCGACTCCTTCTGAATTTGTAAAGGAATCTATTCTAATCGTGATACATGTACACTCGCAACACTCAAGCCAAGTGACCCTAAAGAACATTCCAACATGTGTCTTCCTATCAGAGTTGTCTTTAACCACTATAGGCAGCTTTTTCAAGGTCAGTGCCCTTTGCTGAACGGTCAAAACAAGGTACTTTTCAGATATGTCTCACCAATTGATAAATATTGGCTTTCTCTTGGTAGCTGTCAAGGCGTGATCAATTTCCACGAAAAATTCCAAAGGCATGTGGCCCCCAGACTACCACAGCATCCCTGTAGCTAAAGTGGCTGTTTTGTCATACTTCTCAGAAGTCTGTCTTCTTGACTGGTCTTAAAAACATCTGTCTTAGCCCTGCTCGTTGAGAACAATGAACCACTCAGACAATGTCCCATGCCGTTTAGAAGTGAATTTTTACTGCCATACTGAGGCCATAACCTGATAATTAATATTTTCGGTACGCCAGTACAGCAGTAAAAATGTCAGTGCCCTGGGTGACAGGAAAATGTTCTTCTAATATGCTTTTAAAACACTCAATGTGAAACTTAATTCCATTGATTGGGAATCGATTGTAAAGGTGAAGGAAGGATAACTTTCCTTGTTTTGAAATCACATTAATGTGAAATGCATTAATTAAACACATTAATGAATGCATTAATTCAATACCTGCCATTAAATACTTCTTAAAGGCAATTATACGGGTACGAGTATCGCCATTCAGTGATGGCTTTCAAGCGTCTTCCATTTGAGAACTAATATTAAGGCATCAAGCTGTGAACATATCGTTTTCCGGTTGTAAGGGAATTTGTTTAATTACTTCCAGAATTTTATATGAAACCCCCTCACCCTAACTAATCACAAACAGAAACTTTTTTTTTTTTTAGTGTTGACCATTTTATGTAAACCTAGCCCTATACAAAATATATGGTGGTATTTATTTAACATGACTTAAAATCCAATATATGCTTTGATTGCACAACTGAGAAAACAGCATTAAATGTGCATCAAACTAACAAATAAATCAACAATAAACATGTCATACCTTCTGACAGCCTGCTGTACACATGGCATGTATAAACCAAGGCATTTATATCAGGGGAAAATGTCAAATACCTAAGGGTCACAGACTGTACAGTCATTTAGGAAATTGTATATCACAAAGAAGGTACATAACTCCTAAACTCTGGTCCCATAAGAGAGTTAACAAATCTAAGTTAGTAGGGGGTGTCTATGAGTGAATGATAAAATGTTACAGCTTTCTACAACAAAAATCTATGTCCTTTCCTTAAATAGTTTCAATAGACTTTTCACTGCCCCCCTTATCATTGTAGAGTTCAACTTTTTTTTTCCAAAGTTTCTAAACTTTGAAATATCTCTCTGAAGTGCAACGCTATCGACCACTCAACCTTGAGACAGCCATTTTTTCATATAATGCTCTACTTTTTAAAAAAAAAAAAACTTAACTGCCACTGAATTATCACTGTTAGACGTTCCAGACCACTCCCGCTTCTCTCTGCGTTAAACATCCCACCATTTGCAGGACGTAAACTGAACTTTCCAACGCTCCTTTAGACGGTAACGGCTGTTTGGTTAGTGACTGAACAGCGCACTGTAAATGGACAGCTGTTGTCCTATTCTATTTTGAACTGCTGTTTTTCAATACACAGCTGGACGAGATGTCCTAACACCATCAGTTAATTATTTAACTTCTCACGGCGATGAGCATGTAGATAATGTTGATACCGGCATGCTCATGTGTCTTGTTTTTATTGCGGAGAAATTTCTTGAGTCCTTAATTTGTACAGGGTTGCAAACACTGGACGGTCTAGTAAAGACGTGTTTGCTCGTTCTGTGTTTGCATATACCGAATTCTGCAGCACACAATGTTACATTAATATCGTTTAATTGGAAATGAATTATAATTGAACAAAGCTTTTACCTAATGAGGTGTGCCACACGCATACTAATGTCAACAGTGTCGCTATGGAAAGGCTTTGCCAACGGTTTGACTTCATCACGGTTTAGCTTGAAAATCAAATGATTCAAAGTTCATTAAAAGTCTCCTTTAATACATGGTCTTTATGCTGAAATAGTCGACGTGCGAAGATTCAGCTGTGCGGACATAAATCTTCTTGACAATGCCTCCTTTTAATTTTTAACAGATTCGTGTAGAATATATGGCAAGCTTGCAGGCAAGCAGACGGTGGGGGTAGTTTTGTTTTTGTGAAGCTGAGAAAAAGAAAAAAAACTGAAAACTCCCTACTGCCTGACTGACAGGCCATTTATTCTCCCAAACACATTCCTCAAACGGTAACAGAACCGCTTTCAGAAGCTGGCCAAGGAGCTCGCACTATGACGCGCTGCAGGCTGAGTGCTGAAACAGTGCGTTAACAAGAGATCCAGTTTTCAGAAAACAAAACAAAAAAACTAAATGTACTCAGAAAACTGAATAAGAAAATTGGTTTTCTCAAAACGACACTTTTTTTGTGTTTACGCGACTTGAAGTAATCTTATTACACTTCCGATAAATTCAACTGTGTATAGCCTTTACATTACTTTTTATTTTGGAAAAACGTAACACACTTGCGCAGACGCGGTAGCGACTAGGCATGGAAACAGTGGTCAGTTCAGTCTGCAGTAAGACTGAGGCATGAATGATAAAGTGTTTTATATGTAGTGAAGTTGCAAATTGTTATGCTGTATTCAACAGACTGGTATCCTGTACATTTCTTTTGTTCCAATGCCCCAGCGTGTGCAAACTGTCCACTCCTTGCAACTTCTCACCCGCTTCTTCATAAAAACTACTGTACCCCTTACATGCGGTACTGTACATTCACAGTACATTTTAGCAGCTAGAATTAATTTGCTGCGCCAACAGTAGAGGCAATTTCTGCGTGAACAGCTATAGTTGTAATAATGGCGTTTTCTTTTGATTATTTAAATTAATAATTTAACTATACAAATGGATCAGTGTAAACTGATCAGCGAGTGAAATCATTCATTTATAATAATTGATTTTTTTTTTTGGACAAATAAAAAACAAAACAAAATGAAAAGCATCCCTGGACCACATATTATTATATAATCCAAAATCATTAAGCGGGTCCCATAATGTGCCACCAGCCAACCTGTTTCTCATTTCCACCCTTACACAAGACGCCGTTTAACTCGCCGAGCAAAACTGACACAAAATAGGGTTTCTTTTCCTTTCTCCTCGTCCTTACCCTTTTTTGTTCTGAAAAGTGTGTTTACATGACATCAATTATACTAGTTTTCAGAATACTATTTGAATATTCTAGGTGCTGTTTTTCCGGAATTTTCCGAA
Source organism: Acipenser oxyrinchus oxyrinchus (assembly GCA_030684275.1). NCBI lineage: Eukaryota > Metazoa > Chordata > Actinopteri > Acipenseriformes > Acipenseridae > Acipenser > Acipenser oxyrinchus. The sequence continues at coordinate 4,014,719 of CM060302.1, read as the reverse complement.
ACATTTTCGGAAAACGGTGTTGACGTCAATTCTGAAATTCCTTTTCGGAAAACGATATATTCCACAAAAAAAAACACGTAATTGTAATAATTAATGAATCCATATACATACGTATTATTAAAATAGTGAGTTGTCGGTTAATCTTGGTGCTATACATTAAACCATATGATATATGCTCTGTCATAAACACGTTCTTCATATAGCTAACCCCAATAATATAAATCTAGTTTATGTATAATGTATTTATTTTCACATATGCATTCTTACTTACCCGATTAATTTCTTCGCTTTTTTAGTTGAATTTGTTGCAACTTTGCCAGCTTTTCCTGGCGCTTTGATCTTTGGGATTTTGGTCTTCAGTCTAGTTTTGGCAACGCTCTCTTTCGGGGTGCCAGACAACTGTGTAGCCAAAGAAACGCTCTCTTGCCCGGGCAAAGCTTTGCCTACTTCCCGGCGATTCTGCTCCTCGGTTTTTCCTGTTACATGTTTCGCAGCTTTTAAATCCACACATTGGGACAGTGCAAAAATGAGCAGCAACGTGACCAAAACGTAAAAAGGTGATAGTCTGATTAACATGTTGTCTTGCGGTGAGTTTGTATCCCTAGTATTTTAGCGCATCAGATTCTATCGGAAGTATGATCAATACCACTCTTATTTTAACAGCTCATTTACAGTAAATACATTTTAATAAGTACAAAATAAAGAAATATATATATATAGGATTTGGTAATTTAAAATGATCTCAAAATAAAGATTTTTTTCTGATCAGTGACTGGGTTTTAGACAACAGTGTGAAGCCATCCTTCTCATGTTAAATGTTCTAAGCCCTGATGTGGGATTAAGGTGGTCAAAGCATTTACAAAAAAAAAAAAAAAAAATCCTAGTTGAAGTTTCTTTATAGAAAGGAAAGAAGGGGGGTTTAAAGATGGACTTAAAAACTTTTGGCCAATAAGACTCGGGCATGGAACCCTGGACAAATCTCTGTTCAGCCAATAAGAGAAGGGAATGGGAGGGGCTGACGGAGGCAGGTGCAGCTATGAAGGGTTAACGCAGTAAGCCTGTTGAGTGTTGCTGAGGAGACGCGAATGTTTGTAGACGCACACTACTAAAGGCTACGTTTCAATTTTAATCTCCAATTGTATCCTATTTCATACAACCCTATAATACAAAACGGAGTTTCTAGCATAGGCCTAAAACTGGCTTATTTGTTTGTGCACAGAACCAGCCAACAATAGTTTACCACAGTCATTTTGCAGTTTCCCTGTGGTTGTGAAGTGGATTTCAAATAGTTTGGCTTTTTTTTTTTTTTATTTTAACTATATATATATATTTTTCTTACTGTAACTCTCTGGACTTTACAATGCTTATCTATGCTTACCATCTGTGTTTACCATGCTTTCACTGTGCTTTATTACAATTCGCTAGGTTTTCAACTTCGGTAAAGTTGTAAAAGCAAATGTAATTTATAATAAAATAATAATATTATGATTTATAATACAGTGTTTATGATTTAAGATTGATTTTGCAAGTACCGTTATTGACAAATAATTATTATTGTGTGCGTGTGTGTGTGTGTCATTCTTATTCTTTTGAGCACTTCACAATATTTAATAAAACAGAGATCTTCGTTTTGAATCTTGGACTCAGGCCCAAGCATTCCATACTGGTTACAATTACAGTGCTTGCATAGAAAGCTCTGGATTAAGTTTTCTATTTTTAGAACCGGATTTAACTGGAATGTGTTTAATAAAGCATGGCTTTTCATTAATTGAGTATCGGTATGCGTTTATCTCAACAGACCTAAGACAAGAGTAGGGTCTGTAGCTGGGAATCAACAGTATATATATATATATATATATATATATATATATATATATATATATATATATATATATATATATATATATATCTTTTGTATTTGGTGTAGCCTAGTGGTTAGGGCAGGGGACCCAGAACCTGGAGGTCCTGAAGGATGTGAATTCGAGCTCAGTCAACAGTCACACTCCTTGATCCCTGAAGTTTATTTCCCAGCTCTGTCCAATGTTTGTTTTCACGCTGAGAATTCCTGCAGGGCCGAGCTGTGGTTAAAGAAAAGGGCTTGTAAACAGGAGGTCCCCGGTTCAAATCCCACCTCAGCCACTGACTCATTGTGTGACCCTGAGCAAGTCACTTAACCTCCTTGTGCTCCGTCTTTCGGGTGAGTCGTAGTTGTAAGTGACTCTGCAGCTGATGCATAGTTCACACACCCTAGTCTCTGTAAGTCGCTTTGGATAAAGGTGTCTGCTAAATGAACAAAATAATAACAATAATAATAAACCCATGTGCCGTGTTTACACAGAGGAGTTTATAAAGTATGTCTTCTCAATCACACAACTTTCAGAACCCCCCGATTGACCTCTCTTGGATCTTTCCTGCAACCAACCCATCTCAATCCTGGAAAATGTTTATTATTATTATTATTATTATTATTATTATTATTATTATTATTATTATTATTATTATTATTATTATTTTAAAAATTCCCCAAATTCTTAACATATTCTGTGTTTAACCCTTTCTTGCTATGAAATATAAAAAAAAATAGCTGGGGAAAAAAGTAGTTTCGGACACGAAATAAATATATTTTGCGTTGAAATATATATATTTTTTTTCATTGCTTTATATGGGCGGAGGATGTAATCCTCATATGAGGGCAATCATGCATTTGCATCCCCATATGAATAAATATCACAGTGAACTAGTTTATTATTTTTCTAAATTAGATTCATTATATAATTATCACATCCTATTACAAATAGTGGCCTGAAAAGAATCAAACATGTTACTTGAGTATAGCCATTACTCCCTGGTTCTGTAAAATGTTCAAAAATATTCCAGCTAGTATGGCTTCTGATATCATTTTGTAGTTTCTTTGATTACATGATGTTAAATAAAATAGCTTTTTTTTTTTTTTAATTGCCGCAATCCTAAAATTCCAGGTGATGCACAACTTTTTGCCCATAGCTGTATATTGTGATTTTCCAAAATATCTCTTTACTGTATTTCTGTATATTTATATGCATAGGTCAAATCACTATGTGAAAACACATGTAACAAGACTTAATAACAAGCACACCGGCAATGCCCAGCATTGTGGTCCAGCTAGTGCTGGCATTCCGAGGGTCTGGCAAACAGGACTGTTTGTTGTTGAAAAGATCCCTCTAGTGGTTTTTGATTGAATTACCATGTCGACAGCGCAACGCTAAGAATAAACAGCGGAGAGATTATTGCCATATATGAGCAGACATTAAATAAAAATGATTGTTTAATCACAGCTAATACTGTTTTAACCTGAACCATTAACAATGTCATTACAGGCTGCAATAGTCCGACTGGGTGGCTGTGTGGTTAACTCCAAAGGGGAAAAACGTATGCATTATAAAATAGACAGCAAACTTAAAGATTCCTCAAATAGGTAGCTTGACTCTGGGGGTGACTGCAAGGTCCCAGTTCTAGCTAGGTGTGTTTATTCCTGTACCAGGTGTGGCTGATTGGTTGAGAATCTGCTCATTCAAATGAGTGAGGCTGATTAGCTTGTTAGACACGTTCTGTGGAGGGGTTGCTAGGCAACAGCAAGTAGAACTTTTTGAAAGGTCAAGTCTCACAAATTTCTCTGGTAGACATTCTAATAAACTAAAGGAAAAAATGGGATGAGATATATATTAAATGTGTCTATTAAAAAAATAGGAATATTTAAAAAACCCTAAATAAACACACATCATGACAGTCGTTCTTTCCGTTTTAAATGTTTGACTTTCATTAGCCAGCAGGTGGCGACCACAAGCTATAAATAAAGCAGCCTGCAGCTGCTTTTCTGTGAAGTGGCAATTCCTTTAACCCCTGAAGGTACGCAAGGAATTGAGCGCTTGTTGTTCAGTCGGTTTCTCCTTAAAAATACATTTGAAAGCGACTCGAGTATCACGAGGAGGAAACTGACCATTTGGATGACAACCTGTCAGTACATTTGAAACTCTGTTTGAAAACATTTGAAACGCATCTGCAAAAATCAGACAGTTAGCAGCAATGCTAACTTACCGTAAAGCTACAAATCCTCTATTGATCATAATAAGAAATCCATACTATTTCCTATTAGGGTTAGTTTTCAGTTAATCAATTATTTGTATATATATATATATATATATATATATATATATATATGTGTGTGTGTGTGTGCGTGCATGCGTGCGTGCGTGCGTGTGTTTTTCTTTCAGAACTGCACATGTGAAACCTACATCCTGTAGAAAATGGAAATGGATGACAGTTGTATTCACTAAAATCTCCTTTAACAAAGCCTGCAATGAAACAATAACAAAACCTTCCTATCTACTGGCCTAGATGCCTGTGTTTCTGTGCTCTTTGTGTTGCCTGAACCTCTGCAGCTGTGTGGTGTTTCGAAAGGATCTGGTGCGAAGCCTTGAACCCAGGTCAATGCAGGGTTTTGCAGATATTGAACCCCTGCACCCACTTGTGTGATTGTGTGATTACCCCCATCCTCCACATTGACGCTCAAAGAGAGATGAGGGAGCAGCCGGCTCAGCTGAGAGGCTCTGGACTGGGTGCAACACGCAGCCAAGTCCGGCTGTATAATTAGGGCTCTGCCTTCCCTGATGCAAGCAGGGAAAGAAATATAAGATTTTTATTAATGCCAGCACTCTTACGCAGATTTAAGCCTCAATTGATAATTCACTGATCAATGTATTGCTCTGTTTCCCTATTTGAAGCCTCATGTACAGATGATATTACAGCACGTGCATGTTTTCAATTGTATTTGAAAGCTCTTGTGAAGACTGCCTCTTTTTGCTTATTGTTTTTTATTACTATAGCTTTCCCAGTGTGTCGGTTATTGATTATTGCCTGTCCCATATTTGACTATAAGACTATCTGACACAAAGCAATTCCAGATGGAAAGCAAAAAAAAAAAATCAACAGCAAAGCAAGAAACCATTGCACTGATGTGAAAGGCTTTAATAAAAACTTTAAGCAATAGTCCGACAGTTCTTTGTAAAACTGGGGAATTGTAAAGTGCTGTACCAGTGAAAGTCAGTATTGATTTGCAGTCCTTGGTCCCAGCACTGGGATTTGATGCAGTAACTTTTAAAAAGTAGTGACCTCCTGCCTGTACTGTGAGTTGTTCCCGTGGAATCTGAAGGCAATTAGTTCCTGAGCCGAGGTGTGATACCCCTGGGATTAAAGATAGCTGAGTGAGGAATTACGTTGCTTGGATAATAAAGAAAGGCTCTTTAGGGATTTGAGGGATTCATTGACTTGCATTTCTCCCTCTCTCCAGTCAGGCTTGTTAGTTTGCCCATCGCTATGGGTTTGTCTAATTATACTGGATTTGCGCACTACTGCAGTATTGTTATATTGTGGTAATAATGCTCTGAGCTTCAGTGTTGGCCTCAAGGTAACATTTTTGCATCCTGCTCAAACCTTCAGACTCTTCCAGAAAGTGTTGTATTCTGCATAGTGATCTGTATATTTTGGCTGATATAATGATGCAGTTATTATATATATATATATATATATATATATATATATATATATATATAATTCGTACAATTATGAATAACACTAATTGTATTATTATTATTATTATTATTCATTCATTCATTCATTCATTCATTCATTCATTCATTCATTCACAATTACAGAAAGCATGTCAATAACGTCTGTTTTGACCTTACTCAATGGAATAAGTCCAGCCTTATCAGCGCAGTATAGTGGAAATGTGCAGTTGGTCTCAGGCATGGTGCAGCGTGTGTTGACTGCTCAGCCTGAGCTGAAGTGAGAAAACGGGCTCCTCTGGTTCTGTGCGGTTCACCTGGTCTGGAAGTGGTTTCCATGCCAACGGCAGAGACAGATGGCCCAGATAACACCTGTGGACTGATAGAGGCAGCAGATGATTGAAGTGTGCAGTCAGCGGGCCTTGTGTAGCTCCAGGCTTCTCCTAGAATGCACTGCACTGTGCTGCACATGCGAACCGCACAGGCACATGAGGGATATACAGTCTCTATTGCAATCGCCTATGACAAGATCCAGAACTACAGTAACTAATCAAGCCCTGGTGCATCCCAATGGGCAAGTTAATGCTTTTAAACAAGGGTCCACAATTTGTATTAAAACATACAGAAAAGGGTACTAGCACACTGTGTATTACTTTATTAGAAACTGTTAAGAAATAATATACTAGACAACATGAGGTGATGGGGGTAGACTGCATTCTTTCTGGGTGTTTTTAAAAAACTCATTAATTAATTGGATCAAGCTCTTAACAAGCTAGGTTCATTGGTGCTGATCAGGCGAGAGGGGTATTGCTGCAGAACGAAGGCTCCCACAGGGTAGCTCCCACAGGGTAGTGCTGCGTGCGCACTGTGGGAGCTTTCGTTCTGCAGCGATATACTCTTGGATCAAGCTAATTTACCATTCCAAATTGAACAAGTGTGGATCACTGTTCTCCTCCACAGAGTCTAAGAAAAGCAGCTATCCTCACAAACCCAGGCAGCTGTTTCTAACCTACTTCCACTCTGAATGTTAAATTAGCACGATCGACACCGGTGACCCTCACCTGACTGTCAGGACCTGATTTCTGTGGTGAGCTGAGTCTAAATAATCAGTGGGGGGAACACTAATTAAAGGAACCCTTTGCATCCTCTACATTTTGCATTATATTGAACTCCTTACCTGTTTACTATCCTGTGTGTGTGATTCTCAGTTCTTTCTGCTTAGATCATTATGCGCCATGCTTAATTCCAACCAACTTCTGAAAAGACTCCCCAAGGCTGATGGCAAAAGGAAGGATTGCATCTCATTGTATATGCTTACATCCTCTCATTTGCTATAATCAGCTTTGTATATTCACAAGCAATATTTGCTAGAATAGTATGCATGACACCTAATGATCTAGGTGGAAACAACACAAGAGAATCACACACAACGCACTTTTAATTTAGGTCCAATAACAAAACTGAAAGTAGTGGCATCTGTCTGACAGCCAAGTTAATCTGTTTTTACCTTCCTGCTTAGTGTTTTTGGAGATGCTCTCATCCCAGGAATATTCGGGAGAGAAAACACCGCCTTTGTGCTTTTGTTTGCTTCCCCAGATTCCAGCTGCCATGCAAACGAAAAGTCTCAAATACGCAAATCAAATCCAAACTAATTCCAAACGAATGGCATTTTGTTTAAAGCTGCAGTCTCCTTCGTTTAAGGCAGGTTGGGTTCAATTCTTGTTTTTCAATTCCAGTTCCTTTTTAAAATCAATTCCCAATTCCAGTTCCAATTCTCAAATTGGAATTGGAATTGATATTTTAGAAACATGATAATCATTGTGATTGTTCAGCTGCTTTTATTTGAAGACAATTGATTTGACTAGTAGGGACTTCAATGTTAAGTACTTTGCTGCCACTGTGAGAAGCTCATTTTAACAGAATTGCTCATTTTGATCAATGATGTGTTAGAATTGATTAAAAGGGAATGGCAACTGGGAATTGATTTTAAAAACAGTACATTAGAAATCGCATAATTCTCATTCACGAATCAGAACGCTCCAATATTTTAGCTAACTATTCCAGAAATTAAAATCCATTCCCAACCATATCCAACAGCTGAATTTCTGAAGGAGGCTGCTTAAGAAATGACCACTAATGACGTGCAGCTGTAACATCTGTCCCCTGTGACATTTTCTACTGAGATTTAGCATTTGTTGCTGTGGGGGGCATAAATAAACATTGCACACCTCCAGTGGTCATTTTATAAAATAGCTATTCAACGTCGTTTAAATCAAAAACAAAAACAGAAAATTACAGGGAACACAAATAACAGTATAAAGTTATTTCTAGAAAGGATGAATGCAGACACTGAAATCTCTAGCACAGAGAGCTGCGGGATGTGAAATGGGTGTATTGTAAAGGAAAATTACATGAGAGCAGATGGCTCATTGACCTGACCCAGAAGTGCTCTGAATTTATAAATAGACTTGTGCAGTGTGTGTTTTAATGTTGGCAATAAAACAGCAGCAAACCGAATTGCAGTGTTCTCTCAGGTTGCCTTTAAAAGCTTCTTAGATTAACGAGCCCCCTTTTAATTAAGAAAAATGGATTTCTACTTGTTTATCTGTGAGTGTAGATATCTGTACTTTATTCGGTTTATATAGCTCTGCTCTGCTGAGCGTTGTGATTTTTTATAGCAGTGCTTGTCTTGGAGAAAACTGCATTTTGCTTGAAGGGAGATCAGAATTAATGCCTTGTGTGTGTGGGTGGAATTTACACTAAGCCTTTGTGCAAGTGTGTGACAATGTGTGTGTGAGATTTAGTCCATTGTTGTAGTTTTTACCACTAGATGGCACTGTCTTCTATAGCGACACATTGACTGCTGTAACCTAGGTTACTGTACACCCGCCATTACATTTGCATAAGCCACCTTCAGTAAAATGTCCCCATAGTTTTCCCCTTGAACGAAACAAAACTGAATTAGAAGCTACTTTACCCTTATAAAAGTTGACTACAGTATTTTTGCACTGTACTTTTGCACTGTACTGGGGTGTTTTACAATGCTTACCAATGCTTTACCATGCTTTAACTGTGCTTTATCATGCCTTAACAATGGCAAGCTCTTATAACGGCAGTTCACTGTATCTGAACAGCACACGGGTCTCCTTGCTTCAGAGTCCTACATAAAGTGCTCCGCAGAATGTTCCACAGATATCTACTTAAAAACACTTTTTTCGGGGCATGTTATCTGCAATATCGAGAATCGAGTACGTCTTGGGCTTACGTAGTCAAGCGAGGAGATTATAAAACTTTATTGAGAGACCTGTGTGTAATAAACCAATTTCTTAAAGCTCTCTTGGTTTCTTCTTTACTTGCTTTGCTGTTAGTGGAGAATTGTTTTTTTTTTTTTTTTACAAGCTTTGGGACTGTGCAAGGCCCCTCATTCTATTAGGAAAGTCATTCTTTTTTGGGGAGCATGGGGCTCTGACGTGCAAAATGAAAAGAAAAGACTCATCGGATGGCTAGCAAACTTAAAGTGGAAGAATAAAATATCTGAAATTGATTGATCAAATTTGCACCCCCTCTTCGTTGCATTTTCACTCCCTCGGGTAGACGATCAATGGGGGTTGGGGGTTGGAGGAGGGTGTGAAGATTGAGGTATGCTCACTCAATTGCCATTGTGCCACACTTTCCCTTTACTTTACAGTCACAGCAAGCACCAAACAAACTAGCATAAATAAAACCCACTTAAATGATTTCTATCCGTTACGGGAAAGAGGGATTTGAATACAACATGTGTTGGCCTTTATACAAGACTTAGACACTTTTAAAAAAAAAAAAGCTTCAAAATCAGAGAATCCCAGGCTGAAATAAATCTTTTAATACCCCGATCCGTCAATTTCACGCCCGGTTTTGGAGAAAACCTTCTCAAGGGGGGAAAAATTTGAGAATAAGTCAAACTGCTTCAATTATGAATGGGAAAATTAAACCATGAAAAAAAAACCCCAGCAGAGAATAAAAGACATCCAATAATGTTGCCAAGCTGTTTCAGCTCATGCGCTGCTCCAGGGAAAGATATATAAAGCTGACGGCATTAGTTCTATCCCTCCTGGCTTTCAATCTCACAGTCAGTGTGCAGAAGACGAGGAGAGAGATTGAGTAATAAAACAGAAATACAGCGTGCTTTGTTTGCAAAGAAAATGTCTTTTATGTATGACCATCATGTTAGGACTCCAATCCGAAATACGCCCCCCATCTAGTTTGCCCCATCAGGTTGGGTTTAAATAACATTTTTAGAAACCCCTAAATCTTTTCATGTTCGGGGGTGGAGTTGTCTTGCGAATGACCCCGAACCTGAGCTGAAGAAAATCATCCGAAGACACACCCAAAATATTTCGGGGCTCTAAACATTTGAAGCGATGGGGTCGACCAGAACTAGATGGGGGTGTATTTCGTGTTGTAGTTTCCTAAAGGTAGTATTAAATAGTATAGTGTACCACCACTCTACAAAAATGTATGAGGCCAGTGTAGGGACAGGGACTTGTGCAGCCTCACTCTGGGTTCCAGACGGGAGGTTGTGATTGGCTGTCGGCTGGACCTTCGCTAAATGAGGTCAGGAGTGAGAGTTACAGCCTTGGAAAGAATTCTGTAGCAACAGCCGTTCTGCAGAGCAAATGATGCATCGCTGGCACTGGCTTTTATGAAAGGAGCTGCAGTGCAATACACCAGCATTGCTTCCCTTTAAAATGGTGCATAAAGAACAGTTTGTGTGCATCAGTGATCAGTGAGCTGCTGTAATACAAGTGAAACGTTTAAATACGTAATAGCATTACAGAATGCACAGAACATATTTGGCTTTAATAGTAGTCTTTTTAATATCCTTGTAGCAGTTACAGAATTTTACCACCTGGTGTCACTGTGCGCTAAGGGAGTGCTCTACTATGGAGACACTGTCATTTCTTATGGTATTCCTGAGCAGGAAAGAAAGAAAGAAAGAAAGAAAGAAAGAAACAGGTAGCACCTTAAAACAGTTAAACAAGAGAATTGTGTTGCCTTTTAAGGCGCCTAAAAAAAAAAAGGGAAGAAAATATACAACACAATGTAAAAAGCTTTAAACCGGCTGGACCCATTTGTTTTTTGTATCTTCGTTCTTTTAATATGTCGAGATTAAAAATAATTGCTGATGTTTCAATGCAACACACAGCAGGCTGCAAACTAATGTAGCTTGCCTTACAATGTTGTTATTACAGTTTGGACTGCAACCAAGTTTTATAATTAGTGCCAGGAGACCACTGACGAAAATAGAAACCATTCTGAATTGTCTTTTTAATATCTTCTTTAATATGTTACAAAAGCATAGGCTTACAAGCAACATTAGACAAAATGATCTGAATACGTGCTACCATACCTTACAATGCTTACCTATGCTTAACAATGCTGGATCACACGTTGCTGTGCTTTCATAGTGGGGCCCCAATGATTTGCTTTTTAATACACTTTACCACGTTTTCACTATGCTTTTAGGTGTATAAAAATGGCTGAACAACCACCCTTAAGAGGACACTTTCCATGGAACCCACTGTATCTTTAATCTAGTGTTGTACCGGATACCAGGTTTTAAGATAGAAATGTACTATGTGTTTCTTTCAAAACTGCTCCTTTGTTGTTAGCTCCAACCACTGTAAGCATAGAAGTGGTCTGAATAGGATTGTGATAATGAATTTGGAACCGCTCTATCAAAACCATTGGAGCGGCCTGTGTTCTATCATTAGCACAGAACCTTCCCATTGCAGTGGCACAGCGACTGGACGTTGTCGTTGAAGACCATTTGGTAACAGCAATCGCTAACCCGTGTGTTAATGCTTTTCTTTAAAAATAAAAAATAAACTATGGCAAAGAAGGCAGATGTTATCTTTTTTTTATTTTTATATTATAAAGAGTACATTAAAAAATACATTTGTTTCCATGGCAGTTGTAGTTGTTGCTTTGACAACACAATCTATTTTTGTGTTGCTCTCTGTCATACAGAAAAGAAATGTTTTATTGTTTAGAGAAGAAAAAAAACACAGATATTTGGCAACACACATAATTAAAGGCATCCATCTTTCTTGTAAATAAGTATATACATACATATATATATATATATATATATATATATATATATATATATTTTTTTTTTCAACTCTATTTGTTTCCATAATTGTGCTGAAGGGAGATTTTTTTTTAAAGATTTTTAAACCCTGTAAAGTACATTGCTGGCCTTTCTGAATGATAACCTAGGTTTTAAAAGTCTTCTATTACCCTAGCATCATTATCACTGGTCCCTATTTCACTGTGCTGAATGTTTGGGCCATTTGTTTTTTTACTGGTTTGTTTTGTATCTTTAATTAGGGATATGCACACTCTTGCAAAGTAATAAAAGGCAACACGATTTGGAAAGTTGGAAATCAGAGTATCTAATGTTAACCCTTATATATCTTGAACTGGGGGGGCAGTTTCTGACCTCAGGTGAAACCACCTCAACATTATAGAAAAAAATAATAACACAGTTTGTGAAATATTACAGAAAGAACCAGCCAGAATAACTGAAACGCTAAATTTTTTTTTTTTTTTAATTGAAACCACGACATTTTGCTTGACTACCGTGTTGCAGTGATGCAGATAAGAGAACTGTGTTATTGTGGCTTTCGCTTTGCTGTTTAAACTGCCATTATTTGGCCTAATTTCATGCATTTTAAGACAGGCGAAAAGGCAGTTGCTTTTCCTATGGCTAGATGGGGTTGATTTTCTTAATCACTGACTATTCAAATACAATCTCTGGGCTCATAAACCATTGCCTTCAGCTCTGGGGCAGTACATGTTATAGGAAGCTGTAAAATGACACTGCCTGTGAATTCAGAAATCCACTACCAGTAACGAAAACGAAATCACGGGGTGTCAGTTTTAAGTTGGACTAAATAAACAAATAATAATAATAATGTTGGAGCAAAAAAAGGTTTTTAAAATGTGACTGTGCATTTTGGAAGCACAGTAAAAACTTCCACAAGGCAGTATGCTTTTTTTTTCAGTAAACCCTTATCTTATATATTATTTAAAAATGTGAAAGTAGGACAATAATATTGAAGGTTTGTAGATATTTTGAAATTATATCATTTTCTATATGCATTTATATTACTATTACCACATATCTATCTATACTACTACTACTACTAATAATAATAATAATAATAATAATAATAATAATAATAATAATAATAATAATAATAATAATAATAATAATCTAAAGCTTTGGAATTTCAGGATCAACTTTTGCGTAGAAACAGTAGAAATGCATATTCCATTAATCAGAAGTATAGTATAAAGTCGACTCAGTTTAGTCTTTCATTATGTCTTCTCCAGGTTAAGCTTATTTGTAGAAAACAAAGATTTTTGTAAGAGAGTTTTTTATTCAACCCCGCTGTGTCCTGGGACCCCTGTACTCTATCTGAGACAGGCACTGATAAACCCTCTTGAAGTTTTGCGACACAGTTTGGGGGTTTGCCAACTTCAGAGGACGACGAACATCTACCACCCAAAAATTCATACCTGCCATTTTCAATTCAACTGACTTCTCTTCTACATTGTCAGTTGTGTTTATTAATCAAACGCCCTCCCAATCTTCCAATTACTCCTCTGTTTACACAAAGGTCACTTGAAAATGTCAGTGGGCTGGCTACTGTCCTTAGCACTAGTCCTTGCCATATTTACAGTATCAGCTTACGTCTTGAGCAATTATTTATGTACTGTTGTGGGCATTTTTTTGTTTGTTTGTTTACAGGCGCTGTTTTTTTTTCTTTCCATTGTGCAAACTGCCCCCTTCAGTGCATCACTGCTTGTTCCGTCTCCTCGCTGCTTCTTGCTGGTCAGATGGTGGTGTAGATATAAACGAATATAACCACCAGCAAATTGAGGGCTGTCCCTACGATCCCCAGCATGGCTAAGATCCTCTCTTCGCGGTCCTCGCTTGACTCTTCCCCGTCGATCGCACTCCTGCCCTCATTGCGTCTGAGGGGTACCATCTTGACATTGAGGTCAGACTTGGCTCTCCCTGCTTTTAAAGGAGAGAAGAGAGACGGTCAGATAAACAGAGCAAGCTAACGTCCTTTTGGGCGTGAGAAGTGATACAGCAAAGCATATTAGCTTCCCCACGTATGCATAGGTACAATATATATATATATATTTATAAGTACACGATTGTATCAGAAAAGGGTTAGGTTTAGGGATAGCTAAAACTTGGGCTGTTAGGTTGACTGGTCAGTTTGTATGTTTGGTGTTTATTTAGTAGACACCTTTATCCAAGGTGACTTACAGAGGCTAGGGTGTGTGAACTATGCATCAGCTGCAGAGTCACTTACAACTACGTCTCACCCAAAAGACGGAGCACAAGGAGGTGAAGTGACTTGCTCAGGGTCACACAATGAGTGGGATTTGAACCGGGGACCTACTGGTTATAAGCCCTTTTCTTTAACCACTGGACCACACAGCCTCCACACAGTAACTCTGAGGTTCTGTGAATGGAACACATTCTAGAAAGCATGTATTTCATTTTTAATACATGATATCTGGTACTAGGTTAAATAAATCTGTGTTTGCATGCCTTCATTTCAACACCCTTATTTTCCATAACCAACCAGCTGCTTCCCCCCCCTTGGCAGAAATGCTCTGTATTGCAGATTTCTACAGCAGCACACGCCAGCAATAAAGCGAGGTGTATGAATCGCTTCTGTAACTGTGTTTTTAGTAAGAAAGCTAAACCCAGGCAATGTTGGGTGGCTGTGCACATTGGTTTGAGAAGGGCTCGATTCGAAGTGTGCAACCTCTCTTCCTGCCACTTCGAGTTCTCCACTTTCATCCGGTAACATGGAGAGATCGCAGCGCCAAGCTGCTGCTTTCAAAAAACCTTGCAGATGTAATCAGGGTTGCTGGGGAGAATTTGAGGCAAAAGGGATTCATGATGCATCAGAAATGTACAGTTTCTGTTACAAGCTACTTCTAAAACGAGAAGGAAAACGCTGTTTATGATTTTAAAAAAAACTTGTGATTCTTAATGGCAGTGGGAGGGGTGAGGCGGGGCAAGGGGGGAAAGAAGGGGGAGAGGAGGAGGTTAGGAGGGAGGGAGGGTCTCCAAATGAAATGTGCTCCAATCATTCAGGGGTGAAACAAGATTAGTTCCACGTCAATTAGGGGACATCCATGCAGGGGCTGACTGCCTCCATACAGCGACTCGCCCATGCTCTGTCTGTAGCGTCTTGTATTATAAAACAGAACAGCGTTGTGCAATAGGTCAACTGCAGTGTGCAGTTTCGAAAGAAACACATTATAGCAAACGGGTGTATTTTAATTTTTTTTTCAAAATAATGTTTTACAAGGTTAACAAAAAGCTATTTCTATACATTCGTTCCTGTCTATAATACACAGACTTGACAGTGACTTAACAGAAATAAAACAAACATACGTATTTGCTATATCATTTTACTGGTATTTGCTAGAAACTGCTTTATTATTATTATTATTATTATTATTATTATTATTATTATTATTATTATTATTATTATTATGTATTTATTAGCAGTACAGAATATCACATTACAGATCAGAGCTGTCATTAATTACAACGGAATCAGTGTCTAATAAGATCAAATTCGAATCAGAGTAAGAAAAAAAAAAGACAGTAAATAATTACATATAAGGGCGAGTTTGACAGAGCAGTTAAACTTATAGAAAAAAAGTATTTGCTTATACGAGTCCAGTAAAAGCACGTAGTAAGTATGATACATAGGCGAGAACGATTTCAAATAAGAGCAATTGCAAAAAAACGTCATAAATAATTCCAGACCATAGAAAGCCGTTTCTCATACAAATCTTGTATCGTAGGCATGAGTCTTCCCTGCCAGTTCCCCCAAAAGTCAATCATATTAGGACCGTTTTGCACAGCAACCACAATCCTGTTCCGCTCTGACGGGCTATCCGTCTGTGTTGACACAGCGGTTCATTCATTTGTTCGCAGGTAAGCCTTCATGCAAAAGCAAATCCCTGGCGAGAGAGATTGCATCACTTTTGAATAGCCCTCCACTCTGCACAAGCAATTCCTCTCAAGCCCTTTGACTAATCTAATTTAGAAAACAAGCTGTATTTACGTAATTTGATCATTCTAAAAATCAATATTTCTTCACAGAAAAAAAAGTTAATCCTTTGTTTTGCCTTAGACGTGCCTGTAATTAGACCAGTGAAAATTTTACGCCGGCTATGAAGCTCAACACATAGAAAATTGATTAGATTGGTATTGGTCAGATTCTATTAGTCTGAAACCGTGGCATATTTACATGCTGCTTGTGGTTTGTATTTCACAGTTCAAGCTCAGGTGGCTGTCCCAGCACAGAAGCTGATGCATTCAGCAGAACTGCAAATTATTTATTTAGCAAGCGTTTGGAACCAGAAAGCATTGGCCTTAATTCTCCTGCTTGGATAAAAAAAACCGCTGCCATTTATCTTTCTAAAGAGGCTTTGCATAATGAATGCCTTTTTTTCCCTCAAACAAACAAAAGCTCACGGCCCCAGCGCTGAACTGACATTGCAATTCGGAAGGGGTGAAAAAATAGCATACAATTCTAATTTGCAAAACACTTGGCTGTAACCAATAAAAACGCCGAGACTCAATGCAAAGTTTCACCGAGAAAAAGGCAGCATGGATTTCTATAGATTTTCATTACTGACTGTGCAGCACGTTATCAAATGCGTGCAAACCAAAGTTTTGCTGTTATAAAGGTCCCCCATAGTAAAAGCATAGCAAGGTCTAATAAAGCAGTGAAAGTATAACATAGGTAGTCATTGTAAAGAATAGGTTTGAGATGGTAATGTGTCTGCACTGCCCTGTGTGTTCTGTGGGTATGTGATTCTGCTGTGTCTGTGCAGTATTCTGTTTGGGGCTCTGAGCTACAGAAAACCATAGTTAACTGAGTGTTCAAATTCAATGTTGTGATGTTGTGGCAGGTTTTAAATACGTTGCTGGAAACTGTTCCTGTTTTTCTTACTAATACCAGTGGCAGACAGTACCCTGGTTAATAGCTAATCGATATTCCCAGAAAGCATTCCTGTTACGAACGTCAATTTGCTATACAAAGAGTCTGGGAATAAGTTATATCGAGGCTGATTGGAAAGCATGTCTGTTTTTCAGGGAAGCAGCTGGTTGGTTAAGTGGCAATTAGGAAGGAGTGGAGAAAAATGTTGCTGAAGTTTAAACTGAAAGAGAGGGAGGCAATCTTTCTTAATTCTTTCTCGGATTCTTTAGACAGACGTTTGCTGTAACGTGCTGTTTGTAACCCGTGTAAGACATCCATGGAATTGCTTCCTTTGTAATGAACCCTTTCAGGTAACTACGTTATTGATGTCAGCGACTGCATACAGTGTCGGACTCAAGGAAACTTTGGCTTGGTGTCACGGATTGGTTTTGCTAGAGGTGCTTTCTCCTTGGAGGGTTATTAGTTTACACCAACAATACAAGATCGCTGGGCTTTGCCGCGCTGGGGTAATTCATTTCCCCAGGCCTGTGATGCAATCTCTCTTTGATCTACCGATCTGTTGAGAAAGAG
Organism: Acipenser oxyrinchus oxyrinchus; assembly: GCA_030684275.1. Taxonomy (NCBI): domain Eukaryota; kingdom Metazoa; phylum Chordata; class Actinopteri; order Acipenseriformes; family Acipenseridae; genus Acipenser; species Acipenser oxyrinchus. The sequence continues at coordinate 3,997,567 of CM060302.1, read as the reverse complement.
ATGGAGCGAGGGGGAGGGACGGATACAACCACAGGAAAACGTATCAATTCACTTCTTTTACAGACCGTATAATATAATTATCTGATGTGTATCGTATGTAGCTATAATATAGGGACAGTTACAGACCCCAGCTCTTTTTAACTCTTAAGCCTAGAGTCTCAAAACTATTTACCCCAAATTGCCATGAGCACAGTCTTTTTTTTTCATACAAGACAAAAACAATAAATAAGTGACGCAATATTACCCAGGAGCCCCTGGAACTAAATACCTGAATTGTTTATATCTAGTCTGGTAACTTTATTGGATGCATTCTTCATTTTTGAAAGAATCCTGCCGGAGGCTGTAAGTGTCGTGCAGGATGCAAATCTAAAACCTGGTAACAAATCCCTTTTTTTTTTTTTCTCCACAGGTGAGGGCCATTGGGGTTGATTCCTAGAGAAACAAGTGTAGAAACAGCTGTTTGGGTTTGTGCTGATCGCTGCTTTTCTTAGACACTGGAGGAGAACAGCGATCCACACAAACCCCAAACAGTGGTTGCTGTGCTTGAAACTGCCAAGTCCCCAGCTTGAACTGCTGTTCTGCTCGCATCAAAGTCAATGAATGGTCATTTCTACTGTAATTTAATGAAGAGGTGGATTAATTAAGCAGAGTTTATTACTGAGGGAGAATTTTATAGCCACAAACAATTCTCAGTACTGCATTCTCAAAGAACAAAAAGTATGTTTTGTTTAAGGCGGGTAAGCATGTTAGCGTTGCACTAAAGTATGTTTTGTTTAAGGCAGGGAAGCATATTGGCATTGCACTAAAGCCTGTGCTTTCTCACCATCAACCTTCTTAGAGGAGTCTTTATATAAGTGCCGGAATAGTTAATAAGTAAGAAAGGCAAATAATGATCAGAAACCACAAGAGTAAATCAATGATATAAAGCATCCCTTTCAAACCAATCAAGGCGTTTGAAAAATCCAGTTACTTAATGCAAATTAAAAGGCTATGCTATTTTGACGTACTCTGGACTGGAGGGAGCACCCTTTCTCTTAGGGGGGTGAGGGAAGGAGGGAGCAGTTCAGTCTCCATGCCTGAAGCCTGCCCTGGACTGGAGGGAGCACCCTTTCTCTTAGGGGGGTGAGGGAAGGAGGGAGCAGTTCAGTCTCCATGCCTCAAGACTGCCCTGGACTGGAGGGAGCACCCTTTCTCTTAGGGAGGTGAGGGAGGGAGGGAGCAGTTCAGTCACCGTGCCTCAAGCCTGCCCTGGACTGGAGGGAGCACCCTTTCTCTTAGGGAGGTGAGTGAGGGAGGGAGGGAGCAATTCAGTCTCCATGCCTCAAGGCTGCCCTGGACTGGAGGGAGCACCCTTTCTCTTAGGGGGTGAGGGAGGAAGCAGTTTTCCTTTCAACAGTACTTCTCACTGTTGGTATTTTGAAATATTTAGTATAGCCAACATTTCTTGAGGAAGGAATAACCACAAAAGGCTATTTATATATAGATTAGTGGACTGCACAAATAACAGTACCTTTAAATGGTTTCATAAAACTCAATGTATATAACTACAGGATATATAAACAAATAAGTACAAAATATAATGTGTCCAATCGGTTCACTGCTAGTATTTAGTATCCAATTGGTGCATTATTAGTTATTCCTGACAATAATATATTTAGTCAAAAAAACGAACGTACAGCAGCCCTACTGACATCAAGCATATCATGATTCATATTTGCTATGACCTCCAATATCACAGCTTCTAGATTGCTTGTCTTGACCTTTCACAAGTCAGGGGCAAATCTTTCGCTACTCTTCTCAACGGATCAGTCGCAACTGCTCACAGTTTGTCCTTTTATCTCTTAAACAAACAGATTCAAAGCAAGAGAATCTAGGTTGTGGACCAAGAGCCTTGATGTTCCCACCGCAGCGTGTTAAAACATGTATTCAAAATCAGCTTTAAAATGTGTTAATACTCGAGGGAACCCAGCCGAACGAAATCCTGTGCTTCTCGGAAAACTACGCCAGAAACCTCCAACCTGATCCAGTTGTGGAGAATCAGATTTGAATCGGTACAGTCGGTTAAATAGCCAGCGTGTTTAAATCTGTGAAGGATTAGTTTGACCACAACATTGGTAACAAACTCCTAATAAAATAATACAACACAATGCAAAATTGCTTTTATATAGTGCCCTTTACGCCATGGCACCCCAGCGCGCTGTACAGAGTTCAAAACAAAACAAGAGAGATCATATGTAGAATAGACTCCAGCTACAACCAATTATGTTAAAGCACTTTAAAAAAAAAAAAAAAAAAAGTATATTTTCGGTTTAGAATTCAATGTTTCAATCTGCCTAATGTCAACCGGAATAGAGATGACTTTTTGGAACAACTAAAGAGTTCTTTCTGCATTCTCAAAGAACAAAGAGGAATGTACAGAGTTACATTTATACATTATTTCAGCAACTTTAAAAATCTATTTGGTAGCTCACTGGTAACCAATGCAAGGACCCGAGCACTGAAGTAATGTATTGAGAACGACAAGTATGAGAAAGTGAAATACACATGTTTTTTTTTTAAAATTTTTTATTAAACGTCTGTTTTTTTTTAACATAATAGCTATTTAAGTCTATATTGAAAATATCACATCTCATATGCGTTTCCTGAAAACAGTTAGCGTTGAGCTATACCAGAAGCAATGTAGTCAATAACCTCCTACTGTTGCAAGTATACCACAACTCTATGGCTCACGGAATGATAGCTTGACCAGCGGGTTTCATGTGGGGGGTAAGGGGAAAGAGCTAGTGCCCATAATACTAAAACGACCTCTAAACAAACCGGCTTGTCAACAAGGCATCTCTTTCTGATAAAGCACAATGCACAGGTGGCTATGAAAGGCTGTAATACATAGACATCCATGAATATCATTGCTAGGTAATGCAGCTTAAACATATGCATGCAAGGTGACTTCATTGAGAGAAACTGCATTCGCTTGTATAAAATAAATGCCTGCGACCACAATAATCAAAACGCATACACAGCATAGGTTGTATAGCATTGAACGGCACCACTCTTAATTATACTTGATTAGCATTTCTATAGATGATGAATACATTATGTCAAATGTAGGAGGCATCAAACAAGCAGCAGATAAGTGCCTTCTAAAAAACTATGGGTTCACATAAAATTAGAGTGGGGTTCACAATTTTACTGTGGGGTCTGAGAACACCACAACACCCCAAAAAACAAACAAAGTACTTATACAGCATACCTCTGCATGTAGCACCAAGTTAATTGACTAGATTTAGAATCTCAATGTGCACACTTACCATATACTGGCACTGCATCAAGCTGTGAATCCCATCAGATTCGATTGCGGTTCCACATCCATTCTATAGTGTTATTCTGGGCAAACCATTTCACTCGATTCAACAAACACAGGTTGACTTTTTACCTTAGCAGTCCAATCTGGGGGTGAGATTCTGCTCTGTCCAAGCCTCTTCAGTCTGCCGGAGTCTCCTAGTTTAGTTATGTACTCGGGGCATCAATTTGTAAAATATGCCCACCCCCCCCCCCCTCCTCCTCTCTCTCCGTTTCATCCCCATACCCGTTGATTTTCCAATTCTTTTAATACGAAGTCCATGTTCTGTTTTCAGTATACAGTGCTTGCAACACCCGCTTCTTGATTGCTTGTCCAGATTACATTTTCATGAAACTTTTTTTTTTTTCCCTGTGTCTCTGTTTTGAAATCCTTCAGACGTAGCTTAAAAGGGATCTCCCGTGCACACAGATGCAAAAGAAGTCTTACAACATCCTTTTAAAACAATACAGCATTTCACTGGTGTTTTCTTTCTTTTTTTTTTTAAAAGTCCTTAAATATTTGTGCATATTTTCATTTTAAAATACAAAAAAAACACGCACACAGAAAATAACCATATAATATAATGATATCTATTTGCATGCCATGACATATATATATATATATATATATATATATATATATATATATATATATATATATATATATATATATATATATATATATATATTATCCCTTCTCTTTGTCAAATTGTCTTTCTCGGTATCCAATATTTTTCTTTCAAGTCCACTTTCGTTTTCAGGTACACCTTTAGTTTAATTTGAGCTGCATTCTCTCTTAGTATCACAGAGCCACAATACATTCCTTCTTGCTAAATTTAAACCCCCCCCCAAAAAAAAAATTGAACTAAATAACTTGACACTGTAAATAATAGCTCCGTATCTCTCTCTCCTCTCTCTCTCTCCCTCTTGCTGGGAGCTCGTCTCTCGAAGCTCCCAGGCAGAACTGCAGTTTGCTCAGTCTCTGGATGGCTCCCTGTCTAATGCTCCACCTCATTCCTAACCCAAGGTAATAAATCACCAGTTCTGCTCTAAACGCTCAAGGTCCAGGGGAATGAGAAGTAAGACCCGACATTGGAACAAGGAGCAGCATTTGATGCACCACAAAAACAGGTTGATTAAAAAAAATATTAGATTTTTGGAAAGATGTGGAAATCTAGGCACTTAAGAGCTAACATGTGGCTACTTTTTTTTCTGTAGGAATTTCATATATATATAGAAATGCAGGCTAATCAATTCACAGGGGCTGTGTGTTCTCAGTTGCGAATACCTCCCCCACCGCCTCCATTGCGCTTCAGTGCATTTTCCAGACCTGGGATGCCCCACTCCCCCCCGCCCCGCCCAGCTCATTGTGCCTAACTTGGGCTATACGAAGCAGCAGCTGGTTGCTAAGCAACCACCTCTAGGGAGACACTTCCTGAATCAAAACCTTAAAACCCAAGCCTGTCGATGACAACAGAGTCAAGCCACCGAGAAAATGAAAAGCCTGAAGCAGATTAGAAGGGACGGAGGGAGGGAGAGAGAGAGAGAGAGACAGAGAGAGAGAGAGAGAGTTGGGAGTCTAGAAGATATTTAGTAAGTGTATTGCAGCTCTGTGATACTGAGACACCATTACATTACCACTGTACGAGATGCTTATTTATGGCAATAGGGATATAATGGTGGTGCCCCCATTGGTCCATATGTGAAGATGTACATATTAAGTACGTTGTAAATATGCATCATAACATTGTCTTTTAAGTCCAGCAAATGAAACTATTTTGCAATCTCAATGTAGTTTAAAGTTTGGTATGGTATTGAATCCAGCCCATAGGAAGAAACAGCATAACCTTACACACAGTAATATTATCTAACCCTTTTAATTTTGAAGTCATTCTTCCTGTGATTTAAGTCAAAGAGACTTAGAGCAAGTGTCAGCAATGGTCAGCAATGGGTGCTATCATTGTTTGCTCTGGGTGAGCGAAGGTCAGGAGCTGATGGAGTCTTGGCCAAGCGGACCAGCTCAGTAAAAAGCTCCTGCTCAAGCTGATTTGAGAAAACATTTTGGAACAACAAAGAGTTATGCATTTCTGATCTCAAAGAACGAAGAGGAAGTTATAGAGTTAGTAGTTTTTGGAGATAGGAAGAACCTTAAGTCTAGCGCTGTCCTCATACGTGAAATAACCACAGAACCTCATTTTGTACGTTCTGTTTATATAAGAAATTTTTTGGAAAAGAAAGTATGTCTAAACCTACTAATAATAATTATTATTTATTTCTTAACAGACACCCTTATCCAAGGTGACTTACAATTGTTAGAAGATATCACATTATTTTTACATACAATTACATTATATTTATACAGTTGGGTTTTTACTGGAGCAATCTAGATAAAGTACCTTGCTCAAGGGTACAGCAGCAGTGTCCCCCACCTGGGACTGAAACCACGACCCTCCGGTCAAGAGTCCAGAGCCCTAACCACTACTCCACACTGCTGCCCCTCATAATAGGAGCTTGGTTGGTTGGTGCTCACATTTTTATTTTTTACAAGGAAGCTATCCCAAGGAAGCTAGACACTCAGGATACAAGACCGTTATAAATACTGTATGCAAATATATTTTAAGGGGCACTAAATAAGAACTGTACATTAAAAACACAAATAAGCCCTTTGAGAAGAATGAGACACAATCAGACTAGAGACCCGGTCTGTCGCCTACACGCTATTTAGCATCGAGTCATTCGTACATCCTGTCAATGCAACAGCTGTAAATCAAACCGTAAATATGCAAATGCAATTGGTAGCGAAGCAATGATTCAATCCCATTACATCCTCCTGTTTAGTAGCCAGGCTGCTGTAAATATGGAACATATGTAGCCTTCTGCAGAGCTGAAAGGAATCCATTACCAAGATGCACAGCATCTTACCCTCTTAACCCTTTACACCCTGATCTATTAAAGGAGTGCTAGGCTGTGAAATCCATTTTAAACAACATCATCGCTGCTGCTTCTTTTCCTTGTGCTTTTGCATTAAAGATCCGTTGTACAGTATTCTACGTATCATCACATCTGATTGGAAAGGGTAGAGTGTGATTTTTATCAGTTAACCACATGTTTCTAATAGGTTTTGAGCACAAAGCAACCTGCTATTGATTTGTAAATTCAGCGATAAATTGCGGCCACAGTGAAAAAAAAAAACAGCGAGCCCAATTCCTTGAAATCTGTTGCAGGTCACAGTCAGTCCAGTGTATTTTTAAAGTTTCCAGTTTTTGATTCTGTGGTTGAAATGCTGTTGCATGAGCTGATACTCTTGGCTGTCTTGAAATTCATAGAGCTAAGATTTCGCTCTCTTATCTAGTCTGATTTTGAACTGGGGAATGTTACTGATTCCCATTCATTTCCCATTATACATCCAGTGTATTGTATATAAGAACTACTGCAGTGCAATGGTACTTCCATTGCTGTTCCTGTGTTCCAGTGATGGTAAATGCTGTGTGGTCTGCTAATATTCTGCAGGGCAACACACTGGGATTAAAATGGGATCCCAATGGATTTATTTTTTACTAAAGAAACCCCCAAAAAGAATGAACGCATCCCCACCTTTCGGTTTTACAGCTGCAAACTAATATTCACTGAAGACGAGGAGCGCTGCTAATGAAAAGTGTTCAATCAGATATTTAGGGGAAGCAGACAGCTGGAGCTGCTGTAAAACACTGAGCTTTCAACCAGAGGCTTTCCTGAAATAGCAGCGTGTTAAAAAAGAACAGCTTTAGATCAATATGGGATTCCTAGAAGGGATTTTGCAGTCGAGGAGGGATCTGTCCCAAGAGAGCCATCATGTTCCTGCATTACAGCATAAACTAGTCCTCTAAAGGCAGTTTATATTAACTTTCCTTCAATGCTCATGTTCCTACTAGCTTTCAATGTCAGTTATTATTATATATTCAGCCAATCGGAGTATGTTTGTGCTGCATGCCACAATTATAAAGAAGCCCGAAAGACGGAGCACAAGGAGGTTAAGTGACTTGCTCAGGGTTATACAATGAGTCAGTGGCCGAGATGGGATTTGAACCGGGGACCTCCTGGTCACAAGCCCTTTTCTTTAACCACTGGACCACACATTTATAACAACATTAAAATGATGGTCTTATACGGGATGTCCTTCTTTTATAAAACTTTCATTTCGTAAAAGCAAATGTAATTGGTCCCTAGACACTACAGGATCAATAGTTCATAACAGCAACCCCCTTTAATGAGAGGCAGGGGTTAATGAATGGGGAGTGGGGGTGGGGATGTCAAACTTGACCCCTTGACCGCTCGGTGGCCACATAGCTGCTGCATCCAAGGCCCATTGCTTTGAGGGAGTGAGCCGAGGGTGTGGGTTAAAAGGCAGGGGAGTTAATGTCAGGCAGTATATCTACAACAATGACATCACATTGCCCCCGGCCCTTTTTTTTTTCCAGCCCACAATATTAAACGACTTCATTAAAGCTTACAGGCAGCGACTGTCGACGAGAGAAACGGAGTTCAGTCCATTCCTTCTATATTACTTCTCGTTATTATTATTATTATTATTATTAGTTTATTTAGCAGACGCCTTTATCCAAGGCGACGTACAGAGACTAGGGTGTGTGAACTATGCATCAGCTGCAGAGTCACTTACAATTACGTCTCACCCGAAAGACGGAGCACAAGGAGGTGAAGTGACTTGCTCAGGGTCACACAATGAGTCAGTGGCTAAGGTGGGATTTGAACCGGGGACCTCCTGGTTAAAAGCCCTTTTCTTTAACCACACAGCCTCCTCGTTCCTTTATTATCATATAAGACAAAGAATATAAGACAATAAGCCCATCAAGGCTCGTCCCTTCATAGCACAGTATTTGCCTCTATTAAAGGGATCGGATTTACAGTTACAGGATAGAATCGAATTGCTTTTTAATGGTCCTAGTGTTTTGGATGCTTCACCTGGTAGGCTCCTTCATGCATTTATAACTGCGTAAAATAATGCTTTCGGCATTCTGCACTAAACTTACTTTTCCTCGGTTTCTGTTCATGCATTCCTGTTCCTGTTCAATTTATAAGTACCATGTAGGGTTTAAAAAAAAAAAAAATTGAATTGAATTCCGACAAAATCCCACAGGAATGATACCTGGATATCTTCTGCACTTCCTCGGAGTTCTGTGTGTTATGTATTTAAATAAACAGGAGGTTGTATTGTCATTTTCTTATCTGGCATAGCCAGGTTGACAATGTATCCAAACAAAAACACCCCCACGGTCCAAATTCCTGTGAATAATAGATATTTTAATGTGCTATTGTTAATGCCTTATCTTTTACATTACAATGCCTATACTTCCAGCATGTTGGTTGAGAGAGAGAGAGAGAGAGAGAGAGAGAGATTGATGGAGGGTGCCCTCTATTGGCCATATACTGCACACTGCATCAGCACCTTGCACTCTGAGAAAGTTAGTTCACACCCAGATTAATTGCACTCTACCACCATCTAGTGTCCAGACTAGGGACTGCCCAGACTGTATTTCCCCCTCCCCTGTGAAGCTGCTTGCATGAGCAGGATCACCTACTGACACTAACCCCCACCTATCAGTAGCAGAGCACAGGTATGATGCAGCCTTTGGCAAATGTGTTGATTAATCCAACCCAATAGCTTCTGGCTTTAGCCATTATATACCCGTTTCACATTTAGTTGCCCCCACCAGACCGGGTATCAATTATAATTATAATTACAGCAATTACAATTACAAAGCTAATTTGCTGAATTCCAATTGCAGTTACAATTATGCTGTAGGAATTCCAATTCTAATTCCAATTCCGCTAAAAAGTAACATAAACAAACAGCACACATTAACATGTTTATTTATTTTAAACAACCCAGGTGCAAATACAGAAACACACTCTCTCTCTCTCTCTCTCTCTCTCTCTCTCTCTCTCTCTCTCTCTATCGCAGTGAGGCGATGCCTTTATGATACCCATCCCTCATTTTTCATAAACAATAAAATCACAGCAGCCCATTAAATAAATAAATAAATACATTCATAAATCACTTCAGACACTGGCTCAGTTTGAAACTGCATCGCCTCACGTTCAATCAAATCACTCGGCACAAAGTCTGGAGAGTAATGAAACCAGACAGGCCTGAAAACACAGTTTCTCAACAGTAGCATGACAACTGCTTCCGCATGGAATTGGGGTCCAGTGGCTAATGTCTTGGCAACCCTAGCATGTGAAGGAAGCTACTGTGCTTCAGTCAAAACAAGAACACAGTACATGAGACTCCTGCATCACACACCCCACCTCCCAGCCTCAACAGCACAGAGCAGTTTGAAGCCTAAGGGTACTGCATCCATTTTTGTGGGCACCACCTTGAAAGAACTTCAATTTGTAGGCTGTAAAAAGGGGAGGGGGCAATTTACCCATCCTCCTTGCCCACCCCAAATCCTGCCCATGGTTGTTACCCTCTCTGGGTGTGCCTACCTTTCTTTTATTAGTTTCTTATCCCTTTCATTTAAAACTCTTTGCCTGTATCATTAGTTATTGCAGCAAACACCAAATGCACTGCTTGAGGGAACAATGTTCTGCTTCAGGGGTTTCTGTTAATCACTGTATGATATAAACCACACTCAAAAAAATAGCTACAGTGCAGTACAACTCAGAGGCAGCTGGCAGGAAGCGATTTCTGTGACGTTTAGTTACAGAACCAGAGAAAAAAAACAGACACGCGTTCATTTAAAATATTGTATCTTTACCAATGCATTCTTGTTCAGAATTAATCTGTATTTCATATCCGTGACAACATGACATTTCAAAACTGCTCCGCAATTATACCATCATCGGCAGGGGGGCGGGGCTGGGAGAGTTGAAAGGTCACATTGTCACAAGATCTGAATGGAATGAGGAAGTATACTCAGTCAGGGCACTTAGAATTCTCCAGACAAGTCCAAAGGCAGGTAAAGCCAGATTTAAAAAAGGTAGGACTATAAAGGAAATAAATGAAAAATCTTGGGGTGTTCTAATAAATTGTTCCAATAAATCATTATTCAGGTTCGCAAGCAGTTGCTGTCCATCATTTCCTCATTTATATTTACTTTGCTCTCGATACCCATTTATATAAATTACCCTTCTGTTAAACAGATGCCATACTAATGACACTTGTCAACCCGGCACACCAAAAACCATTAAGATTATTAAAGGTGTCCCTGCTGCCCTTGTCTAGCTTCAGAAGCAAAGCTCCTCTCATCCTGGAAATGTCCTTCATTAGCACAGCAGATTATTTTGGATTTACTTTAAGACGTGGCTTGGCATGAGTCCTCAAACTGGGCTGTTGACTGCTGGCCCCAATACAAAGAAAAATAAGGAAAATTGATATTAAAAGGTGTTACCGTTTGGTCCTGCTTAGGTTTACCAGATTTCCAGAGTGAAAAAACTGGATGTTTTTTTGTTCTTTAATTCCTTGAAGCTGTAGCGACTCTGAAGCAGTTACAATAAGTGTATAATAACACAATCACAATTTAACAATTTAGGGGTGTACAGCTGTGGCCAAAAGTTTTGCATCACCCTATAGAATTAACTAATTTTGCTTCATAAAGTCGAATTACATACCATTAACATATTGGTTTCACTCCCACAGTAGATCTGAAACGTGGTCTAGTCTCATCCTCACAGGGTAATAAAGTAGTTAAATCCATGTTTACCTTCATTTTTAAACCTTACAAGTTCAGCTTTTCATTTAATTAATTCAGGAATCTAGTTTTGCTAAATTGAAATACTGCAATGTGATAATGAAATGAATGATTTAACTTTGATCCCCCATGTCCTGCACTGAGATTATTGAATAATTTACATATGGTTTAACTCTTTGTCGTTAGACATACTCTTCCCTGTGACTGACACAGCAAGCTGGATTTTCTAAGCTTTTAGAGCAGCAGAATGCCCACAGCGCCATCTACAGACTGTTATTTACAATGCCGCTGCACTGTTTCAGTAATATGGATTATGAATCTCGTAACTGTACAACCCTACCATGACCGTTCCCCTTGGAAACTTGGCACAGACACATTCTATCAGTCTCATCACGTCTAATAAAAAACATTCATAGTGTGGAGTAGTGGTTAGGGCTCTGGACTCTTGACCGGAGGGTTGTGGGTTCAATCCCAGGTGGGGGACACTGCTGCTGTACCCTTGAGCAAGGTACTTTACCTAGATTGCTCCAGTAAAAACCCAACTATATAAATGGGTAATTGTATGTAAGAATAATGTGATATCTTTTAACAATTGTAAGTCGCCCTGGATGAGGGCGTCTGCTAAGAAATAAATAATAATAATAATAATAATGTCAAAGACAGACAACAACTATATTCTGGTATAGTTGCTATATGGCTTACAACTCTAGATAAAACAGTGCACAGTATTTAAACAGCCAACAATCTTGAATTTTGGATGGTGAAAAGTAAGAAAAGATAGGAACAAAGTTGTCCCCAAAGTCAGGTTTATATTTCCAGTGTACAGAACCTCAACAAAGATAAATGATGCCTGCGGCAAAGCTCTAATTTTTCCATTTGTTTTGCTGCGACACACCCAGTACAAGACAATAAAATACTGAGCAAGATTATAAAGAAGCGTTTCAGGGCTCTTTATGAAGATCGATGAAGGCAGAGGATAGCGGGTCGATGGTTTTAATGCTAGTTTTGAAGTTGCCAATGGTTTTCTCAGATAAGGGGAATTGATCGTTTAAATACAATTCTTGGATAACACATTACAAACCCAAAGCAAAATGCACAGCTCTGGCCAAAAGTTTTGCATCACCTAGAATTTTAGGAATAACAGAAAAAATAATATGATTTAGATATTTGATTTAACATCACAGTTTTCCATTTGTGTCTGTTTTTAAGTATGGGTATATGTTATCTTGAGCTGCTGTAAACACATGTATTCTAAGTGCACAGTTACACTTGCTTAGTGGAAAATGGATAGGCTTTTAAACTGGGGTTTTCCATAAATTTCAAAGTCTATCCCCAAATGCCTCGCTGACCTTGTTTCACCTTATTTTGAGCACAGCCAGTATAAACAAGTACATCCAATTCCTTTGAAGGACATGGAATTGGAAATGGATTTGAAATACAGGAACTGACCCCCAAGCCTGTTCAGAACCACTCTGAATGATTGTAAGTTAGCTAAATAATAATAATAATAATAATAATAATAATAATAATAATAATAATAATAATAACATCTCTGAACCAGTTTATTGTTTAACACGTTTTCTGTATTGGGTGCCATCCTGACCTTGCATTCCAATGCTTGGAAGAAGATTATGTCAAAATAAATGCAGAATTTCAATTGGTCGCTTTAGTGGAACATTCTACACCTGTGCAGCGCGAGGGCACCCGGAAAACACAAACAGCACGAACTTAGTTTTAAACAAAACTTTAAATCGAGAGGTAAGTTTGACGCATTTAAAATTATTATTATTATTATTATTATTATTATTATTATTATTATTTATGTCATCTGCTTGAGCGTGTACACAATGCACAGGTAATCAGCATAATTACACGCACGTTAGTACCTACGACGCTACCTGTCAGTCTCTTCCGACCCGTATTGCATTGTGTCAGTAATACTTGCAAGGGGGCGGTGTGGCAGTTGTCTCTTTAATCTTCCTTGCCTTGCTGTTATGTGCAGGCGCTTTTAATAAAAATGTACAACATTATCTCCTGCACAAGGAGACCAACAGCTAGCTGAACTGCCAAAAACAAAAAAAACTTGCATCAATATATTTGCGAGGTTGCACGCACGCTAGCAGTGCGGATTGAACTGGCACTGCACTGTGGGAGTCTGTCGGTTCAGTAGCCTACGCACTTGTATAAGGGGGCCAGGCGCAACAGCAGCAACATAGTCGAAGCTGAACTCCTGAAGTCAAGGGAGACTCGATGGTGAATTCCTCCACACGTCCAGACTCGGTTATTGTGAATGCTGCATAGTCGAGTTTTTATTTCTGCTTTTCCGGAGGATTCGCACAGTTATCAATCTAACAAGCTTGAACAATGGAGCTCTCCCTAATGGCTGCGCAGGTAATGTGCATGCATTTATATCAAAATAATAATAATAATAGTAAATCACACAGATCTATTAACATGCTTACTGTCTGTACTGCAGGGTTTACTGTCTGTTTTGTGTAATCACTCGAGGTCGGTGTCAAGTGTTTTCAGTGAATGTGTCTGCAGGTTAGTACTCGTGATCAAACATCATTTTCAAGACTTACAACAGTTACCGTTACAGGTACGGGCGTAGGAAAACAAAACCATGGTATTGGCATATGATACGCACGAGTACAGCAAATTGAAAACATTGACTAGCTGTATTGCACCACGATTAGTTATTTATACTGGAGAAACAGTACATGACGTATTTCGATGATGATTAAATTACAAGCTCTCAAAAATCCACAAACACTTTACATTTTTCTTGGATTACATTATAATAATATACCCTTTTTTTAATGCACGCATACTGTGGCGCATTCGTGTGAAAATGGAACCCTAGAGTGTTGCCAAAAATCTTACATTATGCGCGTTTATAAATATGGGTAATTAGGGCAACAGCTATAGTACACAGTATTTGGCAGCAGTGCGTTTTGTGGATTCCAAAAAAAATAAATAAGATAACCCACCTGTTGCTTAAACGTCGAACCTCACACAAAAAAGTACATTTAATTATTTAAGTCAAGATTGTTCCCACAGTTTGGTTCTTAAATGATACGATTTTCATAAAGTCTATAATGTTCTGAGGGCCACTGAATGCTGGACCATGTTTACTTACAAATGCATGTACAGCACTGATCAATGACACCGGCTTACCTTCAATTATGGTGTATCCTTTGACACCAGCGTAAATGCCTAAACACAGTCCTGTAGTATAAATGAGGCTCATGCATGGAATGTAGTGGAGTGCTGCCAACAGTACCTATCTTACCATGATTGTGTTGCTTAAAGAATTAAATAACTATCAGTGAGTAAATGAATTGATATTCCTTGTTATAAATTCAATAGGAGTTCATTAGAAATTGATGCGTTCGTTCAGTGTGCGATACCTGCATTTAAATTGCTGACGCGTTACAGAGTTACCAACTGTATTGCTGCATTTGTTTTCGTAGTGGGTTGCTTTTCCAGCAGTGGGTCCTGGCAGGGGAAGGTGGCAAGAAATAACGTTATAACATCAATGGCAGGCGGAGACAAGTCATTTAAACAATCATAGAAGAAGAACAATGTCTGTTATTCTTTACATTGGTACAATGATAGGCTTTAAGACAGGGAATCAAAATAGCAACACTATCCATGGTACTTTCACTGATTCGTAGTTTTGTGGTGAAGTTAAAATGGATTGGAAGTCTGCAGCCTGCTCACCTGAATAGCCCATAGTATCAACACCATTGTTTCCTCGTAAAATGTGTGAGGTCTTGGATATCGAAGCACCTGCCAACCAAGCATCTACTATCAGCCCTCTATCGCCATCTGTCGGATCTTCTGTTTTGCTGTCCCTTCGCGATTGAAGCTGTTTTACTTCTGTTCAAGACTGTAAGAAACTAGCTGGCGACTATAATAAAAAATTTTTTTTTTAAAAAATCAATCTAATATTTTCTCAGATTTCTGGAGAGAAAGTAATTACTGTCCGTCGAGATAGTTTAGTAAGCTCCAAGGAAGAGCTGATAATATTATTCTTGTAGGCAGGGCCAATGGTTCCCCTGCTTGTGCCGATCAATAAGGATATCCATTTCCCTGCTTTGTTATATATAGGGGTTTGGAAAACAATAGAAGCATCTGCAATAGGGTTACCGAACCCGGGCGTGTGAAAGAGTTCAATATATTGGTAACATTGCATTTGGATGGGATTCACAATACAGCACTCCTGTCATCTTCATAAGAGCAACACAGCACTGTATAATTATTGCTATAAGCTGCGTATAATTGTTCATAACAAGTTTGGCTGCAAACCAAAATCCTGTAAATTGAAGGGCAGCGTTTCAAGTACATAAGTGTGACTGAGAACACATTTGACAACATTTGTCTGATTACATATATACATTTTCTGTCAGCTTCCTCAGTGATTATGAACGATTACCGGTATGTGATATATAGCTTTTACAGAGCAGTTGTACCTAAAATATTATTCATTTATTAACAATGCAAGAATGTTGGGTTGGACAAAGAAAAGTACCACTTTAAATGACACCGTTGCAGGAACCTCGAAATAGGTCCGTGGGCTTATATTGGGGTATCCCCTGTGCTCTGTGAAAATGCAATTACCCCTTTGGCTCTTCATTTATTCACATAACGGTCGTCTTTGATGGCAGACTTCCATCCAGGGGAATTTCTAAAAGGTCAGGAAATTATCCAGAACCTCCAGATCACGTTCTGATGAATGAGATTGTTTAAATGCGGGTTTAATCAACGCAGAATAGCTGCCCTTTTATTAATGGCGCAAGCAGTTTCAAGTTGTGGAACTTGCTTTCTAGTTGAACGGTTTTAATGAGCTTTAAACGAGGCGTCCGATGTTGTGTGAATGACCTGTGGGCTGTGATCTATTTCCAGCTTGAATTAGAGCCACAGACACACTCACGTCTTGTTCGTAATGAAATACGTTGAGGAATTAGCTCAACCTTTATTGCTGTTAAACATTGAGTAATGTATATTTTATTACCCCTTACTAAGGTACTTCAAAAATGCAGGCTTGACCTTTAATCAAACTGTGATTTTTAGACACGATTTAGTTCAAGTTGTATAGTTTTTAATTCTCCTAGTATGTTCAGTAGTATTGATAATAAACTAGACAAATGCATGTGTAGACAGGGAACATTCATGTATCCCAGAGAGGGCACAGCAGTGTGCAAATGTATTCGAACACCACCATTGCTTCTGTTGTACATATGAAATCAAACCACTGGAACTGAAAATCTTGGAGAATTGTCAAAATAGGCAATTGTATGTGGCCTATTAAATTACTTTAATAGGCCGCATATGAAATTCATTTAAAATGAGACTTTTTAGAAGTTGTTTAACCCTCTGTTTCAAACTGGTGCTCCAGCGGCGTGCCGAACTGAATTCAAGCACAAAGTATGGCCTTGAGTAGAGCAGTTCATGGACAATCGAAAGCCATTTCACTGCAAATCATGAATCGGCTGCAGAAACTATCTGCACTCTAAATGTAATTATAATGAAAAAAAATTGCTTGCTGTCTTTACTGATTTCTCACATGCTCATTTTTATGCAATCTGTTCCGTGGGAAGGCACTTATCATAAACCCATCACAGGGTCGCGCTTCGAGGCATGACCTCCAGCTCAAATCCTTTCACTATCGTCGCTATAGTAATTGTACTTGTTTTCCTGAGTTTATGGTGTAATTACTGTGGTTTAATGGAGTGCCTAGCTTCGCTCCGCCAGCATTGGTGTTTAAAACAGTAGGCAACAGAACAATGCGTCTTTTTGCATAACAATCTCATTACTTGCTGGGCGATATTCATAAATGCAAAAAAACTGTTTTGGCGAATTAAATAAAGTGAATCAATGCTGGGGTGAGGATAAAAACTCAAGTTCTCAGATGCTAAAGTAAAAGTAATCTTTCCTGGTAAAGGTTGCTACCTCGTGATGTGCACATGCACATTCTGTACAATCAGGGCCGTGCACAGTGTCCAGGTGCCTGGTGACCTCAAAGCAGTGGGGCAGCATTGAGTATTCTAACTGGGGGCTTTCCAAACTGAGGGACCCCTCTAGGGCCGCAAGATGGGTTCAGGGTGCCGTAGCACACACAAAGGTTTTGTTCCCCAGACTGGAGGATCAATTAATTTACACGAACGCCGCTGTTTGGTGTTTGTGGTCATTTCGAATGTAACCGCGCTAAGGGTACGTACCATTATACAACAAAAGGGTTGATTGTAAGGAAAACAAAATAGGCAACTATATTCCGCTTTATAATCATAACATCACTTTTTTAAAAAATTTTATTTAAAAAATAAATACATTTCTGATTTCTGCCAATGGGTGTGTTTTTTTCGGTAGAAGTTCTGGATTGTATTTTGTGCACCCTACATAAGTAAAATAAACCATACCACTCCCCCTTTCCATTACAGACAGGTTTATGTTGCATTTGCAACCACACACAGTGGACAGCTGAGTAGAGATATTATGAAGCAGCTTCTCCATGGTCAGAAATGACACTGAACATAATGAATGCAGTAGTACTTCTACCAGAACAAACAAATAACGTCTCTCATTAAAGGTATCAAAATCTAAATCGAATGGGGGTCATTAGTCAGGATGCCCCAAGCCAATTATTTTCGTCTGCCAGCATACGATGGTATTTTATATCAGTGCTTCCTTATCAGGACCTGTGCAATATTTGTTCCAAACCCAATTGCCATTGTGCAGTGGTCTCCAAAGCATGGTCTGTCAAAGGTTTCTTCAGGGTAACTTATAATGATGTCCCAATAGCTTTTTCAAACTCTTCTACAAGGCATGTTGTAATTGATATACAGCTGTGGCCAAAGGTTTTGCATCGCCCTGTAGAAGTCATTGAAACTCACTGAATAAATGTTACATTAACATATTGAATTACACACCGCTTTGTAGTTTTCCAAACTGAAAAAGGTGACATTTCAAAATCGAACATGAAATACTGTACTACTACTATGGCTTCCGGCAGACTTTTGCGATATCATTGCTTAGTTTCTTTGATTTACATGATGTTAATTAAAAGATCTAAATGTTCATATCGTTTTTTTTTTTTTTTATTGTGTCTCAATCCTAAAATTCTAGGTGATGCAAAACTTTTGGCCACAGCTGTAATTGATAGCTCAATTTCAATTAAGACAGGATAAACAGCAGAATGAACAAGAAGACGAAGCACTGTAAAACCAAAGAACAATCTATCCAGGTGTCAGGTAATCCTTACAGAGTAGAATAATGGATGTTTTGCAATGCAGTGCTGTAAGCGAATGTGCTGCATTGAGGGGCTTAACTCATTCTGCGACACACAAGAAGCAAGTCTATCAAGAGCTTGATCAAGCTACATGGTACCCAAATGCAGGGTTATGTTCTTTCACATTTTCAGTGCCTATGACGGCAGCCTCTCTCATGTTCTAGTGCAGACAGACTTTTGGCGTTAATCCTGCCAAAAACAAAGCTTATTATTATTTATTTCTTAGCAGACACCCTATCCAGGGCGACTTAAAATTTTTAAAAGATATCACATTATTTTTACATACAATTCCCCATTTATACAGTTGGGTTTTTTACTGGAGCAATCTAGGTAAAGTACCTTGCTCAAGGGTACAGCAGCAGTGTCCCCCACCTGGGATTGAACCCACAACCCTCCGGTCAAGAGTCCAGAGCCCTAACCACTACTCCACACTGCTGACCAGCTTAACAAAGAAATAATCCATTTGGCTAATTTGGTATCTTGTGGGAGTTGGATCAAGTTGTACAGAAGTTGATTTTAAGTAATCCAGTTGCAGTAAATCAGTTTTTGAAGTGTAATGACCAGGGTCCGTGGGTGGCTTCCCAGGTAATGGCACAACTGTGTGATGTGCAGGGCGAGGCATACAGTCAAGGGGGTGCATGTACGATCTTCTCTAGGGATTCCCCCGGCACCTGCAAGGCTGGCCTTTCAGCCTTGCTCGCGACATCAGCTGACAAGCTCCTTGACCTTTGCATTCTTTAAAATCTACATCTTACTAGCTTTAATAACCTTATTATTGTTACCTCTTTTATTGTGCTGAGAATCTTTTGGGGTATTTCATTTCAGCATACAGTATGCACACATTTAAATGCCTGATTTATCATGCTTTTTAACACAGTTGCGCTGTTATCTTGAGTTATCGCATCCTGTAAGTAAATCAATAGATAATCTTCCTCCCCTGGGTTCCTAAATCATAAAGATTATGACTATCCTTTGTTTTTACGTCTGAGATGTGGAACTAGAGCAGCAAAGTTCCCATACACCGCCCTAGGGATATTTGTAGTGACGTACCGTTTGAGCTTGCTGCAGCTTCAGTTAAATTATCTTCTAATCAAAACGCACATTTATCCCAAATAGTGTTCAATTAAGAAACAATTACGCAGGCAAGATGACCTAATAGGCGCACTGGTTCATAGGCAACCAGCAAGAAAATACACGATCAGAGGGACTGTAAGCCAAAAGTCATTACTGTATAGTTCTGCAATGCTACACACACGCACACGAACAGACAGCCAAGCATAGCCTCCTCTGCCACAGCTGCCAGGCTAATCTACCACTCTGTAGTGTGTGTATTGTTGAAAAAGATATTTTATATATATATATATATATATATATATATATATATATACGAAGGGCTTAGCCTGTTAGAGCAAGCAAATTGCTTCAGAATGACTTCTGAACTCGAAGGAAGTGCAGAAGATACTCCGGTGTTATTCCTGTGGGGTTCAGCCGGAATTCATTAGGAATGTGCGGCCTATATTTTATTGGATTACTGAAATGCATTTAATTCAGCAGCATCCTCCTGCCTAATCTTATAAGGAGTCACGGACGCTCATGTGTGACGAACGTTGAGGGTATCTGGTCTTCCATAATTATTATTATTATTATTATTAGTTTATTTAGCAGACGCCTTTATCCAAGGCGACTTACAGAGACTAGGGTGTGTGAACTATGCATCAGATACAGAGTCACTTACAACTACGTCTCACCCGAAAGACGGAGCACAAGGAGGTTAAGTGACTTGCTCAGGGTCACACAATGAGTCAGTGGCTGAGGGGGATTTGAACCGGGGACCTCCTAGTTACAAGCCCTTTTCTTTAACCACTGGACCACACACTTATCTCACTTATCTCATACACTCAAGGCTTGAGTTGGACCTATGTAAATTTGCGCTGAGTAATTTCAATTTTGTATTATATCTAACGGATTAGGTTCCGAGGATCAATTAACTTAAAAGCTCATTTAAAACGGTTTGTAGTATAATGCGTCGAGAAATCACTGAAAATCCTCAAAACATTTGGAACGGATTTTATATATATATATATATATATATATATATATATGGCAAAACCAATCCTCGGACTTTAACCTGCTTCTTCTGGTTGTCTTCCCAGCACTTCCCAGCCATGAGTGGAGCCTTCATGGATTCCCCATACAACGGAAACACTTCCTTACAAACCTCCACCTCCAACCTCCACGTCAACACCCGCCCCCAGGAACCGGAAGAGGAGTCCAAGTTCTCCAGCGAGGCCATCTGGCTGTGGATCGCGATCATCGCCACCATCGGGAACGTCGTGGTTGTGGCAGTGGTCTGTGTCTGTACCTTTTAAGAGCTCTTAATCAAAAGCACGAGGGCCTCCTTATTCCCATCCTAGCGTAGTCTTATTACCCTTAGAGCTAGACCACGCCAACCCCAGAGAGCTTTCCTAACTTCCCGTGCTCCTTTTGAAACTTTTTCAAACCACCCTTCCTTTTACTTTACAGTACACTGCATAGTACATTTTGCATAGCATTTCAATAGCTCCAGTGATGACTCAGAATTCAAACAGTTTAGGATTTTTGTCCCAGTTGAGATAGACATCCATGAGGGGTCTTTGCTTGTTACGCAAGGACCGTTCGCATTAGATTAAACCGTTGTTTTGAATTGTAATGTGAATGCTCCCTTGGAGATTGTTTGCATCAAACTAAACGGTGTGTTCACGTATAAGAACAGTATTCTGTTTGTCCTCATCATGAATACAAAAAACTGGCCACATTGCAGCATTTTAACACAGTGAATCAAGGATGATTAAGAAGTCACAGATTGGTACTGGAAACATTTCACCCCTGTGCGAATAGAGTTATCTATTTCCAATACCTCCACTGTGACCCTCTGCATCCTTAATTGAATCTTTACTACGCTACACTCCACGGTAAGAGTCCCTATCAAAACCTTTGCAATCAACGCGTACCAATTCCATTATTCTGTAGACTTGATAGACTGCGTCTGCTTCCATGTAGACAGGCGACTGAACTAATACATAATGTCAACATTTAAAATTTTGAATACCCAAGCTATGTCATTGGCCATGATCACATGTGAACACTAGACTACACAAAATGTGGTTGTTCTACCGGATCTGCATAATTTTCAGCTTTGACGTTTATTTTCAATTCAGTGTTCCAGAAACATCTTATTCTTACATCTGACTCCTGCTTGTACCACAATTACGTGGAACTGTAGGGTTCACAGCAATAACAACGACAACAGCGAACGAATGCTATATAGCAGCTTATCAGACCACAGCATTTCAGGATGCCTCACTGATAACCCTGTTTAATCAACATGTTTCTTTACCAAGGCCAGAATGTCATTCCTTTCCTCTCTCTGTCGGTGTGATCTCTTCTCCCGCGTATCAGCATCAGTGAGTCAGGGAAGGCGTGACCTCCAATGCGATGCAGTGCCATGGGGTCTCCTCCCTTGCTGTTCCTGCCTCCTAGGTCCCAGTCTGGGGTAGTGTATAAATACATGAAGAAAAAAAAAATTGTCCTGCTCATGTGCACTCCATAAATTAGTTCCTTTTTGAATTACATAACTTTAATTTCGACAAATTGGACTGAGAGGTTTAAATTAATTGTCACACGCTATGCAGATTATCGCTACATTAAGCAAAGCTGGTTATTCTGATTTATGGTATAAGTAACATATTGCTTATTTTTGCTTTCTGGAAGCCTTTTACAGGCAAATTCGATACCTCAGATTGTCTCCATCCTCCACTGATCAAAGCCGATTTCAGGTCTATTACAGTACATGGCCTGATTGCTGGCTGGCACTTAACGATCGTTAAGTTATCTCGTGGGTAGGTATTGTTTTTTTATTCCTATATCTTCGGATGCACTTTTCTGCTTCTGTTTGTAAGTCGCCCTGGATATGGGTGTCTGCTAAGAAATCAATAATAATAATAAAAATAATAATACTGTATCTGTATGTCTGTGTATCACTGCAAAGTGCTTGACAGCAACAGTACAGTAGCTCCCCTAGGGCACAGAGCTATGCAGCAGTGCCATGCAATGTAAGGACAATAACTCACACTGTTTTGCAAAACAGCTTCCCCATCCATGTATATAAGGGATGCACAATTCAGATCCTTGAGGTCCGGACTGGAGCCCTCCTGGTTGTTGTTCTACCTGCAATTCCATAATCCTCCCATAACCTATTCAGTTAATTATTTAATTGCACTAAAATTGCTTGATTGTGTCAGATGAACCGTTCTTAGTCATTGCGATCAACATGCTTTGGTTAGACCTGTTTTAGGCCACTGTGTACAGGAAGCTCATCTTCTCTTTTTTTCGTGAAAAGTTACATACAGCTGTGGCCAAAAGTTTTCCATCACCCTATAGAATTATATGAGTCGCTCCCCGAGGGCTGTTAATTGACCACTTTGTCCTGTATTGGATGTTGGAAGGCTTTAGTCATTTAGCAGAACCTCTAATTACCTCCAAGAAATGACTGATGGAACGTCGTGACTGACAGAATTGCGAAGACTGATAGGCCTATTAGTGCTGTCACTTGATATGTTGCAGTAGTTTGCAATGGTTTAGAACAAGGGCAATAACGTATGCTGTAATCACACTCTGGAGCTTCGCCTTTATTCTTAACTCTTCTTTTCCTCAAAATGGGCTTTTTGACTTTAATGAAGGGGTACTACAAACACAACGCAATATAAGGAAGGAGAAATCCAGCTTTGTATAACTTGGCGTGAAACACCGTCAGTTACTGTCTTGATTTACAGCACTTGAGTAAGTATAACTGCGCGGGCAAAGGCAAATCAAATAATCACAAACCAGTCAGGAAATCAAATTGCAATAACCGATAAAAACACATCAGGTTAGAAGGAGACGCAATCTAGCAAATGCGTGGATAGAAATAGATTTGCGCATACATGTCGGAATGCTATAAAAATATAGTTCTATGGTATGATGCTTAAAAATACGGAGTAGAGAATGACCCTGAAATTCATTGCAAATCAGCTTTTTGCCAAAAGCAAAGTGCAGCGCAGAACAACACACCCCAGAGAGCAGAACATCTCCATTAGAAACCCTCACAGAACAAGCAGACTCCTGAGTGTGCATCATGAGGGAGGAAATATCCAAGGTGTTTCAGCTGCAACATTGTGCTGTGTCGTTTTTAAAGTACGGGTTACAGTACTGAACCTCACAATTAACTATGCATATTTTCCATGTACTTTTCATTTCAGAATCACTAAACAGTTGACCTAATTTAAGCCATTTTAAAAATAGGTTATTATTATTATTATTATTATTATTATTATTATTATTATTATTATTATTATTATTTTCCTTGTAGTTCACTAATAAAATGAAATAGCATAACATATTACCCATACATTATTATTAGTAGTAGTATTACTAATATTAGTATTATTTCTTATATTTCACGAATAAAATAGTAATTACCCATATTAAGTTTACCTTAAAATACAGGTGTGATCATAAAAAAAAGTTTGTAGTGGGGTGCTGTTTGGCCTTAGCTAGTACTGTATGCACAGTTTATTTTGCAAATTTGTTACAGAAAAAAAGCTTTGGTATTTTGCTGGGACGTTTGATCTTAGCTCTGCATCAAAGCTTTTGATTAAGTTGGGTTGAATCGCACAGGACTGGATTTTTAGCTGGCGTGCTTTATTAAGAGCTCAGTAAAGGCACAAGTACTGACCTGCAACAGAACTGTGGGGCTCTTCTCTACAGATTGGGGACCCCCGAGAAATACAGTATGGACAAAGGACTTTGAAAAGAACAAAAAGCCACGTGCCTGTAAATGGAATAAGATCGGCAACGTCAAAGGTATGTAAAAACATTTCATAGATAGATAGATAGATGGATAGATATGAAAAGGAGGTATAACTGCAGTTTATAAAAAAGAAACATGTTTTAACTTGTATTTCTACACAGCTGAAGGACTTTTGTCTGTGTACATCACCCAAAAAACTTTTCATTTTAGAGAGAGAGAGAGAGAGAGAGAGAGAGAGAGAGAGACCACTCCTTTGTTTTGAATTCTTAAAATAAAATATCAGTAAATTCAAAACAGAAGCTAAAAACACTCTTTTTTTGGATAACAACAAACAATGACATGAGACAAAAAAGACATTTCAATTTCACTACTCCCACTTGAGACCACACAATGCATATCATGGTACTGTTTCAGTATCAGACAGACAGTGTGCCACTCTGTCATCTACATATTGCAGTTGTTAATCATATAAGAGACCACCCTTTGTCTTGCTTTTCATCTGCTAATGCTGTGCTAATAATGCCATTACGTTTGCATTTCATTGCCCAGAGCCTAAACAAAGAACTGAAACTGTGGCCTTGTTTCGGTCCTTGAATGTAAAGCAGTCCTATTAAATTGACAGTGAGCGATGAATTTATGGCTGTTCCACACAAACACTGGTAGTCAAAGTCACATGATTCGGAAACAGAAAGGGACATCAATTATATATTCCCCCCCCCCCAAGATGGATTCTTGCAACAAGGGTTTGCAATTTTTAAAACATTAAATAGAGTAATATCTGTCGTATCTGCTTTAATTGGCTCCTGAGGTCCATGGGATATGCAGAAATACCTTATCTCAGAGGGAGGCCTTACACTACATTCTAGTTGCTTTATTAAGGTCAGGTTTAATAAATTAACAGTGTCAGGAACATCAGTGTGTATAAAACACCAAACTATGGAACTGCATGTATACTGTACAAAGAAAATCAAATTATTGCAAAACAAACCACTGTAATACAGTATTTGGCAATTTACAAAACAGCATTCCAAAAACCGTTCTTTGTTGTTTCAAACAACAATAACAACAGCATAAAACCATGCACACAAGGCTTTTTAACAGTACAGTAATTCTATTAATCCCTCTCTTTCCTTGTTTTCTGTTCTGGTTAATCTGGGCAGTTTGTTTTACGAGAAGTGACCTCATGTAAAAAAATGAAATTGAATTCCCAAATGCAACGTCTTTGTTTTTGTTTTTGTTTTGTTTTTATCTGCAACTGAATCCATTCTGTCCTGCTAAGAGCTAAATTGACTGTTTTAGATCCACAATGAAACATGCATTAATCCATCAGTACCGTTCAGTTAGTAGCAGCATGTGTAAATGACACATGCCAGAGGTCCATCGATTTAATGGAGGGTATCGTATCTTACAGGATTGTACATGGCAGGTTCTACTGTACTAAAAAATACCAGCGCGTTTTGGGTGCAGTTCCTTTTTTAAAAATGAATTAATTGAGAAAGAGACAAGTTCTGATGGGGGACAGTTACTCCACCGACAGATGTACCAGTGTGGTTAAATTAAATCTGCACAGCCCTGAGGGCGAGGGAATCTGCCACTACACGCTGCTAAGCACAAACTGTTTTCACTTCAACTCATTTATTTTACTGCATGCAGTTGTTGCTATAATGAATTCAAATCAATTCTAAATTACACGCTAAAGCCTCAATGCGCAGGTATATTCCAGGAGATTTTGAAAACTGTGTCAAAATGCCTACAGGGAGATGCAACAAGAATTTAAATGATCTCCCAGCTCCTGAGCTGGTTTATCTGACCTGATTACTTGGGTAGCCAGTTTTTCACCGTGCAATAGCTTCTGCTAAATAAAATCACAATTCAAATGGCCTGTGCAAGTCAGTCAAGCGTCTCGGTCAGATATCGTTCTGTGATCTGATTGCTCACAACAAACTGCTCATAAACTCTGTGAAACAAGCAAATGTTGTGGCTTTATAAAAATATTATCTGAAAGAAGAAAGAATGTGTAAAATGATATTTTAGAGTAACATCCCTTTGCAAATTTACCATGGTGAATGCAAAACTGCCATGTAATAGGAGTCTTATTGCCTTGCGTGCAGAGGCTCACTAGGGGTGAGAACCCAGAGTTTCTGGGATTGACTGGAAAGTGAAACCAGACTCCTTCGTTTCCATCAAACCAATAGGGAGTCTGCTGTCAGCCCTGCTCCGATTTAAAGTTACCCAATGAGTGCTCAGTATGAAAGAGGTGAGAGACAGCTTTTATAATCTCCAACTGCAGAAAATAACAAATAGTGAGGCTGAGCATGAAGGCAGTTGTAGGGGTCAACAAAGGTTAAACAAATATTGTGAGCACACTTGAGAACACTGTGGCCGAGCACAGCTGCAAAGCAAGAAGTGGTGGGAGGATGATATTGTTGGATAGTGTTCGCCAAGTTCAGCTTCACACACACACATTTAGGCAAGATATGTAAGACAGGCACTCATTAGCGCTAGTAAGAAAAGCTACCTGAATCCTCTCCTGACCACAGACCATTGCTGTACCCGAGCTTTCTCCCAGAATGTAATTGATTGCGTTCTGATGTCTGTTTACCACTAGGTGCTACGATAATTTTTACACTATGTGTGTAACTTTTCAATGTTGGAATCAGTACATGGCAACTGTACTAACACATCACTTGACATTGTGCGCATTCATTTATTGTACGTCAGATTAGTTTCCTTACACAATGAATACATTATACTGACAGGGAAATATTGTCAATTGGGGAATGAATTTTTATTTTTGGATTACTATAGGGATCAGACAAATGAACTTGGATATAATGTAACCCCCAGGCTAATAATCACTGAGGTGCAATGCCAAGCTCTGCGATGGTCCCATCGGAAATATGTTATTGCCTTGCACACTATATTTGTCCTTATAATCATCCAGGAGGTGGCTGCTATGACCTTTAGGAGGTTCTCCCTGCAGGTGTGTTCAGTGACAATGTCGGGATTGCTACTGAAGTAATTCCACTGTCCTTACCAAACATTTAGTTTATGTATCTATTGATTTGTTTTCAAAGTGCACTGGGAGATCAGTCGCCAATACCACTCTCTTCTTTACAGTGCATAGTAATGTTCTTGTAACATAGTAATGTTCTTGTGTGTTTTGTAGTGTGTGCTAGCAGCGAAACAGCAATGTCAGTATTTTAATTGTATTCAGCTGTTTGAACTGAAAGCATTTGTGAAGTGTGTGCAGTTGCAGATGGACGGAAGTGGTTGCGGTCCGTTATGTAAAAAATGGCATTTTAGAACATTAATAAATAGTAAAAAAAAAAAAAAAACATCCAACAGGCTTTAAAATAGTGTACATGACTAAAGAAACGTTTCTCTGTGTAGCCTGTTGGCCTTGCACTGAACCTACACTGTTAAGCTGCACGTTTTCAGCGACTTCATTGCTGTGCAATAATCTTGTCTCCCTCACTTTTTTCTTTCCAGCTGGTTGAGATACTGTACTGTCACTTCACTTCGCTGGAGAAAAGCTGTAGTTACTACCTTGACTGATGGCATCCACATCTATCTGTGCAAGCATTTTACACACATGCATGATGGAGCAGCAGCTAGTATAGCCCACTGGAGAAAGCCACTGTCTACAAATTGAATTGCGGACACGTTGTTTTAAAAGGAACATGGTGACTTTACCCAACAGCACGTGTTTAACACCACAATAGCATTTTCCATCTCTTGATGGAAGGACGGTTGGATCAAGGAGCCTTACATGATAGGGTCGATCAGTTTAAGGTACACAAGGAACTGAGCGATTTTTCAAGCGGTTTCTTCTTAAAATACATTTGAGAGCGACTCAAGTATCACAAGGAGGAAACGGACAATGTGGACGACCAGATCCAACCTGTTTCGTGCACCTCGTTGCAAAAACAAGTTAGAATCATTTTAATTTGTGTGTCCGTTGCACCTGAAAGGGTTAAATACTTCAGGCCTTGTTGCATTGTTTTCATGGAGTGTAACTTATGCTATCACAAGGATCCAAGCAAGTATAATGCATTGACTGACTAAATATATATATATTGTTCATAGCTTTCAGGAACACATGGGTCCCTTTAGCATTATAATGCAATCTGCCATACAGCATTCAACAGACTAAGATATTCTGGCAATGTATGAAGACCATCGTTAAGGACAGCAGTGGACATTACTGATATCGCACATAAGAATGAGGGGAGTATAGATATCTTGATCTGCAGTCGGGACCGGAACACGCCTTTATGAGTTTCTTGCTGTTGACTGTGAAACCGCATTATGCAAAGGATTAAAACACATAGGGAAGATGACGGATGCAGAGGCCGGTGACAACCAAAAGGCTTTGATCAACGTGCACAATAACCCAACACTGAATGCAGGAGCTGCGTCGACCAGACAGAGCGCAGTACCCAAAGCAGAATGGATCTTTAGTCACGGAGCGGTGCGGTCATTTCACAATCAAGTAATAATACTTTTTTTTTTTTTTTAACCAGTATGACCAGCTGCAAATCGAGCACAAACACCAGCTCCAATCAGCAGGAAACTAGTGCTGGACATTGCTGGACTTTCTAACAGGGTCAGGGACTAATTGGCATGCTAAGGCATGCTAATACATTGAAGTTCCAAGGTTTGGATCATGTACTGTAGGTATCTGTTCAACGTCCCCATGCTGTAAATTGAGAAGATAATGTAACTGCAAGTGGGTGCCTACAATATAATAATTTTTTGTTTTCTTCTTTTTGTGTATTATTTTTTATTGTGATAGCATTCATCTGCATTTGTATTAAAAGCACAGGGACCCTGGATTAGTTTAATTTATATGCTGGACCATTGGGTTGATGTAGGGACCTTAATATCTGCTGCACAGGAAGCGAATCAGAAGTGAGGATCTTTTTTTTTAAAGAATAGTTTTACCCATTTAAATAAAGCACTAGTTGAAGGGATATATTTGATATAATTTGCATTTCTGGAATGTTATCTTAAGTATGTTCTCTATCATTTTTCTTTCACGGTTTCTACGTGCATAATTATTCACCGTGCTTACTAACAAATCCATCAAAAAAAAAAAAAAAGTAAAATCCTTTCAAACACTTAATGCAACTCTGGTATGTGATTTTCATGAATTAAAATATTTATATAAATTAATTTCGGAGGTTACAGAAATCCCTAGCGGTCCTGTCTATAACAACCTCTATTCAGAAATCCAGCTAGAAGTTTTTTAGCTGGAATAGTTAGTAAGCATGGTAAATAACTGTTCTTGTGCAAAACAGTATTAACAGTCCAACCGACATATAACTGGTGAGCAACTATGCATATAACATATAACTAGATTTGAAAGGGTTTTTTTTTTGTGATCTTTTTGTACCAGACAGTATTAAACATAGAGTTTTAACATAGTGTAGATATGAGTTTAACTCATTAATGTGGTATCTGTAATAATCTGTATCGGTAGTATATTTAGTACTTTTTCAGTGTACTGTGATTAACTAGATTAACAAAAATGGAATATGCAACATTATTTTTAAAGTGCCAGTAACTACCCTTTTAAGCACTATGAAAGCACTAGGATAATTTGAGAAAACAAACATTCAAGTCTCACGTACTGCGTTTTAATGGCATAGCGTCTGCATTTTCACAATATTACGATTGGTATGTGATTACTATTCTGTTTTGTGTGTTGTAGTTTAATTCTATATTGCTGTTTTTCGATCATTATTTTCTTTTATCTTCCATTTACTGACTGGCAGTTCCCCTTGTGGTCATTTCTTAGTTAGTGTACTATTTTGGTTTTATTGGTGATTGGGAAACGCTCTGGGATGGTTCGCCATGAAAGGCACTATATAAAATTAATTTGATTGATGGAAAATGAGGATAAAGGAGGACAGAGTGCATAGATAATCAGATTTATATTCTGGAAATGTAGATGGTATAATTTTAAATTGCATTGAATATTTTGTAACTTTTTGCAATCCATGTTTGCTTTATGGTTGAGTTGAGTTCACTTAATATTAATTGATTTGTAAGATAGATTTTGGTAAAGCGACGTGTAAGATATGAGGAGCGAAATATTTTTTAAGCCATTTGAGTATCACTTTTCGCATGGGATAAAAACATAACATATGATTTGTAAGAATTTTACATTTGTATTAAAAAAAACAAAACTATATATAAAAAGAATGCTTCAGATGTAAAATATGTTTTTTGGTGTAAAGATAATGCTGTTTTATTATTATTTGAAAATGGCTTGCTGTTAAAATGCATTGGATTTGTCTTTTTTGTTGTTTCTTTGTAAAATGTTAAATGTTTTCAGCACTTAGTTAATATGAGCTATTAACAAAAATCCTAGTATTTCAGAATTAAAAAATAACTGATACTTATTTACTATTGTTTATAATCTTTGTGCTAACATTTACTTTGTACTATTATTGTTTATACACAACCAGTAAATGTAAAATTGAATATATATATATATATATATATATATATATATATATATATATATATATATATATATATATATATATATATATAATGATAGATATTAGATGCATATTTAAAGTCTTGCTGGAAATAATTTGTTGTCAATTAGCCATCTGTGATCTCAGAACAAAGCAAAACCCTCCCACTTGCTGAGGAAGAGATTCCCATTTGAAATGCAGTACTCTACCAGACTTACCATGTACTAGTCAAGCATGGCCTGGCAGACTTCTAGAAATCCAGAAAATCGTTCAGCTTTCAATTCCATACCCGGCTGCCTTTGAAATTATTTCAATTAGGTGGCAGGAGAGAGAATATTCTCTGCTGTACGCCTACTGAAATATTGCAGCCACTCTTGACATTAGTTGATCATTTTTGCTTTTTAAGTACAGCAGTACATTTGTCTCGGACAAACATTTAAGCTAGTGCTTAAAAAAAAAAAATACAACACTTTATAATAATGGCCACAAATGAATACTGAATCCCACAGTAATAACACCTGAATATCTTATGCACTCCTCTGAGTTCTGAAGTAATTAATTTGAATTCAGCCCCTGTTAATTCATGTGGATTTAATTTATTCCATGTTACTTTGTAACAAATGATGCTGATCGCATGTATACGGCCTGCATTCATATCCTCTTACTCGCCCACCAGGGGATTGAGAGAAGTGTTAATTCATGCATGAATGCATGTCTTATACATGAGATGAACACTTTTAATTCAATCCACGTGAATTAACGGGCTGAAATTCTGCACTGGCGGGTGCAGTACCTAAGCATGCTCACACGAGGGCTACTCTAATCTTTTTCATTTCAGAACAGCTTGGTAAGTAACGAATTTTCAGAGAGAAAATTAAACTGTAGGTAATTCAGACCCAGAAATGACCAAAAAAAACCTTGGTGGATTCAAACTTGCTCTAGAGGTCACAACTAAAAGGAACTAACATAAAAAAAAAAAGTGGTACAGTTCTGCACAATTTCCACTCAACTGAGTGGCAGTCAGACGGGGTCAGGATTGAGTTGAGCTTGCTTACCATTGTCCCACACAGAACACTGAAAAAGAACAAAGACATTTATAGAATAAGACTTGCATTAAAGTCGTCTTGCCTCTAATTTCATTCAGAAACTGTCCAACTGTCACACTATCCTCTGCTAATAGGCTAAACCCGTTCCCTTGTCAACTGCACACCAGCATTCCGGAATCCACGCGGCATTCTGTGGCTTTGACAATCTTACTATTCCCATCTGCCTTCAATCAGCATTGAATCCAACGAAGAGAACGCTTTCTGAACAGCACAGGTCAGTGAGAAAACCACTGGGATGGAAGCCAGGATGGAAGAGGAATGAGCCAAATGCAATTGTGCAGCTGATATCAGGACAATTGCATGTGGTGTGGTTGTGTGGTCCTGTGGTTAAAGAAAAGGGCTTGTAACCAGGAGGTCCCCGGTTCAAATCCCACCTCAGCCACTGACTCATTGTGTGACCCTGAGCAAGTCACTTAACCTCCTTGTGCTCCATCTTTCGGATGAGACGTAAGTCACCTTGGATAAAGGCGTCTGCTAAATAAACGAATAATAATAATTGCGATTCTATAATAACTGGTGAGATTTTTTTTCAATGGGCTCACCCAGTTGATACTTCCTGTAATAACCACCTGGATAAACTTGGAATTATCATCCCACCTCTTGGGAGGGCATTCGATTTTCATTCACACACTACCCCAGGGCTACTCAACCCTGGACCTGGAGGGCTGCTGCCCCTCCTGGTTTTTGTTCTAACTGTACACTAAATTGATTGGACCAATTAAGCTTCTAATAAACACTTAATAGCAGTGTGGAGTAGTGGTTAGGGCTCTGGACTCTTGACCGGAGGGTCGTGGGTTCAATCCCAGGTGGGGGACACTGCTGCTGTACCCTTGAGCAAGGTACTTTACCTAGATTGCTCCAGTAAAAACCCAACTGTATAAATGGGGAATTGTATGTAAAAATAATGTGATATCTTGTAACAATTGTAAGTCGCCCTGGATAAGGGAGTCTGTTAAGAAATAAATAATGAATTGGTCCAATTAAGTAATTTAGGGTACAGTTGGATTAGACCTTTTTAATTGTTTGCAGCTCTTAACAGTTGTATATTTCAATTAGCTATACCGTTTTTATAAGTAACTTGAACTCTGCAACTTTAAGAGCTGAAAACAATTAAAAAGGTCTAATTAAGAAAATGTTCATTTCAATGAAGGGTCTAGTTATCCATCCTAACTGGTATACGAGGAAGTGTTCGTCAATGAAATAAAAAAAAATGTTTATTTTTATATTGAGGCAGGATCCTGGATTTCATTGTTTCCCTCAGCCTGAGCTAACTCGCCAGGGGAATATGGTTTATCCTGAGTCTCACGGAAAGGGAAACCAGACTTCAGGAGAGGGGGTCTCTACAAAATCTCAATTACTCCAAACCTTGGCAGAAAACAGCTATTGATCTGACTGTGTGCAGTGACTAGCTGACTGGACTTTGAGCATTGAGATGTTTCCTGTATGTCTTTATTTTCAGCTAACGTGTACAGGGTGGGCCAACAGTGGGCCTGCACCACAGTAATTCCCTTCTTTAAGTATTATAATAATCGTTCTAAAAGGATCATTTGGAACGGCTGCAGTGTGACAGCGGTTCAGTGCATGATCGTTGATAAAAATTGGTCCAATTAAGTAATTTAGGGCAAAGTTGAAACAAAAGTCAGGAGGGACACTGGCCCTCCAGGACTGGGATTGCCAACCCCTGCTCTAGCTCATCTCAGCACAACATAGTATGAATACCTATGCCACTGGCAAGCGTGTGTCTGAATGAAGTGAATCCATTATGAATCTGTTCAAGTTTGCTGTTATACAATCTTACTGGAAACTTGCCATTTGCATCCAATTGTAATAGCACTGACTTTACACACTATGTTAGTGCAATGGAAGCTGTCAGAAGAAACCCTAGAAAAGTCATTTCCAGACCTCAGCATTACCAGCAGGGGTGACATAGTTTAACGTTTAAACATTTCAACGTGTTCCTAAGTGTTTAACCTTTTTTTTAAAAAAAAAACACCTTTAACCATTGTTATAGATATGCATGTCGAATGTAGAGGTCAGCTGTACTGTTTATACAGCATCATTACACTTTTATGTTGAGGGTCAGTGTTAGTTTTTACAGTACCTCTGTAATCCAGCTTTTACTGTAGATGCTGCAGCTCTCGGTTTTTTCCTGGGTTGTTTTGTCTTCATGAAATATTTAGAGTGTAGGCCTTCACACACCAGCAATGTGCTTGGCGGCCTGCTCCCTGTCACTCCTCGCTTGCTAGGACAGGTTTAGTTGTCATGGTAACTAGGTAAGAGCCACATAGCTGTTAGGACTAGGCCCATTAGAGCCATTCCACAGTCTGGTGGCAACAAATTGAGATATTTCCTAAAACGAATATGCTGCACGGAGCCCTGGGGTATTTTGCTATCTGATTTACGCATGAAATATTCTTGAAATATTGGGAGCCAGTGAATAAGTGAAGGGTTTTAACACCTTGTAGTACAATTTACTGTCAACGTGGCCCAACAGTGAACTAACCAAACAAATCACTGATCTGTAAGGGTTACTATTGGACCAAAAATAACATGTTTAAAAAAACGGCAATGCTAAATTATTTGAGAAGCGGACAATTGTTATAAATACTAAATCGATTCAGTTGATGTTATTGAAAATGTTTCCCAAAGTAAAAGCAGAGCAAAGCGTAATACAGCACTCTCAAAGCATGGCACAGTAAAGCATAGGCAAGCATTGTAAAGCCCATAGAGGTATTGTAAAGCATAGGGAAGCATTGTAAAGCACAGAGAGGTATGGTAAAGCATAGGGAAGCATTGTAAAGCACAGAGAGGTCTGGTAAAGCATAGGGAAGCATTGTAAAGCACAGAGAGGTCTGGTAAAGCATAGGGAAGCATTGTAAAGCACAGAGAGGTCTGGTAAAGCATAGGGAAGCATTGTAAAGCACAGAGAGGTCTGTAAAGCACAGGAAGCATTGTAAAGCACAGAGAGGTGTGGTAAAGCATAGGGAAGCATTGTAAAGCACAGAGAGGTATGGTAAAGCATAGGGAAGCATTGTAAAGCACAGAGAGGTATGGTAAAGCATAGGGAAGCATTGTAAAGCACAGAGAGGTCTGGTAAAGCATAGGGAAGCATTGTAAAGCACAGAGAGGTGTGGTAAAGCATAGGGAAGCATTGTAAAGCACAGAGAGGTATGGTAAAGCATAGGGAAGCATTGTAAAGCACAGAGAGGTATGGTAAAGTATATTTAAGTATAAACAAGTTAAACTATAGTAAATGCATATAATACAGTATAACCATGGGTAAAGTGCAACAATACAGTAGTAAACTTCAGGTTTCAATGTCTATGCATTGACAGCCTTAGTCATGTCATATACAGGACCATGCTGTCTTAATACAGTGGTAAGCACAAAGTGCTAAAGAAGTTAATGTACTTCAATTGCTGCCTCTTATAGTGCATACACATGTGTGTGAGAGACAGAGAGAGCTGGAATGCACAGTGTTATGCTGTGAGAGGTACAGAGAGGGGTGGTGATGAGCGGAGAGAAGAGGAGAGGAGAGGAGAGGAGAGGGGGAGGCCCTCGGCTTGAGTGAGGCTCATATTATCCAGCAAAGCACATGTTTAGAGCTAACCAAACGTTGCCAAAATGAGAGAGAGAGAGAGAGATACAGGAGCTTTCAGGCACTACTGCAGAGCTGCTGGTTGCTTGTTTTTGTATCCCCCTGGCTGGTGGGCTCCCACCCCCAGTGCTTGGACTACAAGCCCCCTTTTAAACCCCCAGAGCCCCTCACTTTCTGCACGGAGTACTCCCAGTTTGGATGCTGTGATTCCGAGCAAGAGCAGCTGATCATGAGGAGATATTATCGGGTTATGGATTTCTTTGACTACTCTGGGTACGTGGCTTGTGGGAAATACATACAGTCTATTCTCTGCCAGGTGTGAGTATTATTATTATTATTATTATTATTATTAGTAGTAGTAGTAGTAGTAGTAGTAGTAGTAGTAGTAATAGTAGTATAATAACATATTGTGAGTTATTAATGGTGTATTTAACACACTACTTATTGCATGTACATCTATGGCCAAAAGTTTAGCATCACCTAGAATTTTAGGATTGAGACATAATTTAAAAAAAAAAATATATATATATATATATATATATATATATATATATATATATATATATATATATATATATATATATATATATATATATATATATATATATATATGTGTGTGAACATAATTTAGATATTTCATTTAACATCATGTAATCAAATAAACTATGAAATTATATCACAAAGGTCTGCCAGAAGCCATAATAGTCATACAGTAGTATTTCATATTTGATTTTTTTGAATTTTTGTCATTTATCATGTTTTTTGTCAAGTATGTGGAAAACTACAAAGCGGTGTGTGATTCAATATGTTAACATAACATTATTCAGCAGGTTTCAGTCGACTTCATGAAGCAAAATGTGTTAATTTTACAGGGTTATGCAAAACTTTTGGCCATAGCTGTAGTAGTGAGTAATTCATGTGTACTACAGTATATGTATGGACTACCAGATGGTTTGTCATTGATTCCTATATAAATCATATGTACAAATGATCATCATTAAATGCCAGACTTTTGGCAGAACTATAGTATTTCTTCAAGCTTTTGTATTTTTGTTTATAGAGGGACTTCAGGATAGCGGTATATGCACAATATTTTCATTATTGCCTTAAAGGGAAAAATATTTTAGCCACAGTTTCAGTAATTGCTTTGCATCAACTTTGCACAACTTTCTATTGCAGAGTCTCCAGGAAGTCCATTGTGGTGTTGACATGCTTGATTCAATCATCTGATACTCACTCAAAAGGAAAATAAATGCTTAAGCTAATGGCTTCTTAAATCCGCTGCCTAACTGAGCAGTTTGCAATAGTTTGATTCAGTGCAAATCATTTAAATCGTTTAAATCATATAGTTATTATTATTGTCATTTAGCAGACGCTTTTATCCAAACCGACTTACAGAGACTAGGTAAACTATGCATCACAACTGATACTGCAGTCGCTTACATTAGGACTTATCCGAAGGACGGAGCACAAGGAAGTTAAGTGACTTGCTCAGAGTAACACACAGTGAGCCAATGGCTGAGCTGGGATTTAACCTTCCTGGTAACAAGCCCCTTTCTTTAACCACTGGACCACCAAGCCTCTTAGTTCAAGGGTTTATTAATTTGAATCAAGCAATCAGTTCTTTCTCAAAAGGAACAAGAAAACAAAATCTGTGTAGCGGTTTTCTAAAAACTGAAACCCTTTGTGCTATCTTGTGGTAATCAGGCACATCGCTGCCATATTCCCACAGGAAAGGCCTTCTATAGAAGAAGCAGCTCTCAAGATGTGGCTCTGTGGTAGGCATGCCAAACTACTTTAGTTCCCAAGAACAAAAGGTCTTTCTTAAAGAGGGTAATTGAGAATCTACAGGAAGGGGCCAAATATCCACCTCAAAGGTTTGTTCTCTTTTTAAGCAGTAGGAAAAGGAAAGCCATTTTTTAAAAATGAGTGTTTGGTACTTTTAAATAAGTCCTTCCTTTCAAACACCTACAATCGCATTAACTTCACAACCATTGCATTCACATACAAAGAGAACAGAATTCTAACATGACACCTACAGTATGAAGGCCAAATACCTGCTGCTGAGTGTGTTGATCTATGAGCCATACTGAGTGATAATGGTCAGTCATTAACAATATGGCTCTTTTTAACTATTCTTTTGAATGTTTTTAAAAGACTGCAAGGACAGTCTATAGCCTTGAGTGGAATTAAGTGCAGTACAGTATATATATATTGATGTATTAATGGACAAAGTACTGAAGCAGTATTGTGGTGGAGTTGCTACAGTTTTAGTCAGCTTTTAAGTAAAACATGTCTGTTTTTATTTGCTCTGATCTCAACCAGCTACTTTACTTTCTCAAAGTTTCTTGACAGTCAAATCCCAGTAGCCGACTGTATCCGTGTTATGTGATGTCCTGAAGTCGCTGTTCCTAATGGAGTTCCCCTGATAGTGAGCAATCCGGTGTCTGGATTCAATGAGCCTACTTGGCAGGTCACCCTGAGTTTGAGTCCCTCATAAACTGCCTTCAGTGCCAAGCATTTCCTCGGCAGTCACAACAAATAAGTTTTACCTTCGGATCTGCCTGTTAACAGCTTCCAAAACTGTCAAGACAATCCTCATTTCTTCAGCTTTACTTTTTTTGCAGCTTGTGAAAATTGCAGCATTATAGGCAATGGAGACTAGTTTTTTTTCTTATTCCATTGTAAGCTTTAACAAATAGCACAGCGACAATGCCTCAAGCCAGCACTGGACTGAAGGGAGCATATTTTCTCTTAGGGAGTGACAGAATCATCAGTTTGGTCTGAATGCTTCAAGCTGTCCTTGGACTGGAGGGAGCATCCTTTCTCTTAGGGCGGTGAGAGAGGGAGCAGTTCAGTCTCCATGCTTAAGTCAAACACCCTTTTTCTTAGGATCTCTATGTCTTCATTTAACTTTTGACATTCTAAAAACGAGCTACATATAAACCCACATTATTGTACAAAATAATTTTATATATAGTAAGACAGCAACTCTTGGTTTCAGAAAATAAATCTACATTTCATGAAACTCAATTAAAATGCCCTTGTTCTAGCTTCCAAAAAAGAAGCTCAAAAGCAGCTAGATTGCATGTAATACTCTGAAAGGTCCCATGTAAGCGTTCATACTGTAGTATTATAATGCTTGTTGGTTTCTATGTGCAGCTAATTTCCTCTTAATGCTGTGCCAGCAGAAAAAAAAAATGCTACATATTTTGAGCACTGCGTTGATGATGTAGGAAAGTTATCCCATCTCATTAGACACTGTTGTTCCAAGCCGCCATGATTACTTGGGATCAAAGCTATTCCCAGTGGATAATGGTGGGAAAGGTGGATGCTGGTAGTCTTAGCATTGCTTCTAGGGGCAGATGTCCAAACCTTTTGCCTCCCAAATCACAATACAGGCTCTGAGGGTGCATGCATAAGTCAATATCCTTCACATCCATGAATGCAGAAAGCGAGAAGGCTGTATTGACCAGACCTGTACAGAGGTTGGATTTTTGCTAAACCAACCACAATTTTAAAACTCAGTGGTAGAATCTGAATAAGCATAAGAAAAGTCATTTGTGTGTGTGTGATTTCATCAGGGTTAAAAACGTTTTTGTTGTTTGTTTTAGGGGTGTAATTTGATCAAACAATTAGTCATTGATAGCTGTTAAGTTATTGGTTATTTATATAATATCTGCTTACACGTTATTAATATGTATTTATTTATATATTTAATTTAGGAATGCTGTCCATACGCTGCCCATTCATATGACGCCGAGGACGCAAACACCCCTATGCGAGAACTGCCCTAACACCCCTATGCGAGAACTGCCCTAACACCCCTATGCGAGAACTGCCCTAACACCCCTATGCGAGAACTGCCCGGACAGTGCGGGGAATACTGCACTGATTTCTGGCACCGTTGCCGCTCAACCTTGAGCCTTCTCACGGAGGACGACGAGATGATGGAGCTAGAGGGAGACCGGGATAAATTCTGCGCCTTCCTGGAGCTCAAAGACCCGGAGTACTGCTACCCCAACGTGCTCACAAACGCCGACCTGGGGGCGGTGCGCACAAACCCCGAAGGCTGCCTGCAGCTCTCCACTTGCGCAACCCGGTCGCCATGGTCCACGCCAACGACGGCCCGCATCGGTTCTTCATCGCGGAACAGATGGGCTACGTCTGGGCGTATCTGCCCAACGGATCCCGGATTGACAAGCCGTTCCTGAACCTGACCAAGGCTGTGCTGACCTCGCCGTGGGCCGGGGATGAGCGGGGGTTCCTCTGCGTCGCCTTCCATCCGCGCTTCAAGTCCACCGACAAGGCGTACGTTTATTACTCGGTCTCCGTGAAGAGAGAGGGGAGCGGATTCGCATTAGCGAGTTCATGCTGTCTGTGAAAGATATGAACGCACTGGACCCAGCTTCTGAACGGTAACATGATTTACTTATTTTGATAAGCTGAACCGTGATAATACTCAAGACTACAAAGCCAGCTTTTTTTTTTAAATTTTTTTTATCAACTTCTGGTAACTTCTTGGCGCAGTTGCACCAGCTGTGCATAAACCTAGTTGAGTTTTTTTCTAATTTTACATCGCTTTTGAAGGCTTCCTTTTTAATTTTACGGTGCATATGAGGAGGATATTTTATGCCAACATTAAAAATAAATAAATAAATACATAAATAAATGTGGAAATAAATAAACAAATGTGATTATTATTATTATTATTATTATTATTATTATTATTATTATTATTATAAACAGCAGACTGCTGGGCTGTGTCTCCTTAAATAAATATTTACTAGTGTTTTTAAAAGCACTTAAAAAATATATATCTTTATGAGTTAAGTCTGGTAGCTTTTATGTTTTTTTTTCTATTATTATTATTTCTGGTGTATTCTCAATGCTTTATATTCATTCAAATTTGAAAATAAGGCATTATGGAACATCTAAGGAGAGCACCAAGCACAGAAATATTACAGACTGAAAACCTAGGAATCCAGGCATGGAAATAAGACTCCAGTTGCATAGCAGTTTCATCTGATCCAGGTATTACTACAAGTCTGATTTAGCCACAGTGTGTATAGGTAGCAAGCACAGGTGTTATTAAACACATATTAAAACCAGGCTGTGCAATGGGAGTCTTATTTCCATCTCTGGGAGTCTCCTGAAAAGACAAAGGCCTTGTTAAGTGTGCTGCTTTTGTTTGGCTGTTCCCTGTGATTTGCAGAATTCTCCTGGAGGTGGTGGAGCCAGCATCCAATCACAATAGAGGGCAGCTTCTTTTCGGCTATGACGGCTATCTCTACATCTTCGTAGGGGACAGGGGCAAAGCCGGAGACCCATTCGGAGAGTTTGGGAACGCTCAGAACAAGTAAGCACAGATTAACAGGTGGATTCTCACTCTCAGACCCTTTTTTAATATCACTTCAAATGGGCTGACAAGTACTGCCTCATCCAGATTGTACTTTGCTTAAGGCTCAAAGCGTTCATCGATTAGTTTGTCAAGACCAGTTTTAGATGTCCATTACTCTCGTGACTCGTGCACTAAAACACATGAGCCAGTTTAAAAAAACGAAAGCGCTGTTGAAATGAGCTGTGGCTTTCTCCCGTGACTGTTCCATTAATCCCACTGCCAGCTGGTTCCGCGTCATCCTTCAGGTAATGGCAGACTGGTTCCTCAAACTTCTGTGGGGCACCACAGTTTTTTTCCCCAATCAGGAGCTTCTGTGTTCCAACATTAATAGTGTGAGCTTGGCCACCAGTCAGAAAGCAATGGCTAAGTTTCTTCTATGTGATGCTGCTGAGGGTGTGAGGACGCCCTCTGGTGGCTTGAATAGTACACTCATAAGATTTAATACACAGGTGATTTTAAAGGTCTGCTTTGTACAATCTGCATTCCTAGGAGGAATTGCCTTTTAAGAAGTATTTATCGGCTGGTATTAAATTAAATTAATTCACTAGTGGGTTGATTTCAAGAAAGGCTGTCGTCCCTCACCTTTACAATTGAGTACCAATCAATGGCAATTGTTTTAAAAGCTGATTGAAAGTGAAATTCAAGGTGCTGCCATTTTTACTGCCGTACAGAGGCTGTTATTATTATTTTTATTTGTTTATTTAGCAGACGCCTTTATCCAAGGTGACTTACAGAGGCTAGGGTGTGTGAACTATGCATCAGCTGCAGAGTGACTTACAATTACGTCTCACCCGAAAGACGGAGCACAAGGAGGTGAAGTGACTTGCTCAGGGTCACACAATGAGTCAGTGGCTGAGGTGGGATTTGAACCGGGGACCTCCTGGTTACAAGCCCGTTTCTTTAGCCACTGGACCACACAGCCTCCTGTGAGCTCACAATGAACCTCAGCACCCCAAATCAGAGGAAAATTCGCTTCCAATTATCCTGTAAAATGTAAAAATCTGTGTTGGTTTTTTGTTTTATTTTTATGTATTCAATTTCAGTGGTTTGAGGGAAAGCCACATTTCATTTTGCAGCTGTCCAAGATAACTGAAAATGAACCAAACAAAGCTGGTTCCTGTACCGTTCATTATCTTAGCATAAAGAGGAAGTTAAAGCTGGCAGTTCTGTTAAAAAGGATGTGCTCGGGACTAAAAACACCCTTGTTATTTATATATACTTTATAAAGTATACTGCAGTGTGACATTTAAAAGCACAGCGAAGTGTAACACAATGCAAACATTATAAAAGCTAGACAACGATCTTAAACTTTTACAGGGGTTAGACGGTAGAGTCGAAACACCTGCCATATCACCGTCAATAGGACCATCATGGGCCGACAGCACTGCTAACAGGTGTAACCGCTGTAAGAAAAGAGAGAGGTCACACACCCAAGTTCCAGTTTCAAAACCCGAGGTTGCTTTATTGTAATCACACAAGAGCGAGGCTCTTCAAAATTCTCTAACGAGGGAGAGTTCTTTTTGTACATGCATGCAGAACAACATCAGTATACGCCCCACAAACTGTTTGTGCCTTTTGTCACATGAAACTTCATAAACTGTTCGCTCTCAGTACTTTCCCATTATCTACTAGCCTCCACCCCCGCTTCTTACAGTATGATCTCTCTTGAGACATCTGTTTTTAGCCGATTATCAACTCCAGGCAATTTCTGCTTACAGGCAGCATTGATTTACAGAAAAAGCTAAATACGCAATAATGATGCAGACTCACATTAACTGTTAAGCTTAACTATATTTAGTTAGTAATTATGCATTGTTAATCCAAGTAATAGAACTAATGAAAGAAAGAAATAAACTTCTCAAATTCTCTCTTACACAGCCTTTTGCGTGAACGGCAGGGGTGTAACAGTACACTAATGCCATGATACGATGTGTATCGCGATATGCAGGTGGAGGTACGGCATCTATCACGATACATGCTATGCTTGTATGGTGCATAATAAGACCATTTATTAATAGACCTTTTTGTTAAAAGAGAAAATATATACCATGTTTATTCATTTGTACACTATGCATTGTTACACTTCTGTTTAACATTGAACAGGGTGTCTGGCTTTTTTTCTTCTTTTAATTGTTTAGTTGTACAAGCTTTTAATGTTTGTCATTTCTCAAGTTTCTTTAGTATTTTTTAAGAGTATACAGTATGCATATTCCGGGCTTACTGCAGAACCTCCAAATCCTCAGTTGCAATATTTAAATTATCATGCAGTGCTCTGTGATGCCTGAGGTGGAGTCTAACACCGATATTACTGTAGTTATATTGCAGTTCAAAATGAGTTATTGCACTGACATCTACTGCCTTACCCGAAGGGGCAGAGGGAATTCAGTCAAACATATTGTATTTTGTATCTGACAGGTTTTCATAACTCTCAAATAACCTGCAGCAACAAACTGTAGCCATTTGTAGGAAAACTAAATAATTTATGTATGTGTGTGAAGGGGGGGGGGGGGGGGGGGGT
Organism: Acipenser oxyrinchus oxyrinchus; assembly: GCA_030684275.1. Classification (NCBI taxonomy): domain Eukaryota; kingdom Metazoa; phylum Chordata; class Actinopteri; order Acipenseriformes; family Acipenseridae; genus Acipenser; species Acipenser oxyrinchus. Next base: position 3,954,305 of record CM060302.1, on the reverse strand, counting down.
TGCACACAACAAGGATGTAAGCAGAACAAGTTTCCTTTATCGATTCCAATAATCAAAAGTTACCCACATATTGCTTAAAAGTTATCATTAGACACAATAACATAGTGCCAAGTTATAGTGGTCAGGGCTCTGGACTCTTGACTGGAGGGTTGTGGGTTCAATCCCAGGTGGAGGACACTGCTGCTGTACCCTTGAGCAAGGTACTTTACCTAGATTGCTCCAGTAAAAACCCAACTGTATAAATGGGTAATTGTATGTAAAAATAATGTGATATCTTGTAACAATTGTAAGTCGCCCTGGATAAGGTCGTCTGCTAATAAATAATAATAATGATAGCAGCATATACTGCCCACACAGCTGCAACTCAATCATGGTTTGGGTTCCACTGTAGTTACAATTGCAATCACATTGTAATTGCAGTTAATTACAAATTGCACAATTACAATTGGAATTGAGCCCAGCTCTGGTTCCGGGGAGTCCATTGAGATTGCATCAACCACATATTTGAGTGATAATCCTGGCATGACCACAGATGTCATGGTATAGGCTGATGTAAGCCTGTTTAACCCTGAAATGCTCATGTCTGTATCAAATCTGATACAATGCTAACATGAAATACTGTACTGCTATTATGGCTTCCGGTACACTTTTGTGATATAATTTGGCAGTTTCTTTGATTCCAATTGTTAAATAAAAGATCTGAATTATAGTCATTAAGTTTTTGTTTTTTTTTCTTGTTTTTTTTTTAATTCTCACACAATCCTAAATTTCTTGGTGATGCAAAACCTTTGGCCATAGTTGTAGTTACATAAATAAAGTTAGCTTGCTCTCATTTCAGAAAGGTTTTGCAGGGTTGAAATGACAGTACAGCTTTCCCTGCAGATCCTCTCTGCTGGGTAAGGTTCTTCGCGTGGATGTGGATGATAACAGCAGCGACCCCCCCCCCCCGTATTGAATCCCCCCTGACAACCCCTTTGTGACGGACCCCAGGTTTACGCGTACGCCGTTCAAAACATGTGGCTGTTCCGTGGCCTGGGGGACCCCTGACCCGCACCGGCGGGGCAGACTGCTCTCTTGGAGACGTGGGGCAGAACAAATTCAAGGAGGTTGACATCATCACCAAGGGAGGAAACTACGGCTGGAGAGCCAAGGCGGGCTTCTCATGCTACGACAAAAAGCTGTGCAGCAACTCCTCGCCCGGTAAGGAAACCTTCCGCCAGAGGACAGCGAAAACCTTCAACCGTAGCGTTTTCATATCACTTTGGGCTGTGCTGATCCTCATGTAGAGTTACGATGAGGTTATGAATACATATTTTTCAGTTAGCCTTGTAACAGTATGACAGAACCTTTGCATAGTATTATTCTGTTTCTTTGGCTAGGGCATTTGTATTACTATACAAATAATTATACACATACTAAGTCTAGTTTTGTTTCCGTCACAAATTATCTAAAAAAGCGTAGGGTTATTAAACAGTAGTATTATTTAAAAATGGAAAAATAAAATCTACAGCTGTGGCCAAAAGTTTTGCATCACCTGGAATTTTAGGATTGAGACAATGAAGTACATGGAAAACATTAAAGCAGTATGTAATTCACTATGTTAACGTAACATTATTCAGCAGGTTTCATTTGACTTTATGAAGCAAAATGAGTCCATTCTCTAGGGTGATGCAAAACATTTGGCCACAGCTGTATGTTATGTTGTGAGTATTTTAAGTAAAGGTTGTTACTTAGATTACATAATAGAACATAATGAATTAAGTTACAATAGAATTGCATAATGAAACTTCACTGTCTTAATAACTTGTGACTTACATAAGAGCACAGGTGACTCAGCAGTTTAAACTCACTAGCTTTCGCTAGCGTGCGGGTCATACAATTCAGCACAATGGTCACTGCTTCACAGAAGCCATAACCTTTCATGAGCTCTGAACCCACAGTAACAGAGCTGACTGCAGTCTCTCCAATACAGATAACTTGCCCATTTTCGCGTACCCCCACAAGCTGGGGAAGTCAGTGACTGGAGGCTACGTCTACAGAGGCTGTGAGATGCCTAACTTGAACGGACTCTACATCTTTGGAGATTTTATGTGTGGGTATGTCTGTTTTAAACTGCTGCACACGTGTTCTGTTTGTACATGGACTGTAGTTGGGATACCCGTTTGTCCTCTGAGTGGTCAGAAGAGCGGAAATGGGCGAGGGGAGCAACCTAAACATCCTTCTAGACGACGTGAAGTGCGAGGGTACGGAAAAGACGCTACTGGAGTGCAAGTGAGCCAAAATCGGGGAGCACAGCTGCTCCCACAAGGAGGACGTGGGGGTGGTGTGTGGGCACGATGAATTCGAGGAGTGATGGCATTTCAGGCAGGACTGGTTGAACTTCTTTTTCTTCTCCAAAGACGCACTTGAAACTTTTTTAATGTCCTTCTCCCAATCGGGTTTGGGGTTGATTTTTTCAATTCCAATTCCTTTTTTTTTTAAAATTCAATTCTAATTATTTCTAAGGTATTTGAATTTATATTTTAGAGATAATTGGTGTGATTGTTCAACTGCTTTCATTTAAAGCCAATTCAATTTGCTAACAAATAGTGACTTTAATTTAAGGAATTTGTTGCCACTGTGAGAAGCTAATTTTAACTGAAAACTGCTAACTGCAATTTTGATCAGTAAAGTGTTGGAATTGATTAAAAGGGAATGGGAATTGATTTTAAAAAATGAATTAGAATTGAGAAGCAGGAGCTGACCCCAAACCTTCTCCCAATATGGAAACCAGAACAGAGGAAGTCAAACAGGTATGTTACATGCACCCATGTTCTGTCAGTAATCTCAAAACATTTTTCGCACTTTCTTTCACACATTCCTTTCATTTTTTTTCGGCAAAACTGCACTGCCACCTTCTGTTTTATTAAGTCAGAGAAGAAGTCACTACCTCGAAATAGGCTACAGTATCACAGTCAACCACCACCCTCCACTCGTACAGTTGAACTTTTGAACGATTCTGTAACTCCGAGAGAAACGTGTCTTATCAGAGCCAGCCGTGCAATCCTGCGTCTCTCTCCAGAGTTCCTGTTGGGTAATAGGGTTATGCAGGGTATATAAACGAATAACTGGTTATTGGTTATAGAGGTAAATTAATACCATCGCAATAGTTGTTCAGAAATGTTACTATTAAAAAGTCCCTCCTAGTTTTTTGTGTTTTTTTTTCTAGACAAAATGTATTATTATTATTATTATTTATTTATTAGCAGACACCCTTATCCAGGGCGACTTACAATCGTAAGCAAATACATTTCAAGTATCACAGTACAAGTAATAATACAATTAAGAGCAAGATAAATACAATGTAAGCCAAGAAAAAACCACCACCCCATATTTTGAAGAATCCTTAACAAGGACCAGAGAGAATATGAATAAATGATTATTCAAATGAATAATAATAATTACTTTGGGCACAAAAATAAATAAATGTTTTATTTGTGTATTTCCACTGTATTTTCTCCTTTTTCTTATTTCTCCTGGTATTTCCACTTTAATTAAAATTGCAGACAGAACTGAGAATAGAGAAATTGTATGCCTGATATAACCAACACAACCGCTGGGGTTAAAAAAAATAAATAAAAAGTTACACCATAACCCAAGGTAACCGATGAAGGACACGCATTTAGTAAACTTTAACCACTATTTAATAAAACGTTCGAGGGGTTGTCTTGCCAAAGCTCTGAAAAACAACATATACTCATTATAAAATACAGACATAGAAAACTTAACGTGCTACAATTATACTTGCAGTGACTGAAGTGAATATAATAACAAAAATAAATAAATACAAAACATTGGATAAATTAAACCTTTATTTACCTAAATGATGATACAATAAAAAAAAAAACACAATTATGTATTAAAACAAAAATATTTTGCTGTTACATATATGTTAACAGACACCAGAGATACAATTGTGACACTTAAAGACCAGAGAGGTGTGTAGTTCATATAGTATATTTTTATTTATATTTAGAACCGCTACCATTATTAGAATAATCATTCTTCATAGACATATGGGTTCAGTTCGAATCCCTGGTTTTTATAACCTTAAAACAAACCTTCCTGAATTTTGCTGCAAAAGGTAAAACTGGAAGTCAAGTAGACAATGTTTTGGCTTGATGCCTTCATGACAAATTCTTCTGGGGGCACTACAGGTCTAAGCTCTTAAACCTGCCTTTAACTTCCTTTAAACTTATATTTACACCCAATTTATATAATTAAAAAAAAAGACATCACATCATCAATTTAAAATATTAGCATAAACATTTGAATACTTGGACTTTGCATATAGTTTGACCTTTAACTGCTATTCGTTTGTCTAAATACCAGTCTATAAAATCTGATGTTGTAGCCTTGCTAAGCCACCAGAAAGGGCTCCAGGACATTTCAATTAAATAAGATTTCAGCATGCCATTAAAGTTTTACAGGCATTGCTGTCGTACAGTTCACGATTGTGTGCGATTCCTTTTTTAAATAGTATCCACACTAAAATAGTTAATACAAAATGTCACCGCACGTTACAGTGTAAAAACGGGAGATTGCACATTTCCCATTTGGCACCAAACCTTGTCTTGGCACTGCAGAGTAAACTAGTAAGGTAGGAGTCTAGCAATTGCTTTGACTGCAAGGTGGAGGCTTATAAAACAAAGCTATTAGCAGCTGAGCTCTCATGAGTTCGTGATACTGCAATAAAAACGATTACAAAAAGAAGTTCTGTCACTCTTCTTGTGGTCATAAAAACAAGCAAACTCGTGTTACAATCCTTATGGACAACTCACAAGGCAACTCTGGTGAACGTCACAGTTATATCTCGACAGAACAATCCTAGGCAAACTAAAAACACTACATTATGCATTTATTTCAAATCTAAAGCTGGGTGCATACCGACGCAATCTGGAAAGTCAAACCTGTCATTGATTGAGCAGATAATCTGTACAACCCTGTTTCTGGAGAGCTACTGGGGCTTCTGGTTTTCACTTCAGCTGACCTCTCAGTTACTTGATTGAACTGATTATTGGCTTAATTAGTCAAGGATTAACAGCTGTTCCAGATCATTAGCCATTGACACCTAGAAAACCTGCAGGACTGAGGCTCTCCAGGACCAGGGTTAGAGACCTCTGTTGTACACGGTTATCTGCGCACTCAACCAAAAATATGTGCAAAGTGGACAGTGAGGTTACCAACATTTAAAAAAACAAAACAGTTGTATTAACATACGTATCTTCATTTAAAAATCTAAATCTAGCCATCGGTGGCCGTAGGCTGAGACTGATAGGCTCATATCTCTCCATCCTCAGAAGAGCAGACCGGAGTGGAGCAGACACTGCTGTGTGGAATATCTCGGTGATTTGAAGTCCGCTACCTGTGTGCGAGTACTGAGCTGTTGACGCAGTGCTGTCCCTCCCTGTCTGGGCTTGCTGTTACCGGTTGATGGAGTTGTAAGAGGGCTGGACGCCTGCTGTCAGCTGCTTTTGAGGCTGGTCTGGCTCGATGATCGGCTCCTGGTCCTCCTCCTCCTCCTCCTCCTCCTCGCACTTGGGCAGCTGGAAGAGGCTGGTGAGCCCATGAAGATCACACACTTTGTGGAAGGAGCGCAGGACCAGAAGCATCGCCATCAGCCCCACAAACAGATACACTAGGGGGAGAGAGGAACAGCCCTCCGATTAGCAAAGGACATCAGGTGATTGGGAAGTAAACAAAGCTGCTGTGTAAGTTGCAAATCAAAACCGATAACTGTACTGTGCTGCAAATATCTGGGGGAATAGTATACAGCCTTGAAATATATTTATGCTATTACACGTGCCCAACAAAGCAGGCTTTGAACATAAAATGCCCCAGGATCTGCTCTATAAGGAGTAAAGAAGGCTGATAAAATGTCTCTAGAATGCTTGAATGAGATACATATTGTATATGTTATGTCAGAATAGAATTCCAGTAGGTATATACGCACACAGTATATAAATAACAATCTATCTATAGAAAATGGGTAAAAAGCATCTTGTTCGAATATCAAACTAGGGAAGCCTGCTGTCAGATCCATCTGCAATCTACAATCCAAGTAAGCCTAGTAATTAAACATCGGCTGCAAATTCCTAGATACAATTTGCTGACACTTTTTACTTTTGTTGTTGCTTTGCATCATTTCCTCTTTAGGTTGCTTCAGTCTTTTTTGATTTTTTTTGAGGAACTCGTTGCTCAGCTTCAGCTGCATCTCTGGAGCCAATGCACCTCCTGAGACACAATCAGCTGCCAGTGCAGTGTAAAGAAATATATAAATACATACACAGCAGTGTGCAGATGCATTCGCACACCTCAACATTAGTCATGGATATCCTTTATACACCACCCTGCATGAAAACCTCTGGGTGCGAGAATTTCAATTTATCGGTCAGTAATCCGGAATACAGAACAATAGGCACCCAAGTGTGAAAATGTTAGACCCCTTTGTGCTTTAAATTAGGCATTCTAAAAAGTCTCATGCATTTTACCATTTGTGGCTATGTTCCTTTCCTCTTACTGTTTTCAACTACTGGGTGGCCTATTAAAGTCATCAATTAAATTAGGCAATCACTAATTTGCCTGTTTTGACAAGATTTTCAGTTGCAGCGGTTTGATTTCATATGCACAACAAATCAAAACTACAGAAGCAAGGGGGTGTTCTAATACGTGTGCACACTAATTACTTCTAAAAGGAAGGCTGTGTTTCCAATCATAGCCAGCTGTTCCGGGACCAGAATACAAAACAATTGGGAACGGGTCGCATTTAAAAACGTGTCTATGCTTTTATCTTTAGTGGTGCACTTCGTTGGTCAATATGTGAAATTGTCCTCACCCCTTCAATGCCATGCTTTCAGCCAGCAGACACTGATGGGGTGAAATGACCCAGGAAGTGAAGCAGTGGCAGACTTCCTGTGAGTAAGCCATGGAAACCGAGAAATTTCTTTAACCTAGCACACATGATTTAATTTATATATATATATATATACATATATATACACACACACACACACACACACACACACACACACACAATATATATATATATATATATATATATATATATATATATATATATATATATATTTATTGAGTTAGCCAGACCTGGGGTCAATTACAATTGTAATTCATTACAATTACAATGTAATTGTAGTGGAACATAGGCACACCTACATAATTGTAATGAGATCGTATAATTAATCAATTACTATTCCACTGCACGCCTTTCCAAGCGTATTCATTCTCAGTTCCATGTTGTGTTTTACATTGAGAGCGATCGTTGTTCTCATATCACTGTTACGTTATTTTGTTTGACAAAAAACAAGTTGCACGGCATGTTTGCTTTGGATAAATAAAGTATTTTTTTGTATAATTGGAACTGTAATTGAAAAAAATAGCATTGCAATTGTAATTTCAGCAAACAATTCCACTGTACTCGTGATTATAATTATAACAGTCTGCAGTTTGCTACCACCACTCGGGATAATGCAACGCTGTGCCGCGTACGTACCCAAGACAGCGATCTTGTAAAGCGAGCGCAGTGTCTGTCCAGGCTCTGCCCCCGGCACGAAATCTCCCAGGCCGATGGTGCAGAGCGAGATGAAGCAGAAGTAGAAGGAGTCCAAGAAGGTCCACGTCTGCTCAATGGCGCTGAAGATGGCGGCCGGCACCATGAAGAAGCAGGCCACGACCACCACGAGCAGCAGCACCAAGTGGACCTTGCTGGCCGTCCTGATGGACCAGCCGGCCCTCAGCTGGCACACCCTCATGGGCCAGTAGGTGAAGAGGTGCATGAGCCGCTGCAGACTGGCCGTCAGCACCAGCATGGTGAAGGGCACCCCCAGCAGAGCGAAGAATATGGAGAAGGCCTTCCCACCGTCTGACAGGGGAGCAGTCTGACCATAACCTGGGAGAGGGGAGAAGATACGAGGCATTGTCAACCAATGGCTTTGGGGTAGCCATCTCTTGTCCTGGGGAGCCACAGGGTCTTCTGGTTTTCGTTCCACCCGAGTTCTCAATGATTTTGTTAATTTGGTCAACGGTAACATTCCAGGTCTTAAGCCATGGATGTTTTAAAGACTCCCAGCAAACCTGCAGGACTGTGGCTCTCCAGGACCAGGGTTGGCCACCCCTTTTATTGACCCAGTAACAATTAAAAAAAAAAAACAACAACAATTGAGTGCCCAATTATTTTACCCCTGATTTTCTCCTCCATTTAGAAATGTCCCATTCCCCCCCCACCATCACCGCAGAAATTACCCACACAGCTCAGAAGCTCCTCCGATCCCACAACCAAGCCAGCTTCCTCTTTTACACCCAAGAACTCAAGAGCAAAAGCCAGTGTCTCACTGGGCGCCTGGCCAGCTGGGTTCACTGTAGCGTGATGAAGAGGAACAGTCCCTGCCAGTTTTGCCTCCCTTACCCGCAGGTTATAACAAGTTAGTAAGGATCTGGGTAGCTATATACTATATAAAAACACAGGCCACAGCCATCACAGAGCCACACGTTACCCGCAGGTTTGAAGTTTTAAACACTGAAGCAATCCTCTTGTAATTCTGTTGCTGAAGTGATCTGAGTTTGTGTGGAAGTTCATGGTTCACCAGTAGGATTTCAGTATCACTTCCTTTAGTTTGTCATAGTGGTTCTCTACAGTATGTACACAAAGGGCACTCTGTGTTCAGCCCTTGCTGGAGGCTTACAGCCATGCTGGGGATTGTGTGAGTCACAGGAGAACGCATTAGATTAAAACGCTAATCCTTGTGGTCATGAATCCGAAATCCACAAACAACTACCCGTTTTCTTTTGAATTTGAATTTATTTATTTTGTTATATAGTGATTAGTTTGTGTTGGCAGCCAGAAACGAAGCAATTGAAGAATTAACAGGAACTGAATTTAGTAAGTTTGGTGGTGTACTCTGATGCTTTCAAAATCCCCCCAAAAAAAAAAAAAAAATCCCTAGGTTTTTTTCTAATCTTTCTTTAGACCTTCCTATTTCTAGTTACAGTGACCATTAAAACAAAAAGCCATTGTAATTGATAAACACCTAAACTATTCAAATCTGATTTAAACCGCTGAACAGGTTCGAAAGAAATCTATTACTCAAAAAAACCATTTAAATCTTTAAAGTAGTCAAATAGTATGTCAGTCATGGAGGAATGGCCATGTAACTCCCAGACTAACAGTAGTCACGCATGAGACCCCCTACACCCCATTGACAGTGTTATGGCATGTGCTTTTTACCCCTTTGTGTCTGTTTTTAGAATTGTGTCTTGCTGAACATATTTTTACAGAACCTAATTCTCTGAGTCTAACTCTGCTTTCGTCAAATATTTTGGTCAGATATATTCTACAGGATGTACAATGCGTTTGGCTTCAGTCAGGACTGTGTGTTGCGGTCAGATGGCTTCTCGCAACAGCTTTGGCTAAAAAAGTGTTGCATCACCCTATATAATTAACTAATTTAGCTTCATAAAGTCGAATGAGACCTGCTGAATAATGTTACGTTAACATATTGAATTACATACAGCTGCTAATATTGACAGCAATATTGCTATTAAAATAAATGTTGTGTAGAAAAATTGACAGCGATTATTGTCAGGAATAGTTGGCAGGTATTGCCAGTGAACAGTATACAAGCCCAGAGGGGCTTTTGATGGTTATAATTGATAATGTTTTTTTAAGCCTTGGGTATTGCTGGTAATCACTCAATTTGAATGTGTCGGTATTTGAAAAAAGATATAAACTTGAAAACTGGAACTACTGCTACTGTGATTCACTCCACACACATTTCCACACTGTGACTACATTTGAATTGAAGTGTATAGATTTTTTGTTTCTAGTTTTTACTAAACCCCTCTGGAAAGAAAGTCTTTAAAACTGATACTTCAGCTGAAGGAACACAAAGCCACTTTTTCGGAAACCTTAGCTGAGGTTTGCTGTATCAAACTCAAAGTCTCCCCTGGTGTGCCGTGCAGTGGCCTGAAACCTCGTCTCCTGAAACCAAGTTCCAAGCCACAGAGGGGCTTCATGTTCCCTCAGCTTTAGAACACATTTAAAACTGGCAGCCACAATCGCATTTACCAACATGGGTTCAAAAAAGTTTTTTCCACTATTGTCAAAAGCAGTCAGCAGGGAGAATTACAAACAAATTATTATAGTACTGAGGCCATGGTAGATTTAGCTTGGTTAGTTAGCACTAAAGAAAATGTAATTTAGCATAAAACTGAACGTGAATGTTGGGTATTGCCCAATTTAACCCATTAAGTTTCTATAAAAAAAAACACACACGTTGTATTCATTTATGTAATTTGATACATTACATTTAGACTTAACTTTTGCAGTTACCAAAATTTGAGTACCGGTAAGTTACCATGGCAATAGAGTTAGCGAATTTAAATAGCAGGTAGCTGGCCAGTTAAAAATGCTCAGTAGTAGCATTTAATGGCTTAACTAAGTATTAATGATCTCAAACAGACAATGAAATACAATACTAGTATTGTAGTAACACCAGTTATTATAAATTAGTTGCTCAACCAATTTGCCCTGACCGGTGCCTGTCAAACTTATCTGCTATCTATTTATTAACTTTGACTCAGCATAGGACTCTATCAGTTATATTTGTGTTGCATGTATGTATGTGTCTGTCCAAAGTTTGAAAAACAAAAAAACAACTTGTATCTATTCAAAACTAAGTGTCCCACCACAGCAGAATACAGTTTTATAACAACCAAGTCAATACTGTATAGCAAGTGTAAAACGTTGCCTTTCTCTCTGATCAGACTCCTTGATTGAAGAGGGGAGGATATCAGCACTACGCAGACTTCCACACGACTTTAAAAGCTGCAACACCTGTCTGATGTCATACAGGACAGCAGCCTTTGTAAAACACACTCCCGGGCTCGCCCTGAAATACAGCACACACAGCTGTTACCCGTATCCCTTTTAAGAAGGACACACGTGTGTGACATCGAAGATAAAGAATGTTCCTCAAATGCTCTTTCAAATCTCCCCTAGCCTGGTTTTCAAAGCCTGGAGACAGACCAGAATCGTAGCGAAACGTTTTCAGAAAATATTTCAGTGAATTGTACAGGTTAGGGTTAGGGTTAGGTTATTGGTCTCTGCCTGAATTTGGTTTAAGTTAGTGTGCATTGCTCTGTTTTTTTTTTTGTTTTGTGTTTTCCAGATGTCAATCCTCTGCAGCTGTGGTCTTCCACAAACTAGTCAACAGTAGTTGCACAGTCGGACCTGTAGTTATTGCAGTGGTTTCCTTCTTAGTCTGGGATACTGCGGCCTCACCTACATACCCATCATTTCAAACTCTGTTTAACCAGTTTTACAGCCAACTAACATCTACTGATGTCGCCTTCAATTTCCGTAGCAACCAGCTGTCCCTTCTTTACCCTTATCATTATCGATTGCTTTTGTGTGTCTTAAAATACCCGGTATGATTGTCTTCGCCTGTGGGGTAATCTGGTCAGCCTTTTTAAAGAATTCCTTGGTACTATACAAGGTTTACATTTTTCATTGTGTTGTCCTATATCACAGTCATAAATGACAATGCTCGTCTGTTAGTGTCTTACTGTGTGTTGCTTTTACACGCAGCCGTGACGTAACAGACCCCCCACTAACTTTCCCCTGCCGCGTTCGATGTGAACAGAGGTCTGCGGCGACTGCAGAGCGACGCGCAAGGAGGCGGCATACACGCCCCTTTAGTTGGTGGACTGTGTGTATCTTAATCCCAATACATGCATTAACTCCAGCCCCTCTCTTTCTCTGCTTTGTGGACTGGCGTGACTGCCCCTACGCTTATCAGTTCATTACATTACAACTACAAATGGAAGTTACATAACGCCAAAAGAAATTATTATTATTATTATTATTATTATTATTATTATTATTATTATTATTATTAATAATACATTTAAAAGGTAACAGTTAATAAAGATGTGCAGATGTATAATTGCTTTTAAGTTTACTTTTGCATGTTTGCTTTGTATTGAAAAGCCCCTTATAAAAGTCTACCATTATAGTTTTCCACTTTTTACCATGTTTATATGATGCATTTACCAGTTTACCCTGATTTGCCATGTTTTTGAATATGCTTTACCATAACTCTGTGATTTACAATGCTTCACCATACCCCTCTGTGCTTTACAATGCTTCACCATACCCCTCTGTGCTTTACAATGTTTGCCTATGCTTTACCATACCTCTCTGTGCTTTACAATGCTTGCCTATGCTTTACCACACCTCTCTGTGCTTTACAATGCTTCCCTATGCTTTACCAGACCTCTCTGTGCTTTACAATGCTTGCCTATGCTTTACCACACCTCTCTGTGCTTTACAATGCTTCCCTATGCTTTACCAGACCTCTCTGTGCTTTACAATGCTTCCCTATGCTTTACCAGACCTCTCTGTGCTTTACAATGCTTCCCTATGCTTTACCAGACCTCTCTGTGCTTTACAATGCTTCCCTATGCTTTACCATGCCTCTCTGTGCTTTACAATGCTTCCCTATGCTTTACCAGACCTCTCTGTGCTTTACAATGCTTCCCTATGCTTTACCAGACCTCTCTGTGCTTTACAATGCTTCCCTATGCTTTACCAGACCTCTCTGTGCTTTACAATGCTTCCCTATGCTTTACCAGACCTCTCTGTGCTTTACAATGCTTCCCTATGCTTTACCATACCTCTCTGTGCTTTACAATGCTTCCCTATGCTTTACTAGACCTCTCTGTGCTTTACAATGCTTCCCTATGCTTTACCAGACCTCTCTGTGCTTTACAATGCTTCACCATACATTTCTGTGCTTTACAATGCTTCCCTATGCTTTACCACACCTCTCTGTGCTTTACAATGCTTCCCTATGCTTTACCAGACCTCTCTGTGCTTTACAATGCTTGCCTATGCTTTACCACACCTCTCTGTGCTTTACAATGCTTCCCTATGCTTTACCAGACCTCTCTGTGCTTTACAATGCTTCCCTATGCTTTACCAGACCTCTCTGTGCTTTACAATGCTTCCCTATGCTTTACCAGACCTCTCTGTGCTTTACAATGCTTCCCTATGCTTTACCAGACCTCTCTGTGCTTTACAATGCTTCCCTATGCTTTACCAGACCTCTCTGTGCTTTACAATGCTTCCCTATGCTTTACCAGACCTCTCTGTGCTTTACAATGCTTCCCTATGCTTTACCAGACCTCTCTGTGCTTTACAATGCTTCACCATACATTTCTGTGCTTTACAATGCTTCCCTATGCTTTACCAGACCTCTCTGTGCTTTACAATGCTTCCCTATGCTTTACCAGACCTCTCTGTGCTTTACAATGCTTCCCTATGCTTTACCACACCTCTCTGTGCTTTACAATGCTTCACCATACCCCTCTGTGCTTTACAATGCTTCACCATACCCCTCTGTGCTTTACAATGCTTCACCATACCCCTCTGTGCTTTACAATGTTTGCCTATGCTTTACCAGACCTCTCTGTGCTTTACAATGCTTCCCTATGCTTTACCAGACCTCTCTGTGCTTTACAATGCTTCCCTATGCTTTACCACACCTCTCTGTGCTTTACAATGCTTCCCTATGCTTTACCAGACCTCTCTGTGCTTTACAATGCTTCACCATACATCTCTGTGCTTTACAATGCTTCCCTATGCTTTACCAGACCTCTCTGTGCTTTACAATGCTTCCCTATGCTTTACCAGACCTCTCTGTGCTTTACAATGCTTCCCTATGCTTTACCATACCTCTCTGTGCTTTACAATGCTTCCCTATGCTTTACCAGACCTCTCTGTGCTTTACAATGCTTCCCTATGCTTTACCAGACCTCTCTGTGCTTTACAATGCTTCCCTATGCTTTACCACACCTCTCTGTGCTTTACAATGCTTCCCTATGCTTTACCAGACCTCTCTGTGCTTTACAATGCTTCCCTATGCTTTACCACACCTCTCTGTGCTTTACAATGCTTCCCTATGCTTTACCAGACCTCTCTGTGCTTTACAATGCTTCCTATGCTTTACCAGACCTCTCTGTGCTTTACAATGCTTCCCTATGCTTTACCAGACCTCTCTGTGCTTTACAATGCTTCCCTATGCTTTACCAGACCTCTCTGTGCTTTACAATGCTTCCCTATGCTTTACCAGACCTCTCTGTGCTTTACAATGCTTCCCTATGCTTTACCAGACCTCTCTGTGCTTTACAATGCTTCCCTATGCTTTACCAGACCTCTCTGTGCTTTACAATGCTTCACCATACATTTCTGTGCTTTACAATGCTTCCCTATGCTTTACCAGACCTCTCTGTGCTTTACAATGCTTCCCTATGCTTTACCAGACCTCTCTGTGCTTTACAATGCTTCCCTATGCTTTACCACACCTCTCTGTGCTTTACAATGCTTCACCATACCCCTCTGTGCTTTACAATGCTTCACCATACCCCTCTGTGCTTTACAATGCTTCTACCATACCCTCTGTGCTTTACAATGTTTGCCTATGCTTTACCAGACCTCTCTGTGCTTTACAATGCTTCCCTATGCTTTACCAGACCTCTCTGTGCTTTACAATGCTTCCCTATGCTTTACCACACCTCTCTGTGCTTTACAATGCTTCCCTATGCTTTACCAGACCTCTCTGTGCTTTAAATGCTTCACCATACATTTCTGTGCTTTACAATGCTTCCCTATGCTTTACCAGACCTCCCTATGCTTTAACATAGCTTTTATAAGGGACTTATAAATCTCCCCAAATAGCGCTGCCATAAACTAATTCAACGAGAAAGCGGAATGGCAACATAAGAAAACACTGAAAAAAGACCACGAAATGTTTGTCTACTTTGTAAAGCTTAGGTCGCCGTTTGAATCCGGTATAGAACTGCCGACCACATCCTTTTCCACACCAAGTGCAATGCAGCCAGTTCCATTTCATTGTGTGGGTTATACAAACATACTTCAATAACGCACATGCATTTAAAATGTATGCTCTTGGCTTTACACCTATACATACTGTGCAGGACTGCAATGCAATACAAGTACTTTGAACACGGTAACTTTTAAATACCGTTATTAGGGCTACAGCATAACGGCAAATTCGGTAAAGGTTTAAAGATACTTAGGTGTTTTAGTTCTAGTAATACTGCGGTACTTAACAGTTCTGGGGTAGACTGAAAAAAAAAAACTCGTTCGCCCGTGTGTGTTTCTTACCTACAGTTGTTACCAAAGTGCTTGCAAAGAACAGAGAAGAGGCGAAGTCCCAGTTCGTGTTTACGGAGGCGTTACTGAGAACAGACACGCCGTATTTGCTGGCAGTCAGAACTTGCTCTAAAAACTTTTCGAGCGATGAAGAATTTACACAGCTGTGGTTCAGAAAGTTGGCTTTCAAAATTCTCAACTCGTCTTTCAAACGAATTTCCTCGGGTCCTTCGATGATGGAGAATATCACAGCCCCCAGAATGAGGTAGAGGAGATAAAACACGAAAAAAATTAACACTACAATTCCGCCTCTGGAGTTTGAAGACATTTTTTCTTTTCTTTTCTGTTTCGCGTGGCTTTCCTGTTTAAAAAAACTTTTTTTTTTTCAGCGTTCGCTTTCTTTCTTTCTGTCTTCCTCTCTCGTTACAGGCTGCACCGTAATGCTGTTATTCAAACTTTTCTCCACCCACTTCGACGGTATTGACAGGAAATAGATCAGTGACTGGATCAAAGACAAGCACAACTATTTGGGTACTTTTATTTGAGACATTACGAGCGTCTGTGAACTTTCACGAGCCCTTCATAATTAAACAGTGGCTGCGTTTTTCAAATTTTTCTTCACTTCAAAGTTTGCAAATTCCTGAGCGTGTTACCTATAGAATTAGCATTTATAACATGCAGCCTTCAGCATAAAAGCCACAGGCAGTGCATGTACAGCGTCCCTAGAGCTAACCAGCGCACTCGATTGATTTGCTGTGTTCTCCAGCATTCCAGACCTTGCTTGCCTTGTGCATCTGCATTGAGCTGCATCGTGCACTTCGTACAAACACTTTGCATTTTTTTTTTGCATCGGTTAGCTGGTCTGGCGTAGCCATGACAACTTAAGAGCGACAGCGAATTGCACAGCAGATTTGTGAATGTGTCGAAGTGCCTGCTGACACACTATGTAGGTGTTACAACCGCAAGGCATCGATGCACGCACGACAAACTGCTGTGACAGGAGATTCGCTACAGGCTGTAGACGAGAACGCTTGGCTTCGCCTCCCTGAAACATTTACCTCTGGTTTTACAGACCCCGATTAACGCTAGTCTTGGACTGCCTTACCTAAAATAACATTAGTTAGTCCAAGATTAGTGATAATGGAGGTACGTTAAACCAGTTGATACAATTAAAGCACGATTGTTAGGTCTATCTTAGTGAGCTTAACAGTTGGGGTTGGGGTTGTGGGGGGGGGTGGGGGTTGTGCCTCCGTTTTAAAACTGTTTCTACTATAGAATCAGTTGAAGGACCAAGTTATTTCCTTACACACCTTCTTATAGTAAAAGCACAGCAAAGTGTAATAAAGCACAGAGAGGTATGGTAAAGCATAGGCAAGCATTGTAAAGCACATAGAGGTCTGGTAAAGCATAGGGAAGCATTGTAAAGCACAGAGAGGTGTGGTAAAGCATAGGGAAGCATTGTAAAGCACAGAGAGGTGTGGTAAAGCAGTAAAGCATAGGCAAGCATTGTAAAGCACAGAGAGGTCTGGTAAAGCATAGGCAAGCATTGTAAAGCACAGAGAGGTCTGGTAAAGCATAGGCAAGCATTGTAAAGCACAGAGAGGTCTGGTAAAGCATAGGCAAGCATTGTAAAGCACAGAGAGGTCTGGTAAAGCATAGGCAAGCATTGTAAAGCACAGAGAGGTCTGGTAAAGCATAGGGAAGCATTGTAAAGCACAGAGAGGTCTGGTAAAGCATAGGGAAGCATTGTAAAGCACAGAGAGGTCTGGTAAAGCATAGGGGAGCATTGTAAAGCACAGAGAGGCATGGTAAAGCATATTAATAATAAAAGCATGTTAAACTAACCCTTATAAAAGTTTCCCATATTAAAAGCACAGCAAAGTGTAATAAAGCACAGTGAAAGCATGGTAAAGCATAGGCAAGCATTGTAAAGCACAGAGAGGTCTGGTAAAGCATAGGGAAGCATTGTAAAGCACAGAGAGGTCTGGTAAAGCATAGGGGAGCATTGTAAAGCACAGAGAGGCATGGTAAAGCATATTAATAATAAAAGCATGTTAAACTAACCCTTATAAAAGTTTCCCATATTAAAAGCACAGCAAAGTGTAATAAAGCACAGTGAAAGCATGGTAAAGCATAGGCAAGCATTGTAAAGCACAGAGAGGTCTGGTAAAGCATAGGGAAGCATTGTAAAGCACAGAGGTATGGAAACGCATGTTAAGTTATGGTAAATGCATAGTATAACAATGGGAAAAGTGCAAAAATACTGTGGTAAACTTTTATAGGGATTTTGCCTGCAAGGGACGGGCAAAAAAACAATATTTACTGTGGAAGTTGTTTTACCTTTGATGGCAGCAAGAACGAGTCTAACATAACAAATAAAAGTGGCTATGCAAATAACACCCCAGTGCTCCAGGTTGAAGTCAAACACGCCACATCATTGTCACGTGAACATCTTTTCTTTATTACATCATATAATAAATTAACAAGTCCATCTAAAATTATACAGATTATTTTGCCAGAAAATATGTTATTTTTATTATTCCTAATCAGAAATTGCCAGTAGTTAATTAGTTGCGAAGTACAGAAATAATATTAAGAAAAGGAGTGAATTCGTATCTATTTCAAGTTTTAAAAATAACCCCTCTTTCACCGATGGTTTGACCCTCTGGTAAATGAATCTCACCTGGGATTACCCTACCCATCAATAAGAAGAGGGATGCAGGTCTGTGAAGTTGCTTTTTATAAATTATTTTAAATAAATGCAAACATTGGTGTTAATAAAGTCTGCTGGTTCACAAGAGGAAACATTCTGGATAAAATAAAAAAAGCATGATTTCATTTAACCTCATCTGATGCCACTTTTAAAGTTTCTGTTTCTGTGCATTTTCTAGGCAAGAGTTTTGTGCTTGAAATACAATGGCACCTACAGTTATTCACACAATTGCCCTTCAATATCCATATTATAGCTCAGTAAAAACTGGTGTTTGTGAATTGAAGTTATCAATGAACTTTTTTAACATGTAACTATGCATGTTACAACTGAGGGTGTCTAAATATGTTATAGGTGCCACTGTATGTGTTTGCAACCTTGTCATCAATTACTTTAATGTGGGCCATATTTTCAAATGATTCTTTAATTCACTCCTAAGTTGATTAAAGGCTGTTTGAGATGCTTTGAAAATACAACCCGTTGTCCTTTCTGTAGAGGAAAGCCGTGACTGAAGAAATCTTTTTTTATCATTGGTTTTAAAACCAAGAAATCCATAAATGCAATTCATAGTATCAAAATACAGCTTGTATTATCACAGTCTTGCAGGTAATTTACTAAAAATGCGATGTCTCCAAGTAGCACGAAAGAGTCAGAACTTATCAGGTACCTGCATTGTTGACTTTGAATGAAGCATTACAAATAAACGAGAAGCTACAAAAAAAAAATAAAAACTTGTTATACTGGAAGTTTTGGTCTTTTGTGTGGTAATTCCCCATGTCACTTGAAGTTATACACAATGCATTTCTCTGTTTGAATAATACTCCAGCACGAAACAGAAATGGGCCAAAACAACACATATTTCCCATGGGGAGGGGGATACCCGGGGAAGGAGGGTACCCAGATGTTTTTAATAGTTTATTGCTGCCTAATTATCTGTAAAAATAAATTGTCCAGTTTTAAATCAATACAGCACTGCCCTTACCGAATGATCTTCAGTGGCCATAGGGTACCACAGTGCTGGTGTGTTTCTGACGATAGTATCACAATAGCACGAACACTCACTGCTGGTAATTCCATTGCAGTACCTTATCAGTACCAGACAGACGGTGTGCTACTGTATCAGGACCACTGAACTGTGCAATAGCTCCAAATCCACTGCCTGTGGCCAGTGCTGGTAATGCTGTTGTCTGCTGAAGGTTCAGTATGGTTTAGATACTACAGCTACGGCCACGAGTTTGGCATCACCCTATAGAATTAACTCATTTCATAAAGTGGAATGAAACCTGCTGAATAACGTTACGTTAACATATGGAATTGCACACCGCTTTGTATATATACCGAACGAAAAACTGACAACAAATGGAAAAACGTGACACACTGTACCCTATTATGGCTGCCGGTAGACTTTTTGCGATAACATTTTGCAGTTTCTTTGATTACATGATGTTAAATAAACAATGTGAATAATGTTTATATGTTTTTTTTTTTTGTAATGATGTCTCAATCCTAACGTTCTTACGGATGGAAAACTTTTGGCCAGAGCTGTAGACTGAGGGAGAAGGTGTGGAGAAGGCCCGGAGCTCACGCCAGCATGTTCTTGTTGGGGTCGTAGGAGATCATTATCTTCCTAATCCTCTCCGCTGGGGTCCGCTGCTCGAATAGATTGAGCCTGTGATCAGGGCTGGCTCTACTGAGCTGGGGGCAGGCAACGGCATCCTGCAAGGAAGAAAACAAACTTCTTTAGCGTGCAAAACCTGATGTTCAGCAGGAAGAGAAAGATGCTGGATCATATTTCTGACGTGTTTTTTTTTTTTTTTAACTACTGTTTTTTTTGGAAAAGAAGAAATGATCAATATTTAAATTAAAAGTGAAGTTAATAGGATGATCCATTTTGGAAAAGTTACGTGAGTGTGTTTTGTTTTGTTTAGATTTCTGAACATTGGAATTAGGTGTGGTGTTCTATGTACGGAATGACATTTGCACACAGGATAAGATGTATGGGAATTTTGGCAAATGCTTTGCTGTGATTGGTTGATTTCTGATATGTGATTTATAATTACAAAATGAAAACATACAAAACAACTCAAAAGAACTTGACATATCATTACATTCAAAACGTCCATTATATTATTCCAAGAAGCGACCAAAATAATACATTAAAAAAAACCTAAATGTAAAAAAAGCACAAGAAACCTTTGAGTTATTTCATCTCTGTGGTCTATTTTTATAATGGATTCACTACAGATAAATTCATAAAACATTAATGTTGTTTTTCAGTGCTGTTCAGTCACACGTGCGTCCTGTATTGCTGATGATAATCACCAGAGCTTGTACTGTCTTAAATTGGCCACAAGGTGGCACTCAAACAGCATCTTCAATTCATATACAGTCAGACTCAGTCTGGTAAACTGTTTCGAAGTGTACTTCAGTCTTATTGAGAACATATAGTAAGATGCAAGACATTGCAAACAAGTTTAGAAACGCGAAAAAGTCAAACTTACTGAATTTGTCAGGTTAATATTTTTTACCAACATAACCTTTAAACCTAAAATAACAAAATAACCACCTTTAAGTCAAAGAAAACCTAGAACACAAGTTAAACCAAAAGTAACTCAAAACAGTCTATGTGGCATTTATTACATGAGATTAGTGTGTGATTCTGGAAAACTTGATTTCCAGCCAGGAAAGTAGGATTGAAGAATAGGATTTCGTCAGCTACAAGCACTTTTAAATGGGCTTGGCTGTACCACGTTGATCTGGTGGGGTTCAAGGTCCTGGCAGCTGTGTGTGCCGGCTAGACGGCTCCACTAGTCAGTACACTACCGTGATAAGGGATGAATCCCTGCGCTCACAGGCAGAGGCAGACGAAAATGACTGCCGCACCGTCCTGTCTTTCCTCAATGCGGGAGAGGCCAAGAACCTAGGGGTTTTCGTTGAAGAACCCTGTAGGACACACACAAAGGAGTTTTGTTAAAATACTTAACCCGTTTTTGTTTCCCCCAATTTAGAATGCCCAATTCCGGTCCCTCACCGTAGAAGCTTCCCACAACAGCTCTGGGAGGGAAGGTCAGTGGGTGACCTCCGATCCCGCGACCAAGCCAATTGTCTTAACTCTGCATTTGGGCAAGCTTCCGGCCTCTGGAGGACAGTGGCCAGCAATGCTGGTGCTGTATACTCACCACGTTGGTCAGGTCGCTGTGAAGGGAATGTAAGAGGAGTTTTTGGGCACCAGATCCCGCCCACTTGTATTTTAAGCCAACTGCCTCGTTCACATCCTGGAGTCCCTCCCACAGACTGGAGGCTGGCCTGTTAAAATGAAAATCGCGTTAAAGCGCAAAACAATCTTTAAAATCCATTTTGTCAGCGCTCCGCAGTTAGCGAGTGAATTTGAACTATAACCAATACTGCTCATGCTAATAAGAGGCACAACAATGGATTTTAAAACCTGGGACAGCACTCTGTCAGCAAAAAAATAAGTTTGTTTGGTTTTCTCACTGTTCTGTTTGCCTTACCTTTGCATCTGTTCTCTCAGAGATGGGACCTTGTCTGTCTCCCAGCGTGATGATGTCACAGAAGGAAAGCAGTCTTGAAAGATCCTGGACTGTAAAGGACAAAGTAGACAGCCATTGGGTTTCACTACATACTGTAGCAACGAATCACCCATGACCCCCAATAAGTAAAACTATAGTGCATTCTTCCCTGTACCAGTACTAAACTTTTAACATGTGCTTGCACTGAAGAAGCTGGTTTCTGTTGTTTAAAATGTTACATGTTTAGCACCTGTTTTGACTGTACTTGCTTCTACTTAGACTACAGCTAGTCCTTGCAGTCCCTTCAACCCCATCAAACAGCTACCGCTGAACCTGTCATAGCCGAGTCGTTATTTTATATTTAACCCGAGACAAACTGTGAACCTACCAGGTCCAGAGGGGTGGATGGAATAGTTCTGGTCTCCTCTACAGCACTGTCCAGCCACCACTGTCCACCACTGTCTCTGTCCTGCTCCGGTCCAAATCCACTGGTGTCCTCCTCTGAGAAGGCAGTCCAACCGTCCAATGAGGTGGACTGTGTACTGACAGCAACATCTGAGGACAGACATGAGACCACTGTGATGCACAGACAGACTTTGAGGTTCTGTTGAAGTCTACAGCATTTGCTAAATGCGTTTCAACAGCTCCGGTCAAAACTTTTGCATCACCCTATAGAATGAACAAATGTTGCTTCATAAAGTCGAATGAAACCTGAATAACGTTACATTAACATATTGAATTGCATACCGCTTTGTAGTTTTTCAAATACTTAACGAAAAACCGACACACATTACAATATGTGCTGTATGGTCCAGTGGTTAAAGAAAAGGGCTTGTAACCAGGAGGTCCCCGGTTCAAATCCCACCTCAGCCACTGACTCATTGTGTGACCCTAAGCAAGTCATTTAACCTCCTTGTGCTCCATCTTTTGGGTGAGACGTAATTGTAAGTGACTCTGCAGCTGATGCATAGTTCACACACCCTAGTCTCTGTAAGTCGCCTTGGATAAAGGCGTCTGCTAAATAAACAAATAATAATAATGAAATACTTTACTACTATTACTCTTCCTGTAGACTTTTGCAATACCATTTTGTAGTTTCTTTGACTATTATTATTAATTTCTTAGCAGATGCCCTTATCCAGGGCGACTTACAATTGTTACAAGATATCACATTATTTTTTACATACAATTACCCATTTATACAGTTGGGTTTTTACTGGAGCAATCTAGGTAAAGTACCTTGCTCAAGGGTACA
Organism: Acipenser oxyrinchus oxyrinchus; assembly: GCA_030684275.1. NCBI lineage: Eukaryota > Metazoa > Chordata > Actinopteri > Acipenseriformes > Acipenseridae > Acipenser > Acipenser oxyrinchus. Next base: position 3,931,581 of record CM060302.1, on the reverse strand, counting down.
GCAGCAGTGTCCCCCACCTGGGATTGAACCCACGACCCTCTGGTCAAGAGACCAGAGCCCTAACCACTACTCCACACTGCTGATTAGGTTGTGTTAAATGAAAGATCTATATTATGTTCATTTATTAATTATGAAAGATACATTTAGCACTTACCAGCACAGCCCTTGTGCCAGCAAGGCACTTGTTCAAACTCTGCAAATCCTTCGTCCCAGTGGAGGCGATCCCCTGCTTTCTCAAAAAGTCCAAATCCCTCATCATCTCCTGCCTCTTCAATACTGGGGCTTTCCCTGTCATTAGCCGCTGCACTGTCATGATTACTAATCTCCCCGGTCGTGCTGCGAGAAGGAGAATGACCTCCGACCTCTGCTGAGCTCTCTTGTGCCGCGAACGTTGCCTTGGTTACAGAGACTGATAGATCAGGCCTAGCTGCTGCTGCAGCAGGCTCATCAAACCGCAGTGGAAGTGTGTTGTCTGAAACGGGGGCTGTGTTTGAATCGCTGCCTTGCTCAACTGCCTGGCTGGTGTGAAACCCCGATAATAAAGCCCCCTGCTCCGTGCGGCCTGCTTTTTTATTCAGGCCCTGACTCTGTGCCGCACTGTCGTTTCTATGACTACAGATCAAATCTTTTGGCATGGGTGTGCATTCAGTCTTTCCTGTCAAAGAGTCTAGAGCCAGGCTCGGGTGCTTTTCACAGGCCTTGGCACATTCTGAGAAGTGATTGCAACATGAACCAGCTCCCAGTCTTTCTCCATGGGCCAACTGCTGCACTGAAGCGCGTGCTTCAAAGTGACTGTTACCCAAAACAGAGGCAAAGTGAGTAGCCAGACCGTCATAGGAGTCTCCCCTATTGGACGCACAGAGATGGCCATGCCTTACATTATCTGCTTCTTCATGGCATACTCCATGGAGCTTTCTTTGCCTTGTGATTTCACAACATTCACAGCCCCCTGGGTTACAGCGATAATATTCTGCCAGATCAGAAGTATCTGCTGTGCACATTTCCACGGGCCTGCTGTCCAGTCTATTGGTTTTTCCACTACTAGTCCCCTCAAGCTTCTTAACCCTGCAATGAACTGTAATTCCACTCCTCCGATCCCCAGCATTGCGTTTTGGGATTTGGGAGTCCACGTGATCCACTGTTCGGCTAGTTTTATCTCCCTGTGTCTGATGCCCTGCTCGGTTCTCCAGCGTCATTCCCAAACAGCAGCAATGGTTATGAAGCTCCGATGCTGCAGAGATAGCCTGCTTCCTCATGTTCTCCGTCACCAGATCTCCAGCGAGTTGTCTGCTGTCTTCCTTGTTTGTCCCTGGGTGGTACTTTAGATGCATGCACCTAGGATCTTCTAATTTCCTCTGAGCATTGTCACTCTGCGTACAGCGATTGAATCCACTCCTCGTGCAGTCTTCAGCGCCACCCGCCCCTGCGTTTTTGGTATCGCGTCTTCCCAGCACACGAGAGTCAGCGATCGATTCTTTCACATCGTCTTCGTCTTCTCCTTGCTTGTCCACATCGGCCGGTGCAAAACCCCAGTCCTCCTTCTGCCCCACTGCATTGCCACAGGACTCATGCACTGTAGCAGTCTTAAAGCCTTCCCCGGCTATTATGACATCTTTTGCCAAAGGCTTTTGTGCGTTTGTTTCCACTGCTTTCCCGTCTCCGTTACTGGATCGGACAACCCCATCCTCCTGCCCAGGGAAAGCAGCTTCCCCGGTCATATTCCTATCTTCCCTTCCCCGCAGGTTTAGAAGAAAGTCATGTCTGCTAATAGCCTGTTGTTGGGAAGCAAGACTTATGTAAATTCTCCCAGTGCTGTAGTATTGGTCTCTTGCTGTGCTACCCAGAAATGAGCCCTTTACTGTTGTGGGAGCCACTGTTTGGTTCACTTCAGAAGCTTCTAAAGTTGCCACGGTTACTGGTGATCCCAGGCTGCTGATACTGCTTCGACTGAGAGCGCTTACATCTGTAAGAATCTCAGGACCGACGTGGCTTTTCTCTGAACGACTGGAATAGGACCTGCTTGTATTGAAGCAGGAGATGGTATTGTTTACCAGCGAATCCGACACCAGCCTCGTCTGACAGGCTGTAATTCCACCCACGGCTTGGGAAAGAGGTTGAAGGTCTGGCTTTGTGAGCCTGGCTTTCTTCCTGTTTTTGGCACAGGCCCCGCTCACCGTTCGGTTCCTTAGGCCTTTTATTTTGGGGCCCTGACGTTGGGCGCCCAGTCTCTCTGCTTCTGAAGTGGCCTGCGGTAGATTGTCACCACCTCCCCCACCTCCTCCCCCGCCACCACACTCACCGCTGTTTTCTACAATTATTTTTCTATTGTGACACCCCCGCTCCAAGCACAAGTAATTGTTGTTATTGTTGTGCTGGAGCATGTCCGTGATTTCAAAGGGGCAAAGCGAATCACACATAAGGGGAATCAGGGAGAGGGTGTTATCAGGGCAGTTGTCCTTATCAGTTTAAAAATAGGAGCAAAAATAATGATAAAAAAAAAACTGTCTTTGTTTTTGTGTTGTCCTTGGCTTTCGGTGAAGATGACCTTGTCTTAAGCACAGTGCTTTCTTGTAGATACAGCAGTCCTGTGATGAAATCTTTTGCTTTTCATTTTTCTCATTGAGAGTTGAGGTCTACTGTGGTGCATTCATAGCCTACAAGTTAAAATAAAGAAATGGGTTACCAACACACACCCACACAAAGTACAAAGTGTTCCTGTTTAACAAAACTGAAAGACAATGCAGGCATGTTTTTCAAGCATTTTTTCTCATGTCTATAATTAGCTGTTTATTTTAATAGGGAACAAACAACTGGGGAATGCTTAAGAGATATCTTGTTCTGGGATCTCGTTTAAAATTAAAATGAGTTAATTTCCTTATAGGAAAGAAGACATGCTTTCAGCTAATTCCTTATAGATGAAGACATAAGGGATCGATGTGAGACTGGACGCAGTCTTTTATGTTCTGGTAATGAAATAATCAGGATGTGTACCATCATGCCTCCCTGTCAGAATTTGCTACCCGCAGCAATTTCTGACAAATATAGATGTAAAAATGTGTCACCTTGTCACAAATTGCTACCCTTGTATATTCTACCGGATAAAGCAGGTAGTAAATTCTGGGAAGTTGTATTGTGATGTCAGAAAATGCCACCCTTGTATATTCTACTGGATAAAGAAGGTAGCAAATTCTGGGAAGTTGTATTGTGATGTCAGAAAATGCCACCCTTGTATATTCCATAGGAATATTCTAAGAGAGTTCTTAGCTGCGTTCTAAACAGAACCTTGCATTTGTTCCAGAAGCAACGCTTGGTTTGGGTTCTTAAAATAACCATTCTCATACACTGAACCACAGAACTCAAGCATGGGAGCTACCTAAATAATATTGGAATGACCCAACACAACAGCTGCAGGATGTTTGATCAACAATAGAAAGCCATGACATAATGCCAAGTAATATTAAAAAAAGTTAACAATACAGTTTGCTTCAAATAAATCATAGACTGACAGACATTGCTGCACCTTAATCAGTTGACATTTTAAATGACATGGGGTATATTAGGCTACAATTAGAAGCTAAATTATGCCAAGTGTTTTTTACTGTGTATGTACTCCACAGTATAACTGTAATATAGTAATTTAACTATAGTACTGTAATGTGAATGTGTTAGCACCTCGGTAGGGCTGAAAATTTAATAATGCATTGCTCACTGTGTCATGTGCACAAAGAACTGTGCAGTACTAGCGTCCGGTGTATGTGAATCTTAATTGATATTCTTACAGTGTTCTGTGAAGGTAACCACGGAGTGTAAACTGAAAGCAGGCGAACACAGAAACATAAAGACAGTGTAAACCACATGAAATACTACTACTACTACTACTACTACTAATAATAATAATAATAATAATAATAATAATAATAATAATAATAATAATAATCACAGTATTTCAGTGATGTAAAAAAAATGTTAAGATATTTTGGAGGCATCCAATGATACAGATACTGTGAAAAACTATATATATATATATATATATATATATATATATATATATATATATATATATATATATATATATATATATATATATATATATATTTGTCAGATAATAAAACATATATACCGGTAACAGTGTAGATCTAATCTACATAAAACGACGATCACATACAAGTGAAATAAAACGTTCACGACATGAAAACCGCAATAATAATAATAATAATAATAATAATAATAATAATAATAATAATAATAATAATAATAGTAATAATAATAATAATGCTAATTTCTACTCTAATCTCGTATAGCATGGCAGACAGCTAGCGTTTACATTTCTAAGACAAATAAGCATCTCACCACAGACACGATAAACATTTTAAAAAAAAAAATGGAAACATATTTTTAAACCAAATCTGCATACTTTGTATGAATGTTGTTGTTTTTTTTTTCGATTTAATTGAAGTAAATTATTTCTCACCTTGACAGGAGCCCCTCTCGCTTGCAGATGAAATGGTATAGTAACCCAACAGTGTACGTGCTCGACGTCATATGGTTCGCTTCATCCTGTACCAAAATTGCACTCAACCACAAAGACCCCACAAAGACTGTGTTTGCATCTGCTATTCATTTCCCAGCAGAGGTCTGACGGCAGAGCTATAGATTTCAAGCCCGTTTAGAATGCTGTTTTTGGGCGGAGCGTTTGCCCTATAAAAAGCTTGAGTAAAGAATTACGTCTTGTTTGCGGTATCTAACCAGCGCAGTGCCTATCGCATTGTCTGAACTGCGATTTCGGTCTATATCTTAGCTAGGGGGTGAATTGGAAACCCAGGCTGGACTCATTCTAAGTAATATTACAGCCATCACTATGATGAGTATAGCTGTGACAGCCTCATACACTTTGAATCCCGGTGAAGGTGTTATTTCATGGGCTGTGTCTTAACTGTAATTGCACACCGCCTTGATACTGTCCCCTTGAGCTAACTGAATGCTAATTAAAATTCTCTATTCCATAGGTAATTGAAAAACAAAGAGAAGACTGCGTATTACATTTAATTGAACCACGAGGCGTGTAGTTCGACTTGTGCATAAAGATACTTATAATGGAATACCGTGCTGTTTGGTGTTTTATCATCCAATTCTGAAAGTGCCTGGGTTTTATTGTGGATGTTGGGTTCTTGGCAGCTTATGTGCGATGCTACCGCTTTCAAACTTGTTAAACGCTTGTTATAGTGTTAGCGGGGGCTTATAAACCGTCCCGCTGATAATTAATTCTGCATTGGCCTGTCCAAACTCTTACACGCCTGTAATATAGATGCAGGCAATAGATATATATCATGCTATGTTAGTTTGTGACCTGTGAAACAACAATGCAATATACAGTTGCAATATCCCCTGAACGTGTCACTCCGGTTGCGCAAAAGTGTGTGCTACATAGTGTATGTTTTTTTTTTTTTTTTTTTTTTTGGGCCAGCCCCTGCAATTATCTTGTATCGGCTACTAAGTACCGCCCCACCCCCCCCCCACCCAAAAAAAACATATTTACGACAGCTAGCTTCTCCGTCCTTTTCATCTCCAGGCAAACGGGAAAGGCTCGATTTGCGGTTGTGTCAGTCTGTAGTGAAGATGGCGGTAGGTGTCGTGTGATGTTGGTGGTTCCTGCACTAAAGTTGCTTTTCATGCATTGCGATATCTGTAGAGGGTACGTTTGGTTAAATGCATGTTGTGTGTTGATTTGGTATTTCCATTCAGTTTAATGTTTTAGTGTGTTTTTGAGGGGTTGCGGGAAATTGCGCAAAAACGGGCACGGCGTTTAGCGCATGTTGTGATTGACTGCATGTGAATGCTTGCAATTTATAAACACCCACGTTATGGCCTTACGCTTGTAAGCATTAATATGGCTTGCATAATGCACATTACTAATATTTTATGAAAGATTATCTATAAAATGTTTTAAATAATTTTCTGCGAAACTAATACGCATTTGTTTTGGCTTGTAAATAACATTGAGAGGACGCGCGGATTATTTTTTTAATCTAAATTTAAAAAAAAAAAAAAATACTATTGTTTTTAGTCTCGTTCCAAAATATTACTCGGTATTTGAAACTGAGTTTTTTAAATTTATTTGTGTAATAATATTGCGAGTTATTTTGAAGTGCGCACAATATTCGATGTATTGGTTTGACTGTTTTATTTATTCATTTTTAAATAAGGCCGCGTTAGTCGTGTGTGTGTCGACTGGGGCTACAATGTAACATTGAACTTTAGTCCCAAACTATAACTTCATAATGTGCCTTTTTAATCTGCACCACTGTTTTGAGACAAGTAGCGGGATTAAATGTTAAATAGCAGTAAAGTCGCTCGCATGTTTCTTTCGACACTTCAACGATTCACTATGTTTTTAGCATTGCTCATTTGCAGACATTAAATGTAATAACCCGAATTCGCGTGACAGAAACTATCTTGGTTTAATGGAGTCACCAGCAGGCCAAACGAAACGCAGACTTTTAGCATTACCCGTTAAATCCCTCGAGCTCCATTTTGCGTGCTTAGTCATGAAGGACGCCCATGCACACATGAAATTCGTATGGTAGGATAGAAGGCGGTTTTTAACTGTTATGAAGCTACTGTAGTTTTGTTTTCAGACTCTGTACACCTATCCAGATTACTGGAGGTCATACCCAGTGTTGATAGCCGCCCAGTACAGTGGAGTGCAGCTGAATGTGATTTCTGGACCCCCTGAGTTTGAACCACAGGCTGGCTGCAGAACAGATCACTTCCTATCCAAGTTTCCCCTTGGAAAGGTAGCTTTTTTTGATTTTTGTATTTTATATTGTAGGAGTTCACCATATTGAGCGTTATACATTTCAGGGATGGAAATAAGTCTCCAGTTGCATAAGTTTAACCTGAGGTCTGGCTGAGGTTAATACATAGATGAGCTTGTTACTAATGTACCAGGGCTAATCAAGCTGGTATTAACACCTGGAATGGGTGAAACTGCTATACAATAGTAGTCTTCTTTCCATCCATGCATTTAAAAAAAAAAAAAACTGTTGGAAGTTTAAAAAGAAATACCTTGATTCGGGGTGGGGGTTGATGCATTGTGCTCTTTGGGCTCCAATGTGTTCATTTATTTTGCTCCCCCTCACTTTTCAGGTCCCAGCTTTTGAAGGAGAGAATGGTTTTCTTATTCATGAGAGTAATGCCATCGCCCACTATGGTAGGTTTGAAATGATTAACATCACTGTCGCAGGTCTCCATTTGAAATGTCTGCACTTTCCAAACTACAAAAAAAAACCAGCTGCTTCAGTATTGCCAGAAGTCTACATCATGATAAAATGATTCATGCCATTGCACCAATGGAAATAAGACTCCTGTTGCATAGCTGTTTCTCCCATTGCAGGTTTTAATAAAGCTTGATTAGTGTGTGGGTAACAAGCTCAGGTGTGTCTCTTACTCCTTAAAACCAGTACTGGATCATAACTGCAATGCAGTGGGAGCCTGTTTTCTCTTGTGAACATACTGTGATTTGAACTGATAAATTTACCTGCAATGTAGTGCAAGACTCTGAACACAAGAGGGCGGCATTGGCACAGTAATGCAAAGTAGTTGGTAGCTGCCGTTGCTCAAGAGTGTCTGAACTAATGCATTTAGTACAAGTGGAACTTGGAAGGTTAGGCTAGCGAACGATCCCTTCAAAGTGATCATTTGGTACTGCACACCATTACTGCGTGTGTCCTGGTGTGGGCTGGATCAATGATGATTTCAATTTCAAGCTGAAGCTGATGCTGAATGCAATTGAAGTGGGATTACTCTGAGATTCAGCCTGCCACACAGGAGGTAGTGTAGACGAGTGTGAACGAAGAACAACAAGTTGAATGTTCAATTGATTTAACATTGTGGGAATTGCATTTCAAGTTTTTTTCTCTTTGTGCATTAAAGGTTTCTGCACGTGTGTGTAAATATATATATATATATATATATATATATATATATATATATATAGCGCATTTGATAAATGTTAACATCTATCGAAGTAACTATTGCTTTTATTTTAATCTGAATGTTATCCCATTCAGTCTTCAATTATCGAGCTGAAGAATTAACTTAAGAGTATACATGAGAGCAGCAACGGTTTTTTGACATGTTTTTCTACCCGACCTCAGACTGGGACCTAGGAGTCCCGTGAGGTTCCCACGTGACTTCAGGCAGCATGCGTTCACCATACAGCACTAAGATAAGGTCCCGCCAGGACTGAAAGGGTTAAGGTTTATGATTTTAGGTTGATAACACCCATCCCTGATTTCCCCCCATAAACAGAAATGTTGACACCTTGTCCTGGTATGTGCTACTTAATGAGTAGTGACTGACCCCTTTTTTTCTACATGTTATTAGATGCTACAATTCAGAAACAAAGTCTCCTTATGTGTTCTGTCGTGGTGGCTGGCTTTCTCCAGTGCAACTCCTTCGGGTTTAAAAACCGCTTGCTGGAAGTGAAGACGGCTGCTTGAACTGTTCTTGATGCCAGATAGCTACTTTTCATTATTTGTGGTGACATTGTTCCAAACACAGCTGTAATGACTTCAGACAGGCAGTGTAGGAAATAGTCAGACCTTTCTAAAGCTTTAAGAACTCCAAGATGAGCTGCCTCGTGGAATAAGGACATGGTTTACAGGGATGGAAGTGACTCCCAGTACGTAGCAGTGTGATCCATCCCTTGTTTTACTATGAGTTTAAGAAGACAGACTTGAGTCGTCTTTCCATCCTTGAGATACTTGACTGGCGTTGGCATGATAGGCTGGAAAGATGAGCAGTGACTTTTTATCAGAGTAGAAGTCAGAAAGGGGCAAGATGACCTCTTGCCAATTTGCAAAAAAAAACCACAAAACAAATGCTTGCTGTTTTAACCCTTTACAAAAATAAATAAATAAATACCAATTTCCAACAAAATGCTTCCATCTTCAAGAGCAACAAACTTCAAAGAAAACATATAAAACTATTCAATTTTTTTTTTTTGTATTTCTTAAATTTTTTTTTTTTTTGTTGGGTAATTTCCTGGTCTTCCTATCAGATTGATTTTGTATAGATTGTTTTCTATAGATTGTTTTCTATTTACCGTTTGTTGGATTGCTTATTGTGGCTTTCAGTCCATTCCAATCCAGGACTGTAATCCAAACAGTACAAGGATTGGGAATGACTTGTATTGCATAGCAATTTTAGCTAGATTTTAATGTGCTTGATCAGCCACAGTGTACAGGTAACAGGCGCAGGTGTATCTTATTAAACTCCTAGTAAAACCAGGAATGGATCACACTGCAATGCAATGGGAGTCTATTTCCATCCCTGCAGTACCTTCATTATTGATTTGCGCAGTCCAGGGCCTTGTTTCTACCCTCGGCGGGTCAATTGACTATTGAAGGACCTGAAGGTAGTACTGAAATAATACGTGAACAAATGCCACTGCTGTGGTACAAGATCCAAGACGACGAGAGCGGACCCAAGGGGCTGTGTCTGGAAATGGCCTTGGACTAACTATCTAGTAATGGAAGTGTGCGTCAGAGTTTCCAGCCTCTGCACTATGTGCTGGTCCCCTGCCCTCCTGTACCCGAACAGGAAGTCGATCTGTTATCAGGATGTCCTGTGCTTTACAATGGAGCTGCTCCACGCCTTCACTGGGAGAGCAGAGGAGAAAGAGCCTCCTCCCAGCTCTCCTCTCCAGGGAATACTTCAACCAAACCCTTCGATTCACCCACAAAGAGAAATCGCTAGCACAAGCTTGAAAAGGAAGACAACCGGCTATTGTTAGATTTATTTTTGCAAGAAGGCTGGGACTTCTCGGGAGTCTGTTTCAGCTGATTCTTTTAACTGGTTCTCCCACACAACCTAAAAGTAACAAGTGCACAATGCATGGTCAAAAACTGCCTGTTTGAAAAGCTTAATGCTGCCACTTACGAAGCACAAAATAATGTCTAATGTACGGTTTGTTACTGGGTGGTAGTCTGGTTTTAATTGACTTGCAGATTTTCTTAGTGATTCAAAAAATTCTAGGCGAACATACAAGACCCTTACTTTCCCAAGAGTAGTTCCTAGATTATTTTCCCTGGAAGTCCCAGCTCCCAATCTAGTCCAGAGATTGAACAGGGACTGTATTTCAATTCTTTCCTCTCGAGTGAACCAACTCTTGGAAATGTACTCTCCGTACCAGCTTACAAGTTACATTTATATGGTGCGATTGCCACAAAAAAGGCAGGGTAGCCGTGTGGTGCCTGATTCATTGTCCATCAGTTCACAATTTTTATCCACAGCAGCACCATTTGAGATGCATCAGTTGGTTGCAAACGCAGATAGAATTTTGTATTAGTCAGACCTTTTGGATAGTTCTCTGCTTTTGTTAAATCTCATTTTAAAAGGTTCCCGAGGGAAGAATAGCCTTTGTGCAACGGCATCCTAAGGACCCGTGAGCCATAGTTGGACACATTCTGTTCCTTCCTCCTTGATTCAGTACAATAGTGCTAGAGAGAGCGGAGGTGTGGGTGCTGGGCTGTGCGGGGGAGACTGCATAGCTGCTGTTGAATCATCATTTTAAAGGGCTTGCCTTGACTGGATCATAAAGTACCGAGTCTCCAGAGATCGTGTGATGGGGAGGGGGGTCCTTCTAGTGTTGGAGGTGGCTACGATGCTGCCCGTGAAAGCAGGGATGTTTTAAACATGAGTCACAGAATTAGTGTTGGCAATTGTTTGTTTTTTTTCCCCCCCTTAAATATGCAGCGACAGCAAGGATTGAGATCACGGCCCTGATATTAGAGCTAAGGATTTGGTTTAGTTCTGGTCTGTAGCTGCCTCTAGACTTCTAAGCTGCAAATTGGGATAAGCCTTTAATTGTATTAACATTCCTGTTGTAAAAATATGCTTATTCATATTCCGTTTATACAATCTTGCGACACCCGTCTGTACACACATACCTCTGAATAATTGTTAGCAGCAGTGTGCAATAAATCTGTTCACTGATCCACAGCAGTGCAATTTTATCCTTGCGCAAACATTTGTTTTCATCCAAATAGGACACTTTTTTTTTTCTAAGGTTATAGCGTGGAACGAATGTTTTAAGTCTTTTTGGATAGCTTAGTTGCTTGCAGTATGTTAACCGGAGTCGGATCTTTTAAATTAGATCTATAAAATCTGTCCCTTGTTTCTCTACAGTGGGTACCGATGCTCTGAGAGGCAGTGGCCCTAAAGACTATGCCCTGGTCCAGCAATGGGTGAGCTACGCGGATGGGGAGCTTGTACCCTCCGTCGCCAATTGGGTCTACCCAACCCTGGGAGCCACTGCCTATAACAAGCAGGTACTGTCCACCGACCCTGAAATGAGATGTTCATATTATTGGTTTATTTAGCAGACGCCTTTATCCAAGGCGACTTACAGAGACTAGGGTGTGTGAACTATGCATCAGCTGCAGAGTCACTTACAATTACGTCTCACCCGAAAGACAGAGCACAAGTAGGTTAAGTGACTTGCTCAGGGTCACACAATGAGTCAGTGGCTGAGGTGGGATTTGAACCGGGGACCTCCTGGTTACAAGCCCTTTTCTTTAACCACTGGACCACACCGCCTCCATAACCTACACTTCAGAAAAAGCCATTCGAACATGAACTGCAGGAAAGAGGTTGAGAGTGAAATTAGTCTAAGGTAAAATTGGGTAATTGAAGATGGCATGATATCATTATTTATTTAATTAGAAAAAGCAGTATGGATTAAATAGACTCCTCTTGGAGATAACCTCCCCTTGTGTACAAAGCATTCACAAAATGTGCTGTGAATTGAAGCCGAGTGTTAGACAGACGTGCAGCGATTTGATTGTGGTGTGGGTTTTTTTTTGTTTTTTGTTTTTTTTTTTTTTTGTTTTTTTTTTGTTTCTTTAACCTGCAGGCCAGTGAGAAAGCACAGACGGCCCTGCGGGGGGCGCTGTCTTTCCTGAACGAGCACCTCCAGACCCGCACGTTCCTGGTAGGGGAGAGGGTGTCGCTTGCTGACATCACTGTGGTGTGCGCCCTGCTGCTGCTTTACAAACAGGTGAGTCTCCACTGACCTGACCTGACCTGCCCAGCCATTCTCTAAAATGCAGAGCCTTGTTGAGCACGGATGGTTTTAATACAGCCGTACATGTGATGTCTTATGATTCAATGTTCCACCATCACTTTAGATTCCTAACTTTCTAAGCACTTTACTCTGGTTTCAGAATCCGCGAAAGCCATCTGAATGCTCTAACTTGGTCCAAACTAAACCAGTAGATTTAATATAGGATTACTAAACTATCTATCACAGTTGCGAGACAACTTGTAATACCATGTGGAAGCGCTTTTTTGCACAGTTTGAACTGCTCAATGTCTGGGAGACTCTAAGTGCAAGATCTTGATCCAGTATTAAGATTCAGATACTTGATTTCCGTAGCATTGAATCAATCGACAGGGAATAACATTGAAATTGATAATATGCGTCAATACTTCTGGTCCTTGCTGTGCCTCCTGGTCTCATCTCTCTCTCTCTGTCTCTGTCTGTCTCTCTCTCTCTAGGTGCTGGATCCCTCCTTGCGCGAGCCCTTCTCCAACGTCACCCGCTGGTTCTGCACGTGCGTGCATCAGCCCCAGTTCAGTGCTGTACTGGGAGAGGTGAAGCTGTGCGAGAAGGCTGCCCAGTGCCAAGGTAGCTCGGTGCCCTAAATGCTACAAATTACGGCAAATTAAAAAAAAAAAAAAGCACGGAAGACTGAATCGTGATGGAAATTGTGTCTTCCATCATGATTCAGTCTTCCGTAACCTTTTTTTTTTTTTAAATCTAGTTTCCTAAATCTAAAGTAGCCTACAGAACTTCAGCGTCGGTATGACTGCCATTTCCCGATGTGATTGTGCTTCACTTTGACCCTGTTTTACTGTGCAAGCTACAGATTTTGTTGAAATTGCAGCAGAGATCAAAAATCCAAGGCAATTCAAACGGTCACGCTCAAGTAAAAATGTGTCCACTTGAGCAGTTGCAGTGTGTACAGTAGTTTATCCCTCCCTCTAAACCCTGAAGTACAGCTATTGAAACTAGATGGGTCTTGCCTTACCGTGCAATCCTAGAACTGCTAACAACATCACTGTGTGCTTCATGGAGATTCTTTTGGTGTAAGGATTTATTCCTAGAGTGTATTGTAGTTCTGTATTTACCTGAGTTTAGCTGAACACCTCCTTAATTTTTACAGTTAAAAAGGATGTAAAAACTCCAAAGAAACCTGAGCAGAAGACAGAGGAGGAGGCAGATGCCACTGAAGAGGCAATGGCAGCAGAGCCGAAAGCTAAAGACCCCTTCGCTGCCCTGCCTCAGAGGTCTGCAAACTCTTTAACCCTAAATCCAGTTTTCTTCTCTTTACAGGGATGGAAATAAGGCTCTCGTTGCATAGCAGTTTGTCCATTCCGGGTGTTTTGCTATGAGTTTAAAACACCTGAGCTTGTTACATGTACGCTGAGGCTAATCAAGATCTTATTAAAACCTGGAATTTGTAGGGAGGGGGGAGTTGCTATGCAATAGGAGTCTTATTTCCGTCCTTGCTTGTAGATCAATTTCCAAGTCAAGATTAAAAATCCATTAATGATTTCTGTTTTTTGGGCACAAAATAAAACTAACCCAGTGAGGGAGGTGCTCACTTTCGCTGTCTGTTCTGTGCCTATCTTTGGGGACCGTTTGGCGTCTTTCACTAGCACTGTAAATCTCTCTGAGCTGCATGCGTGTTTCTCAATGGTTCAACATGTCTCAGTGTGGTTTATTGTGGAAAGTGTCCTCTGTGTGCCAAAACAGGAAACTCTGTTCCTTCCTGTATCGTAAACTCTTAGCCCAGTACAGTTAGGAGTGGAACTCAAAATAGAAGCAGGAGTCTGCATTTCTGGGCTGTTTTTCAAACAAAGAACTTCTGTATAAGATAAAGCTAATTAACCAGGGAATTTTAAGGATGGGTCTAAAGGCACTTCAATTTTAAAAGCGAACTGCTTAACTTCTGGATTTACCTGGAGAAAGGAATTTGTCTAAGAATATATGGTCTAGTGGTTAAAGAAAAGGGCTTGTAACCAGGAGGTCCCCAGTTTAAATCCCACCTCAGCCACTGACTCATTGTGTGACCCTGAGCAAGACACTTAACCTCCTTGTGCTCCGTCTTTCGGGTGAGACGTAGTTGTAAGTGACTCTGCAGCTGATGCATAGTTCACACACCCTAGTCTCTGTAAGTCGCCTTGGATAAAGGTGTCTGCTAAATAAACAAATGTGGAATGCTGTAGTATTCTTCCATTGTTACTTGCAGTATATTGAAAACCACTATCCATACTTTTTATAAATGGGCTTACAATTATATCAACATATATAATTTCAGGGTTTCTTTTCGTATTCCATGTAAAACCTGAACCTGAAATTCTGTGGACTAGGCAGTTTCAATCCACAGCTGCTGCCAACCCTTTTGCATCGCCCTATAGAATTAAACAAATTTTGCTTCATAAAGTCAAGTGAAACCTGCTAAATAGTTACGTTAACATATTGAATTACACACTGCTTTGTAGTTTTCCCCCCATATACTTTAATGAAAAACTGACATTTTGAAATCAAACATTAAAATACTGTACTACTAATTATGGCTTCCGGTAGACTTTTGCAATATCATTTTGTAGCTTTTTATTTGATTACATTATGTCAAATAAAATATTGAAATTGTTTGTTGATATCCATCTCTAATCTCATTTCTTTAATGGTCTCAATCCTAAAATTCTATGTGATGCATAGCTTTTGCATATAGCTGTGTAATCCCTTGGGTTTGCTGTTTTTCTAACCTCTCCTCTCAATCGCTTGTTTGTTGTGGAGAAGCAAAGCCTGTCCTGTTTGCCTGCCAGCCTCCCTCCTGCTCTTTTATTCCCAGCCTGCATCTCTCTCTATTGCAGCCCCTTCGTTCTGGATGAGTTCAAGCGCCAGTACTCCAATGAGGACCCCCAGACTGTAGCCCTGCCCCACTTCTGGGAACACTTTGACAGGGACGGCTGGTCTCTGTGGTACGCAGAGTATAAATACCCCAATGAGCTCGGCGAAGTCTTTATGAGCAGCAACCTTATTGCAGGTGTGTACAGCGCAACACGGCAGCCAGGCGCCTGTCTGATGGCGATTTGGGGTTTTTATTAAACAGCGTTTGTTTATTTTTGACTCGAGGTACTTCACATCATTTTACGCCATTTTAAAGTTTCTAAAAATACTGTGTTACTTTTAATATTGTATTACTGAATGTTGCAGGGATGGAAACGAATCCCATTGCATAGCAGTTTCATCCATTCCTGGTTTTTATTATGAGTTTAAAACATGCCTGAGTTTGTTGCCTATACACTGTGGCTGATCAGGCTAATTTTAAAACCTGGAATGGGGGAGAAACTGCTACACAATAGTCGATTTCCATTCCCGAGTCGGGAGTGTAACTTTTAATGCCAAACCATTGCTTCCACTACTACTAGTGATCTGAATCTGTTTCCATGCGCTTTAATTACCAGCCAATTGGAGTACAAGTCTTCAGGTTTGGTGACGAGGGTGCATACACTAAAGCAGCCCGTCACAGTTAGCCAGTTACCACCATACTGGAAAAGGCAAGATCGAGGGCTACAACAGTAAAGATTGGACAATTGTTGCTTAAGGTGGGATTGCATTGCATGTGAGAGAGTACTGCAGAACTCTGTTTACATACATGCATGATTTTGGTGTGTTTTTTTGCAGAGGCAGGATGTCCGATCAGGCCAGGAATATATATTTCAGCAGGGGTGGTCAACCCTGGGCCTGGAGAGCCGTCCTCAATGGCTAAAGACTTGGGGGGCCACCCCTGGTTTAGACAGTAGTTTATCGTAGAACTAACCTAGTCGGATTGGGGAAAAAAAAAAAGTCGCTCTTCAAATCTGATCCGACCAGTATTCTTCCTTGAGTCTGGAGATCTTTTTAAATATAGACTACTGGAAGAAAAAACAGTTTAAGTTAACCAGTTCAGATTAAGCACGGACCTGGTTGCTCAGATTGCTATGTTGTGATTGAACCCTGATCTCCTAACCCCAGCTCCTCCGGTTACACGCTAACTCATTTCAAGTTAGCCCATTTCAACCAACGAGATAGCCAGTCTAGAATGAAGCCTTGCAGCACGACAGGATGTGTGTCATTGTGGTACATCGCCATGCTTCTGTGTGCGTGGTGGGATTCGGTGAATCCAGGATCTCCCCTAACCTCTTCTCCCCCTCCCCCCTGGTTGGGGGGTCTCCAGGCATGTTCCAGCGTCTTGAGCGGCTGCGCAAGAATGGCTTTGCCAGCGTGGCGCTCTTCGGGAAAGACGGCGACAGCTCCATCTCTGGGGTCTGGCTCTTCAGAGGGCAGCAGCTGGCATTCGAGGTGGGTACTTGCAAGTCCCCTAAAGCTAAGGGAACATGGAGCCCCTTTGTGGCTTCGAACTTGGTTTCAGGAGACCAGATTTCAGGCCACTGCGTGGCACACCAGTGGAGACTTGGGTTTTGATACAGCAAAGTCACCTCAAACTAGGTCTCCAGGAACCAGGTTTCAAGCCACCGTTCCTGAAAATGGTTTAGTGATTCCTCTGCTTTCAGTGTTGAAGAATAACCTGGTTCGGGTGTCTTGTGTGAAATAGCCACAATAGAATTCTGTTTATTTTAACAGGTACGATATATAGAAGTATGTTTTAAAAAAATTAAATGCTTTTATTTTCCTTGGTTCAAGCTCTGTCAATTTGGAACTGCACATTGTCTGATTGGAATGAATGCAAGAGGTTTTCCAGAATTGATCTGAAGGATCATTTTGACTTGTAGTTACCATGGAATTGTGATTAGAGGGTTTTGAAGTTAAGACAGACTTGAGTTTGTTACCTGTACCCTGCGGCAAATCAAGCTAGTAGTAAAACCTGGAATGGGGTGAACCTGCTGTGCAATAGGAGTCTTATTTCCATCCCCGGATTATCTGGGTTCTTTTTCCTTGCTTGTATTTCAGCTCTGCGATGACTGGAAGGTGGATTATGGCTCGTATTCCTGGAGGAAGCTGGATCCTGACAGCGAGGAGTGCAAGACCCTGGTGAAGGAGTACCTGTGCTGGGAGGGAGAGTTCAAACACGTGGGGAAGCCCTTCAACCAGGGCAAGATCTTCAAATAAATGCCCACAGCCAGCCTTGGTGTTTAGGAAAGGGTGATCGTAGGCAATCACTTTCTATTGTGCACTGTGAATGTTTCTTTTGTGTTGCATGCCTACAATTCTTTCTATTTTTGGTGAAACATAACTAAAATATGCTGGTGTGCAGGGTTTAAAACTGCATCTAGGCGAGACTAAATGTAATGTATTAAGTCTAAGGACATTGATGAAAGGATCAATCAGGGACTTGCATGTACAGTAAGGATCCATGTTGGTTTGTGTAAAAAAAAAAAAAATGCCTTGCTGTTTTACACTGATCCTTATGCCCTGCACCGAGAATGATTGCAAGATTGTTTACAGACTTGCTCAATGCAGAATGAAACCAAAAGTCCCTTATCAGAAACATTCCTCCAGTATTAAATATTTGCACTGATTTGGTTAGCTTATTTTCCTATTCAAGCACTGCATGGCTGTCTACCTCAAAAAATAAGCACTTAACCCATGTTTATACTTATACCATATTATAATGAACACGTCATAACATATGAAAGATGTGTACAAATAGTACAGCAGATGAATTAATAATTAAATATATATATATAAAATTTCTATCTGTCTTTATTCCTGTGAATACAGCTGTGTGAATGACCATGTGACTTTGCTTGTTGTATTTAAGATAGAATACACTGTGATTAGTAAGGTGTCAGCTATGCTTTCAAGTCTGGTTCTTCCAGCATCCTTTATGCACTGCGTATTGCTGAGGTCGTCTTTCAGATAATCCCTTGCATGTTCTGTTCAGTGTAGTACTGTTAGTTTAAACTAGTTGGCTTAATGTATATCTCATGGCGTTTGCAATCACTTGGAGTCGTCCTGGGATTGAGTTATCAATATTGTTACATGATTTTTAAAATCTTGTAAATCCGTGTTTCCCAACCCTGGTCCTGGGGACCCCCTGTGTCTTCTGGTTTTCCAACTGAGCTCTCAATTACTTAACTAGACCCTTCATTGAACTTATTTGCTTAATTAGACCTTTTTAAATGGTTTTCAGCTCTTTAAAACAGTTGCAGATTTAAAGTTAGCTAGAACATTTAAGTAACTTCAACTCTGGAACTTTAATTGCTGATAACAATGGTCTAATTAAGCAAATTCAGTTCATTTTAAACTTCAGTTCAAGAAGAGTCACTGGGGATGTTGACACAGATCACACACACCTGCAAATCCTTAACCAAATCAATCAGCAGCTGCAGAATCGGTACAAAGGGCTACAACAAGGAGGCTGTGCTTCCTGAAGAGGGTGGGCACTGCTAAAAGGTAGGACCCTTTTTAAGGCAAGCAGGGGGTGGTGGTGGAAACCTTTAAGAAATAGCTGTTGGATTCCCAGCCACACCTCCTGTGCTGCAACTTGTTCTCTGTTCTACCTGAACTAAGAACTGGGAAGATTTTCTGCACGTTCTATACTCTGTTTCTTGCGGAGGAAAGTGAATGTCAACCTTATTTGTTTCTGTTATTAAAAGATCATGTCATTTGCTTTAGGCTTGGGCTGGCGGGAGCACCCTTTTTCTTGGGGGTTGTGGGAGGGAGCAGTTCAGTCTCCATGCCTCCTGCCCTGGACCGGAGAGATCACTTTCTCCTTGGTGGGTGAAGGAGCATTTCAGTTGCCGCGTCTCAAGCTTGCCCTTGACTGAAGTTCCACCAATATATTTAGGATTGATAGTAGTTCTGTCTAGACCCCTCTAATCCTTGTCTATTTCAGACTAATACCTTCCTACCTTGTGCCACATTGTTTAGTGTTTTCAGGTGCAGACATTAATACATCTATAGTGTAAAATCAGATCATATTGGAGTCAGAGGCCACACATTTTAACGCCATTCCAATCGCGTCCCCCTCTGCACAACACACTAAGCCTCAAGCAAGCCACGCTCGCCCCAGTTAAATCCGTCCTGTGTGAGACAATAGGGAATGGGTTTAACTGGGGGGGGGGGGCCCACACTGCTGAGTGCGGGGTTTGCTGATGCAGTCCATTCTCTTCACCTTCTCCCTCCATCTTTCTCTCCATGCGCCGGTTCAGTAAATCAGCAAGCGATTTCTCACGCACTCACATTCGTTGGTTACCAGAAGAATTGCAGCTTTTTTTTTTTTTTTTTTCTCTGGTTTGGGTGTCTTGTGTTTGTCTGAAAGATGTGTGAATGTCTCAAAGGATTCTTCGGAGTGACCTGGTCACCCATGTCCCAAGCTGGTGAGTGGAATACATGCTGTAGTCTGTGTCATTCTCTGTTCGTTCTGCTTAGATTACCATCTGCCTTGCTTGCCACCTATTTCAGTAAATAATTGCTTTGGGGGAGAGGAAACGTATTGGGGTTGCACAGGTTTCAGCGCACATAGCTTCAGTGCAACACTAATATGCTTCCCCACCTCATTTGTACTTGGGGGTAGGGGAATAAGCACATATAGGTGCTTGATGTAGGGCTACCATATGACTCCATGTACACTTGGATAGTTTGGGACAGTGCAGGCTTTTCAGTACCTGTTTTGGGTACCTGTCACCAGCAGGTTGATTCAATCCATGCTGCAAAAGGCTCCATTAAAATCAGGATACAAGTTACAAACTCAAAACTGATGGGGGTGAAAAACAACAGTCTCCTTCTAAAGCCAGGTATTAATGTGAACCTTTGCAGTGATATGGATGTCTTGTGTATGCAGATAGCAGATCCTACATACCTTTTCTTATCTCCTCTGAGCACTTCCTTTTTTTTGTATAGACGTTTCTATTCTTGGCGAGCTGTTTGTCGTGAGAAACCTCCCTCTCCCCCACGTCTTTGTGTCTATTTACGAAGTCAAGGCCAATAAGCCCTCAAGACGAACGTCTCGTTATGTTAATATTGTCTTAAGCTATTGTTCTTATGATACTAAAGTTAGTTCGGAAATACAGGAAAGGAGAGGAACATCCAACTTTCACAGAATGGAAGCATCTAATTCTGTCTGTATTACAGCTGGAGAGGCTCTACCAGACAGATAAAGGACCATTGCTTCTTTAAAATGTCCCATTTTATAAACTAATTACAAAAATAGATATATGATGTATGTTAGTGTTGGCTTACTACAGCGACTTTTAAAAAATGTTGTACCATTTGTTATCATACTGTTCCTATTATGTAATAGTTGTCATTGAAGGTGTGAGCTGTGGGTTTAGCTTTATACATGTATGAATGGTAAAGCTATATATTTGAGAATATGTTTGTATTATAAGATTGCATGAATGTTATTTAAAAATGTGTGTGTGTGTGTGTGTGTGTGTGTGTGTGTATGTATGTATGTATATATACTATTAAAGACACGCATCACGTTGAAACGAATGAACGCGGCCCGTGATTGGCCAATTTGGCTGAGGTCAAAGCCTTGAGGAAATAAAGTGACCCCACTGAATTGTGCGGACGAGTGAAGTGTGACCCTGTGATCCCCTCTCTCTCCCAAACCTGCACAGTGCCAAAGCTCCCCCTGCCTGAGCTAAATCTAAGCTTTTGTATCCTGATAGTACATCATAATAGCAATGTGAGCTAAATAAAAAGTCCACTGTCTAGACAGCTGGTGCTTGAAGTGAATATATGGATAGGTCTGAAAGTTTATTGTTACTTCGTCTGGATTTAATCACCTGTATTCATCCCATGTTCCTTTGTGACATGGGGATTGTGGGAAGTGTTAAATTAGGAACAAGTATGTTTCCTTAAAGGCATTAATAACACCTGAAAGTGGGTTAAGAAAAAAAAAAGCTTTTATCAGTAGCAGGTACAGTACAGTTAAATCACACACACACACAGTCACCAACAAACTCCCAGACTCCCCTGCTGTCAGAGTGGGCATTGACCAATAGGATGCAGGTCCCCTCCCCTTGCCTGCACTGAAGTCTAGGCATCTCCTAGTTTCCTTTCCAGCATTCGGTAGATTTGGGAGACGGGAGAGGGGAAAGCAGCAGGCTTCACTAGGCTAGGGACACTGCAACTACCTTCCTCAGAGCTGATCTAAAGCCAACACCAGGAGGCTGAGCTCTAATAAAACAGACAGCACCATTCACAGGCAAAACACAACACTGGAGTTTGGGTAAGAGCCCCGCTGATCTTGTGTACAAACTTCTTAGGATTTCCTAGGACTGGATTTGGTTTGTCAAAGTTGACCACAATGGTGCATTGATTCCATCTACAGGGGTCTCTTTGAAGGCTGCTATGGCCAGTACTGCTGTGATAAGTGTGTGTGTGTATATAAAATAATATTTGTGACTCTTTAGGTGATAAAGGACAACATTCATTAATTTTGCTAAATTGTGCACATTCCTAAATTTTGTTATTTATTATTTGATATCTATAACTTGGTGTGTGTGTATATATACATTTTTATTATTAAGTCATATCAGCCTAATAAGAGGGCTGGTTGATATTATCTGAAATAATACATGTGGAATTCATGAGTTCATTATCAAATGGCAAATGTAATATTTCCTTATGCCAGTACCGTACCACCTAATTAGCATATGCAATGTTGCCATGGGGTCTTATATTGCCTTGCAGGTCTTCACAGCCTTTGGACCCTTTAAATTTAAACTTTGTGAACAGCTGCTGTGCAAGTCATGTGACCCTCAATTGCTTTTGATGTAACTTGTTGCAGTGTTTGGAAGGCCAAGCCAGTGCAGAACAGGCAGTTAGTTTGCAAGGCTATGCTGTCTACAGAGTACATGGGCAACAAAAGGACTTTTATTGTGCATTTTCTCTGCCTGCTGTTAGCTCTCTGTGAAAGTGAATGGGGCTCTATGGAGGCAGGCTGGAATAGTTAAGCATGTTACTGTCCGATCGATGTGATACTGTCTTTTCACAACGCTTGCAAATGGTCGAAATGAACTTCTACACCTCTCTAGAGCGAAAAATGTGATATTTATATTTAGCACATCACAAGCCCAATTCACACAACTTTAAGAATGTTTTATAAAGTATGTTTCTAAACATTAGTGAAGGAGAATAAGCTAATAAATAAACTCCCTAAAACAGTTGATCAAAGGTTTCAGTGTATTTATATTGTATAATTTATGACGTAGCTGTAATCCGGTTTAAATGCCTGCTTAGCTAAAACTAGTAGTGTGCACAGAAGACTAAACAATGGGGTAATGTATTTATATTTTAGTGTATTCATTTTGGCGCTGGTTGTGTCTAATCAGATACCCTGTGGTGTGGAGTTTGTTAGTTTCTTGTGTGCTGTGAAGCTAAAGCCTATACACACTCCTTGTTGCATTCATAACACATTATTTTTGCATTCCTTCTGAATCCTTTAGATTTTTAGAATCAAAATGACCAAAATACGTAGATTATTTTTTGCATTCTTTGCCAGTAACTCAAAATTGATCAGTCCTTTGCACTGTACTATAAATGCATTAACTTGCTTATTTTGCTTAAGTCGAAAGAATCCCTTTGGCATTTATTTGGAATCCCGTTTGAATCACAAAAAAATGAAAGTAATGCTGATTTGAATGCTGTTTTGAATTTTGATTAGGGGAAGGCTAATACTTTCCCAAGACAGGTAAACCTCTTCTGTGAATGTACATGTGTCTCATGGTTGAAATATCTGGCATAACTTTAATCAACTAGAGTCAATTTTAACCAGACATATGGAAGAAACATATTATAAGTAGTCCCTATAGCGTTCAACATGCGTCTGTGATCCATAGCAATGTATGCTCCCCTTATGATGTTGTGTTAACTAACCATACATTGGGTGTGGACCAAAACATTCTTCAGTTGCATCATAACAGTAGCACTACAATGGTAATGGTTCTGTGATAAGGTGCAATGGTACCACAGTACGTGCCTTTGCTTTCAATGCTGTTATCTGATAATATTATTTTTGTCTGGTGAATCATCCAGGTATCGTGGAGGTATTCCAGTGGTGTCTTTAAAACCTGTTGCATTAACAGGGTTTGATATAATGTTTGCGATTTTCAATGAGCTGGCGTGTTTGTTTGACCATACCTTCGTTCATTCATTCTTTTATCCATTATACTAGGAAATGGATTATAGCCTTCTGAAAATGTTATTTGGTCCCGTCTACTTTTTACAAACTCAAATTAGATTTTTTTTTTGCTGTTTGTTTATTACAGTTCTTGAAAATGTAACTAGAAAAAAAAAGTGAGATTATTTGTCTGATTCCTAGTTTTGTGCATTTTGTAAACTTTGCACTGCAGCAAAGCCAAGCTGAGTGTGTCTGTCTGTGCAGCATACTATAATGGTGGCAAAAATGCTGTTTATTCTATTGAGGATACAGGAATGTAGTGGGGAATGCAGTGTTTTGAATTATGCAGAGCCAAGAAACAGAGCTGAAAAAGGCAGAGCGATGATGATTATTCAAAAAAGCTGCTGTCTCCTGAGGGCTCAGTTGTGGCATGACATCCTTGTGCCTTTGAAGCATTCTGTGGTACATGGACTCAGTACAACATGATACTCTGAAAGTATGATGGATTTCATCCATAACTATAAAAAAAATGCTAAAAGAAACGTAATCCTTCAATGACAAACACCTTTCTCAGCGTCACTAATGAAGACTTTTAGTTGAAATGTTCATGATTGTGTGTGTGTCTCTGCTTTGGAGTGTTGCCAAGGAAACATTTGAACAAGTTGGCAACAGACTGGATGGAGGAGGGCGCTAATCTCTAAAATAGGAACTTGCTGAACGTTGCAAAGATAGAATGCAAAAGCCTGTTGATGAGCTATAGATAGAACTGATCACACTGTAAAACACCCAGCGCAGGGCTCTCCTGTCACAAAGGCTGGCCTTCTAGCCTGCGGATAGGTGATGGGGAGCCAAATACCATGAATTACCCACTATTTTAACAGTCCGTTCAGCCAATCAGAGGCCGGCAGGTCATGGGGATGACCAATCAGAATGCACTATGATTCCAGTATCTTTGGTGCTGCAATCTCTTGCACACTATAATATTACAGTATGTTGTCATTGTCCTTTTTTAAAGAGAGTAGAATTCTGTACAAATTAATGGACACAGCATGGATCTAAGTTTGATTTAATTCAACCAGACCTTCAAATCAAAAGGCGAACTTGTAGGTAACTAAGTCAAGCAGACATGTCAATTTTCTTATTGATTTAACCCAAACCTTTATTATAAGGGTTAAGCAGTGTGGAGTAGTGGTTAGGGCTCTGGACTCTTGACCGGAGGGTCATGGGTTCAATCCCAGGTGGGGGACACAGCTGCTGTACCCTTGAGCAAGGTTACTTTACCTAGATTGCTCCAGTAAAAACCCAACTGTATAAATGGGGAATTGTATGTAAAAAATAACGTGATATCTTGTAACAATTGTAAGTAGCCCTGGATAAGGGTGTCTGCTAAGAAATAAATAGGGCAGATGTTTTTCAGTTATAAATGTAGCCATCTTTGCAAGAGTTATCTTTTTTTATTGTTGCAGCATTGTCTTGAATTTGAATACATTTTTTTTTTCTGCCTCCTCGTAAATCAATAAATTTTAAATCTGTCCGTCGTTTCGATTTGCTGATTTCGCCAGCTGGTGTGTACAGCTATTCTAGTGAAGACGTCTGTGTTTATCAATAATAATAAGACAACAGTGTTTAGGCTGCAACAGGCAGCAATTTCAAATAAATTGGAAGGTATATTTTAGAGACCAAATGCTGTCATTGTTCGCCTGCTTTTATCTGAAGCCAATTTTAATTGACTAACAGACAGTGACTTCAGTTTAAGTAATGTGTTGCCACTGCGAGAAGCTCATTTTAACTGCTGACTGCAATTTTGATCAGTGTTGTGTTGGAATTGATTAAAAGGGAATGGGAACTGGTTTTAAAAAGGCACTGGAAATGGAATTGGAATTGTAAAGCAGGAATTGACCCAAACCTTGCTTGCAACTGTTTGAACGGCAAGTGTACAGTACCGAGTTTTAGGAGTACAGCTGCAGTTTCATTTGATCCTGCTTCTTTAAGGCACAGTGGAACAGTGGATTCCCTCAGCCAGCCTGACTGTCTGCAGCTGTTGAACATTTTGCACGATGAACCACGTGTTACACAGAAGGGGAAAGAGTCTTTGTTTATTATTATTACTGAACTGAACCCTATCTGTAGTGCAGCTTCACAGACTCCAATGCTACTCTTAACTTCTGAACCGAGAGCTACTCAAACCAAAGACAATCCTTCCATCTAATGAGATGGTATACACTCTCAATGGCCATCTGACTACAGCATTAGCTTTACAAGTGTTCTAGACTAAGGAGAAATGGTGGCAGCACAAAAGCTCAATGGTTGGAGGCCGGTTCAGTTCTACAGCAGTGGTAACATTTTCTTATCTTGACACACCAATGGTTTCGTAATTGTATGAAGAACCGATTCACTGTGGTATCACTGAAGCACCATGCATTGGTACCCTATCGATACCATGCTTCAGCATCAGGTCCATTGCTAATTGTGAAACCCACTGCTGTAAAATGCTTCGAGAAAAGTGGCTTTCCTGTACGTTGAGCCAATAGCTTTATTTCCAAATTGAACAAAGACAAAGGCATTAGCTGAAACTCGTGTCTACTACAGAATTTGCGGGCTCCCTCGGAATTTTCAGTTTTCTTACAGATTCGCCACATTCTGCAGCTACATCGTCATCATAATTATCATAAACAGACCGCTAAAGTGACCTGAAATAGCCATTATTAATACAAATACTAAACACATAAGATGACCTGTCGAACACAGATATCTACTTAAAATTTCTGTGGTTGTTTTGCAGATTTTCCTGCAGATTTGGACTGCCTCTGCTTCTAGTGTGTCTGACGTTACAGTTGCATCGACTCGCTGCTTGCACAGTGACCTCAGCAATGTGGTGTGCTGTCGTCCCATCACGTACTCTCTGTAGCAAGGCTGTTTGAGTGCTGTGGGAATGACAGGAAGGAAGACAGTCGTGCGTGACTGAGAGAGAGGACCCACCCTTGACTTGGCCATACTGTATGGGGGGGGGGAGGGGGTCTATTTGTAAATCTGTTAATCTAGAGTGGAACCAGCCTTCACTGGGTGTGATGCATTTTATAGTTATTCGCATGTAATTGACTCCTATTTTTAAAACTCATATGACAAAACTAGGACCATACAACTAAGTAATATACAGTAAGCCAAGTTGTTTATTGGTTCTTGTAATCAGTACGGTACTCGGTTCAAGACTTTATTTGTGTTTTGCATGCCTGTCTGGGGTGCTGGTAACAGTGCATTGTATTTATGGAAAGTACATTTATAGAGAGCTGTGCTATCATGTTAAGAAATTAGCTGGTATTTCATATGGGTTGTAAAAATCTGGATCAAAAATAAATTAGTTGTGACTTTTTTTTTTTGTTCAGGGTGATTGAAAGAAATAAGAAAAGTTTTGGACTGATAAGAGGCTGTTTCACCCAAGTCTCTTAGTAGCAAAGAATCAAATAGTTTTTTTAAATGTTCCTGCTGTTTTGGATGCTATTAAGCCACCTAGTGGGCTATTCCATACATTTATAACTCCTGTGTAAAAAAGTGCTTCCTACCTTCTGTTCAAAACATACTTTTATTCAGCTTCCAGTTGTGCCCCCTTGTTTTTCCCTCTGTGCTAAATTTGAAGTGGCGTCTTGGGTTAACTTTATCTAGACCATTTATGATTTTAAAGACTTTAGTCAAGTCCCCACTTTCTCTTTTTTCTAAGCTGAAGAGATTGAATTATTTTAACCTGATAGCTCATGTCATGAAGCCCTGTTACAGAACCACAGATAAAACTCAAACCGATAAAGGTGATCTGGAACAGAAAGTGTTAACAGGAGCTGTCCGAGGGGTCTGAGGAAGTTTTGAGGAAATCGTAAGGAAACAGACTCCGAAGGGACACAAACAGATGTGACTTCAAACTCTCAGGGAAACAAAGAGTAGGACACAGGCACGGTTTCCTTTACATTATCCCCTGTGGCAAACCGGAGCTACCAAGCCACCAGGATGCCACTGTAGAGGATACAAGACCCTCCCAACCGAAACGAGGACAGTGTGCTGGACAGCTGGTAACTGTAGGGGCAACAACACAGCCAGTGTATGATACTTACAGAAGCAGTTGTTTTAAAACAAATTATCCTGCAGTGTGCAGTTTAAACATAATTGATAAGGCGTTAAAAAAAACGTTTTAATTATACTGATTTATATTTTCTTAAAATGGTCTTTTTCCCTGCTAAAAGTTCATTCAGTTTGACCCACTGTCAAGCAAATTAACCACAAGGCACAAGTATAAGGACATTGCCTCGAGTAGCAAGCACAGTTATAAATGCATCGAATAAGCTCATAGATGGACTGGTAGCATTTTAAATGCATAGGTAAGTATTGAAGCCCAGCGAGATGGGGTAAAACAAATTTTAAAAAAAAAATTAATGATACACTACCTCGTATAAAAGTTTCCCATAGTAAAAACACAGTGAACGCATGGTAAAGCATAAGTAAGCATGGTAAAGACTGGCAAGGTGTGGTAAAGCATGAGAATAAACATGGCAAAATCAGGGTAACTATGGTAAATTCATAACCATGGGAAAAGCATGCAAAAATACCGTGGTAAACCTTTATAAGGGTTGAACGGCCTCTTCTCGTTCCCAAACTGTTCTTACAAGGAGAACGGTGATGTTAACAAAACAGGTAAACATTGGTTACCACTCATTTGAAGGGGAGCTTGATGGTCCGATGGGTTAATCTTCCTTCTACAGTACGGTGCAGTACAGCCTACGGAATATTTTAAGGACGCCTGTGGAATCGCAGACCTTTCCAGGAATGCTTGCAATGCCAGAGAGGGCTTCGTAAGTTATTGTTTTCCTATGAAGAGGGAAATTCACAACACCGACTGCTGACATTTAGCCGCAAATGTGGGCTTGTTTAACGCCGCGGCGTGGGAACGGAGTCTCGGGCTGGACTAATGTTTTATTGTTATTTGTGCAAATGTTTCAGAATTCAGAACAATAAGGGTAAATTATGTCTGGAACATTTCTTGCAGTTTTCGGAGAGCAGAACAGTGGGTTATTGTTTGGGAGAAACCGCGATAAGCATGTAGAAACTGCCATTTATAAATAAATAAATATAATGTATAGGCCTACTGGTCACTTGTGCTGTGTAAGCACCCTTTACAGATTACAAAATCTATCTGTCAGTAAGTGCGTCCCATATTAGCTTTTTTTTTTTTTTTTTTTAACTGTCTCGAGTGGCTATAATGACCCCTGTGAGATGCATGTTTCAGACAATGCAAGCGGAGCGGGAGGAGTAGTGGCTCAGAGTCGCCCAGATATGTGAGAAAGTCGGAGAAACTGCTAATTTGAGCTTTCTAATTAATTCTGCGACGGATAATTACACACGTGGAAGAAGTTTTTAAAACAGTATCAAATAAAAAAGAAACGACAGCGACTTCAGTTTATTCCATTTGTCAATATATATATATATATATATATATATATATATATATATATATATATATATATATATATATATATATATATATATATTTAAAGGAAATATGAAGCAGACCAGCCGTTTCACTACATAGACAAACAACTGGATTTCTGCTCAGAATACAATTATTTTGCTCCCCTTTATAAAAGTTGCACAAGGTGTAAAATTGCACTGTGCCATGTTTTTTTTTTTTTTTCCTTTTAAATATCAACTCTGTGCTTTACAATGCTTGCCTCTGCTTTACCATACCTCTCGTATAATTTAGGGGCTTGTAAATCGTGCTGATAATACCAATAAGCCGAGTTGTATTTTCTTTATAATTTTAGGTTTGTATTTGGTATTGCCTTCAGCATAAAGTTGCTCCAACGATGTTTTGGAGTAAATAGCTCTGAGAATCTAGCGCAAT
Source organism: Acipenser oxyrinchus oxyrinchus (assembly GCA_030684275.1). NCBI lineage: Eukaryota > Metazoa > Chordata > Actinopteri > Acipenseriformes > Acipenseridae > Acipenser > Acipenser oxyrinchus. Next base: position 3,902,547 of record CM060302.1, on the reverse strand, counting down.
GCGTTTCTTCAAGCTAATGAAATAAAATATCCTAATAGAATTCCTCTAAGGGTTTGTAAACATGACATTGTTCAGCCAGATGTTGCTGGCCTGACCAAGTGTGTGTTATTAGATTTCACAGCTGTTGAAGATGATCTAACTTTGCTAATGAGGCTGTCACAGGTATTAGATAACTGCTTCGATGGCATCTCATAAGCAGCATCTTTTGGGCGGGCTCACTCTTTGTATAAAGGACCAACTCTCCTAATATGGTCAGATCCTTTGGCAAAAATCCCTAAACGGTTGGTAGTTCTGGCACAGGCTGTTGAACCGATTAACTCCCACCCCCTGCACTAACATGCACACACACACACATGCAGTTACAGTACCAGCAGCTTCTGTGTCCTGGCGGTTGCATTGTGGGTAAGAAGCTTGCTTGCGATGCGCAGGGTCGCCGGTTCCTGCCCAGCCTCTACCCTCTTACACTGGTGCTGTGACTCGGAGATTTGCTGCAGTTGGTCGCCAAGGTTAAAAGGGGGAGTAGTGTAATGGGAGATACTCTGTATCTGAACCTGCCTCTTACCTTTACCGTGGTCATGTATTCTCAGCAGCGTGTTGTTTGTATTGGTTCTGTACCACTTTTTGTATTGGTTCTGTACCACTTTAGCTCACTACCGTTTTCAAAGGCCACAAGCATTTTTTTTTGTCAACTGGTGGCCCCATGGGGTCATGTGATGCTTCTACCTAATCAGTGTGCTGTAATAAATAAACACTGAAAATCAACCGAAACTCACTGCAGAGTTATTATACGGTCCCTGTGTTGACCTGGGTGTTTCAGAACGATGCATCTTACTTTTGATGTGGCTAATACAATGTATATTATGTCTGTTACGTTTACAGGGGGTCAAATAATATCTGGATACAACTAAACGTAGTTGTACTTGTCATTAAATAATATTTCCTACATAATTAGCTGATCTCTCTGCTACTGTCAGCGTGGAAATCATATACATAACAATATGTAGTTTCTCGATTTATACAGTTCTGTTGTAAGTGCAGGCGTTGAAGTTATTGTAACTAACAAGATCATTCTATAAATCTTACGTTTTGTATTTCCACATAGCTGCCTACTGGAGGTCTCAACTGTGCACAAGTTATAGCAAGCAGGTATTTTAATTTTATCTGGTACTATAGTAGGTTTAGAAAGTTCTCGGTTTCCAAGCCTCGCTTTCAAGAAATGTGTTACCTTTGCTCATCCTAGGTCGTTTCACCTCAGCAGTGTCTTCTGGGTCAAAGCATGCTATTGGCTGAAAGCTTGTCAGTCAACAGGGGGAGCAGCTGTTTGGCCAATGACAGGGAAGAAGCCTTTAAAGGGGTGGGAACAATTTCACCATCCACCTGAAACCGCTTTTGTAATTAAAATGCTTAATCATGGACGCATTTAAATATTGTGACAGACGAATGCATTCATAGATCAATTGACAGTAGAGGACTGCTCAATTTACCCCCCTTTAAAAAAACTCCACTGGTACAAGAACGCTTTTATTTTTGTATCGGCCCCCTTTGCATGGTATTAATCTTTTCAGTCCTGAATTTTTGTTGAGCTGAATAAACTCCTTTATTGAGTAAACCTGAGAACAGGACAAAACATATGTATTTGCATGTCTTTCTACACAACCTCAGACTGGAACCTAGGAGTCCTGTGAGGTTCCGACGTGATTTGCGAAGGCATGTCTTAACGTAATGTGCTAAGACAAGGCGGGACACTGAGGGAGTTGGGACTTTTCCTTCCTTCCTTTCTGCCAGTGACCAGTTTCCCCTCTCGCCTCTCTCCCTGAGTTGTTTTTCTAAGAAGAATTATTATTCGTTTTGTTATTTATATGATTCCTCCTTGTTCTTCCTGCAGGCTGTGACAGAGAATCAGAGGAAAGTCATGTTTTTATCAAGGACCGGGAATCAGTGGTGAGTTTCTGCCAGACAGTCTCCCATTTCCTCTTCGGATTTCCACAGGAGTTTTACGCCCTGAGAAACTCAAGTGGGGACCAAGAAAGTGCACTGATGAAGGCACTGACTAGAGGAACAGTTTACACTGGGTTTGCTTCAAGTTTACACACCATTCTAAATGCTCTTTTGGTGGCACTTTAAAATAATGACCACAAATTCATAATGAGTTCCTGCTGAACCCCACAGGAATAACACCTAAATAGCTTCAGCACTTCCTCTGAGTTCTGAAGCAATTCATTTTAAATTCAGCCCCTGTTAATTCATGTGGATCTTACTTTGTTAAGAAATTATGTTGATCACATGTATAAGGCATGCATTCATCGGTAAGTATTATTCTGTAACAGACTTGGGTTTGTTAATTAGACTTCAAAGTTTTTGCCTAGAAAGCAGGCTGTTGGATTTTTAAAAACACTTCCTTCGTGTAACTTAGATAAGACTTCCGCTTTCCTCAGGAAATTCTGATTTGTTTTTCAGTGTTTTTTTTTCCTGCTTTCTCCCTTTTTCCCTTTCTCCCCCTTTTTTCCCTGTATTTCCCGTTTCCTTGTCGCTGAAGTGCCCTGTCTGTCTTCGCAGGCTGGTGAGGTAAAGGATACAGAGCGAGTTGCCCACTCAGAGAGTCCTGAATCCGCCTGCCATTCTCTTCACCCCCCCGTCACTCCAGAGGATCCAGAGAGCCCGGAGAGAGAGGTGAGGACATGCAGCAGGGAGATGCAGCTTCTATGTATCACAGAAAATGGGTCTGATTTGAGGGATTTGATTGGCATAACAAATTAATTGTGATGGACAGACTAATGAGGCAGAAGTGTGTACTGTTACAAGTGTTGATTCTTTTTTTGTGTAACCCCGATGTATATGTGTGTGTATGTATATATAAAATCATCCATAACAATCTTAATTTAGTGCTAGATTTCGAAATATTAAAAGAAACAAAAATCAATGACAGACGTTTCAACAAGAATCTTTTTCAATCAAACGCTTGTCCTGTAATTAGTTTTTTATTATTATGTATATAGATAGATAGATTTGCATATTAACATATGGGCCCATATTTTCAAAGCGTTTCTTCCATTCTTTAATGAACTCCTGGTTGTTTTGAAAGGAGAAAAAAAAATCATGTAAATGTTAGTAAATGGAAAACCAAAACCCTGTGAAAGACCTGAAGAGAACTTAGCAGACAGACCAAGGGTCTCCAACCCTGGTCCTGGAGAGCTACGGTCTTCTGCAGGATCTTCAGAATAATATGCATGTTACTGGCATACATGTTAATAATATCCTGCCTTCAATAACCTCCAGGTTCAGAAGGAGAAACTCCATTCAGAGTTGAAGCAGGTCTTGAATCATAAAAGAAGCCTTCGAAAACAAACATCACCGAGAAGCATGGACACGCCAATGCAGATCAGAGTAACACAGGTGAGGAAAACAAAAAACAAAAACATTATCAATATGGCCTTATGTTTCAGTATAAAGACCATGCCGCAGTACTTTATAAAAATGTGCAAAGTACGAAAATAAAGCTCTCTGTGTTTTGCTTCTGGCTGACGCTGAGTAGGTAAAAAGCAGCTCGTATCTTACACAGCGCCTTATGCAATCTTTTTAATAATGTATAGTTAAATATGAATAATGCCCCATTATAGCTAATTGCAATGTCCTTTTTATATGTGCTACGGCCCCCCTAGAAACCACCTCGCGGCCCCTAGGGGCCCTAGTCCCCCCAGTTTGAGAACCCCAATCTTTCAGTATTATTATTATTTATTTCTTAGCAGACGCCCTTATCCAGAGCGACTTACAGTCGTAAACAAAAATACATTTCAAGAATCACAGTACAAGTAATAATACAATTAGGAGCAAGATAAATACAGTGACTTTGGTATATATGTTAACGTGTGCCTGCTTGTGTGTCTGGCAGAAGGAGGAGGTGAAGCTTTCTGAGCTGGTGGAAGTGGTGGTGGAGACGGAGCCCAAGGCTGGGGCCACTGGTTTCAGTGTATCAGGAGGAGGCGACAAGGGTATTTTCGTGAAGGACGTGCTCAAAGACTCACCGGCGGCCAAAGCCCTCAGCCTCAGAGAAGGTAGCTGCTTTCAGAACAGAACAGTTCAGTCAGAAAACTCACGCGATAGATTATTTATTAAAACAGACGACACCGATGGACAAAATTTAAGATCAAGACATCATTTAAAAAAAATTAAAAAAAAGAAACTATCTGAACATAATTTAGATCTTGTATTTAACATCATGTAATCAAAGAAATGATACCGGAAGCCATAATAGTAGTACAGTAGTTCATGTTGGATTTTGAAATGTCACATTTTTTGTCAGTTTTTCATTATATGGAAAACTACAAAGCGGTATGTAATACAATATGTTAACGTAATGTTATTCAGCAGATTTCATTCAACTTTATGAAGCAAAATTAGATAGGATTCTATAGGAATTCTATATCGAAGGACGAATAAGAATCTAGCTATTCGATTGACGATTTGTTCTGGTATTGGATGCGCCTAAAAAAATGCTTGATGTTTATGTGATTTGATCTGAGGTTAAAGCGAGTTCCCTGCCTGAACCAGTGTTTTGCTAAATGTATCTGTTATGACCACCCAGCTAGCTGCCGCCCGTTTGCTTAGATAGCACTTCCCTTTCATTGTCACACAAATTACAGTCAAGAACCGAACATGATTGTTCAGTAACGTTTTGCAACAGGAAAGGGCTGATTAGCCTTGCAAACTTTTTGCTGAAACGCTCCCATAGGATTGAACATGCAGATACAAGAAACAAATGTGTGCACACCAGGGTGGAAACTTTAGACTTCACAACAATGACTTCTGTGATAGATCATCAAAAAAACATTTCGTTTCACATTCCCTAATATATTTGAGTTCAATGTAGGAGCCACGCAACTTTCAAAAGTGGAGAATCCAGTCAAGAGGTTTTTATGGACTGTGTAATATTTTGGTTTATTAAATAATCATGGTTTTAAAATCTGCCTTGTGATTCGTTAAACCATCATCACGTGACACATTTTAGTTTGCACTAAGCCCTTAACAACAGTACATAATCATGCAAACAGTATAGCCATCGTACATATACATAGCAACTATTGAGAGCTTATGCTATACTGATGAATTTAAAAAATATTGCATATTTGTGCTTTATGGAAACACTATAGTAACCATATATCAAATGTCATAGTGTAGATATGCTATGCCATTTCATATTAGGTGTGCTGTAGTATTGATAGCTAAAGCTAAATACTATTTTTCTTTAAGGATCATATCTGGACAAACTGAATTCAGCCTTTGTTGTATTGCTTTCCATTGGAAGTTTGCGTGCTAATGTTGTAAGCCCAGGGCAGCATGAAAAGAGGCCGCTTATAATAGGACAGTGAGCGACAGCAGTGGGGTAGAGGAGAGTGTTATTGAACTGAAAGCTCATGGACAGCCACTGGAAAGCACAGCGGGGAATTCAGTGTTATCTGAGAGCAATCTGCTGGTCCGACAACTTTAGACAAGCTCACAAGAGATTAAGCAGTTATCAAAATTTCTTTCTCAGCATATTTTTATTAGCATACATAAAACATTATAGATAGTACACACACTCTAATAACCCGCGGTATTAATACGACATTTAAAAGGCAGGTCCATTATTTATTTATTTTTTTTAGCTGTTAGGAGTTCATGCTAATTGAATAAGTCAGTTTCCATCCTGTGCTTCAGGACTGTTTTTTACAAATTTCCTTAGCATTGTGTGGTGCATAGTTCATGTTGGTTCAAACCCCTACTTTTGCAGAACACATTTCCAGGTAGAACCCCATTTAACACATGCTGTGCCATCTGGCTTCATTACTGAAACTTTTGAAGTGGTTGAAAGACACAGAGTTTGGTATTTCTTCTGTAATGAACGTTCTGTCCATCACAGAAAGCACTCAAATTATTACAAAAAAAAAAAAATTCTCTATAGAATAGGGTGGTACTTAAAACAAGGTTGACTGATCTTTACCAGTAACTATCTGGAAAAGCATGGCACAGTATTATCTTGTGAATAGGAGCACGGAAATATACTTGGATATACACTGTACTGTTACAAATTCTCTTTTACTCATGGCCCTTTCTTTTATGTCCAACCAGAAGCCGAAGTTTATGCATATTACGAATTAGACTGTTATCCTGATCATCCCACTATTGTAAAATGTATACATCTCATAACCTTAGACAGCTATGGCCAAGTTTAGCATCACCTATAATTGTATGACTTTATGAAGCAACATTTCTTAATTCAATAGGGTGATACAAAACTTTTGGCCACAGTTGTAGGTGATATTCTGTAGATGTTCCCTTCAATAGTCCTCATGTACACACACACACGTTGGCACGATTATATGGTCGGTGAGCAGATAAATACCACAAGTCTTTTCTTGAGGTGGATCGTTGTTCTCTACCACATTTCCCCGACTGGCTCATTTTCATTCCTGGGTTCTTGCAGGAGATCAGCTACTCAGCGCCAGAGTCTACTTCGAGAATGTGAAGTACGAGGATGCTCTGAAGATCCTACAGTGTGCTGAGAACTACAAGGTGTCCTACCTACTGAAGCGCACTGTCCCAGGAGCCAACATCAGCGTGTCCCCAAGCAAAGTCATTAAGGGACCCAAAGCCAAGCTGCCCAAACTGGTAAATTATTATTATTATTATTATTTTTATTATTATTATTATTATTTATTTCTTAGCAGACTCCCTTATCCAGGGCGACTTACAGTTGTTACAAGATATCACATTATTTTTACATACAGTTACCCATTTATACAGTTGGGTTTTTACTGGAGCAATCTAGGTGAAGTACCTTGCTCAAGGGTACAGCAGCAGTGTCCCCGACCTGGGATTGAACCCATGACCCTCTGGTCAAGAGTCCAGAGCCCTAATCATTACTCCACACTACTGCCTTCCATTCTAAACACTGCTTTCCATTTAAAATACTGTATACTGTGAATTGTGTTGACAAATCAAAAAAATAGATAAAATGCAAATATTGTTCATGTTTAACAGTCGTTCATGGGTACAGTCTTCGTTTTAGTGATTTATAATCAGTTTATAAATCAGTTTGTAGGGTGTCTCTTGTTCAAGTAGAAATCATTTTGCACAGTTTGAGCAGCTTTGCTTTGTGGCCTTCGTGCCCAAACTGCATGCGATAGCAATAAGAGACAGCCTACACATGACATATTTACTTCTGTAATGTGGGTGTCTTTTGTTTTTCATTTTTGTAATCTCTAATGTTTAAAATGAATTCCCTACACTTTAAATTCCTCTTTCATTGCCAACTTTGTAGGCTATAAAAATGTTGCCTAGTTGACAATCACTTTGAAAGGGAAAATGACACTTTTGTTGAAATGGTTGTCTACTAGACGTCTCTTTAATTTGAAATTAACTTTTAAACATCTCATCCCTTCTTTGAATGTTATTGAATTTCTTCTTCTTCCTGCATGGCAAGAAATTGAAGACAGAAGTAAAACTGTGTACAAATCAGACATGTTTAATTTTCGATTCACAAAGAAGTTAATTTCATTTGGAGAAATGATTAAGATGATCAAATTCTTTGTTGAGTCTGAAGGCTTTAATAGAGGCTGTCCCGTTTACTTTCAGAGTGTCAAAAGCATCACACCCATGAAGAAAAAGAAAAAGAAGGGCAAGGCCAGTGTAAAGCTCAGCAGTGAGACCTCCCTTCCAGCAGGGGCAGAGTTTAACTTAGAGGGAACACCAGCCAAACTGGAACTGAGTCCAGTCGACGTTGAGTTTGCCTTTCCTAAATTCTCCAGGCTCAGAAAGACAGGGAAGGCAGCCACAGGGGGTGACATAAGCTTGACGGGTTTAGAAGCACAAGCCGGTGCTGCGATCCCATGGAGGAAAAAGCGAAGGATCAAATTCCCGAGGATGAGAGTCAAAGATGCTGCCACGGCTGAAGTTGACGTGAGCGGGGAGACACCGGGGAGATCAATCAGCAATGTAGAGCTGGATGTCCCAGAAGCTAAACTCAAGACCAAAGGAAAGTCACCAAAGTTTGGGATCTTCTTTCCGAAAACCAAGAAAGCCAAAGCAGACGTGATCCTGCCGAAAGTTGATGTCGATATAAAATCCCCAGAGACCAGGTTTAAACCCCCCAAAGTAGAGCTCGATATCAGTATGCCAACTGGGAAAGCAGACATCGCAGTACCTAAACCAGAACTGGAAGGCAAAGAAGAAATCAAATTTAAACCACCCAAACTTGAACTTGATTTTGGGTTGCCATCAGGGAAAGTAGAAGTTCCAGAAGTCAAAGTGCCGGCCAAAGACGAAATTAGATTACCTAAAGTGGGACTAGATATCAGCTTGCCAACTGGGAAGGGTGATGTCCCAAAGCCAGAAGTGAGTGTGAAAGGTCCCAAGGTGGATATCAAAGGAGGCATTGAAGCCCAAGAGGGCAAAGTGAAAGGAGAAGGTTTTAAAATCAAGATGCCCAAGTTTGGGATCTCCTCAAAAACATCTGATCTCGAGGGTCCTTCAGTGGAAGGGGACCTCGATGTGGAAGGTCCAGAAGGCAAGCTGAAGATGCCTAAAGTGAAACTCCCCAAAATAGGGATTTCTCTCCCCTCGGGTGAATTTGAAGGCAGTGCTGCTGTTTCCGCACCCAGAGGTGAGGTGGACATAGAGGGTCCAGAGGAGAAACATAAAGGCGGACTAAAGATGCCATCAATAAACATTGCAGCCCCCAAAGTAGATATAGATTTCAGTTTGCCAAAGGGAAAAGATGAGATGGAAGCTGAGTGGAAGATGCCAGCAGCTGGGGGAACTGCAGAAGCTGGGATGAAGGGCCCCAGTGTTGAGATAAAAATGCCCAAAGTGTCACTTCCAAAATTCGGGGGCTCTGGAGCGACGGGTGATGCTGATGCTAAAGTGTCTGTTCCGAAAGTGGATGTCAAAGGTCCGAAAGCTGAAGCCAAGGTAGGGAAAATGGAAGTGGAATCTCCTGATGTTAAATTTAAAGGACCCAAGATGAAGATGCCTTCATTTGAAATTTCTTTACCGAAAATGAAAGTGGAGGGTTCTCTACCCGAAACCGAGATCCTTGTTGATAGCGCAGAAGGAAAGATGAAGCTGCCTAAAATGCCTTCCATAGACATTTCATTGCCTGTCTCAGATTTAGACTTAAGCCTTCCAAAGGGTAATGGAACTGGACCTGGAATTGCCAAAGTAGATGTTAAGGAACCAAAGATTGATATGCAAGGTATTGAAATAGAGGGACCCTCTGCTAAAGGGCCAAAGATAACTGTGCCGAAATGTGACCTTTCCCTACCAAAAATGAAATTGCCAGCGGCTGAAATGGATGTTTCTAGAATTGAAATAGAAGGCTCCGATCCTAAGGGAGGAAAAATAACCGTGCCGAAAATTGACCTTTCCCTTCCAAAAATGAAACCACCCAAAGTAGAATGGGATGTCCATGGAATTGAAGTTGAAGGTCCCCCTGCTACAGGGATGAAGATAAGTATGCCTAAAATTGACCTTTCCCTGCCAAAAATGAAATCACCAGAAGCAGAGTTGGATGTCCATGGAATTGAAGTTGAAGGTTCCTCAGCTAAGGGGGCGAAGATAAGTATGCCTAAAATTGACCTTTCCCTACCAAAAATGAAATCACCAGAAGCAGAATTGGATATTCACGGAATGGGCACAGAAGGCTCTGGATTTAAGGGAGGAAAAATAACTATGCCAAAAATTGACCTTTCCTTACCAAAAATGAAATTCCCTGAGGGGGACGTTTCAATGCCAGAAGGTAAAATAAAGGTGAAAGGGCCCAAAGCAGAAGGTGACGAGACAGATGCAAGACTTAGTATGCCATCTGTCAAAATGCCAGCTATTGATATTGACATGCCAAAGATAGACCTCGATTTAGGCCTCTCGAAGACTGGCGCGCACGTGGAGGGGGGTGGAAAAGTTCCTGAGCATTCCGGAGCTGGAGGAAGGTTTGAAGGACCTGACATCCACCTGAAAATGCCCCACATTTCTCTACCGAAATTTGGGATCAAGGGCAGTGAAGGTGATGACTTTGAAGCTGAAGGTACAGATGCTAAGCTAAAGCTCCCAACTGTCAAGATGCCATCATTTGATATTTCTGTTCCCAAAGTGCCGGATGTTCATTTTGACATTAAAATGCCAAAGGGTAAGGCTGAAGCATCTGTTGAAGGAGACATCAGCAGTCAGTCACCAAGTGCCAAAGCTCCTGACATTGAGATTAAAATGCCGAAGCTTCCCACGTTCGGGAAAGGAACGGGTGAGGTTGAGATTGAAGCCCCAGAGATTGAAAGTCCAGATGGAAAACTAACAGGACCTAAGCTGAAGATGCCTAAATTTGGTATTTCTTTCCCCAGAGGCAAATCCGGAGAAGATGGTCTTGAAGGTGAACTAGATGTTTCTAGACCAACCTTGAAAGGGGATGTTAAAGCTCCTGAAGTCAAGGTGAAGGCTCCCAAAGGGAAGCTTGAAGTTACAGGACCTGATGTGGATATAGACACGAAAGGCAGAAAAGTCAAGTTGCCCACTGTGAAACTTCCCTCTGTTGACATCTCCTCCCCAAAAGTGGATATCGACTTTGGCTTGCCCAAAGCAAAGGGAGATGACAAGGAGCAGATTGGACTGCTCAAGGCTGAAGGAGATAGGCCATCCTCAGGAGCGAGTTTTGATGTCCCAGATGTGTCCATGAAAATGCCAAAGTTCTCCCTTCCCAAATTCGGGGGCAAGGTAAAGGCAGGTGCTGTTGATCTAGAGGGTCCCAAAGCAAAGGTCAAAGTTACCTCTCCAAAAATAGGTGCTGAAGGCAGAACTGCATCCCTAGAGTCTGATGTTGATGGGAAGGCAAAAGGGAAAGAAGGGAAGATGAAGATGCCGAAAATCAAAATGCCTTCTTTTGGCATATCCAAAAAGGAAGGTGAAATTACAGTCAGCGGCCCAGAGACTGATACCAAGCTCAAAAAAGGAAAAGTGGAAATCAAGGGACCTGGAGTCGATGTGGAAGGTCTGGAGGGTAAAGTAAAAACACCGAAAATTAAATTCCCTAAATTTAAAATGTCATCACCTAAAGGCAAAGGGCCAGAAACTGAAGCCAAAGTAGATACTGGGATTAGTGGGAAAGGTGGCTTTGAAGCACCGGACGTGACACTCAAAATGCCTAAGATTTCAATGCCGAAATTCGGAACAAAAGGTGCCGATATTGATCTTGGTGCACCAGATGCTGACTTGGAAAGCAAAGGAAAGATCAAAATGCCATCCCTTGAAATTTCCCTGCCAGCTGTAAAGCAACCAGAAGGGGAAGTGTTGTTACCAAAAGCAGAGGTAGATGTCTCTGAAGCAGACATCAAAGGATATGAAGGTGATCTGAAGATCCCCAAAATGCCAACCATTAACATCTCAGCCCCCAAAATTGGACTTGATATAGGCTTGCCTAAAGCCAAAGCCAGTGCTTCTCTTGATTCTGATACAGGCATCAAGGCTGAAGGTGACAGAGGCTTTGAGGGACCTGATTTCAAGCTGAAAATGCCCAAGATAAGCTTGCCCACTTTTGGCATATCTGGGTCCAAGGAAACGGACATTGAACTAGACATGAGAGGAGCCAAACCAGACATCTCCAAAAGGGCAGAGATCAAAACACCAGGGCTTCATATCTCCACACCAAAAGTTTCTGTAGGTACACCAGACGATGACATTGAGGGTGGAGAGGGCAAGCTGAAGATGCCCAAAATCAAAATGCCAAAAGTGGACATATCCTTGCCGAAGGGCAAAACAGAAGAAGCAGACATGTCTCTTACTGAAGGCGAGGTCAGAATTGAGGAACCTGGTTTTGATGGAGATGGAGAAGGCAAATTTAAGTTGCCGTCATTTGGACTTCCAAAGTTTTCTAGTCCCACTTTGAAGGCTCCGGAGCTTGACCTTGAATTCAATTTAGGTAAACCCAAACATGAGACTGAGATCGCTGGCCCACACATGAAGGGGGCAAAGATTGAAAGTACAGGTCCCCATGGTGATACAGAAGGAGAGTTTAAAATGAAGATGCCAAAGATTAAGATGCCCAAAGTAGAAATATCAGGTCCAGAGCTCAAAGGTCCTCATGTTGAGATTGATGCAGGTCTTCCAAAGACTGAGAAAGAGAAAATTGAGATTAAGCCTCCAAAAATAGAAGCAAGCCTTGATGTCTCCGGCAAGGAAATAAAGGGGCCAAAGGTTAAAGGTACTAAGTTTAAAATTGGGATGCCAAAAAAAAAAGTGGAAGTAGACGCTGGATTAGAAGCAGATGTGAAAAAACCTGACGTTGATGTAAAAGGAGCAGGAGGGAGATTTAAAATGAAAATGCCGAAATTCGGCCTGTCCAAGGTTGAAGTTCCCGAGTTCGAAACTGATGTTGCCATTGAGGGAGGGGACAGCAGGTTCAAAATGCCTCAAATTGCTTTACCAGATATGGGCTTTTCTTCTTCCAAAGGAACAGACGCTAATGCAGGGGTAGATGTATCTCTTCCCAAGGCAGACTTAGATTTGAAAAAAGATGTCAAAGTTAAGGGTCCCAAAGCAGAAGGGAAAATGAAAGTTTATGTTCCAGAGTTAGAAGGCCCAGAAGATCACCTTAAAATGCCCAAGTTTAAGATGCCTTCAATTGGAATTTCAGTATCCAAAGACCAAGGAGAAGGAGAGGGTGAATTCACTGCCGAAGGTAAAGACTTAGAAGGGAAAACAAAGAAGCATCATTTTAAAATGCCTGGTGTGGAAATCTCAACCCCCAAAGTCAAAGCAGACGAACAAGATGGTGAGCTTGAGCTTGTCCTTCCAGAGGACAATGAGGGAATAAAGCTGAAAATGCCAAAGATCTCAATGCCCTCTGTTGGTTTCTCTGACTCTAAGGACAAAGAGGCATCTGTAGAGCTGATTACCGCAGAAGGTGAAGGGAAAGGAGAAGGTTTTAAAATCAAGATGCCCAAGTTTGGGATCTCCTCAAGAACATCTGATCGTGAGGGTCCTGCAGTGGAAGGGGACCTCGATGTGGAAGGTCCAGAAGGCAAGCTGAAGATGCCTAAAGTGAAACTCCCCAAAATAGGGATTTCTCTCCCCTCGGGTGAATTTGAAGGCAGTGCTGATGTTTCCGCACCCAGAGGTGAGGTGGACATAGAGGGTCCAGAGGGGAAACATAAAGGTGGACTAAAGATGCCATCAATAAACATTGCAGCCCCCAAAGTAGATATAGATTTCAGTTTGCCAAAGGGGAAAGGTGAAGCAGATTTGAAGATGCCAGCAGCTGAGGGAACCACAGAAGCTGGCATGAAGGGCCCCGGTCTTGAGATAAAAATGCCCAAAGTGACACTTCCGAAATTCGGGGGCCAAGGAGCCATGGGGGATGCTGAAGCTCTCCCAAAAGGGGTTGGCGTAGGTGGCAAAGTAAAAGTTGATGTTAAAGACCCGAAAGTTGACATTAAGGCACCAAAAGTCAACATAAAAGCACCAGAGGTGGAAGCAGGCGGTCTAGAATTGGACACAGATAAGAAGTCAAAAGTTAAAATTCCAAAGTTTGGAATTGAGTTGCCCAAACTCACTGAACCTCAAGCAGATATTGAAGTTTCAGCACCAGATGCAAAATTTAAAGTGAAAGGACCTGAAGTCAAAGGCAAGGGCAGTGAAGTGCCTTCTAAATCAGGGGAGACTGATGGAGAATATGAAGGTCCTAAGATGCCCAAGGTTAAAAAGGCTGTGTTTGTTTTCGTAAAACCCAAAATCAACGGATCTTCTGCCGGTGTTTCGGAAGGTGAGGTGAGTGTGGATTCTGCTGAAGCTAAAATCAGAATGCCCAAGATTAAAATGAAGCCAACATTTGGAAAGTCTCACTCCAAGTTGCAAGGGCTGGAAGTGAATGGAGAAGCTGACGGGGATGAGGGAGAAGGAGAAGGAGAGGGGAAATCAAAGTCAGGCAAAATCAAGCTACCCAAGGTAACCTTCTCTCCAGGGAAAACTGGTTCTTTTGACGTCACTCTGAATGGATCGGGCGGAAAGAAAGGTGAGGGATCTGGGCCTCAAGTTAATGGGGAGAGTGATCCCACATTCCAGAATGGATCCCAGGAAGATAAAGCCAAATTCGGGAAGCTTAAGCTGCCAAAGATCGAGTTCTCTTCTCCTTATACCAAAGAGAGTGAGGGGGATGCTGAAATGAGCATGAAACTGGTCAAAACCGAGGAGATATCCGGAGCCGATGCCGAAGGCAAAGGGATGAAGTTCAAGTCTCCCAAGATAACCTTTCCCAGCTTTAAAAAGAAGGGAAAAGGTGAAGAGGAGAAACCTGGCACTTTGGTTTCTTCCACTGCCAGGACTGAAATGGCTTTGCTGGAATCGGGAGACAAGAAAATCACAGAGTCCGCATCCAAACCCAAAGTGTCTATAGGCTTTTTCTCAGGCAGATCCAGGGGGGAGTCCGCAGAGGAGAGCAGCTCATCGGCCACTCTCAGGGGTGTCCAAGGGGGCGAAGAGGACACCAGCAAGCGAAAAACAGAAGGCAAAGAGAAATCCCCAAGTTTAGGCTCCCAAGTTCTCCCTCAGCCCCAAGTCCAAGGGGTTCTTGAAATCTCGTCGGAGGCGTCACCCCAGGGAAGCAGGGATTCGTTGCAGGAAACAAAAGATGTCGCATCTTCCGGGGGTTTCAAGATTCAGATGCCCAGGCTTGGGTTTAAAACGAGCCAGGAAGTACACACTTCTGAAGAACAGATCGTGACCGCGGAAGAGGAGGGCGGTGTGGTGGTGGGGTCGAAAACGCTGAAGCACAGAGCAACAGAATCAGCGACTGAGAGATCCACAACCATTTAACAACATCGGACTGTAGACAACGTGAACACCACTCATCCAGTTCTTTATAAAAGTGACCACTTTATTATTTGTCTTTGCTTGCTTACACTTAAGCAGTCAACCAACTCTGAAGAAAACTGCTACCAGAACTTATAGAACATGTATTACGAGTCATACTGCAATGGACCTCCAGAACCTGTTGCATAGACCCATCAGATACAGTCATCTTGATTCTAAGGTCTTCACAGTGGTCATGCTTATGAATTGTATCCCACAGTAATATACAGTTGAAAACGAGGGACAGGATTAATGTAGCACTGACAAATATGACAACAAGTTAAGTGCTTTGCTTGGACAATCAGTGGGTGCGAGAAGATGCCACAAGTGCATTTCTGTCTAGTGAGATTCATCAAGCCAGTACAACCAGTCGACTGAAACGGGCTTGCTTCTTTTGCCTGTGTGATCCTTGTTGAATGGGCTTTTATAAACACCTGCTAACATGCATCTAATATCACTGTCTACGATCTACGTTTGCTGTATTAAGATCCAGTGCTTTATACTAGAATGCCTTATAATGTGACTTTGCCATGGGGACGAAACTAAAATATATTTGGATGCAAATAGCCAGTCCTGTGCCTTATCAGAACATGATGGAACATATATTTGTATTGTTTGTAAATACTACTACATTATTCAGTTAATGATTAACAATTAACAGTCTAGACCTATGAAAGAAAGAAAGAAAGAAAGAAAGAAAGAAAGAAAGAAAGAAAGAAAGAAAGTGTTAAATTAAGACCCCTTTGGCCATGTTTGTTAGTCTGAAAATTTTGTCGTCTGGTATGAATTGTCTTTTTATCGAGGGTAGATTGGGTAATAATAATAATAACCACAGACCCACTGAATTTTGTGTATAAGTTGCTTTATTTCCCTCTTTTTATGGTTGAAGATGTAGTTGATGATACTTGCTACAATCTTGCTTCCTCGGTGCTTGGCTGCTTGACATCAGTGTATTATTCCAAATGAATTACTTCAGAACTCAGAGATTTTGCATAAGACATAAAGGTCTGGGGATCTTTAAATATCTGAATTGTGAAGTGCTCTGAGGTGCATTAGCATGATCTGTGTAAGAGTGCATTTGTATTGTATTGTACCCTAAACCAACATGGGGTGTATGTTTCTGGCAGCGCTGGGTACGTGGTGGGCTATTTCAGTAAGACAGCTCAACATTGCTACCAATCAATGACAGCATGATAGGAGCTGTTTTACATCACAAGAGCTTGTTACTTTTAAGAACAGCTAATGGATACTCCCTATTCTGTTTATGTTTGGTTTTTTGTGGCTAATCATTTGTGAAGCTTGTTATTTACTTCCATTGCTTAAACTTGCTCTAAAAAGCCATGTCCTTGTCACATTAATTGATACCCGTCATACTAAAAGGTGTCTTCCCCTAGGCTTCCACTAGATGGCAGCATGAACAGGGTGAGTTTGCCAGGGAATGTACCAGTTTTAGCCATTCAAAAGGAGTGGGGATATTTTGGCTTTTGCTTGTTTGTTTTTTTAATCCAATTCTTGTGTGACCCAGCTACGGGTTCAAAACTGCAAGCAAGTTTTGTCTTCTAAAGGTGATTGCAAATGTGGCCCTATGCAAGTTTTCTTTCTTTTGAATTTGACAAACGGTTGTGTGAATTATATTAACTGTAAATATATTTTATTGCAATATGTGATAGGAAATATTGCTAATAATATGAGATGGTTTAATTATTTGTGTTTGTTGAGATGCTCTTTTTTTAATGCTTTAGACTGTACCTTAAACAAATCTACTAATCATTTCAGAACTTTGTTCTATTAATAACGTGGATTGCAGTTTTTCCTGTATGAAATTGTGATCTATGAGTTCTCTGAAATGTGCTTTACTTTCATGTGACCCAGAATAATTTTATGATGGGGTTTTAATTCGTTATAAAATAACAATGTACAGGCAAAATATATATGTCATGCTCTTTAAAAGACTAACTTCCACAAGCCACCCAGATCAAATGTGTCCTGAAATGAATTTGAGCACACTTCTGTTCCCTAATTTTCATATTTTTTCTGGATCTTCAATTTAAAAATCCTGCCAGTGTTTATTAACTGCAGATGGCATGGTTTCTTTGAATTCAATTTGGGGGATACTTAATTGGATTTCAGCATTTTAGAGGGATTAACTAACAAAGGATTGATTTCTGTGGGTTCGATTCATGCTGGTGGCTTACATTCTACACAGATCTCACAGAATACATTTAGAGGAAAATATATACCCGTCAGCAAGAGACTTAAATCCAGATGGCCCTGATATATATATATATATATATATATATATATATATCTTGTGTATGGAAGCAACTTCCAACTGAGCTCCTACTATCAGTCCTCTATCAAAGTCTGCGAGATCTGCAGCCCAATGCGAATGAAACAAAAAAGCAGTTATATATTACATCATACTGCTGCTTATTTTAAGCTGGACAGATTTGATTTTGGGACTGGTCTGTTAGCCTTAAACCATTTGCCTGCTTTTAAAGGTTTTTTTTTCTCTTTTACCGAGTGTATCGGAGTATGTTTTAAGTATGTTAATAGGAGTTCAAATTATTTAAATAAACAAGAAGGACAATGTGCCTTTTACACTGACTGTTTGTACTAAGAAAACAACTTCATAAAAAATAATGCTGACTATTTTTGTTGTTTTTATTAAAGACCCCCAAAATGATATTTTCTTCTTTTTTTATTGAGATCATATAAACGGTACATGCATGTTTTAATCTGTATGCAACAGACATATTATGAGTTATACATTGAATATATATGAGCATGCAAAACATAGATGTGCAGGGTAAAGTAAATAGGACACAATAGCACCGCATAGCTCTGGTCTATAAAATAGGGATTTTGCCTGCAAGTAATTTCCAAAAATAAATTTACTATGGACGTATTTGCAGCAATGAACTTGTCAATTGCCACATTCTTATTTTTCCTCATTTGAATTTGCAACGGACAGTGTTGTGTGGTACCCTGTCATTATAGATTCTGTCCAGTCCCCTGACAGTGAGATAAGATGAAGTTAAAAGCTCTTAAAACCACAAATGCAGTGGAGCTTGAAATATAGTGAAATATCCTGCTCTGGTAAAGGAAGCAATACCACAGTATGCCAGAACTGCTTCGGATTTATTGTATCTTGCAAGCTGTGCCTTATAAAGGTTTCCTATAGTAGAATCATAGCCAAGTGTAATAGAGCACAGTGACAGCATGGTAAAGCATAGGTAAGCATTCTAAAGAATAGCGAGGTATGGTAAAGCATATTAATAAACATGGAAGACCAGGGTAAAGTATGGTAAATGCATAATATAACCAATGGAAAGGCACTGTAAAACTGCAGAAATACAGTGGTAAACTTAAGGGTATTGTCCTGAACATTCATATGACATTTTCAGCTTCTCCATGTTAAAATGCCCTACCTTCTTTTTGACTGAAACTACTCCCTACCCCAACCTTGCAATTTCTTCAGAAAAATCCCCATTTTACAGGTGAAAGGGAGATAACAGTTATTGCAATGCCAATAAATGAATTACATAGTGATTTATCCCCATTGCATTTTGATTTAAATTGAGCACCAGAGAAGCGCCCTGTCTATATTCTCACCTGCAGAACGTACAGTAGGTGCATGATCTCTGCTAATGAGTTGCATTAAGCATGCATGATACAATAAACAACAAGACTGAGCTTTAGTTTTGATCTCTTACAAGTAATTACTGTTCACCGTGCGTAAATAATGTGCGGTCATCAAGTTTAATGGAAACCATGTGGTTTTAACCTGTGTCGATCGCGCATTTTTAGGTAGTGTACATATGGTACAACGTAAGTCTTTGGTGTGGTCAGTGATGGACTAAATACAAGCGGGTTCCCATATAACACATACGGGATCATTTTGACAGACAACTGTACCCTAAGAGTCGGCAGATAGGTGCTGACCGCTGTTCCCCTGGAAACAAAACTTGGAACAAGACTCTCCTTGATTTCATGCCCAACTTCGAGTGCTAAGGTGGGTCAATCTATAGACATGTGATTGAACTTGGGAATGCAATATATAATTGATATGATTCTTCTAAGTGTTAAGAGACGCCTTGTATTCATATGCATTCATTACAATAGACAATATATGGGGATTAGGGTGGTCCCGTAAGAAAGAAAGAAAGAAAGTTAGTTTAAATGGACACATTTATTTAAGAAATTAGGTATGTAACGTTGGGATTCTGTGTTTAAATAATTTGAAGGACAAAAAATGACCAAACAGACATTTCTATGTAGCAACTTTAAAATGCCGAAATTCTCCAGGCCCCCCCCACCAGGTGCAGTTGTTACTCGGACCACGCCCCCTCAGGTGTAGTCCTGACTCTGACCCCGCCCCCTCACCTGAATCGCAGGTACTGCGGGCAAGATGGCGACAAGGCGAGTTTGTGCTTCTCCTGTTGCTACTTTTTATTTGTAATTTTTATTTGTTTATTAATGTATTATTAATAGCCTAGGAAGAATCCATAGCATGTGTTTTCCAAATCCAAATACTGGACTTTTAAATGGATATTTCTCTGTTTGGGAGGACAAGGGGAATCCGGCGTTTTAAAGGTAATACACTGCTTTGCATTTCACACAATGCTAACTATTTGTTTTAATATGTTTCAGCTAATATGTTTCCGGTAACAATACCGTAAAATAGAATAACACCCGTGCGTGCGTCAAAATTAAAATACAGGTGCATTTAATGAAGCAATTTAATAAAACACTACGTGCTTGAGGCATTAAAACGCCAACATGTAACATTCTGTTTTCCTTTTTAAAATACACCCGGTTATTTTCTGTGTGTTACAAAGTTACAGAAACGCGTTTCATTGGCGGTCTTCTCTTTGCATTTAGTTATTTTTGTATTTATTGTATTATTCTCATTTCTAACTCTCCGATACACATTTCACTATTATAAATGAAAACGTGTATAATTATGTTTTTTGTTTTATTATTATTGTTGTTGTTTAGTTGATCTGAGGATAATGACACTGAGCTTCAGGACTATATGATAACGTATTTTGAACTATGCATTACGGTGTGTGTTACAATTACAATTGAAAATAGAAAACAATTGAGTAAAACTATTTCAGGAAAAAAAAATCTAACCAACAGTGAATTTGACGTCACTGAAATAATACACTCTTGGTGATGTGAATTTCTATGTAAAATATGATTCTGTTGTTTAACTGGTTGTTATTTATTAATTTTCTTAGGGTGAGTCTCTGAACCTTCACCTGAAGTCTGGTCTCTAAGTGACTACACTTCAAGATGATGCACGGTCATCACACTACTGTAAGCACATCATATAAATGGCAACACAGTACCCAGGATAGCCATGCAGTCACGTTTTAATTCATAGAAAGGGATGACCACAATGATGCAACAAACTGACAGTATGTTCTGTATATCAGAATTCACTTTGAAAATAGATGGATACATTTATACCAAAGTTGCATTTTCAGGAGATCTGGTGATCATCATTAAAATGTTTTGAGCTACTCTGTCATGCGTAAACAAATGATGTTTTGTTAATTAATATTCGTTAGTAAAATTAATATTGTGATATGCTTACTGTTAACTTCAGCGTTAGATCGTAGATGCGTAAAGTAGGTGCCTCGTTGTTGCTTTTATAAGCTGATACCCCAGTGTGTACGTGATATAACGCAGTGTTGTTTAATACACATTTTTGTATCAGTCTGACATGTGCAGTTCACATCAGACGCATGTTAAGATGGGAATGATAATGAAAGTGGTTCCTGTGCGTCATGTTATACCGTAAAGTTCATGAGAACATTCTGTTGCAGGGTTGAGGTTCTAGAACCATTAAGGTTAAAAAAATGATGTTAATTCTATTCCATTAATATAATTATGTATAACTTAAATGTGTAAAGATGGACTCTTATGAAGGACAATCTTTACCATATTTGTTTGCTGTTGTTTATTTGATGTACTGTTTGATTACGTGTTTTTTTTTATCCCTTCTGTTGCAGAATTAGATGCATCTTGACTGGTAACTCTGGGTCCAGCGTTTAGCTTCTACCTTGCGAAGGCTCAGTGACTTCAAGTTCAAATGGTAAGTCCATGTGTATCTTCCTACACGTTTTGCGCACACATTCGGTAGTTTTTATTTGTTTAAAAATATTTATGCTTCTTTACCCCTATCAATTATGCAATAACTGTCAGTATTTGTATTCATGTGAGATCACTCACTTAATATAGAGATGATCAAATTGCCCAAGGCCTTACAGAAAACATGTGATTTTAAGTGTACTGTAAAAAAAAAAAAAAATGCTCCAACATTTGACGATGCAAAATACAGAACGACATAAAGAATGCGAGTTGTTTTAGGACACATATTGTAAAACCAAGTTTGTTTATTTGCTTTTTTTAACGTTTCCTAATTGGAACAAAAGCTAGCAGGAACCGTGCAGTTGCACAGCAGTGAAAGAACACGTGTAAACACAGAGCTTAATCCAGTTTGGTTGATGCACAGTGTAAATGCTTAAAGTTAATTATCGTGTGTGTGCTTTGTTTATTTCAGGGAAACGATGATGCTCCGGGTCCACTCATCTTGCTGTCCCTGCTCCTCGTTGACGGTATCCGTTGCCATGACGTGTAATGTAATGTCTGTTGATTAAAACAATATGTATTTTTTTAATAACATGTTTTTTTTTTTTTTTAAGCACACTCTATTGCTACAGCAGTTTTTGTGCAATTGTAACAACCTGTCATGGGTAACTTTTTTAAGTGTTACATTTACAGTATGCCAATTTTGTTTCCCTATGTTTCTTTCAATTGATTCAATAAATGTGTGTGTTTTTTTTGTAGTACGCCTTATTTCTTGACTTGATGGGTTACGGATGACGATGTTTGGTGACGTTTTTGGCAAGTAAAATAAAATCTTCCCCTGTGCGTTTGCTGCCAGTACCCAACAAACCATGCGATGCCGTTTCTCTTTAAGTTCCGCTCTTAGCGACAAAGGGGAAATCTCTATTTCATGGTTTGCTGGATACTGTAGATGCTACCCTTGGTTGCGCCGGAGAAAATTTTCCCGCCAAAAAACTTAGTATATAGGGGATCGGGAGCGGAGGTACTTGGAGCACTCCAAGCAAGGCAATAGCCAGTCCACCCCATTGGGCGAGGAGGTGAGCTGGTTACCGCCTTGTTTGGAGTGCTCCAGCTGTGCTCTTGATACCGTATATACCTGTATGCATCTATGGTGCCAATATCGCTGTATTGTAACTTTGAACACTCCAAACAAAAAGCTAGCCAGCTTATCTCCCATTGAAAGAGGGAGCTGAGCTGGCTGCAGTGGTGTGCTCAAAGTAACAATGCCGTGATATTACCACCATACAAGTGTATGCACATGTACACTGCCCTCCTCCAGATATTGGGTCAACCGTGAACATCCCAATATCTGATAGAGGGCAGTGTAAATATGCATACACACAAAAGCAAGGGCGTAGCCAGCCCACCTCCCTTCCCCAATGGGGAAGGGAGGTGGGCTGGCTACATCCTGGATACATTTGATTGACATGCGAAAGGACAACCCCCCTCAGGTACCCTATATACTAAGTTTTTTGGCGGGAAAATTTGCACCGACACAAAAAGGGGGTGGCCTCCGCAGTATCCAACAAAAAATGAAACAGAGTTCCCCTTGCCAATTGCGCAAGTTGGAAAAAAAATCTCCATCGCATCGTTTGTTAGATACTGTTTTCACCACGGGTCTCAGCAAGGTTTCCGCACCAAACAACTTACCCAAAGCCAGACAACATGGATCTAGAAGAAAACGATGGACACAGAAATAAACAATACAACTTTATTACACAATGAATCCAAGACGTAATCAAGCACGGAAATAGCGACCACAATTCAACAACATCAAATACAAAGAAATGAACTACTTTACATTACTGGGTTAACACAGACAAGTGTAGGTAAATTAGCTTAGTGCAGTATTAAACCAAAAAGCTAAACATGAAACTGCAAGACATTTGCATGTGTCAATGTGTGGAAAACGACAAACTTGCCAACAAAGTCACGCACTCCATCTCCTTGCTTCAGCCTCCCAAGTAAGGCGCAAAGTTGCCGAGGAAAAGTATCAGAAGTCGGACGGCTTCCCTGAAAAAAAATTGCAATAATAATAATTAACAAACAGAAGACACAAAACAGAATAAGCATGATAGGTCTTTCAGAGAGATCTAAATGCATATATGGCATTGGCTGCAAAGTCGCAAACAAACCACAAATAAGCATTACTGCAACCTTCGGTACATTACAGCACGCGGATAAATCGCATATGCACGCCTGTGCTGCTAACGTTTTTAACCATTTGTTTTCTACCACAGAAACTACAGCAGGGCAAAATGGAAATCATTACTATATTGTAACATCATTACACATCATTAGTTATATTGAACATGCAATGTATCTGCTTTTTCTTTGTTTTCCTTTTATTACAATTATAAGTGCTAAAGACACGCCCGTATATATTTCTTACAAACATTCATTATATATTTAGCCAATGGTTTTGTATTTCGAATTCTATGCGCTAACATATTAATATAAACCAATACTGACTTCCCCGAGATATGTTTCTCATAAGGCTGGTCAACAGTCCAGTATGATGGTCGTAGCTTACTGTATCGTTTGAATAACAGTGATGTTATCATGCAGTGTGGTGAATGATATTTTAACCAAAAACAAAACGAAACGCAAATAAGGCGGCAATGCAATCTAATAATGCACAATAATCTGCAAGAGAAAGTCAACTCTCCACTTACCATGAACAGAGCATGAAGGAGTCACCGATTTCACACCCTCTCATTATAGACATGATCCTGCGCCCAGAGCCACGATGCATCAGTTTCTGAAAATATAGGAACAAATAAAGTGTTAGGAATCAAGGTATAAAAATCCTGTACCGTTCACAACTGGACGATTCCATTGGTACTGTACGATATATAGCCTAATATGTTTTACTGGCACAATATGTTCTGCTGTTTTTCAAATGTCAAATCTCAAAGTGCATGTGTGAAACAAACGCAGGTTTCTATTCCAGATCCAGTTAGATGGTATTTATTGCCCGGGCAGTGTTGTTAACATTCTGGAACGCCCATGTGTGTCTTTTCAGAGCGCATTACGTCACCCGTATATCTTAATAAAGTGTACATTAGTATGCACGAATCACGTGGGTGTATAAATGCATACCCTGAGTAATTATACAAGTTTTCTGAATGAATATGTGCAGCTTTATATAGAAACGCTACATATACATATATGTATGTGCGGAGCCTAACAATATGATGTTATCATTCAGAACATTGTATTTGTATTACCAAATACTGAACGACACTCAATAGAAAAAGGCAGTGCAATCTAATAATGCACAAAAATCTGTAAGACAAAGTAAATTCTCCACTTACCATGAAAAGACCATGAAGGAGTCACCCATTTCCTCCCATAACATATATATATATTTTACTGGCAGCAGTAATTTTGGAGAGTCTTACTGGCATAGAATTTGTATTAGTTATAAGTAACTATAACAAGGCTACTGTTTTTAATTTTCTACCGGCTCGAGTCGTGTATAATACTATATGTCACGCCACAACACATCAGAACAAACCACTATAAATATGCAGTAACAGATAAAGTTGTATTAAAAAGGATCACACACACGTTTCAGGCAAAAGCCCTTCTTCAGCTGTTTACAAAGAAAAGTAAACACGTTTTACCTTTTTTTTAAAAAAATAAAATAAAAACAGTTTAAGAAGGGATTTGTCCGATATTTTTTTTTAATCTTTTAAACTTTTTTTTGTACATTTTTTTAAAAACCTTTTTCTTTCATATGCCTTCAGTTTTGTACACTGCTGCTCACGCTTAACAAATTTAACATCAGCATTTACACATGTTAAATAATGCATTCATTTCTCAGTTCAACTGCAAGCAAAACATATTGAATTTAAAGCAAACAAACTGACTTACCTTAATTAGGACGAAATGTTTGTTTGTTTTTGTTCAAACTTACTCACTTCCTACAAAACAGCAAAAACAGCACACCACTGTAAATTAAGCAAATATTGTATTATATTCCCCTCGAACTACCCAGAGGGATACAAAATAATGAAAAATAAATAAATAAATAACACAAATTAAATTCAGCTAGACCACCAGCACAAACTCACCTTGCCGCCATCTTCCTCGCTGCACCTGCGATTCAGGTGAGGGGGCGGGACCAGAGTCAGGACTACACCTGGGGGGCGTGGTCTGAGTCAGGGCTACACCTGGGGGGCGTGGTCTGAGTCAGGGCTACACCTGGGGGGGCGTGGTCAGAGTCCGGGCTACACCTGAAAGAGGCGTGTCCAAAACAGAACAGCAGGACTCATCAGCTCCCCCAGGTGGAGAATATCGGCATCTCATCATTGAAGCCCCACAACAGTGTTTACAATGCAAGAAGCAAAGGTGACACTTCTTTAGTCTCTTGTAGACCAGCTGCATGCATACAAGTAATCAAAACTAGAAAAAAGTGTGCTCTGATATAGCCTTTATCAGTGCAGCAATTTAGAGCAGCAGTGTGGAGTAGTGGTTAGGGCTCTGGACTCTTGACCGGAGGGTCGTGGGTTCAATCCCAGGTGGGGGACGCTGCTGCTGTACCCTTGAGCAAGGTACTTTACCTAGATTGCTCCAGTAAAAACCCAACTGTATAAATGGGTAATTGTATGTAAAAATAATGTGATATCTTGTAACAATTGTAAGTCGCCCTGGATGAGGGCGTCTGCTAAGAAATAAATAATAATAATAATTTAAGTGTTAGTATTGTTGGCTATATACATTTCTACCAAGCAATGATATCACTGCATTGGGATTATGTCACCCTAGCAACATGGTGCATTGATATAAACTGTTTAACTGTATCCATGGGGTTAGAACAGCGTGACATCACAATTGGAAGACTAGCTGAAGTTGTGATATCTAGGTCACATGGCCTCTGCTATATTCCCCACTTTAGATATATGTGAGGGGTTTCCAAATGTTGCACACTATATTACAGCAAAAACAGGTGCCATAGTAAAATATAAATGAGCTTGCAGTGTGAAATTTAAATGGAGAGCATTCCAACGTTCTGCAAGAAGAATTCTGAGAAATATTAGAATCTGTAGAACGGTATGACCGTTTACTGAGCAGGTAATAATCTTTTTATATGTTGCATTGGGAACAACATAATTCCGCTTCATTGTTACATAGAAACATTCTAAATATGATCGGAACACAGGGCTATAGTTCTTGATCAGGCAATCATAAAGTCTGCTTATATAGTATGTTTCCATCTAGGTAGGTAGAAGAAAAAGAAGAATAGGAGAAAGAGAGAAAAGAAGGAAAGCTCTTGGGGGGATACTAATGATCAAGCAACAAGAAGGAAAACAGAGCAAGATGTCGGTTATCTACTCCGAAACAGAGACGTATGATATCATCTTGACTTTGGGGAAAGGCACTTTTGGGGAAGTGGCTAAATGTTGGAAGCGAAGTAACGGGGAGATGGTTGCTGTAAAGATCCTTAAAAGCGATGCTTATAGGAGCCGGATTATTAAAAACGAGCTGAAACTCCTGGCTGCCATTTCCAAAGTCAGCCTGGACGACTGTCACATTGTGACATTTTACGAAGCTTTCCACGACGAGAGCCAACACTACCTGGTCTTCGAGCTCATGGAAAAGAATCTCTTTGACCTGCAGAAGGAGAACGGCTTCAGCCCTCTGCCTGTGAGGCACATCCGGACCATCGTCTTCCAGGTCCTCAAAGCCCTGGTCAAGCTCAAGGAGCTGACCATCATCCATGCCGACCTCAAGCCTGAGAACATCATGATTGTGGACCACTGCAGGTTCCCCTTCAGAGTGAAGGTCATCGATTTCGGCTCAGCAAGCATCTTCAACGAAGTGCGTTACGTCAAGGAGCCCTACATCCAATCCAGGTTCGTTTGTTTTGTTTGTTTGTTTGTTTTTTGTATTCCAGGGAGCAGTTCGGTACAATGTTTGAAGTGTGAAAAAAAAAATTATTGCAAGAAATTCTTTTTTTTTTTTTTTTTTTAATATGGTTCATCATTTGAAAACTGTATATCACTTGCCTGTTGGACAACAAGGTGCTGGATCTCGGATCTGGTGCGATCCACCACAAATGAACCCTTTAAGGTACAAGGGACATATGTGTCCCACAAAGAAAACTATGCTAACTTTCTTAATTTTGCATTTCAGGTGCACGAAACAGGTTTGATCTGGTCATCCAAATTGTCAGTTTCGCTCAATTCCTTGCATACCTCCAATAAGCCCTACTAACCACACAATCTCCCATTCAGGTTCTACAGGTCTCCTGAAATCCTGTTGGGTCTGCCGTTCTGTGAGAAGGTGGACATGTGGTCTCTGGGTTGCGTGATGGCTGAACTCTACCTGGGCTGGCCCCTGTACCCAGGGGACAATGAGCTGGAACAGGTCAGCTTCATCTGTAAGACCCAGGGCATGCCCAAAACCCACTTGCTCAATGCAGCCAGCAAGACCCACCAGTTCTTCAAATGGACCAAGACCTCCAGTGGCACGCACCGGTGGCAACTGAAGTCCTCCAGCGAGGATCTCCCGCAGGGCAAAGGAGTGCAAGGCAAGGTCCACCAGGAGAGGAGGAAGTACGTTCTGAGCTCGCTGGACGAACTGGAGACCGTGAACGCTCCGAAAGCAGCCGCCTTCCAAGGCGACGAAGCCTTGGCCGCCATCAGCGACCGCAAGAGCATGGTGGAGCTCCTGAAGAGGATGCTGACCCTGGACTCTCACGAACGCATCAACCCCAGCTCGGCTCTGCAGCACCCCTTCGTGACCATGCAGCACCTCAAGATCACCTTGTTTCACTCCAGGTACTGCGAGTTATCCATGCTGGGCTTCCAGGAAGCTTTGAGCTACCCGATCAGCCAGGTAGGCGACGAGAAACCCTGCTACCGCATGAGCGAGGATCAGAACTCGAGAGACGGGCGTTACCAGAACGATTCAGTCCGACAGATCCCTGTGGTAGCTAACGTGCAGAGGACCACTGACAAGATGGGCGGTCTCAGGATTGACGAGACAGAGCTGGTAGCTGCGATGAACCTCTGGGGTGAAGGTGGACCAGGAGGGTGTTTCCAGCCTTCTACCTCCATGGAGTCCATCTCAGACCACCAGGAGCTACCCAGGCACCACCACCAGCGCAACAGCAATGGCACAAGGCGGCAGCCAGTCTTGGCCTACCACAACAGCCATTACGGAGCTAAGAAGCAGGCTTCTCGGCACTCTAAGTCAGACCCCACTTTTAGGAAGCTGATTCTGCTTGGGCAGGAGACCGCTGAGGGAGGCTGTCCCTGTACAAATCAAGAGGATTCTGACAGTCCCTCCTCAAAAAATCCATCCTCCATTCCAGAATTTGTGGATAAACAGGAGGAAAAGTCAGTCAAGAAACCACCGCAGGAGTACGCTACCACAGAGGTACGAGTATATCAAGAACATTAGGCAGCTGAAGCTAAATCATTTCACAAATCTTACCTGATACGCCCTTCTGGTTGTTATATAGGTCTCAAATGCTTTGATTTGTGTTGAACTTGCTTGGTCACACCTTGGGGGTGAAATTGTCCCCACCCCTTCAATAGCTTATTTTTTGTCATTAACCAACCATCTGCATCCCATTGATTGACATGCTTTCAGGCCAGTAACATGCCTTGAACCAGAAGACGCCGATGAAGTGAAGTGAAACATGTTGTGTAAGAATAAGGCATTGAAACTTTAGAACCAGATATATTTTGCCTTAACACGTGTTTCTTTCTATGTAGAAAATAGTGTAAAATGTGTTTTTTATGGAATTTATGGAATTATTTTGTGAGCTACAAGTAGTAGCAACTTTAGATTTGTGTCACATTTTCTTTTTTCATTTTCATTTTTAGAAATTATAAAACAGTTCACGTGAACTATGTGTGGTTGGACAAGTTGCCCAGCCAAAATTTTGAAAAAACCATATACAGTCTGCATTACACATACACAGACAGGAAACTTAACTTGGTACAATTATGCACACAGCTGACTGAAGGGGGTATATTACTGTGCATGTTACTGTGTGACTGTTCTGTTTTCTCTAGCATGGAGCCCAGTACAGTTTGTTTAAACCAGAGGAGTCAGACAGCAGTTACAGCAATGGGTGGTCCACCAGTGGGGACTGGAGCCCGGGAACAGTGGCAGGAGTAAACCACATGAAGTACGAGGCGCCACCCAGAAACAGCAGCCACCACGATTACCTGCACCTGTGGAGCCACAAATAATCCTGAGAATTCCAATTGAGAGACCTGTTCTATTTCCAACGTTCTCGTCTCCTATGTCCTAAGCTACCACGCGACTGGACTATTTTAACTTTGATCGATTGCTAATGGATCCAGCACTGAATGCACTGTATGTGGCTGAGTGAACCAGAGGGAGGTTGGCAGTTTTATTATTATAAGTGTGTTCATTTTTTTTTATTTTTTTTTTTTTAAGTACTGTTCTATAATAATTTTCCTAAAAAAAGGGGAACCGAAAAACAAACAAACAGTGACGGCGTCTTCTTTTTCGTTTCGGTTTTAATGTAGCCATGTTGTAAAACACATACTTCTTTTTTATTTTTTATACCAGGGTTCAAAAAGTTTTGCTGCAAGTTTTTATGTTACACCCTTTTTAATGCCCACTTTGAAAAAAAAAAAAATTCTAATTTCTTGCCTGTAACACCCATCCAGTTACATACACAGGTCAGATTTTCTGATACAGCGCTCCTTTATAACGCTGTAGTCGGGAACCATAGTTAAGAGACCATGCTGTTTGTGTTCTGCCTTATAACGAGAATACTAGTGTCAGTGTAATGGCATTATGGTGCAAATGGGAGCCACGACCGTGTAGCTAAAGGTTCTAGTTTTGATTGACCTGCTGCCTAAGAAATCACAATAGCGTGCAGTGTGATCTTTGTGCTACATTTAGAGTAAGCAGTTTCACAGCAGTGACGACCAGCATGGCAGCACTCACTCAAGTCCTTTTTATTTCAAAATGAAATCGCACTCCCGGAGTTACAAGGAGGCACTACCTGAACTATTTCCAAACGGCATCCTTTATAATCCGAAAAACTTGAGTCCGCATTTGATCTTGAGGCTTGTCCCACAGATATCAAAAAAAAAAAAAAAAAAAAAGAAACAGGTATTTCATTTACTCATTAGGGTTAAAAACCAAGTGAAATTTCAATAAGCAATTATGACAGGCTTAAAAAAAAAAAATGAATCGGGGTCCAAATCATCAGCATAATAATTAGCTACAATCCTTCGGCTTCCACCTTCTTCAGATAGCATGGTACAAAAAAGTACCCTCACCTACCTAATCTACCTGGCTATTTCTACCATGCCATCTGAAGAAGGCAGAGGCTGAAAGATTGTAACCAATTATTAAAACACCGAGTTTCCAGTTTAGCAATGACTTTTCTTATATATATACCTACATACACATGTCTGTTGTATGCAGTGCTTCAGTGCAAAATGACGGTGATTTACCCCAGCACACTGCTGGTAAGTGAATGAAAGGCGCTATATTATTGCGGATTCTATTTTTGATTTTGAATTTTCTTTCCCTGGGGAGGTAGGCTGCTTCTCCAGTGCTCTGGGCAGTGATTCTGTGTTCCTCTCGGCTCTCACTTCACTGCGCAGATGTCGCTGATGTCGGTGTCCTGGCTGAGCTGAGTGCTGTAGACGGACTCCCAGTCCCTCTGAAACACGGCCTGCAGCTGCTCCTGCACTGTGGGCTCGCTGGATCGAGACGCTGTCTGATTCACCACCAGCGCCGAGCCCGCAGTGTGCAGGAAATAATCCCCGGACCAGTTAGATGTGCCTGCAGGAGAAGTCAAAATATATAATGCAGAACAGATTCATCGAACTTTTTCAGACATTTTAAGTCACTACCACCATTATTCACAGACGGTGTAGCGTTCATCAACAATCGGTATTCACAAAATAAAGGCTGACACACTCTCCCAGACAGAGTCCAGACATCTATCTGATCATTTCAGTTCAAGGATGTTTTGACCGCTAGGTTTTCATCATGACTACCTACTATTAGACAAAAAATTCTAAAGAAATGGATAGGGTTCGAAACTCACTCTAGCCCTGCACCCAGTCCTTGGTTTCCAAACTACCATCAATTCAGTATACTGTTGAATTGATTCAGTAGCAAGGAGTTTGAGCAACCCCTGTTAAACATATTGTTCCTTCCCTTACAGCTGCATGAACAGCTCCTAATAATCAACCTACAGTCACAGGCAAGAGTCATACAAGTGTGATCAGTTAATTCACAGCAGATTTAGGAGGGGCCTGACTGTTCAAACTCCTGGCTCCTGATCATTTCAATATTAATAATAATAGACTTTATTGAGTGGAGCTCTGAACCCCAGGACTGGGTGCAGCAGCAGCAGATAGTGTGAGTTTCTAACCCTGCTCAAACTCCTGGCTCCTGATCATTTCAATATTAATAATGATAGACTTCATTGAGGGGAGTTTTGAACCCCAGGACTGGGTGCAGCAGCAGCAGCAGCAGCAGGGCTAGTGTGAGTTTCTAACCCTGCTCAAACTCCTGGCTCCTGATCATTTCAATAACATACCTAAACAAGAGGAGTTCTGAACCCCAGGACTGGGTGCAGCAGCAGCAGCAGCAGGGCTAGTGTGAGTTTCTAACCCTGCTCAAACTCCTGGCTCCTGATCATTTCAATATTAATAATGATAGACTTCATTGAGGGGAGTTCTGAACCCCAGGACTGGGTGCAGCAGCAGCAGCAGCAGCAGCAGCAGCAGCAGGGCTAGTGTGAGTTTCTAACCCTGCTCAAACTCCTAGCTCCTGATCATTTCAATAACATACCTAAACAAGAGGAGTTCTGAACCCCAGGACTGGGTGCAGGTCAAGTGGAAGTTTCTAAACTTGGGCATAAACTATGTTTTTTTTTTTCTCTAATTAATTAAAACATGATTTAGAATAAGTTCGAATTTACAGCTTGCCCTGTCTTTTATGGTAAAATAGGGAGATTGGTCAAAGTTGCAGGAAAGGTAGAACTAACGCCTCACAAGCCAGTAGAGCTTTACTGCACATGTGGCTTGGTTTCAATTAAATAGCTTCTAAAGCCACACATGGGTTTTCACTTCTGCATGGATTGCTTGATCTTGAACACTTGTAACATGAGGGACATGGCTCATCGACTCCCCCTGGTGGTGTTTCAGTATACTGCACCTACCGATATAAGCCACCTTGTCAGTCACCATGTACTTGTTGTGGTTGACTCTGGCAAAGGGGATCTGGGCTTGTGCCTGAGTGGAGGGGACCACGAACAGCTTCTGTGAAGCAAAGAGACAGAACAAAATTAAAAGGCAAGTTTACAGTGCATGTTTGAGATATATATATATATATATATATATATATATATATATATATATATATATATATATATATATATATATATATATATATACATACAGTAGTGCAAATTTATTAGCACACCTCAAGATTTGTCACTGATCTCCTTTATATACCTGCCTGCATGAAAACCTCCGGGCGTGAGAATATAAGTTTATTGGTCAGTAATCAATCAGTGATATAGAAACAACAGGCACTCGTGTGTGAGAATGTCAGACCACTTTGTGCTTTAATCAGGCACCTTAAGCAATTCCTAAAAAGCATCCTGCATTTCATCATTCTATTCATAAGTTCCCGATTTTGACTATTTTCCAAGATTTTCAGTCGCACTGTACATTGTGATCAATCAAGTTAACTACAGCAACTAATGGCTGACAATCCCTTACTAGAATAAACATCAGGATACATTGCACATACCTGTTAAAAAAAATAAAATAAATAGATTTCGCTTTCTAGCTATGAAGAGCTCTTGCGGTCATGCAGAGCTGTCAGTGAACGAAAGGGAGACAGACAGACAAACAGACAGACCCCTCACCACTTGGATGTCCAGCCGGCTCTTGCGGTCGTTGATGGCGGCCAGCGAGCGCAGGAAGGGGAACATGGTGGGCTCAGAGTGAGGCCAGCAGCTGATGAGCAGACGCACGCGCACACGCCGCTCGTACGCAGCCCGACGCAGCTCACTGTCGATGGCAGACCAGTACCTGAGGAAGGGAGGCATGCAGGGTTAGAGAGCAAACACACAGAGTGCTACACAGACACTCTTCCCCGTAAATTCAGCTGAGTACTTCAGGAGACTCACACTTGCTAACACAGCATCGATACAATGACATTCATACAACCCAGCAGCTGGAGAAAGATGGCTTTGAAGTTCAGAGAGTGACCAGAAAGCTACAAGGAGAGATGAAGCTTGTGTCTGCGTCTACTTTTCCCTGTATAATGCACACTAACTGGTAAGCTAATATTGCCCATTTTCTTTTTTTTTTTTTGTTATCAAATATTTTGTTTTTATTAATGCCTGGTTTCTGATGAAGCAGACAGCATAAAGAAGGTGGAACTAAGAATCAAGTAAACATTCATGTAGGAATCGTATTTTAGTGTAAAGAATTGATGAAGCATGATAAACGCTGAAGTTGCAGGCACCTTGGCATATTGCGTCCGGTGGTCAACTGTCTTCGAGAACACTTCAGCTAAGATAACGCTTCGCTTGCTTCCCAAGGGGTGTTCTCTTTGCCAGAGACTACTGAAAACAAATAATCTTCCCTTTTAACTCAACTGAATTCACGATCTCAGGAGACTGGGCAAATGTGTCCTCCATATACCCCAGCAGCAGCAGAATGATGGCTCTTTACAAGAGGGTCCGGAAAGCTACAAGGACGGAGGAAGCTTGTGTCTACAGCAACTTTACATTATACAGTGCAGACAAACTGGAAAGCGAACCATGCCTGGTTTCTGATGAAACACAGAGGGCAAAAAAAGCTACATAGTAAACGTGTGCATGAACCGTAGGGAATTTGAGAGGAAAACTGAATGCGATTATACGGGCACCTTTTGGGGTGAGAGTACTCCATGGTGGGGAGGTAGTTCATGACAGCGATGTCCACAAAGTCCCGCGCGTCCTCAATGACACTGAGAATGGATTGCAGGTCCTGGGTCCTTCCTTCTGGACACAGCGCTGGAGGGGCGCTCTGAAACACAGCACAGAATTTAACAAGCCGGGAGTTACTGAGAATTCAAGCTACTGCCACTGGTTTTACTGTATCTGAAATCCCTTGATAATCCTGCATCCGTGTAGAATATGTGGTATTACTATAGCCAAAGGTTTTGCATTACCTAGAATTTTAGGATTGAGACATAATTTTAAGTAAAAGAAATACATGAATGAACATATTTTTTTTTCATTTAACATCGTGTAATCTAAAAAAACTACAAAATTATATTGCAAAAGTCTACTGAAGCCATAATAGCGGTACCATATTTCATGTTAGATTTCGTAATGTCACATTTTTTAATTTTTTTTCGTGAAGTGTATGGAAAACCACAAAGCTGCGTGTAATTCAATATGTTAACGTAACATTATTCAGCAGGTTTCATTCGACTTCATGAAGCAGAATTAGTTCTTTCTATTGGGTGAAGCAAAACATTTGGCCAGAGCTGTATACATATAGCCTGATAAGTCACAGCTGGATTTTTTTAGAGCATTTTACAGCATCGGAATTCCTAAGCAAGTTTTTTGTTTCACCCCTCAGAATAACCATGGACTGCTTGTGCTGTAAAGTGTTCAAAACAAGAATCTTGCTATGTCTCATCTCGACTGGGTATAGTTTGATCAAATAGCTACAACTCCTCAAATTCTCCGAGGAACAGTTTGACTGTAAGTCTGACTCAGTGTCTTCATCGAGAAAGACTTCCAGTCTCAATTCTTGTCAATGCACAATATTATTATTTTTTTTTTTCTTAGCAGACGCCCTTATCCAGGGCGACTTACAATTGTTACAAGATATCACATTATTTTTTACATACAATTACATTATTTTTTATACATTATTTTTTAACATACAATTACCCATTTATACAGTTGGGTTTTTTACTGGAGCAATCTAGGTAAAGTACCTTGCTCAAGGGTACAGCAGCAGTGTCCCCCACCAGGGATTGAACCCACGACCCTCCGGTCAAGAGTCCAGAGCCCTAACCACTACTCCACACTGCTGCCCCAATTGATTCAGTAGCAAGGAGTTTGAGCAACCCCTAACCACTTCTCCACACTGCTGCCCAGTAGTTTCGCTATGTTTCGGTGCTTGCTTGCTTACCGAAAGGTAAACCCTGGACAAGGTCCCATTAAGAGGCAATTCGAGGGGCGTGTCCTTGTTGAAGGGGGTAGAGTAGTCACTGGGCCAATGAGAGGGGACAGTGGCATCAGGCTGACCCAGGAACCAATAGGCTTCAAAGATCTTCCCCAAGTCCTGAGCCAGGCAACTGCAGTTGTACACAGCTGCACCCAACTCCTTTACCTGGAGAGAGGAGAGAGGAGAGGGAGAGGGAGAGGGAGACAAGAGAGAGAGAGGAGAGGGGAGAGGAGAGGAGAGGGGAGAGGAGAGAGAGGAGAGAGGAGAGGGGAGAGAAGGAGGAAGGAGGAGAGCATTATTCAAAACTAAACCTACAGCTCTGGCCAAAAGTTTTGCATCACCTAGAATGTTAGGATTGAGACATTTAAAAACAAACAAACAAACAAACAAACAAAAAAACTATATCAACATAATTTAGATATTTAATTTAACATTATATAATCAAAGAAACTACTAAATGATAATTGCAAAAAATCTTCCGGAAGCCATAATAGTAGTACAGTATTTCACGTTAGATTTTGAAATGTCACATTTTAACATTTTTTGTCAGTTTATCGTTAAGTATATGGGAAAACTACAAAGCGGTACGCAATTCAGTATGTTAACGTAACATTATTCAGCAGGTTTCATTGGACTTTATGAAGCAAAATTAGTTCATTCTATAGGGGGAGGCAAAACATTTGGCCAGAGCTGTACATCCAGACCCTGAAGTAGTTAATTATATCACCTGTTAAACCTGGAGTGGAGCGGCCCTCCAGGACCAGGAATGGACACCTCTGGTTAAATCGTTCTGATGAAATGAATAGATTTTGAAACGTCGTCAGGCCACGTGTGGGATTCTCACCTGCGTCAGCGATCTCCAGTCCATGTTGGCGCTCCCGATGAAAATGTGTTTCTTGTCCACCACCCAGAACTTGGTGTGCAAGACGCCGTTCGTCAGCTTGGGCAGGTTCACTTTACGAACGACAGCACCTGGGAAAAACAACACCAGACACACACACACCACACTATTACAACATCCAAGGAAGCAGACTAGCTTAAACGGTCAAGGGTCGTGACTCACAAGATAGAGGTAGGTGGCTCACCGGTTGTATTTACTTAGGGTTTTCTGAGTGGCTTTTGAAATCGTAACTACTCATCTATACCATTTATAGACTCCTTCATCCCCAAGCACAACTTCTAGCGAGTCGTTTAGTTCTTGGATCAGCCTAGCTCACTATCTCCGAACCTACTCAAGCTAAGTAATGGGGTTTATTTTAATGATATAACTTGATGTCAAAGTACCACTAAAATGAAAACCTCGTCATGCATTCAGCCAACAGGCTTCAGTGTGAAGAATTATGTAACGTACTGACCCCTTTATTAACATTATAACAGTATAATTATGGCAGGAGGTCCAATAGAGAGGTTTTATGGCAGCTTTATTTAGCGCTTACATTGTTTATAGTATTGTGTGTTTTTTTTTTTGTAGATTATTATAAGCTGCTTTATCATGTGTAAATTTATTTCTAACTTTATATTCCTGTAGCTTCTTAAGAGTGTCCTGGCAGTAAACCTAGTCCAGTCGGCCTGTGCAGCCAGCCGGTTTCCAGGGAACTGACCCCAGTCCTCGCTTACCCCCATCCAGCAGGGCCTGCAGGTCACTCTGAGGCTGAGAGGCCTGTGGGGTGTTGACAGCAACCCGCACCGAGACCCCATTCCCAGGCAACTTCACTAGCTCTTTCAGGACGCTCTCCCCCTGAGCAAGAGAACAGAGGACAGATAAGCAGGGCAGACTCTCAATCCAGATTTTACTGCATGAGAGTACCTGTTATTTGCTTCACGCTAATATTGG
Source organism: Acipenser oxyrinchus oxyrinchus (assembly GCA_030684275.1). Taxonomy (NCBI): domain Eukaryota; kingdom Metazoa; phylum Chordata; class Actinopteri; order Acipenseriformes; family Acipenseridae; genus Acipenser; species Acipenser oxyrinchus. The sequence continues at coordinate 3,865,503 of CM060302.1, read as the reverse complement.
GCTCGGCTTTCGCCAAGATAAAATGAGACAGCAGTGGTGGAGACCAACCAAGCTTCTCTGTTATATATGGCTGTAATACTGGCTCCAGGGATCAGCCTATTTGTGGCCTCCCTGGCAGTGATGCTGGTGATCAGCCAAAGAACACACTAAGCAAAACTGCGAGCCGTTTCCTGACACTCCAAAGCTGCCGTCTCTCAATGGCTCTCCGTTGTTCCCTCCGTACCTGCCAGGCCGTCTGCTCTTCGGTCTTCGTGTCCTCGTTGGTCATCGTCCAATAGAAAGAGGCGATGTCCACGCTGCTCTGGGCCTCTCCAATCAGGTTCATCCAGGCCTGGTAGATGGAAGGGTTGGAGGTGCTGGAGTTGAAGACCAGCCCTTCTGGGATGCTCTCCACAAGCACTATCCTGAAACACAGCAAGGGAGCGGCGGTCGGTACTGGCTACAGAAACAAGCTGCCTGTTACAGGGCTTAGCTCAAGAGGATCACAGGGGTGTTGCCCTTTATGTCAATGGCTTGAGGTTGTCGAAACAAGTTTTAAAATAGAATACGTGGTGTGTAGGATGATATCCACTTTATATCTACAATGCATATATCAGAAATCAACCAATGACAGCGCAGTGTTTGCCAAAATTCGAGTACCTCATGTACTGTGTACAGATGTCATCCTGTGCATAGAACCCCAAATAAAAACAATAAAAAAATAAAAAAACACACATATCAGGCTTTCTTTCAATTCTTTCGCTAAAAACTTTTGAAGACATGTTTCTCCAGCTGCACCACGACACAGCACCTGCAGGCCTGCACGCATTTCTGGACTGAACCAGCTTCGTTTCACGGTCCTGTCGGCCAAACTGCACCAGATGACATCTCTTACACAATAAGAGACACCTTGCACACCACGAATTAACTTAAAAACCATTCTACTTTCCTGTAGGACAGAGAACACTGAAGTAACACATTCGACCACCAGAGGGTGCCCTAGTGCCGTCTGGTAAATAAGAGTGCTATAGCCTACGCAGAGCTTCACAAACCCGGTCCTCAGGGACCCCCTGCGTCTTCTGGTTTTCATTCCAACAAAGCTCTCAATTACTTAACTAGACCCTTGACTGAATGGATCATTTGCTGAGTTGGGCCTTTTTAATTGTTCTCAGCTCCTAGTTGCAGATTTCAAGTTACTTATAAAATGTTCTAGCAAACTTGAAATCTGCAGCTGTTTTTAAGAGCTGAAAAAAAATAACAAAAAATGAATTAAGCAAATGATCAGTTCAATTATGGGTTTAGTTCAGTAACTGAGAGCTCAGCTGGAATGGGTTTGAGAAGCCCTGGTCTACATTGTGATGTTCACTCCACCCACCTGCAGGGGTCACTGCAGGAGCCGCCCTCCTGTCGCAGCAGCGTGTCTTCTGCGCGGTTCAGAGGGGGGAGGAGCAGAGGGAAGAGCAGCAGCTGGACAAACATCACGGCCAGCAGGAGAGTGACCAGGCCTGCGGTCAGCAGGATACATCTGTAATACTGAATATACAGGTGACCCTTAGCATAGCAGACCTGCGTTCGATTACCATTGTACATCGAGCAATCCACAATTGATTGCAATTACAATGTAATGTTTGTTACTGAACTGCAAAAAATTATTTTAGTATCTCTACTATTTCTTTATGGAGTAAAAACTGGCATTCAAAAAGGAGATTTTCTTGTTAGCAATATGTTAAAAAGTACCGGAAAAAAATAAATATTGAGACCGCCTAGAAATGTTTGTCTAACTTTTAGTATTACTGAATCTTATATTATCGAGTGCTTAAAGTTATCCACGATTATATTAAAACTAGACCTGGGGTCAAATCCAATGGAATTGTATTTGAAGTTGTACCTTGGCTCACCTGCTTAACTGTAACTATGTAACTATGCCATATAATTGATCGACTACAGTTCAGTCAAGCATTTATTGGTCATTCAATTGCTATTCTTGTTTGTTTTTTCAACTACTTTTGGTGACACATGTTATTGTGTGTACCATAGTTGTTTATGTAACTTTTTAGGGTAATCATAATTACTGTAATTGTAACTGGAAAAAAAAAAATAGCATTGGAATTGGAGTTGCAATTTCAGCAAACGATTCTGCTGTGATTGTAACGAGAGATATAAATGCCCCCAAGTGTGATGCTTAGCATTGGAAAGCCCTGTTTATCGTATACGACACAACAGCATACCCCAGGATCCACATACCTTCGGGGCTTGTGTGTTGTGGTGAATTACCATCTCGTCTGGGACCGCTGAGGGCTTCAGCTGTAATGTGAGGGGGAAAAAAAATCATTGACTGCATATTTTAGCATGCAGCACGATGTAGTTTAGAAAGGAGATGTTAAATAAATTCACCCTTTGACTTCCGGTACGTTTTCAGGTCCATTGCTATTGAGCAATGTTTTCATACTGGTCTCCTTAATCGTCTTTTGGCTGGCTCGATTCACAGACCCTGATTAGCACTAATCCTGGACGACTGAATGTTTAGCCTTGGTAAGGTACCAGTGTTAATCAGGGTCTGTGATAAAGAGATGTTTGTGTTAAGTTGTTCTATGGTAGCTGGAAAAGGAAAATCCTAACTGGTACGTTAACCCAAGTCACAAATTTAGCACAGAGGAAGATGAGTAAAAGGAAGAGAAGAAAAGAAAGAACCAAGAGAGCTATATATGCATGCAATAGCTTACCAGGTGAAGTATCTATAACAGTAGTAGGGTCAAATGGAGACCTAATGGGCTGAAAAGTCTAGTCTTGTATTCAAACTTTTAATGGAGAAGGCTAAATAGTTCTATTGACAAAGCTTTGGTTCATTGGAATAAATGCGATTTCAATGCAATTTCAATGCGATTTCAACGCGATTTCAATGCGATTTCATACACACATTAAAAAATAAACTTTTAATGATGTTCTCGTAATCAGAGTTTGGGGTCAGCTTCTTGTTTTTCAATTCCCAATTCCTTTTTAAAATCAATTCCTGATTCCAATTGGACTTGACATTTCAGAGACATGTTAATTGTCTGCGATTGTTCAACTGCTTTCCTTTGAAGTCAGTATAATTGACGAACACACTGTGACTTCAACAGAACTAATGTGCTGTCGATGTGAGAAGCTCGTTTTAACAGAACAGTGCTGACTGCAACTTTGATCAATTACGTGTTGGAATTGATTAAAAGGGAATTGGGAATTGAAAAACAGGAACTGACTCCAGCCCTGCTCGGGGTTATTAGTTTAAAATTTCCTTTTGATTTACCTGCTGGTAAAGTAAGTGTGGTTTCATTATTGAGCTTCCTCTGCCGATTAGAACAGGATTATTCAAAGCACGACTCTAGAGAAGGAAGCGGGATGAGAGAGAAAATATAAATAATCTGTTAAAGATAGCACGCCACCAGCCAACCCTAACACATTAGCACAGTAAATCACTTGTAACGAAAGCAGTCACATCATTATCCAACCCTATCATGTGCCATTTTCTTTCATCCCTCTCTGTCTGTGCTTCCCAGCTGTACTGGCCAGGCGCTGTAACTACACTACACAGTGCCATTGTACTGTATGCTGCAGTTTAAAAATCCATTGTCCACCTTTTGGGAGTGGGTGTGTTTTATTTGAATGAGGCTTCACCTCACCACAATTAAGAACATGCTGGAGGTGAGCTCTGTAGAAACACAAGCACATCATTTATTTTGTACAGGGTCCTAAAATGGAACGTACAGTAGCAACTTCTGCAGGGGGGGAGGTGGGGGGGATAGCATGTAGCAACAATGCAAGCTACTAACTTTTTTCAGAAAGTGCTGTAATCTGCATCTGATACTCCTTTCCACGTTAAAAAATGAATTTAAAAAGGTACTTTTCCACTCTGTCAGGTCTTGACTGGAGAGTGGATCATTGTGGAGCGAGGGTTGAGAACTGGGTTAGCACATCGGTTTTGCTGCACCAGTGCAGAGGCAGGAAGTGGGGATGAATTGAGCTGGCAGATTACAGCTAGCCACATCCTGGATGGTTTTTATGCAAAGCGGCAATACTCAGTGAAAGACGAATGTGTAAATCGAAGAAATATATGCCACTTTAAACTGGTCTGCTGTCGTGAAGTGGTCAACTATTCCGACTTTGCTCTCTGACCCCAACAGAAGTGCATAGGTCAACGCTGCACACGCTATGGGCTGCTAGCAACAATTACAAAAATAACAGGGATGGAAATAAGACCACCCCATTGCATAGCGGTTTGATCCATTCCTGGTCTTATCATACACACCTGATGGCTAATCAAGCTTGTTCTAAAACCTGGAATAGGTAAAAATGCTATGCAATGGGAGTCTTACTTCCATCCCTGAATAATAATAAGAAGAAGAAGAAGAAGAAGAAAGTGGTTGGGACACTTTCTTCTTATTATTATGTGTGGTCCAGTGGTTAAAGAAAAGGGCTTGTAACCAGGAGGTCCCCGGTTCAAATCCCACCTCAGCCACTGACTCATTGTGTGACCCTGAGCAAGTCACTTAACCTCCTTGTGCTCCGTCTTTCGGGTGAGACGTAGTTGTAAGTGACTCTGCAGCTGATGCATAGTTCACACACCCTAGTCTCTGTAAGTCGCCTTGGATAAAGGCGTCTGCTAAATAAACAAAGCATAGTTGTAATTGGACAAAATAAAATTGTAATTGTACTGTAATTGAAAAAAAAAATTCTGCTGTAATTGTAAGTGAAATTCTAATTGACCCGGCTTGAAATGTATCTGGTGGCAACAACGAATATGATCATCCTTCTTCATTCATATAACAAAAATAAATGACTGTATCAAAAACATGCTGCATGGGAAACCACTGTACAAACGAGTCCTCAAATACACATGCATTCTGCAGCACAGAACAGCGTTTCTCTCCTTCCTTAATTGTTCATTATTATTATTTTTTAATACGGTACAAATCCCAGCACTTTAAAAAAAAAAAAATGTAAATGCTTAGAAGCAAATTAGTTGAAAGCTACATCCAGTTTATAGCATGCAAACAGCCTAAGCATTCACCTCTGTTCATTCAGTACTTACCAGTATGGCAGGCTCACACTGGGCTGCTAACAATGGCCACAGTGTTAAAGATCTCCAATCACGTAAGAAACTGTATGACTCTATTTGAAAAAAAGGTTCTCTGTGAAGTTTATGAGACAGAAATATGGTTTCAGGGAGGAAAGAAATAACGCTGAGCTTAAGAAACGTACTGTAGCTTAGTACTGTACTATAATGAGCAGAGGCTAGACTCAGGTGACACGTTTAGGACTTACCTGCTTAGCCCTTTAAGCCAAATAAGACACCCCTGAGCTTCTTACCTAAATCTGTGGCTAATCAAGCTTCTTGTAAAACCTGGAATGGGTGAAACTGCTATGCAGTAGGAGTCTTATTTCCATCCCTGCGTTTGGAACAAGGACCAAGGCTAAGTTACATGACTGTGGTAGCTATTCTCCACACTAAAGTAATAGGGCATTGCAGGGTTATATTACAGTATGCTGAAGTTATTTGTAAAATGAAAAACAAGAAGCTAATGTTACAAGTCAGATGTGGTGTATGGAAAAGTGCTTAGTGAAGCAGACATTCACCACAATATAATAAGGGGATGTACGCTGATCAGTTTGACTCTTTGTCGACGTTGCTTTGTCACATTGTGCAACTTCATCAAGGCAACACGAGACTAGTTATGAAGAAGTTAGACAAGTGACATTCAACACAGTTCTTTTAAAGTTGGTTTATGAAAAACATGATTGGGTGCGCATGTCATTTACTTCTGCAAAATGTCCTGGGACTGTTTCCTCACGCGTGCGTGTGTGTGTGTGTCTGAGACAGAAAGAAAGATTAGTTTGACTTTCATAATGAAAAGGAAGAATAGACCTATTCACAGATGATGGCCCTTTTTCTCTTAAGGGGGTGAGGGAGGGAGCAGTTCAGTCTCCGTGCCTCAAGCCTGCCCTGGACTGGAGGGAGCACCCTTTCTCTTAGGGGGTGAGGGAGGGAGGGAGCAGTTCAGTCTCCGTGCCTCAAGCCTGCCCTGGACTGGAGGGAGCACCCTTTCTCTTAGGGGGTGAGGCAGGGAGGGAGGGAGCAGTTCAGTCTTCGTACTTCAAGCCTGCCCTGGACTGGAGGGAGCACCCTTTCTCTTAGGGGGGTGAGGGAGGGAGGGAGCAGTTCAGTCTCCGTGCCTCAAGCCTGCCCTGGACTGGAGGGAGCACCCTTTCTCTTAGGGGGGTGAGGGAGGGAGAGAGCAGTTCAGTGTCCATGCCTTCCTCTTAGGGGGTGAGGGAAAAGTTTAGCAGGACTTGGACATTGTATTGAATTATCCATGCTTTACCTTTACCAACAATTTCACCCCAGCCATTTCAGAGTTGTTTCTTATGGTCTGCGACTGAAAACGACGTTGTAAAAAAATAGTTTTATTTTTCTCTCTCACACACTTTTAATTATTTTTATACAACTACTACACTACCGTAACACTGAATGTAAGGAAAACGTAGGTCCGGCCAGCTGAAGCAATACATCGACAATACAACACATAAATAGAAATAAATATACTGTAAGCATCCCAACACAGGAACCGTAAATAATCACTATATCCCACTTCCTTGTGCTTCCCGTCTTTGCCCCATTCAGTCTATACTGCATATTACAGTGTCTTTGTTACTGTTTATGTACGAGGCGACTCTGGTAAATATTAGTTAGCTGAGTGATAAGGTGACCATATGGCTCCGTGTTCAGAGGGACAGTTCAGGCTTTTCAACTCACAATCCAATGCATTCTGGTACGTTTTAGAAAGAAAGAAAGAAAGAAAGAAAGGTACCACTCTTGCCTTTAAGAGAAGTCGGACTACGCTTACCACAATAAACACAAACATGTGCATAGATTTTTAAGCAAGTACCGATATGGTTTGTCCGAGGTTAGTGTCTGTATAAGTAAACAAATAAATAAGTCTAGTCGACTCACGTTTGAAAATAATTAAGTTAGGGTACAGTCGAGCAAGGACAGTAGACAAATGGGGCAACTCACTTGTAAATAGTTTCCAAATTACCGGACTCGGCTGTTGAGTTGATTGTAGTTTCTAACTTTTTTCTACCCGCCAACCGAATCGTTACAACTGAAGTCCGCGATGTAATCAAAGACCCTTGTCTTTCTTTTTTTAAAATTGCTTTTTTTGCACAGAACTGTTGTCACACAAAAACTTACGTCTGTCCTGTTGCGGTAGGGAGTGATGTCATTGGCTAGGTCATGTGATCACTCAGGGGCTCAAAACTGTGAAAGAATCATGTTTCGAACTTAAAGGTATAGCGTCCTGTAGTATAATGTATAGCTTTGTCATGAACAATGCCTATAACGCTTCCTTGTTACAAGATATCACATTGTTTTTACATACAATTACCCATTTATACAGTTGGGTTTTTTACTGGAGCAATCTAGGTAAAGTACCTTGCTCAAGGGTACAGCAGCAGTGTCCTCCACCTGGGATTGAACCCACGACCCTCCGGTCAAGCGTCCAGAGCCCTAACCACTACTCCACACTGCTGCCCTACAGAGTTACTGTTCATACATGCATTTTACGTGCACACATACTACATACACTACATGCATATTTTGTATTTTGCATAATCTCTGTTGGGGACTTTTATAGTACAAATATGTATGACTTTTACATTTTACAAAGACATTTGCATAACTCTGAATACAATACATGAATGAAGTAATAAGGATGACAGATGATGGATAACACACACAGGTGTTCTGTGAGCCTGACCATATAGACTACTTGAGCAAACAGTGATAAGAAAGCTATAGCACACAGTAAAATCAGGAGTATAAAATATTTATCAAGGCAAATACTAAATGACCAGAATTAAATAACAAGATAACAACAGCATGCAAATAGCATAGTAAAAACAGATACATTTATAAATGAAGAGCTGCATGCTCCTGTACCTGAGATGAATATGTTGCAATAAAAATAAACAGTTGTTTGGTTTTGTTTTTAGATAATTTTTAATATTGTTTTTCCGCTCTATTACTTTCAGCTGTGTAATGCCTTTAAGCAAAGAGGCACACATTCAGATCAAATTGATTTGTGTTGGGGTGTGGCCGCCCGATTTAACAGAGAACAGCCTAATAATCATACTATAGTATATTGACCATGATGCTGGATAAACATTAGATAGATAATTGGAACAAATTGTGTGGCTGGTGAGACAAGACAACATAGCAAATGTATTTGACAAACATTGAAAATGGAAGACACTTAGAAAGTTTATTTTGAGCAAAAGGCAGAACATTTTTATATACATACCAGTGAAATACACAGAAGCAGCTGGACGAGTTTACATTTGTTTTCAAACTTCAGGTAATCCATGAGGTGGCGCTGTAGATTCACATGCTGAAGCTTCACACACCTCACTTTACTGCTGCTACAATGATAGCACTTGGACAGTATTTCCTTTTTCTTTCTGGACTTGCGGTGTCTTTAAGCCCAGTTTATACACCTCCAGTTCAAATACGAACTCCTGTGAAGATGTGTGCATACTCATGTGTGATTCACAGAGAGTTTTATAGTGCATTACCTGAGCTTTACCACACTTTGCTGTGCCTTTTCACACAGTGCCGTAGGCTAAACATTACCTAGGGGATTTTTAAGAAAATCACAGGAAACCAAGCTAATATATCTTTGGCGCAGAGGCATGGTGTGCCATCGCAATTTTCAGTAATGAGTTTCAGTTTCTGCAACCTCAGTTGTTTTTAATAAATAATTTCATGATTTATTTTGTCTTCATTTTTTTAAACCTTTTTTTTTATTTTATTTTTTGTCTCAGTGCCTGTGTACGTGTGTCAGCGTGTGTCTGTCTCAGCGTCTGTGTGTCAGTGTGTGTACGTCTCAGTGTCTGTGTGTCAGTATGTGTATGTCTCAGTGTCTGTGTGTCAGTATGTGTATGTCTCAGTGTCTGTGTGTCAGTATGTGTATGTCTCAGTGTCTGTGTGTCAGTGTGTGTACGTCTCAGTGTCTGTGTGTCAGTATGTGTATGTCTCAGTGTCTGTGTGTCAGTATGTGTATGTCTCAGTGTCTGTGTGTCAGTGTGTGTATGTCTCAGTGTCTGTGTGTCAGTGTGTGTACGTCTCAGTGTCTGTGTGTCAGTGTGTGTACGTCTCAGTGTCTGTGTGTCAGTATGTGTATGTCTCAGTGTCTGTGTGTCAGTATGTGTATGTCTCAGTGTCTGTGTGTCAGTATGTGTATGTCTCAGTGTCTGTGTGTCAGTGTGTGTACGTCTCAGTGTCTGTGTGTCAGTGTGTGTACGTCTCAGTGTCTGTGTGTCAGTATGTGTATGTCTCAGTGTCTGTGTGTCAGTGTATGTATGGCTCAGTGTCTGTGTGTGTGTGTGTCAGTGCGTATATGTATGTCTCAGTGTCTGTGAGTGTCAGTCTTATCCCAGGTGTTTCATATGGTTTTGTACATTTGAAAGACTGACAACTAAAGTTTTGATGTATAGATCTCATTCTAGCACAATATGCATGTTCAGTACCACAATGCATTGCATACTTGGGTGATGGGGCACCCAGTTTGACTGTACTAAGTAAAACTACTAAACTTAATTGACCCGATTTGGAGTGAAAGTATTTTAGTAACCCAAAAGCTTATTTTTATTGTTGTTATGCGCTAATGTGCTTAGTAGGAAAATAACATTACAAACTCTTGAAAAAACAAATGCTTTGGAGTCTGAAATCCTAAAATGGGTTTACAAATGATAAATGAACCATAGCATGCTAGCTCTGTGCTTGGAAGAGCCTCAAGTTAGCAAAGTGAATTGAGTGCAGGTGGGTCTGTATTGTTATGAAGGATTTACGAGCTAAGCTGTAAAACTACCTCAAATCCTGAAGTTTGTGATTTGCATTTTCTTTTCTTTGTAAAGCAAAAGCAAGAACTGTAAATGCAGAAATGGAATGGGATAATTTAATCTAAAGTTTAGAATGTTAAAAACATTTTTAGATCTGAATTCATTAAGCATTAGCTCCAGTCCAAAGTGTGCACGAGATATATATATATATAGGCAGCTGGCTCTTTGAGATAATATATATATATATATATATATATATATATATATATATATATATATATATATATATATATATATATATATATATATATATATATATATATATATTATCTCAAAGAGCCAGCTGCCCTATATATATATAATTGCAGAACTAATGAGAAACAACAATAGCACTTTATTTTGTGTGGCTTAAAAATGCTATTTATCTGATATGCAATTAACAAAACAAAACAAAACAAAAAAAGTCCAACACATGTTCAGGGATGCTCTCACAGATTCCTTTAGGGGCATGTAAACAAAACTGACCTTCAACAAGCTTCAGAAAGACCAAAACAGAGTTTTATAAAGCCCATTGCAGGGCTCACTGCAGCTTTAAAAAGTTTTCTATTGCTTGAGGCAGCTGCCTGATTTTCTTAAGTAAAGTTTAAAGTTGTAAACTGTTTGCATAGGCTTGCTGCGGGGCTATTGACACCCAAGGGCTGTGCAGATGTGTTTTTTTTTTGTTTTGTTTTGTGTATTTATTGTAAGTATTTCTCTGGGAAAGTGAGCAGCTCCCAGAGCCCCTGATCCTGATCAACTCCTGCGATCCCTTGATTGCCACGCCCCGTGGCTGTGTTAGCACAGCGTGTTGGCTCCACCTGAGCGCAACACAAAGAGTCCCCTTGATGAATCAGATCCTTGTTGGCTTTGCATCCAGGATTTGGAAGTACAAAGGAAGGCCTGCTTGGCAGCTGGTTGCTGGCTGTTGGCTGGGGTGCTTGTGATTCCCACCTGTTCATTTATAACCTTATAAAAGTTTACTGCTATGCTCCATACAGAAACCTGACTGCTATGCTACATATACTATATATATATATATATATATATATATATATATATATATATATATATATATATAAACCACCTGACTACAGCCATCTGTTTGTATGCTGCTTTTGTTTTTAACAATAAAATGAAAGTTTTAATAAGTAATTTGCAGTGATTATATTCTTATAAATTATATGATGAGTGTGAAACCAAGACTTCTCTACAAAGTCTACTATTATTTATTTCTTAACAGACGGCCTTATCCAGGGCGACTTACAATTGTTACAAGATATCACATTATTTTTTACATACAATTAACCATTTATACAGTTGGGTTTTTTACTGGAGCAATCTAGGTAAAGTACCTTGCTCAAGTGTACAGCAGCAGTGTCCCCCACCTGGGATTGAACCCACGACCCTCCAGTCAAGAGTCCAAAGCCCTAACCACTACTCCACACTGCTACTATCAAGCTACAAGCCTTTGCCAACATTTGGATCTTTATTGAGACTTTGCTTAATATATAAATGGCCTTATATTGGTTTGCACCAGTAATAACAAACATTGTGGTGCACTTCTTGTTTTTTAGTTTATATATATTGTGATAAGGAGGGAGGGGGTTAAAATCCTCCCTACCAGAAACGTGTATTTGTTTAGTTATTTGTATTATTGTTAGTATCGTTAATTATATGTGTTAACTGTTTTATTATGCACCTGGCGATCATTGTAAATTAGAGCCAGGTGCAGGGTGCGTGTGCGTGTGCGTGTGCGAGAGAGAGAGTGAGAGAGTGTGTGAGAGTGAGTGAGTGAGTGAGTGAGTGTCTGTCTGTGTCTCAGTGTGTGTAAGTCTGTGTGTGTCTCAGTGTGTGTGTGTGTGTGTGTGTGTGTATACACGTACACACACACACACACACAGCCGTAGTGAAAAGAAAGGTAGTGTAAAACCTTTTGATTTGTGAAAAACTGTGTGTTTTTGTTTGTTTGTTTTGTTTTGTTAAACTGGTCATCAGCTTAGCTGTCCTGTTTTATAGTTTAGGTTCCTGTTTATGTTTAGTTATGGATCGAGTAGAGCTAGGTTTTTGGTTTTCCATTTATTTTTGTTGTTAAAAATAGCGCATCCGCACTTTAAAAACTTCAATCTTGTGTCTGCATTTAAAGGGGCAAACGAACCGCGGAGAGTGCAGCCGGTTCACAATATATATATATATATTATATATATATATATATATATATATATATATATATATATATATATATATATATATATATATAATAGTGTGCAAATGTATTTGAACGCCTCAAGATTTTCCTGTTTTACTGTTATTAATTGATGAAGAAAATGTGAAGGTTATACTGCATGATAATGTACCAGAGGTAACATTTGAAAACTGACTACACAATTAGAACGAGGAAAACAGTTGTGCTCTAGGCATTCCAACTGTGACTCAAATAGAACTGAGTCTATGCAAATGTACTGTCAATGGAATGCACTTGACTGGCCCCCTAATATTTTAACAGTGAATAGTTGCTATCCCCTTTTAATGTAAGTGATTAGGTTTTGAACTTGATCCAAATACACGTTTAAGAGTATTGTTATTTTTCACTTAAAAACAATCATTCATATCATTAAAAGGGCTTTTCGGAGACTCGATTCAGATGCAAATGTGGTGTGTGAGCACTGGGTGGCAGCAGCACGGTCAAAATACACTGAGCCTCGCAACCTCACAAGCAACTGTGCATTTAAATAGAAAGATCTATTGAAAACAGAATTTAAAAAAATAAAAATACTGGGATGACATTTTGATTATGACTTGAACTTCAGTATTAAATACCAACAAAAACTTTGTTGAAGATCATTGTAATTATTGTTCTGTTAAAAGCTGAAATTACCAGACCAACATCAATTATGAGCATTTTGGTTGTAATGGCATGCTTCTGTAACTTAGAAAGAGCAGTGCCATAATAAAACACAGTAGAGAAAAGAGATCCTTGTTTCTTAAATTGAGTAGCACTGTCTTATTGTGTAATAAAATAAATAAATCGTACTTACTGTGATTGCTGGAGTGTAGTGTGTTTACATTAAGGCGTAATCAATCACCTAGTATACACATATACCTTCAAATCAAGCCCTCCGACAATAATGGGACACTTTAATAAATTATTATTTTCTAATTATATTAAATTGTGGAAAAATGATAGATTGCAAGGAGCTGTTGATTATTTGAATAGCTCTTTTACTCCATATCACCTTGTTTTTTCTGGTCCTTATTTTCACCCCTCTTGGCAGATGTTGTCCAAGGACCTGCTTTGTGTCTCGAGGCCTGAGCACATGTGTGCCAAACAATATTTAACCCCTACAGCCCCAACCTGTCACAGAACTCCAATGAAAGTGGGTAACCTTGTTTGCGCAGTTAGTAAATACATGTGTATTTACACATAACTGCAACCGTATTATGTATGCAATGTACTTAATGTGTAATACTTTTTGCATTATTTACAGCTACGGCCAAATGTTTTGTATCACCTGGAACTTTAGGATCATTTTAAGAAAAAAAAAATAATAATACATGAACATAATTTTGATCTTTTATTCAACATCATGTCATCGAAGAAACTACCAAAAGCCATAATAGTTGTATAGTATTTCATGTCAGATTTTGGAAATGTCACATTGTTCATAAGAACAGAAGAAAGTTTACAAACGAGAGGAGGCCATTCGGCCCATCTATGCTTGTTTGGTTGTTCGTAGCTTATTGATCCCAGAATCTCATCAAGCAGCTTCTTGAAGGATCCCAGGGTGTCCGCTTCAACAACATTACTGGGGGAGGTATGGCAGTTCAGTTTGTGGCAGTTCATCATTGAGTATATGGAAAACTACAAAGCGGTGTGTGATTCAATATGTTAACGTAACATTATTCAGCAGGTTTCATTCCACTTCATGAAGAAAAATGTGTTAATTCTATAGGGGGATGCAAAACTTTTGGCCAGAGCTGTATATAAGTACACAATTATTCTAACATGCTGCACCAGATTGATTTATTAAAATGGACTTGGAAACACACTATTAAAAGCATGGATGCATTGCTGGTACACTGAATTACAACATGTAACTGGGGCTATTTCTTCAAGTTCAATGTGCTACAACTGTTTTTTTTTTCGCTATAAATTACTGCTGCACCTCAAAATTTAACAGGGCAGCTTCTGTGTTTGTTTTTCTTACATGTAACACTTCCATTAAAACACAGTCACGGTTGACAAATTGGTTACCAAGTGATCTTCAGCGGCAATGGTTCGGGACAAAGGGTTAGATGTGGTAGATTTGGAGCACGTCTATGCCATTGTTAACCTGCTCCATACCCTCCAACATTTGAGAGATGAAATTAGGCACACTAACTTAACACTTAACTTTAAAACACGCAACAGCTACAGCTAAATTAACCACACACAAAAAAAATTCTGCAACAACATAATATCTCTGAATGGACTGTCTCTAACAGAATCTTTGCTGTCTAGTAACTTTCTGTCTAGAGGTCAGTACTATTGGGGTGTGACGCTGGCACCCGCCGCAAGCCTAGGCTGGCGGGACAGAGCAGGAAAAAAAGGCTTAAGGTGAAGCTCAAAATGCGGTTCACACAATCAATTTATGTGGATTCGGTACCTCGATTACTAATTTCCATACCGTGTCCACAGCACAGTAACGGAAACATGCCAAGTTGTCCCCACGAAATACATAAATCTGTGTAGATAAGAGAAACGACGCAATACGTACAATGGTAACCATGGTATCGAATAAGTTCAATCGTATTTTTTGTTTTGTTGTTGTTGTTGTTGTTTTCTACCGATGGTTTATTTATTTTTTTTTTTTTACATTAAAAACACTTCTAGAAAGAAATTGGTAAAAAGATAACGTAAAGCCCGCTATAGAAGATTTATATTATCACTCTGAGCAAACAGTTATATAAAGTTACATAGTAAATTCACCTTGGTTTTGCATAAACACTCTTTGACGATAACGTTTTGTTTAAATGTAATTTAATTATTGATCTTATCTACAGAAAATTGATGAGATATTGAACTATTGAACTTCATGAACAAAAAATTAAAATGACCGAAAGCAGAATCATGAGCTATTTACATAAAAGGCGGTCGTTTTCTGCTATTATTAAAACAAGCAAATCTACAAATAATCGCTGGTTTTCAGCTGCTGCAAATATGTAACTTTCCCTCTATCTCACTTCCATTTCAATATTTGTGAATGGCCAAAATGCTTTTATTTTTTCTTGTTCACAGCTCGGCCAAGCATTTGTTTCTGTTCTGGTAGGCTGAGATAAAGTAACACTTTTATGTTCCTAACGGCAGTATCCAGTTGCTTTTGAATGGTACATTCTCAACATGTTTTAATCAACATTTTAATTTTAAAATACTCCCACGGGGTTGTTTGTTTGTTTTACCGACATTTTTTTCCGTTTTGTTACACATTCTGGCACACACACACACACACACACACACACACACACACACACCTGGCTCTGGGTAGCTACCGTGCCCGGCCAGGATCGGGTACAAAAGGATGATAGCACGGCATGGCACGGTATGTTTTTTTGCAAAAATCATGGAAACAATGTGGCACGCTTTCATAACAGTGACAGAACAGTGCCAGCACAGATTACGGCGGGGGCAGATTAATGGTTACACTCTGGTATACCATTTGTAGAGAGAGGACTTGCTTAAAAAAGTACCCAGGATGTGACAAACAGAAAATGATATCCAAAGTGATTCTAAACAGGAACACATTAGTTAAGAAATTTCAAATCTGTACCCTCTTTAAACGGGAGTAGAACAATCTTATACTGCTGATATAGGCTACCTTTAAGATGTTCACACAGATGTTTACGCTGGCCAGAAATGTTTTCGAGCAATGCAGATTTTGAGGGCGGAGGACAGTTGATAAATTCAAATCCCTTTTCCGACACATCCACCTTTATATCGTGCAACTGCATTGAATGAAAACTGTAAATACGTGGAAAAACTTTTCTAAAACAAACAAAAAAAAAAAAAAACATTTTTATCCTTCCATAAGCCTTTGATAAATACGCCCCTTTTTTCGGCTTACTTTGAAACACATTGTCGGATTTAGTTTGATGCTTCCTAAATAGCACGTGTGAATTGAAAAGCCTGAACTGCCCCAAACAGTCGTAGTGTACATGGAGTCTACCCCAATCTAAGGTAGGCAACTGGAACTGGTAAAAAAAAAAAAAAAAAAGTTCCTCGAATATATTTCTACATCGCATTTCATGCAATCCGTATGTCACTGGGAGAAAAAATACAGCAGGAAGCAAACGAAATGCGTCTAGTCGCAATATCATCATATAAAATGAGCGCTTAGTCACAGATCCGCTCGGTCCTGTTGCTGACTCATTCTTGCGAGGGTTGTGCTAAGGTGCAGCGTGCTGTACTGACGGACCAAACCGCTTTATCTGAAGATGTTAATTGCTTCCAACCCACTCTCCCCTGCTCTGTTGACAGTACTAAGAATAGTTTGTTAGAGTTAAATATATTTTAGCATGACATATACTTAAAAGGGGCCCCAGTAAAGCGCACTGTAAGTACCGGTGGATCAAAATATAGCAGTAAATAAATACTGTATAGCAAAAAAAAATGTAGCAATACATACATATTCTTTAATATAATATAATAAAAATTAAATTATATTAAAGACTATGTATGTATTGCTACATTCTTTAATTCATATAATAACAATATCCAGGTGTATATCACAATTGTGTCGCTGAAATATATCTCTGCTATCAAATCAAATGCAGAGCATGACTACGATTTGCAACAAACTACACATACACTCGCGCACACCTCGGGCCTTATATGCAAATCAGTGATGTGTGATTGGTCAGCTGCTAAGAAGGTGCGTGTTGTTGTTCTCAGTGGTTAGCTGTGGGAACTCGCTAAAAAAAACAACTTGCTAAGTTTCTTTAGTTTTGAAAATATATTTGACTTGAGTGCGCGGAGTCATGGATGTAACTATTTAGACTGAATATAAACTGTTGGGGTTTATTAACGAAGCAGAAGCGCTGCTATCCCAAAAGAACATATTCACTAGTTTACACACATCCTAATGTAAAACTTGAAATGTAGGTAACTATAGTTCATTTTTTTCAAATAACTACACATTTCGTTTAATTTTTTTAATCGTTTCACAGGTCATGTATTATATCGTATCGTGTTATATACATGTATCTCATTTTATCACTTTCTTTTTTCTATTTTGAACAACTTTTTTCTCCAGTGGGTCGATTGTTTTAATAATGATAATACTTGTTTGGAGGTATTATGGTTATGCAAATAAAAAATAAAAAATAAATATTTTTTAAGCGCAGTGTTGTTATGTAAGTTCTTGTCAGGAGGCCGGTGTAGATTGTTTTTTTGTATAGGGCAGTGGGCTAACGAATGTGGGTTTGTAATCGTTAACGTTTTTTTTCGGAAAGCAGATTTTATTTAGTTTTTTGTATGTGACAAAATCAAGCAGTTTCATTTAAGCGTAGAATATTGTGATATGGCTTGCGTTATAGATGAGATTCTGGGATCAATAAGCTACTAACAACCGAACGAGCAAGATGGGCTGAATGGCCTCCTCTCGTTTGGAAACTTTCTTATGTTCTTATGTTATATTAATGCGTTAGGTAAACGTTCTATGGGCCTATTCATGCATGTTACTGTTGTTTTAAAGTTCATTGACGAAAATAGATAACTAGATGTACCACTTAAGAGCCAGTCACTTTATTAAACTGAACAGTTTTTGGTTGTCACTCTTTTCAGTTTGCATCAGCCAATGCATGGAATGAGTTTCAACAAAAGTTACGTTTTGAACAGTTCATATCTGAGATTGCTTTTAGCTGTATAGGGTTGACTCATTGCTGGCTGACATCTATGTTTGCTTTGTTTTACTCTTTATTTATTGTATTTTATGTTGTTGGGAGCCTCTTGCCAGGTCCTCGTTGTAAATGAGAATTTGTTCTCAATTGACTCGTCTAGATAAATAAAGGTTTTGATCGATTGACGTTTTAAAAATGGCCAAAACAACTAATAGTAGGATTTTTGGTTTGGTTGCTGCCAAGTTTAAAATGACAATTCTCTTTTAAACTTAACCTTACCACTGCTTGAGTTCCTGCATACACCTGAGTGTAGCTAAGAAAGCATACAATTCAAAAGCATACACTTTTGGTGTATTTGTCTATAAATAAAAAAAATATCAAGTCATAATCGGAGACGGTGTTATCTGCAAAACTCAATGTCATCTAGTATCAAATTGGGGCTGGAGTTAGTTAATTTCTGTATTTTTAAATTAATTCACCAACCTCCAATATTTTTCAATATACATTTTTCCAGTACATGATTCTCCCATATGTGTTTGAACCCTTGGAACAGCAACATAAACAGAATCCTGAGAGTGTAAACTGTAACAAATGCTTGTGCTTTCTACCAGAGCACTCAAATAGGGAGGCACCAAGCCTTTAAAAACATTAAACACAAAGCAATACCACTGAAAAAGCCTAAGGCTCATAAGCGAGAGCCAGCCTAATTATATGTACATATGACAATGATGTGTCAAAGGGGAACACTCTAGAACAAATTTGCAACATGAATTATTGCAAACAAACTACGTCTAATATATACCAGTACATACTGTAAAAAGGGGAATTTGAAAGACAACCTCTCCCTCCCTCTGTGTCGCTGCTTGCTAATAAACTTCCTTGCCATTTAATCAGTTTCATATTATCCCAGTGATCATAAATCTATTAATCAGTTGGGACTGACATTACCATAGTGACACATAAGGTGTGGCTCACCTTGGCTCAATCTGAGCAACATGCATGCACGCTCTTTCACTCATGCTATCCACAAATGAAATCAACTCTCAAGACACACCAGTTCTCTCTTGCTTTCCATGCTATTGATACTATTGGTTGCTGCTACTATTTCATGTATTATGCACTTTCCACTGTATTTAATGTATTATGCATTTTATTTCCTGTATTTAATGTATTATGCATTTCTCTGTATTTAAAGTATTATGGATTTTCTTGTTTTTACTGCATCTTGTAAAGCGCTTTGTGATGGTGGTCCACTATGAAAGACGCTATATAAAATAAAGATTTAAAAAAATAATCTATACTGGTGTGCAAATGTATTAGAACACCTCAAGATTTGTGATTTATATCCTACATGCATGAAAACCTCTGGGAGTGAGAATTTCAATTTTCAGCCAGTAATCACTTAGAAAGAAAGAAGGTTGAATTAGCCACCTACAACTCTCAACTGTTGATGTCAAAAACTGTGTAAATAAACACATAGCAATTTCTCCTGCCTCCCATCTTATTTAAGACTTGACAAAAACGTTTTTACTTTACTGAAGCATTGTAAGAGATCACAGAGGGAGGGAGTTCCACATATAAGCCCCTGTAGCAATTAAACTAGCTTTGCAATGCAGAATAATCACTCAAATGTGGACAGTAGAGTCCTGGGCTGGACTAACAAAATACTGCCACTGATCCACAGTAATGCATTTCATTTTGTCTGGTTAATGTGACAAGGTGGGGTGGTACCAGCACCTGAGCCGTGGGTGGTGGTGTTGGATGAGAGGACTGTAGATATCCTACCTGCAATTACAATGGACTAATTGACTACTAAGTCGGTTCAGCTTTACAGGTTTTGTGTTTTGTGTTTTGTTTTTTGAGATGAAAGCCCACTGCATTCTTTCTCAAACGATCTGCAGCAGACAGTGCACAGCAATGGTCAAAAGTTTTGCATCACCTAGAAATATATATAACTATACGTGAACATAATTTAGATATTTTATTTAACATCATGTAATCAAAGAAACTATTAAATTATATTGCAAGTGTCTACCGGAAGCCATAATAGTAGTATTTCATGTTAGATTTTAAAATGTCACGTTTTTTAATTTTTGTCAGTTTTGTCGTTAAGTATATGGAAAACTACAAAGCGGTATGCAGTTCTGTGTTAACATTATTCAGCAGGTTTCATTTGACTTTATGAAGCAAAATTAGTTAATTCTACAGGGTGATGCAAAACTTTTAGCCAGAGCTGTACTACAGTATAATGGCAATGCATTTGCATATTTTTGACTAGCAATGGTACCACCTATTAGCACTGACAATTATAAATGATTACATATTTCTATTTAAGGTTAGTAAAAATGTCTTCCGCGGTACAATAAGGAAAGTTTTTCTATTGCTAGTAAGAGGTCAGAAAATTTTAAACACTTGGTTATCATTTTTTTAATGGGAAAACACAATCATGTTAGTCGGATAAATAGACTCAATGAAAAAAAAAATATGTGATCATATTTTGATCACATAAAGCAGTCGATTATTGTCCAGTAAGCAGTTTGCACTGTACAGCTCTGGCCAAAAGTTGAGAACTAATTGTATTTGTAAAGTGTTTCTGCAGCAGCAGTGTGGAGTAGTGGTTAGGGCTCTGGACTCTTGACCGGAGGGTCGTGGGTTCAATCCCAGGTGGGGGGGACACTGCTGCTGTACCTTTGAGCAAGGTACTTTACCTAGATTGCTCCAGTAAAAAACCCAACTGTATAAATGAGTAATTATATGTCAAAATAATGTGTAAAAAATAAATCATGTAAAAAATAATGTGATATCTTGTAACAATTGTAAGTTGCCCTGGATAAGGGTGTCTGCTAATAAATAATAATATTGAATTACATACCGCTTTGTAGTTTTCCATATAAATTAAAAAATGTGACATTTCGAAATCTAACACGAACTACCAGTGTACAACTATAATGGCTTCCGGTAGACTTCTGCAATATCATTGTTGTAGTTTCTTTGATTACATGATGTTAAATAAAAGACCAAAATTATGTTCGTTCGTGTATTTTATTTTCTTAAAAAGATGTCTCAATCCTAAAATTCTAGGTGATGCAAAACTTTTGGCCATAGCTGTAGATTTTATTTTTATTCTCAATTGGGCTGGGTCTATTTTCGGAGCACATTCTGGTTGACCATGGAGGGGTTAGCACACAGTAGTTCATTCACCCAGGTGAAGGTTGCTAGATAATGCACTGCAATGTGCTGTTAGCTCAGCGGGGGCTCTGTTAATCTGTTACTGACATCTCAGTGAATTAACGGGAAGGGCTAGAGAGAAGCGGGAACTGAACTGAATTTGTGTCTTCTGCAGTGGCCAAACCATTGTTAACCCCTTTACCGCCAACCATCTCTGAAACTGGACTCAAATGCCATTCAGTATTCAACAGCAAGCTGCACGAGGCTCCACACAGGCTGCCTTGGTTTATAATTAATGAATTGATTAATTGTTGCAGCTCTGCAAATACACTAAATGAAAACTGAATAAAAGTCAGGGTTTAGGAGATCCAAGCTTAAAAATGGCAGGCAAGATTCTCTTATGCAGTTGTGCCCAAATTTATTAGCACACCTCAAGATTTGTCATTTCTATCCGTTATATATCTGCCTGAGTCATCAATTAAATTACTACAGGGCTGTTTCCCCTGCAGCTGAAACTATCTATGAGAAAGGAAGGGTGTGTACAAACAGGACGACGAAAAAGGTCTGCTTTTTCGACAAAGCAGATTCACGGCATGGATATATTTTACAGTGTAAAATTTAGCATTACTACACTGATGAATGCACTAGACAAAAAGAGCACTTGGCTTTCTTTATCTAGTCTAGCTCAGTGGCTATTCGACCCCAGAAAGACCCAATGATCCTGCAGGTGTGTAACCGTGGTACCCCCCTAAACCCATCCCTGATCCCCTTATGTCTCCTAAGCTTAAAAATGTTAACCATTGCTTGATCAATGAAGGGTTACTGCACTATCAAGATGTTCATAACAAATGCCAAAAAAACACCTACACAGTAATGCCTACATCACTGTGTGTTCTTTTTCAGAGTGGTGGGTGAATGAAACAGAAAGTTGCTGCTGCCAATTCATCGGGATCTATCAAGTACCATTGAAAACAGTTCTAGTATGCAAACAGAAATCTACAGCTGTGGCCAAAAGTTTTGCATCACCTAGAATTGTAGGATTGAGACATCATTAAAAAATACAAAACAAAAAAAAAAACTATATGAACATCATTTAGATCTTTTATTTAAGATCATGTAATCAAAGAAACGACACAATTATATTGCAAGCCAAAATAGCAGCATAGTAGTATTTCATGTTAGATTTAGAAACGTCACATTTTACAAAAATTTTTTGTCAGTTTTGGCGTTAAGCATATGGAAAACTACAAAGCGGTATGTAATTCAATATGTTAACGTAACATTATTCAGCGGGTTTCATTCGACTTCATGAAGACGCAGTAGTTAATTAGAGGGATGGAAAAGTCTGGCCTTAGCTGTTAGCTTTTATCGTGGCGCATTTGGTACATACTGGAAGCAACAATTAACTAAATCGATGAGCAGGGATACCACATGTCTCTTGTCTCTGTTTCAAAAGCAGAATTTGCCCCCCCCCCTTTTGCTCCCGGTTTGTCCCTCTCTCAGTCTGTTCCTTATCTTTTCCCTGTCCTTGGCCCCACACCTGTTGCAGTATACACAACATAAGACACCTCTAATCATTAACCACCACTTCCTTTGAACACAGGCACCCAGCCCACAGCCAGCAGCTAAAGACTGGGCTTCCTTACCACACCATTTTGATGAACTTACTGAACCGTTTGCAGGCAACATTGCACTCAGTACAGTGGTCCAGATACGGTGGTACACTAAGATGGCATTGGAATGGTTTGCCAAGCAGTGTGTGCTGGTTCTGTCAAATACACCCTTGAATGCAATACCAGTTGATATCTGGAAATCTTTGAAGTCTAGACTGATGAAGTATTTGTTTAATTACTGGAACGGAACATAATTGAAGCGATCTTTTGAATTTTAATTGTTAAGGGATTATATATATATATATATATATATATATATATATATATATATATATATATATATATATATATATATATATATATATATATATATATTATTTATTTATTTTGCTCAAAAAAGCCAACTTCCTCCCAACGTTTCAGTGTGTTTAACACACCTTTGTCAAGAGAAAGTGTGTTTGAAAACAGACAGTGGAGGTGCTTGTAAGCCATGGCAACTACACTCACTTATTTCTATTTAAATCTATTAATGTGTTTGTGATGTCATTTATCACATAGTTAATGATATAACAATCTACTATTCCTTCCTATTTAAACCTTCAGACATCGTGGTATTGAGTCTATTCATCCATTTATTCTTCTGTATTGTGATTTATCTAATTGTATTTCTACTAAAACTACAAATTGCTGGTCATTCATGTTCTGTCATTTTTTGTAAAGTGTTGTTTCATTTACTTTTTTATTATGTTTGATAGGGGTTTCTGTATTCTTTTATATAAATGCTGTACCTGTCTCTCCTAGGTATTTTATTTTGTTATACCATAAACAAGGTTGCTAGTTTTGCATGACGGGTTTCTTATGACTGAATATCAATTTTCTCTATTTGCAATTTCACTTTCATCCTTATAAATATATTTGCATGCTTTCCATATGCTCTTCTAGGTTTGAATGTCTTTTAATGTGTCTATGATATGATAGAATATATATATATATATATATATATATATATATATATATATATATATATATATATATACACAAGAAGAAGACCTCCAGGAAGATGGTAAGATGAAATTAAGAAACACCTGGAGCAACATGGATGAGGGACGCATCAGACAGGCTTTTGTGGAAGAATCTTGGGGAGGCCTTCATCCAGCAGTGGATTGAAAAAGGCTGAAGGTGATGATGATGATACTGTATATAGAATATCATTGTTGCTGCATTTGTGATAGCATTGCCCCTCATCACATTTACATTGCACAGCAAGATAATTTGGTCTGTATTTTTTAGGCTTTCTAATTGGCATTAGATTTGATTGCAAGTGCTGTCTTTTTTTTTTCACTATAAAACAAAGCAGATTGAAAACAAATATTTCGTTTTCGGTTAATATGCAAACCTGACAGGCTGGAGTAGTTTTGACGCTGGAGTAGTTTTGACGCTGGAGTGGTTTTGACGCTGGTGGGTGGTTGTTTTTTTTTTTTCTGACTCCGTCTCTCTTTTGTCATCCCGGCTATATCTCGACATGAATCTGGGCAACGTCTCCCCGCCTCTCTGGTAACCGTGGAGACACACCCTGAGTGTGTTGACCTAGTGGTGACAGGGAGGTGCATGCGTTATCTGTTTGTATTGTCATTAGCTGTGTCCATTTCAGCGTTCCAAAAGCAGAGAGCAACAATTGTTTTAATGAAAATCAGCATTCATTCCGGATTACTTTTGAATTCTGTTTTCCAAAATGAAACCAAGGGATGCATGCCGGGGAAGCAGAATATGAAAAATAGCACAGCTTGAATGAATGCTGAATGAATCCATGTATAATACAAAGAAGTGATTCTCCAGTTGTGGATTGCTGAAACATAATGTAGAAAGAATCCAGTTTGTATCCATACTAATACATAATAATACATTTTGATTCGATCATGCTATTGATGATCTGCATCACACATAAAAATGTGTTCATTCAAGACATTTCACACATAGGGAGACTAATATTAATTATTACACCAATGTTGTTTGAAGCATGTTATGCCACACTCTGCAGAAAGAGAAAAGGGTATGGCAGAGCATGGTACTGCATAGGACAGCACAGAACAGGGAAATCCAGAGTTTATGCATTAGGCCAGCTTGACATTCATAAGGAAAAAATGTGCATTGAATGAGTCAGCAAGCTTTGTTATTGCCGCTATTGCTATGACATGGTCTTTGTATGATAACGAGCAGATTCTGCATTTGGAACGTGCTGGAATACAGAAAAACAATCTCAAAATCGCTTGTCGGATTTACTAAACAGCGATACCAATTGTCTATGTTCTCATTTTATGATAAAACTTTTTTTTTTTTACAAGCACTGCAAAACGTGTTAAACTGTTTTCTTTTTTATTTTTTTTTAATTCTTTAAAAATGTTGCTTTACAAGGAACAGCTGCAAGATCTAGCATTTTTGATAATGGGTTTAGAAGTTGGATATGACAAATCTACTTGAACGGAGCACTGCACCTTTTAAAAGCACAATGGGTGAATTAGTGCTCTGGTAAAAGGCTTATTAGGGCTTTTAAAATAATGCCTGACACCCAGCTTTGTTTAGCCTTGCTTAAGTGATTTAGTTCCCCCCGTTTCTCCGAGAGTGATTCCAAGCTTATTGTGTAGTTGGCAATCCTTGCGGCTCTGAGCTGTAAATCCAGCTGTGTGTGTGGTTAATGGGTTAGCAACCCAGCACAAAACAAAAGCGGGACGATCCCGCTCACTTTTGGTTCCAAACAAGGTCTTTGGCTCTATTTCAAAAGCCCTGATTGAGCCCGTTTAAAGCAATCAAACGCTTGTTTGCAAAGCTATATAGCTGTCATGGGGACTGACTGCCTAATGTTGTCACACACACACACACACACACACACACACAATAGGGTCAAAACAGCATGCAGGCTGAAAGGTTAGTGTGTGTGTGTGTGTGTGTGTGTGTGTGTTTGATTTCTGACATTTCATTCTACAAATTTTAAATGATACTTAAAAAAAAAAATCAACGATTAAAATCAAGGCATTGAAAAAGGCTTTCCATTGAAATGTTTGTTGTTTAATTTGTTTGTTTCATTTAGTATTTCCAAATTTAGCACTATTGGGTGACTGATACCTATGGATGTAAAGGGTCTAATTAAATGAATGCGATACTGTAGATTAAGTACAGAGATCAATATGTACACATTGATTTTAAAATACATAAATAGACATAGCATTGAGTTACTATATATATATATATATATATATATATATATATATATATATATATATATATATATATATATATATATATATACAGTACTGTGCAAAAGTTTTAGGCAGGTGTGAAAAATGCTGTAAAGTAAGAATGCTTTCAAAAATAGACATGTTAATAGATTATATTTATCAATTAACTAAATGCAAAGTGAGTGAACAGAAGAAAAATCTAAATCAAATCCATATTTGGTGTGACAACCCTTTGCCTTCAAAACAGCATCAATTCTTCTAGGTACACTTGCACAAAGTCAGGGATTTTGTAGGCATATAGTCAGGTGTATGATTAAACAATTATACCAAACAGGTGCTAATGATCATCAATTCAATATGTAGGTTGAAACACAATCATTAACTGAAACAGAAACAGCTGTGTAGGAGGTATAAAACTGGGTGAGGAACAGCCAAACTCAGCTAACAAGGTGAGGTTGCTGAAGACAGTTTACTGTCAAAAGTCATACACCATGGCAAGACTGAGCACAGCAACAAGACACAAGGTAGTTATACTGCATCAGCAAGGTCTCTCCCAGGCAGAAATTTCAAGGCAGACAGGGGTTTCCAGATGTGCTGTCCAAGCTCTTTTGAAGAAGCACAAAGAAACGGGCAACGCTGAGGACCGTAGACGCAGTGGTCGGCCAAGGAAATTTACTGCAGCAGATGAAAGACACATCATGCTTACTTCCCTTCGCAATCGGAAGATGTCCAGCAGTGCCATCAGCTCAGAACTGGCAGAAAACAGTGGGACCCTGGTACACCCATCTACTGTCCGGAGAAGTCTGGTCAGAAGTGGCCTTCATGGAAGACTTGCGCCCAAAAAGCCATACCTCCGACGTGGAAACAAGGCCAAGCGACTCAATTATGCAAGAAAACACAGGAACTGGGGTGCAGAAAAATGGCAGCAGGTGCTCTGGACTGATGAGTCAAAATTTGAAATATTTGGCTGTAGCAGAAGGCAGTTTGTTCGCCGAAGGGCTGGAGAGCGTACACGAATGAGTGTCTGCAGGCAACAGTGAAGCATGGTGGAGGTTCCTTGCAAGTTTGGGCCTGCATTTCTGCAAATGGAGTTGGGGATTTGGTCAGAATTAATGGTCTCCTCAATGCTGAGAAGTACAGGCAGATACTTATCCATCATGCAATACCATCAGGGAGGCATCTGATTGGCCCCAAATTTATTCTGCAGCATGACAACGACCCCAAACATACAGCGAAAGTCATTAAGAACTATCTTCAGCGTAAAGAAGAACAAGGAGTCCTGGAAGTGATGGTATGGCTCCCACAGAGCCCTGATCTCAACATCATCGAGTCTGTCTGGGATTACATGAAGAGAGAGAAGCAACTGAGGCTGCCTAAATCCACAGAAGAACTGTGGTTAGTTCTCCAAGATGTTTGGGCCAACCTACCTGCCGAGTTCCTTCAAAAACTGTGTGCAAGTGTACCTAGAAGAATTGATGCTTGATGCTGTTTTGAAGGCAAGGGTGGTCACACCAAATATTGATTTGATGTAGATTTTTCTTCTGTTCACTCACTTTGCATTTAGTTAATTGATAAATATAATCTATTAACATGTCTATTTTTGAAAGCATTCTTACTTTACAGCATTTTTCCACACCTGCCTAAAACTTTTGCACAGTACTGTATATATATATATATATATATATATATATATATATATATATATATATATATATATATATACACTACCGTTCAAACGTTTGGGGTCACTTAGAAATTTCCTTGTTTTCCATGAAAACATACATGAAATGAGTTTGAATAGGAAATATAGCAAAATGAATAGGAAATACAGTCATTGACAAGGTTAGAAATAATGATTTTAATTGAAATAATAATTGTGTCCTTCAAACTTTGCTTTCGTCAAAGAATCCTCCATTTGCAGCAATTACAGCCTTGCAGACCTTTGGCATTCTAGTTGTCAATTTGTTGAGGTAATCCGAAAAGATTTCACCCCATGCTTCCTGAAGCACCTCCCACAAGTTGGATTGGCTTGATGGGCACTTCTACGCACCATACGGGCAAGCTGCTCCCACAACAGCTCAATAGGGTTGAGATCCAGTGACTGTGCTGGCCACTCCATTATAGACAGAATACCAGCTGACTGCTTCTTCCCTAAATAGTTCTTGCATAGTTTGGAGCTGTGCTTTGGGTCATTGTCCTGTTGTAGGAGGAAATTGGCTCCAATCAAGCGCCGTCCACAGGGTATGGCATGGCGTTGCAAAATGGAGTGATAGCCTTCCTTCTTCAAGATCCCTTTTACCCTGTACAAATCTCCCACTTTACCACCACCAAAGCACCCCCAGACCATCACATTGCCTCCACCATGCTTGACAGATGGCGTCAAGCACTCCTCCAGCATCTTTTCATTTGGTCTGCGTCTCACGAATGTTCTTTGTGATCCGAACACCTCAAACTTAGATTCGTCTGTCCATAACACTTTTTCCAATCTTCCTCTGTCCAGTGTCTGTGTTCTTTTGCCCATCTTAATCTTTTTCTTTTATTGGACAGTCTGAGATATGGCTTTTTCTTTGCAACTCTGCCTAGTAGGCCAGCATCCCGAGTCGCCTCTTCACTGTTGACGTTGAGACTGGTGTTTTTCGGGTACTATTTAATGAAGCTGCCAGTTGAGGACCTGTGAGGCGTCTGTTTCTCAAACTAGACACTCTAATGTATTTGTCCTCTTGATCAGTTGTGCACCGGGGCCTCCCACTCCTCTTTCTATTCTGGTTAGAGCCAGTTTGCGCTGTTCTGTGAAGGGAGTAGTACACAGCGTTGTACGAGATCTTCAGTTTCTTGGCAATTTATCGCATGGAATAGCCTTCATTTCTCAGAACAAGAATAGACTGACGAGTTTCAGAAGAAAGTTCTTTGTTTCTGGCCATTTTGAGCCTGTAATCGAACCCACAATTGCTGATGCTCCAGATACTCAACTAGTCTAAAGGCGGCCAGTTTTATTGCTTCTTTAATCAGCACAACAGTTTTCAGCTGTGCTAACATAATTGCAAAAGGGTTTTCTAATGATCAATTAGCCTTTTAAAATGATAAACTTGGATTAGCAAACACAACGTGCCATTGGAACACAGGGCTGATGGTTGCTGATAATGGGCCTCTGTACGCCTATGTAGATATTCCATTACAAATCAGCCGTTTCCAGCTACAATAGTCATTTACAACATTAACAATGTCTACACTGTATTTCTGATCAATTTGATGTTATTTTAATGGACAAACAATTTGCTTTTCTTTCAAAAACAAGGAAATTTCCAAGTGACCCCAAACTTTTGAACAGTAGTGTATATGGAATAATTAAAAGGCACCACAAGTTAGTAAGATGTAAATAGAGACACAAGCAGAAAAAGCTACAGTGAACTATAACAAGACATTCAACAGGTAAGACATTTCTGAAAAATTTAGATCCGAAATTCAGCTTGCCAGTTTTATACAAATATTGGTAGGTTAAACAGGTAATACATTTAATGATCCCCAAAAAACAGCAGCTGGTGTAAAATATCCCTTTAATATTGCCGCCCTTGTGAACTTAGTCTATTGTTGATCTGTTTACTCTATTTGAATTGCACTTGGGTTTGCTAATAAGTGAGTCAATAAAATTACCTTTGTGGTAAAACACCAGCAGTATAATACTATTTTTATTTGTTGTATTTACTCAACCAGGAGATTTAACCATTTAATCCGAGGCCTCATTTACAAGGGGTTCCTGGAAAACAATAAAAGGATCATTGCAATGTATAAAAAGACCATTTTAAAAAGTTAGAAAAACACAATAAAAACATGTGTGATTCAAACTTAATCAGCAGCCACCAAGATCTAAGAATATAATGCAATACTAACTTTTAAGGGTTAGTTTACCATGGTTTATTATTATTATTATTATTATTATTATTATTATTATTATTATTTCTTAGCAGACACCCTTATCTAGGGTGACTTACAGTTCTTACAAAATATCACAGTACAAAGTATCACATTACAAAATATCACATTACAGATAAGAGCAATAATAAAGTACAGTCAAATAAGATCAAATTGAAATAAGAGCAAAATAAAGACTACACAAAATAATTACATATAAGAGTAAATTCGACTAAGAGCAGTTAAACTTCCCTTATGGAACAAACATATATTTTTAATATATGGTAGAAGAGTATGATCCTTATACTTTTCATATATTGAAATTGACTCATTTTTTATATATTTAAAATATATGGGATATTTTTAAAATATATTTGTCTGTAATCCATATATTTATTTTATATGGATTACAGACTAATGAAAATGTAGGGTGCACCATATATTTTCAATATATAAAATATATATGGATTACAGACTAAAATATATTTAAAATATATCTGATATATTTTAAATATATAAAATTGTAAGTCGCCCTGGATAAGGGCATCTGCTAATAAATAATAATAATAATAATAATAATAATAATAATAATAATAATAATAATAAAGGGGCCCATTTCTATATATGAAAAATATAAGGATCATACTTTTCTACCATATATTAAAAATATATGTTTTTTTTCCATAAGGGTTATAGTAAAAATATTTGCTTATAGGAGTAAATTCCATTAAGAGCATGTAGTACGTACGATAAATGGATAAGAACGATTTCAAACAAGAACAACTGCAAAAAAAACGTGAATACAGATACCTTTAGCAGTAAAATCAAATACAAGATACAGAAAATATAATTATGATTGAGAGCAGGAGTAGAATACAGCTAAGTGTAGAGCAGTTCAGTGCAAATACAAGATGATGCACATACTGATACAACTGGGTGCCATATACCAGTATAATCGAGAGTTGTGAGGTTTTTAATATGCTTTACCATACCTCACTATTCCTTACCATGCTTACCTATGCTTTACCATGCTTTCACTGTGCTTTATTACACTGTGCTTTTACTATGAGAAACTTTTATAAGGGAGTCCCACATACCAAATAATTACTGAGATGTGTGCAACAGAGGGTTAATGATTTTTATAGCAATGTTTTATTAAGGTAGGAATGATAATGGTTGAATGCTAGTAGCACAATGATCTGTGTGATGCAGTTGACCCCTCTTGGAAATCAAATGCAAATCTCTATGGGTCCTTATCTTGCTAAAAACAATGGAGAATGGAACTGAGGCTAATTTTGAATTGAATTGAACTTTGAATTGAATGGGGGAGAGTCTTGATCAAAAAGACAGGCGGGATTGAATCTAAGATGACCCCTGTACCAAATAGTTTTGATCCTCTTATAAAAGTTGGTATAAGCACAGCATTGGGTTTTAAAGCACAGTAAAACCATAGTGCTGACAAAAGTTAAGTACAGGTGAATGATGTCATTTTGTTCTCATTCTTGTAAGCCTGTAAAAGTTTAAACACCAAATCGTAAACGGCCTTAGCATTTAAAACCGTTTTAAATCGGAAATATGCAGGCAAGGATTGTGCGTTGATTTTCAGAAGTTTTATTCTATGAAAACCACTGTAAATGCCTTTAAAAAAAAAGAAACTTAAATATAAAACTATAACTACCAAATCAAATCAAGCATTTTACACATTATCAAAGTTTAAGCAACCGTTTACATAAAAAAAAAAGGTTAAAATGCTGTGCTAATATAAAGTGACAAACTTTTATTAGGGTAATACACAGTGGACAGGGTCGAAGTATTCCAATTCAAGATCCATCACCCACTAATTTGCAGTTTGAATTATATCACTTTTATTAACTCCTGGTTTGTATCGGTACTGTTAAATAGGACTTATCAGGTGATGTTCTATAACAATGCAGTGGCTCAAATTTGGCTGAATCAATAAACAAGTTATATCTTTGTCTCTGGCCCAGACCTTGAGTTTTAATGTGCTTTACTGCCTGTGGTTCAGTGGTTTACATGGATGGCCATTATTCATTATTTATGTGCTTGTTAGGATGCTAAACTTTAACCTCAAGGATTAGGTCTCAAACATTAGGGCAGCGGTGTGGAGTAGTGGTTAGGGCTCTGGACTCTTGACCGGAGGGTCATGGGTTCAATCCCAGGTGGGGGACACTGCTGCTGTACCCTTGAGCAAGGTACTTTACCTAGATTGCTCCAGTAAAAACTCAACTGTATAAATGGGTAATTGTATGTAAAAATAATGTGATATCTTGTAACAATTATAAGTTGCCTTGGATAAGGGCGTCAGCTAAGAAATAAAAAAAAAAAAACATTCAGTGTTGATTTTGCAGATGTAGGAATGTCCAGATCACTGCATTAACTCCTTAATTCTGTACATTAAATATGTATGGTACATTTGCATAGTAGTTATGCAGCTTCCAAGGTAACGCTTATAAGAAACAAAGTCAAGCTGACAAGTATTGTAGTGAGAAGGCATTGTATACACACAGAGACTTGACAGAAGTAAATAGACACCCACCCAAAGGACATCTGTTTATTCAGGGACTGTGCACTGGCAAAATACTGGAAGAGTGGCATTAATGCTTTGTGCTGCAGGTCTTTATATATATAAAAATTCAGATGTTTGCATTTAGGACTTAGAAACACATAGTGAACTAAAACAATGACTACTAAGCCATACTGCCTCACTCCCGGAATAGAACCAACTTCCTGGTTCCTTCGTGTGCGCTCCCCCTCACTCACCTTCCCTTGCTTTCTCCCTTCCCTCCTCCTTTCCCTCCTTTCTCCCCCTTCCCTCCTTCTTCTCCTTTTCCCTTTCCCTCCTTTCTCTCCCCTTCCCTCCTTCTTCTCCTCCTTTCTCCCCCCTGTCTCCCAATTGATCTATTTTTCTCTCAATCCTTTCCTCCCTCCCTCTTTTCCAATCCCTCCCTCTCTCATTTTTTCTCTCCCTCTCCTTTCCTCCTCCTCCCTCTCTCCCGGATCATTTCTTTATCCCCTCTCTCCAAGTCAATGATTAACTATCACCTGGTTCCATTAGTAAGGGCCAGTGTCATGCTCCTGTCAGCACACTGTCCCTTTGTTGCAAAACACCTTTTATTTGAACACATTAATTCATTCAGGGTGTATGCCGGGAACCCTGATGAAAAAAAGTTGATAAAGTGTTTAAGGTGTATGTGTATTAAATACAGAAATAGAAAGAGTAGAAAGCATTTAGGTTTCACTCTGTGTCAAAATAAAATAATAAAAAATATCCCGCCCATGCACAAAATAAGTATCAATAAATAACAACATATTGAATAAGAAATCTAATTTTAAACACTAGTGTAGTCAGAAGCTATATATATATGTGGTTTATTTTTGCACACATTTCAATCAGCAAAGTCTTTATAAAAACAGTTCTCATATTTTGGATTTTACTAAAATTACGCAGTAGAAGATATGTTTGGAAAAATGCTGTTGAAAAAGAAGGAAACAAAAAAACCACAGATGAAGTCGTAGACCAAAGCATTTCTCAAAACAGTCACTTTAAACTGTAGTCCCCCTGCCCCCACCCCCCACCCTATAAACAACCCACCCCCCTTCCCCCACCCACCATATTGAGTAAACAGAGCAGGAAAGCAGCAGTGTGTGTTTTAGATAGGCCCAGAGTGAAAAACCTTTCTCTCTCTGCTGAAAACCCTGAGCAAGAGCAAACAGCAAAGAGCTCAGGACAAAGGATATGAAGAATCACAGAGAAATGCCAGGATTTCAACAGGGCAGTTGTTCATTAACCTGAAAACGCAGGGCTTTGAAAGAAGCTGTGCAACAGAACCACAGCAGGAAAAAAAAATACACACGTGGAACAGAAAAAAAAAAAAAAAAAAACTTGGGGTGACAAAGGCTTATGGGAAGCCAGCAATGCTTTTTATCATTGTCATATCACCTGTCTACCTGGTGACTCACCTACGTGCTTTCCTACCTACCTAGCGGATTATCTCATTGCAACATGAGAACAGAAAAAAAAACCCGAAAGAACAGCTTCAACGGCTTTCTGAGAGCAGAGACCAGAGCAGATCTGTGAAGCAGTATAGACCAGGCCTGATCAGCTGTAGTGGCTTGCTAATAGCTTTCATTGATCGCCAGCTCGAGTTGATCTGGGTTCTACCGCATTCCTCCTGAACTTGAGTGAAAATGAGAGCATGACGGGATGCTGCCGGTTCTTTCCCAGCAAGCCTTGCGGCTAAGGTCACCTTCATTTGTTTACAAAACCGAAAGGATGGACGATAACCCTACCAATTCTTTGGAGCTTTTTGTTAATAATAATAATAATAATAATAATAATAATAATAATAATAAAAAAAACTTTACGAGAATCTTAAAAGCACAGAGAAACCTGCTTACCCCGGAGGTGGATTCAATGTTTATGCCTGCTCGTATCAGGGTTTGGAACCCTGGTTGAGTGGTGCATGGAAGCGAGGTGTAAGATCACAATCCTTTATTATTATTATTTATTTATTAGCAGACGCCCTTATCCAGGGCGACTTGCAATTGTTACAAGATATCACATTATTTTTTACATACAATTACCCATTTATACAGTTGGGTTTTTTACTGGCGCAATCTAGGTAAAGTACCTTGCTCAAGGATACAGCAGCAGTGTCCCCCACCTGGGATTGAACCCACGACCCTCCGGTCAAGAGTCCAGAGCCCTAACCACTACTCCACACTGCTGCCCCAGTACTGACCCTACTGTGGTTTATCTGACCATCTCATAATAAAAAAAGTGCTCCACTTTCTATTTAGCCATGCTATACTACAGTATGTGTTGGCTAAGCTTACAGAAACCTGTTGACAAAAACAATTGGAATTCCATTATAATCCCAGTGTATCACCCTGCAGTCACCACACTGGAACCATTTGTATCACTGGTAACAACAGATTGGGAACAAATCTTGCTCATTACAATCCTAACAATCCTGTACACATGGCTCGCCGGGCACTGATATTGTGATGCAATGGATTAGCAGCGGATGTAATGGTAGTTCATGTCACTGTGGTGCCATTGGCATGTTACAGCTCATAAGAAGTAGACAAACATTTCAACTTGCGCCTCTCTCAGTGCCTTGAAAAATATCATGGCTTGAAACTCACAGTTGACATGCACCCACTCTCAGGATGCAGAAGGTCCTTCAAATATGTATTAGCCAGGGGCCAGTTTTATAAGGCACTGCTAGCCCTTAGCAGCCTGCTAAGTTTAAGAACCTTTTAAGATAGAACGATAAAGCTCAGCAGAAATTCACTCAGCGAGCCTGTATGATTAAAGAATAAATGTGTTATTTTCTTTATTTTTGATGGAAATTATTTGGATTTACCAGAATTCTACCTGGAACTGCTTTGTGAAACTAGCCCCAGAAGTTTCAAGTGAAGCAACTTCCTAAATTATCCTATACAGTAGCTTCTATTAGCAAACCTAAAGGCATGACTTACTCATACTGTTATGACAAGCGCAATCAATCCGATTTACAGTAAAAGGGGCCTGACTGTTCAAACTCCTGGCACCTGATCATTTCTATAATATACCAGAACCAAGGGAAGTTATTAAAGCCAAGGCTGGGTGCATCTAGTGCAAGTTTCAAGCTCTGGTATTTTACAGCTGCAGCCAAAAGTTTAGCATCACCTATAATTAAAAAACAAAAAAAAATGTAATGAACATCATTTAGATATTTTATTTAACATCATGTCTTTAAAGACACTTCAAGATGATATTGCAAAAGTTTACTGGAAGCCATAATAGCAGTACAGTACTTCATGTTAGATTTCAAAATGTCACATTTTTCAATTTGGTCGGTTTTTCGTTAAGTATGTGGAAAACTACAAAGCGGTGTGCAATTCAACATGTTAACGTAACATTATTCAGCAGGTTTCATTTTCATTCAACGTATGAAGCAAAATTAGTTAATTCTATTGGGTGGTGCAAAACTTTTGGCCAGAGCTGTAGATGTGTCCAGCTGGCTTGATAACTTGGTCTTTGAAAGGTTCTGATTTCCCTGTGCAATGCACTGAAGAATGTTCGAATCAGGAGCTCCTACCATCTTTCTGATATTTCTGGGAGCAGGTATGGAAGGAAGCTGGCAGGCAACACAGACTGAGCTTTATATTCGGCGGAACAGAGTCCCAGAGTCTGCCCTGTAAATCTCTCTCTCTCTCTCTCTCTCTCTCTCTCTCTCTCTCTCTCTCTCTATATATATATATTTCTTTTTTATATAATTCACAAAGAGGTGAGTGTTTGGGCCCTGTGACAGGGCAGTGAAAACACACCAAGGTATTTATTTAATAAGAGTGCAGGGGAGCAGGGGAGCGAGCTTGAGGCGGATAAGCCAGCTAATTCATGCAGTGGATGTTTTCATGGATTTGGGTTCACAAGCGTTATTTTTTTTTTCTTTTCAGATTTCATTAAATGCTTTTGATACTCCAAAACTGGAAAGGAGTGCAATCACTTTACTGTAAGGACTGAATATACAGTTAAGCATTTCCTCAGTAAAAAGACCATCTCTAATTTGAGGGCGTTCATTTTCCAGTCCTAGTTTGCTCCGATTGAAATGTAAATTCACCTTCAATATTAAGACCACCCCTGTATCAAGTCTTAAATTTATCAACCTCTCTGATAAGACCAATACGCTGACAACCTGAATGCAATGTGATGTCACTGATCTGGTTCCAGCTTCTGCTCCTTGAACTACCAGCAATGGACACCCATGTATTTTTCTACTTCCCATGCTGAAAGAAAGCTGACCAATGTAATACACAGCGTACACAAAGCATACAGTACTGTCATGCTATGATATGGTATTTCAATGGATTATAATACTGAAACCAGGTCGAAATCGAAAATGCTGCCACCACGTTTCCTGTTTTTCAATTCCAATTCAATTTCCAATTCCTTTTTAAAATCAATTCCCAATTTCAATTCCTCCGAAAGAATTGGAATTGCTATTTTAGAGACATAACATTTGCAGCCAACTTAATTGATTATCAAACAGGGACTTCCATTTAAGTGATGCGCTTCCACTACAAGAAGCTCATTTTAACAGAATACTGCTCCTTGCAATTTTGATCAGTGATGTGTTGGAATTAAAATGGGAATTGGAATTGGGCGTTGATTTTAAAAAGGAATTGGAAACGGAATTGGAATTGAAAAATAGGAATTGACTCCAACCCTGATCACCACCCCGGTATCATGCTACCATTGGCCTTTAGTTCAGAACTCTTGTGTTAACATTGCAGTGCCATCGAAGAAAGCGAGTCTAGGTACTTCACAACACTGTAACTTCATCCCAGTGGCGTTGGAACCAGTTTTTAAAGTACGGGTGCTGAAAGCCATTGAACAAAACTGTAACCCATGCTTCATGCAGGTACTTGTAATTGCAATCTCTGCTTATTTTCGGTCTCAGAATTTCGTCACGAGTGAGAGTTTATTTTCTGTACAGAAGAAAAGGTACACAAGGCTCACAGCTCTGGAAAAAGAGACAAGCGCAGGTCTGTGAGAATACAAGAAGGAACTGTGAGTCACAGAGGAGGGAGCAGAATCCTCTCTCGGCTTCCTGGCAAACCGAGGTTACAGCAGGATAAAGAAATAATATATATATATATATATATATATATCCTTCACTCACCAACGTGGGTCAATTCCTGTTAAAATGACGTCTACACACAGACTGTACAAGCATCAAACAGATTAATAGTGTCTTAACAAAGTGATTAACAGAAGGAGATGTTCAAATTAAAATGGAGCAGCGTTGGTCTTGCTATGGAGCTGGTAACAATTGTTTATTACAGACACGATCATTTTTGTTGAACGGTATAGCATCTATACTAGATTTTTTAAATATACTTCAAGGAAATACAACCCTGCAGCCATTCTGTTTTCTGTTAATTTCACCTAATACCATACCATCATACCCTACAATGCATTTTCTTGTTCCAGTACATTTTTTCTAATTTTTCCTTGTTACTTCCCAAACATTTTCCCCTAAAAAAAAAAGCGCGGTCTAAATTTAAACCTGGTTTATAAAAAAGCAGGTTTATAAATGAAGCAGTTTAAAAAAAGAGAGAGAGAGAGAGGAGAGAGAGAGAGAGAGAGAGAGAGAGAGAGAGACATTCTTCCTGCGGCCTAACTGCTAGAAAGGAGCCAGGGGCCGGATTTTTGGTGCTATGAAAGGACTGATTGTGAGATCCTGCCAAGGCAGTAAAGTTACTCCAGTAGTGGTTTCTGCCGACATACCAGGAACGCAGAGAAATAACCCTGCCTGTTATGTTTTTTTTTTTTTTTTTTAAATATATATATTTTTGTTCGGTCGTTTATAAATAACAGCAGCAGTAACGCAGAATACGAAAAGCCATCTGAAAATCACTGTATCCACGGGCAAGAAAATATGTAACCTTCCCTCAACATTATTTTCTGTTTGATTTATTATAAGGAGATTTTTTTTCTTCATTTTTTAAATTTTTTCATAGGCCCTAAATTTCATCAAATGGAATGCTGGTCTAGAATATTTGCTGTGGGCGGGGGGGTTGGAAATTATTAAAATTTCATTTAGCATCAATAAAAGTAGGGCTCTGGACTCTTGACCGGAGGGTCGTGGGTTCAATCCCAGGTGGGGGACACTGCTGCTGTACCCTTGAGCAAGGTACTTTACCTAGATTGCTCCAGTAAAAAACCCAACTGTATAAATGGGCAATTGTATGTAAAAATAATGTGATATCTTGTAACAATTGTAAGTCGCCCTGGATAAGGGCGTCTGCTAAGAAATAAATAATAATCTGTACAGTCCTGGGCCTCTCTGTTTCAAGCAGAGACTAACAATTGTGCCGAAGTCATGTGAATTGTAACCCAAGCAGCCAGATTCATACGAGAGCCTCGCTTTGGTGTTTTTGCGATAACTTTATAAAACAATTTTTAAAAAACGAACAATAACAACCAAGTATAATTATCTACAACACCTGTTTGCGTTAGATTTGTTATCTGAACACCGCCCTGAGAAAACGCGGTTTTAAAAGGCCCTACTTACAGCAAAAAATAAAATAAAATGTATGAGTTATAAGAGAATGATGCTACTGCTTAGTCACTACCACAGCGAAATAAAACAGTTCCCCTAGAATTAGATAAGTTTCTTTTTTTTTCTCTTTTGCTCACAGGTTTTGTTTATTTTAAACACTCTGTTATTGCACATCACTATTTTATTTCCACAATGTCTTGTTTTTGAGAAAGCTGTGGAGTAGAAACAGTGTATTCATCCCTGGCCTATTGCTTGTGGCTTCTCTTTTGAGCCAGTGCTGTTTATAACCTTAGCGATGGAAAAAAAGCTGAATTAGAGGGAAGCAGAGAGTGGAAATAACTGAGCGGGCAGCCTAATCATGATCAACAGGCAGATGTCTGCCTATCTGTGCAGCCGATACAAACACTCCAAGCAGGTTAAAGTCTTATATTTCCATTCCCATGACCCTATATTAAACAAATAAAAAGAGGTCAGGTAGCAGTTTCTCATTAATTAAGTACAGCGTTCATGACAGATGTAAACTGCGCTTAACAAAGTGAACAACAGTCTACGGCATTTTAGCGAAACTTTATTAATCAAAAAACGCTTTTGAAGTATAACGTCTTTTGCAGTGGAGTAGAGTTGAATGCAGTTTTGTTTGCTTTCTTTACAACACAGACTTTTTTTCCCGTGTCTTTTACAGTACATTCATAAATATATGCCCTACTGCCTATTAGCTTAGATTAGTTACCGTACAATCAAAACGATTATGCTATGTACAGAGAACTGGGGTGAGAATTGACCTGCACGCCGCTAATCAATCTCAGCAGGGTTTCCATCAATGTTAATTGGTGCTAACGACAGGACGTGTGATTGGCGGGGCACAGCAAGGAAGACTGTATCACTGACTCACAAGGGGTAAGAATAAAACAGAGTGTAGTCCCACCAAACTGTGACTTTTTGAGCCTGAGATTCAGAATTCAATGGAAAAAAACAGAAGTTTCTTGTCTTCTCTTGCATTGTATTGTATTGTATTGTATTGTATTGTATTGTATT
Organism: Acipenser oxyrinchus oxyrinchus; assembly: GCA_030684275.1. NCBI lineage: Eukaryota > Metazoa > Chordata > Actinopteri > Acipenseriformes > Acipenseridae > Acipenser > Acipenser oxyrinchus. The sequence goes on along the minus strand of CM060302.1, from coordinate 3,825,708 downwards.
GTATTGTATTATATGATGTTGCATTGTTCTGTATTGCATCAGGGATAGAAATAAAACTCATTGCATAGCAGTTTTAGCCAGTCCTGGTTTTACTATGAGTTTAATAAGACACACATGTGGCTAATCCAGCGTGTAATAAAACATGGAATGGGTGAAACTGCAGTGCAAAAGGAGTCTTATTTCCTTCCCTGTTGTATTTTATTGTATTGCATTTATTTATAAAGGTTCAGCTTAAAACTGAACTATAATCCCATGCTCTCTTGTTTACTACATAGTTCAGGCTTGGGTGCACTCTTAATTGATTAGGGAAAATTTATGAGAAACTTATAGAGGAAAGTCAAGTGGTCAGACAGCTGGGCTAGTGCCTTCACCAATGCAGAGGTCATTTGTCTGTAGGACTGTGTTGAGGTCAGGAAGTTGTAATATAGCCGTTTCAAAGGAAGTAGGGCGTCCAAAAAAAATTATTATATGCATTTAATACGTGTTATTTCGCAATTTGACTTGCACATCTGAAAACAGTATATTGGGGCAGCAGTGTGGAGTAGTGTATGTAAAAATAATGTGTAAAAAATAATGTAATTGTATGTAAAAATAATGTGATACCTTATAATAATTGTAAGTCGCCCTGGATAAGGGCGTCTGCTAAGAAATTAATAAAATAATAATATTAAATAAATATGCAAAGAAATATTGCAACCAGTGAATAAGTGAAGGTCCATTAGGCAGTGAATGAACTAAATTATTTAACATTTGTTTAATATAAGGTTTGCTTATGGGTTGCTGTTACTGTCTATCCAGTTGATCTCGTTTGGAACTTGAACAAGGATTTTGTTCTGTGAGATCAGGAAGTACAGTTAGTTATTCCAAAACACAGTCCGCCCCCCCCCCCAAAAGAAAATAAAAAAGAAATCGTCTTAAATCAACTGGAGCCAGAGATTCTTGCTGTCGTTTGCGTAACTCTATTTCAGTTGACATCATTAAGCAGGTGGAAACATTGGATTATTTTAAGTCTAAATTGAAAACATACGTTTGTGCTTTTATATAATCGGTTGTAGTTGGAGTCTATTCTACATATGATCTCTCTTGTTTTGTTATGAACTCTGTGCAGTGCTGTGGGACGCCATGACGTAATGGGCTCTATATAAAAATACGTTAGTATTGTATTGTATCTTGTCGTCACCTTTGCCTTGTGTGATATATTAGTGACTGAACGGCACCTTGTGGATCCTCCAACATGTCAAGGCTGGGATCAAGGCAACACGATATAAGGTCCAGGTCTTTAGCAAAGCAGGCATGCTGTGTAGATTCTGGAGGCAAAGTGGTTAAATATTGGATGCAAATCAAATTAGAGTGTCAGGAATCCTGTCGCATCTGGAAGCCATGTGAGCGGTATTGCCTGACGGAAAGTGTGTCAGCCTCTGACTAGACCTAAAGACAACACAACAGGGTTTGACAGCCACTGTCTGCCGTCTCCTAAATCACATTCCCTTTCAGATACTCGGATCATCCCAGGAGCGCTACCCGCATTCATGTCTTTCCTTCTTGGAAAAATAAATATAATAATAATAATAATAATAATAATAATAATAATAATAATAACTATGGCACTGCAGCGGCCATATTCTTTAAAAATACAAAATATAACTTTTTCCTAAATTAACTGTAATTGAATGGGAAAAGTGGAATTTAAAAAGTAGTTCAGTTATAATTGCAAATACAAGTACAACTACAGCAGAATTGTTTGCTGAAATTTGCAACTACAATGGTGTCATTTATAACCTCCTACTGCTGCAAGCAATAGAAGACGCGTGCCTGTATGGCTCGCCGACTCAGTTGCACATACGTTTTAAGAGTGGGAATGATGCTAAAACTACCTTACACTAGGCAAACAAACTGGAATGTCAACAATGACAACCTATCTAAGTAAACCTACACCGAGTAGAATAGTCTGAAATCGTATTATGGCACAGCTTCAAAATGACACTGTCCTGCCGTTAAACTGAAAGTAGTTTTGTCAAGCCTTTCTGTACAGAATTTAGGTAGGGCTCCATACTGAGCGAAGCTCACGTGCTTGTTAGGTGATCACCAAGTTCAGACTTTTGCAGAGGACGCAGGATTTTGCCACAGCGAGCGCGCGTTTGCCAATGTTATTTTTTTCTTTTATTGGCACAAAGATCCAGCTTAGTTTGCTTCATACCTGACCCCCCCACCCCCCTTTTTTTTTTTTTTTAAAGAGGGCAATGTAATCAGCTTCGTGGCTTTTCTTTCTTTTCAGTCCGTTTATCAGCCACTGCCTGACAACACCCACGTCCCAGGGAGTAAAGTCCAACTCATTATCTCGCAGCGCTTTTCATTGTGAACTAACTGACAACCCTTTCAGATAGCTGTACTACAATGAACGCTTGTCCTGCTACTGGCTGCCTGCATGGTTTGTGTGCAGTGTCCCCCATTATTTTCTTAAAGGAATACAACCTTTTAATCTTCTACAATAACAAGCAAGAAAAAGCCATAAACAGTTCCTATCTGCCGCTAAGCCTAAGATTTCATTTTAATTACAATACAGCTATCCTTATAACGGCTATTAAAAACTACCAAGTAACAAAACAAACAACGAAACGTGATCGAGATAACTTAGTTCGGCATTCTACAGTAGTCCATGTTAGGATTAAATAACTGCACCCTAACTGTAGTTTTTTATGATTTCGTTTTAAAAGCTGCTTTATGCATAGCGGGGGCATAATTCAATTTCATTTCAGTTTGTTTGGCACGTGTCTGTCAAAGATGTTGACCCAAAGCTATTTCAGACATATTTATCACATTTTCAGTTACGGCTGAGCAGGTAGATCAGTCAGACTTTGACGGAGGTCTGGTAACAGCCGCCCGTATCCAAGACAACTCTAATCACTGATGTTTCATAAGCAACCGTCACAAGCAGGGATATTGTAGATCAGCAACCAGACAGGTAATGATCAGCAATAATCAATGAGAACGTTTTCTTTATTGTTCACATGAAGCAGTGTGTGGAGCTCTTCATGAATATTGATGCATTATACGTCTCCAATACCCTTATTGTACTTTTACACACAAAAGTCACGCAGCCATACAGAATAACAACTCAATAGTGCATGGGTAGAGAGAGCATTTAAATAGCACTCATTCAAATAGGAGACCTTTTGACTGTCAAGTTATAAACAACTCAGACATGTCAAATGGCTTGTGAGTAGTCCAAAGCTGTTTGTTATTTGTTTTAGAAATGTAAAATATAGGGCCCCCCCCCCCCCCCTGGCAAACACTGTGGAAATGCAATTTTGAGAAAATAGCTTTGAGAATACAGCCCATTGTTGCTTCTGTAGCCAAGGGAGAAGAGACTTTTGCTGTGGATTTTCAACCCCAACTTCCCAATAAAGCAATTGAGAGGCAATGATAAGGCAACGATAACAGCGTTTTTTGTGGCTTCTTATAGTGGCACCAAACACCACGAGAGTATTAGGATAGGAGTTTCTAGTTATTTCTAGTTACTGTGAAGTCAGTTGCATATGCATGGCCGTCACGTGCGTTCAACCAAAAGTACATTATTATATTTACTCAAGTCATTAGGTAGCAGCCGAGAGAATGTGGATGGATCCTGCCTGTGAAATATAAAGAAAAGCAAATACAGTAATTAAATGTGACAGACAGGGAGAATCGGGCTGGCTTTCAACTTTACAGGAGATGTGTGAGCGAGATTTAGAGTGACTGGGAACTGCATGGAAACTCCACTGCAAATATTAACACAGAGAATAACCAATGTATTCTTGCGCTTTTATATAGATATCAGTTACTGTTTTTTTTTTCCCCCCCACCCACATTACCCAACAAGCATGTCTTAAACCAGCCCTAGACTGGACTGAAAGGAGAACCCTTTCTCTTAGGGGGGTGAGGGAGGGAGCAGTTCAGTCTCCCTGCTTCAAGCCTGCCTTGGACTGGAGGGAGCACCCTTTCTCTTAGGGGGGTGAGGGAGGGAGCACTGTCCAGCAAGGGCAAGGTTGAAACAAACTCACTCTTTACACATGGCTCCAAAGTGTGAGTGAGGTAGTGAGCTAGCTCAACGAACCAGTGAGCAGAGAGTTAAGCCAAATGGGTTTTCAAAGTGTCTTCACTTTATTCGGAAACAAAATATAGTGTTTACATGGCGTGTCAGCGCAAACACTTTGTAACTTGAACCAAAACAAGTTTTGATATAAGTGCAGTGTTACATAACTGAGGGAAACTGCCTGATGTGTGGTACTTTTTTTTCCCCTCTGGCAGTAGGAGAGAGATATTCCCGTTTGCTTCACTGGGAAGTTAATGATACCAGACTCACCTGGGGCAATTCAATGGTTTTTTTGGTTGTTGTTTTTTTTTTGCTGCTGAAGCAAAGAAAAGTGGGATACAGAATATAAACTAAAAATCTTTTTTTTGGAATTGTTTTGCATTTTTGTAATAATTCAGTTTACAAATATGTAGAGAGAGAGAGAGAGAGAGAGAGAGAGAGAGAGAGAGAGAGAGAGAGAGAGAGAGAGAGAGAGAGGTTAATCCCTAAGTTAACTTACAGAGACACCTGTTTTAATGCGGCTTAATTTGCCAAGTACACACAACGTCCTCCGGGTTAAAACTCTTTATATGTAAATATCTTTGTTTGAAAACACATTTACTTTTTTAACGGTATGCTTCTGCAAACAGAAAACTAAGTAAACAGCCCCGGGCCCTTGCTTGCCTTGCCGGGATAGTCCTACGAGGGTTTCTTATTTCAGGTCACGGTGGGAAATGTCAACACACCATTAAAATATCCGCAGGACCATGCTTCAGGATGCAAACATTTTTATACAGGATGTTGGAAAAGCGTTACACAAACAGGTCGCCCAGGGTGTCGGTATTAAGCTATTTACAGGTAACGCTGTTCTAATTAACACGTTTATAAACTGAGCGCTTTCACTCGGGAACATCATGAACTTACCGGTTTCCGTTTGGCCGGTCAACGCCGTGACTCAGGTCTCTCCCCCGGCGCTCGAGTCTCACTCAAGTCCGACTCTTTCGTGTTGTCACGTCCGTCTATCGGTTTAATCTATAACTATAATGTTTCATTTAAAAAAAAAAAAAATCAAAAATTGTCACACAGATGTCTCATGAGTAGGGGAGACCGGGGACAGATGTAACGTTTTGTTTGAACCTTTTTCTCCATTAGGCACAGGTGATTTGAAGTAGTTTTGCCTTCTCAATCTCCTTAGTTATCCCGTTTTAATAGGGGTCAGATGTAACATTCTGTGAATAATTATTAAATGAATAACAGCACATGTTTCGTGAATAAGATAGATTTTCACATACAGGAAATATGTTTTTTTTTTTTATTTAACTCAAAAACAGAACGTCTTTATTGAAAAATAAAAATGTTCATACAAGGCCGTTTTTTTTTATGTACTCCTTTTTAAACTGTTTAAAAACCCTAAAAGTATAGGCCTTTTCAAGCAAGAACATGTCACTGGTGTTACAAATGGCCCCAGCCCAGGGAGCCATTACTAAACCTCATGTTCCAGCAAGAAACAACAAAACTAAGAGCAATCAACTGTGTCAATTATAAGTACGGAGATCAGGGATGAGAATGCTAAAATCTCATATTACAGGGGCATTGGCACAGTCAGCTCCTCTCCCACAGACAGACCGACCTGAACTGAGCATGTGCAGAGTGAGTGAAGGCACTCTGGCTTGCTTCTGATTGGAGAAATTCAAGGTGTTACAACCGTCCCGTGTTACAACTGTCCCCTGGGCTCCCCTACATTTACATTTAAACATCTTACGCACATACATACATACATACATACATACATACATACATACATACATACATACATACATACATACATACATACATACATACATGCATGCATACATACACAGTGATGTTTTGTTGGAGGTCAGCAATACCTGTATTGTACTTTACACCCATTCAAATATGAACATTTTTAACCTTGTTTTGCTACTCAGCAATTTATAAAATAAAAGACGGGCTTCAGTGAGTTACAGGAAAATAATTCCATCTAGGGTTTCTGTGACATCATAAATTACGAGAGCGAAGGTGGAGTTTCTAAACTGTCACAGAAACCCGAGATGGAATTGTTTTCCTGTGACTCACTGAAGAGGCCCATCTATTATTTTTTATAATCCATGGATACCCTTGTGATGCTGATATTAAAGAAGACGAGGTTCAGCAGTACAGATGGGCTTTTTTAAAACGTCGTGTTTCAGTGCTGTACAGATGTTCTATGTCGTTATCAGTTAGTGTTTCAGCTTTATTCGGATGATTGCCTTTACCTTGTTTTAATTTCCTGTTCCTCTTCAGTTTCTCTGAGATACGAATGTACCAGCTTTACATCGTTTTTTTTTTTTTTTAACGTATTCTCATGTTGTTGATCATTAATGAAAACGAGGTGGGTGAAAACGAGACATTTTGTGTTTGAATTGAAAGGGATGGTCTCAAGGAGTCGAATGGGTCAAAGTTCAAGTATATTTTTCTCTAGAGGAATTATCACTTTTTGACGTCACTACTGTCGTATTACGGCTATATATATTGAAAAAGGTAACAAAAAAAAAAATTCAGTAAGATGGCAGGTGCTTATGGGAAGTTGGTAGAGGTTAATTGAATTTTTGCCGTAGGTCACATGGTTTGGCTGCCATATTGGATTGAAAAAAAACATTTTGCCTAAATGTAAAAATTGGTCTTTCAAAACCACTTATTGCAGAGTGCTGAAAGTTGGTAAACTTGTTGAGGGATAGTCCAAGATTAACTGGTGATCGCAAGAAGCTGTTAGGTTGTGTGCAAGCCCATTTTATTTTCCATCTCTCTACCTCCCTTTTTCCTTAAATAATAGATGTTAAGGCTTAAATAATAGTTGTTATTAAACTTGATACGAGAAACATTGCTTATATTAGCTGGGGAAAACAAACACACTACTTGAAACTTACGCAGTGGAAGTTAATGAGCTGAATTCGGGGGTTAGTCTCAGTCAGAAAGAAATGCAAGTTCAAAAAGAATGAGGTGAGAGCAATTAATTTATTAACTAAATCAAGATATATGAGGGTAAAAAGAAGCAACTTCATTTGGAAATTAGAGTTTGATTAAGAAAGCAAATGGGCTCAAAATATGTTTAAAGGGACATCACGTGATCAAAAATAAAAACCAAAAACGAAGGGGCTTGGTCGGGTGGTATGGCGGCCATGCTACAAGACGTCATAATCACAAACTACAAAGATCTGATTGAACCAAAATTTGGCACACGTGATCCTAGTGTGGTTGTCTTTAAACGTTGTTCAAGGGAAGTTGCTACAATAAAAAAAACATGGCGGTCATGTTGGATGACATCATCAACTTGCAAAACTGGGTAATAACTCTTTGTAGAGTGCAGATAGGGCCAGTGTTTGGTACTGGCATTCTGCACTATTTGCTAGTGTTTGGTACTGGTACTGGTACTGGAAGCTGTAAAGTTTCTGGTAACTCTAGTTATTATTATTATTTGGAATCAATCTTACAATGTAAACGCCTTTCTGTCATTTGCATTGGTATTTATTCATGCTTCAAAAAGTCATGCTTTTGCTACAAGGTGACTAATGGTCACTGAAATTTGGATCCTTTCACGTTGGTTCTATTGCATCAAAAGACATTCCAGAGTGACCGAAATAACTACAGCCTTCTTTATAGAACAGCATTAGAAGTGTAAACATGTTTTTGTTGTTTAATAATTTGGTATGAATGGAGGTAATAACGCTAAAGTTATGACCTGAAGTTACATTAACTACGCTGTAGAAACCAAATAAAAACTTTACTATGTGTTTCTGTTTGATAAAGTTGCCCAACCGTTTTCAAGCGCCTCGTATTTTCACTCTTGCGTCGTGTGTGAACTTTATAACCCAGTAACAAGTCCCGCAACTGACAAGCAGTCTGTAACACAGAAGCGGCCGAGGAGAAGGGATAACATGTGTTTTTATTTCTATACTAAATATCTACTGTAGGTCCTTTACGGCTAGCAATAAATCATTCTAATCGTCGTTTCCAAGAAACACTTTTCCAATAGTTCATGATAGGCAATAACAAACCCTTTCATCTATGAAATTATATATATATATATATATATATATATATATATATATATATATATATATATATATATATATATATATATATATATATATATATATATAGCTAGTAATTAGCATTTGTTTATAAGAGGCGATGATGCATTTGCGTCTTCCACCAAGGGTTTCTTTTTTAAAGCCATATACTATTAATTTAACAAAATAATTAGTTGCGCAAGGGATAGGCTTCAGACAACAGTATATGTTCATTATAATTTTCTAATGAAAGATATGTAGGTAGAGAGGTTGATAGACAAATCAGTATTTCGATTAAGGCTAAGAGAATGGATTAAAGACGTCATCTCTTTTTATGTAAGCCCTTTCTAGTTTTATCTCAAACCCATATAAAGGCTTATTGTAAGAGCACCAGCAATATAACCTGAAGGATGCAAATCTAACAAGACCTGTGTAAACTGCCCCCTTTTGTGTGACTCACTAGTAGCGTACTGTAAGTAAATTGAATCATAAAAAGTCACAAGGAGGCTAATAGGATAACTCCACTTTAGAAAGTTAAGTGATACTTACATAGAACAATGTAATAAATTAATGTTTTACTATAATCGCCTTCCCTCAGCATCCCCCCCTTCCCCGAACAAACACACGAATTCATCCGTTTCTTTTCATGTTTTTTTAATAAGAAAAACCACAAAAAAAACAACAAAACAACAATCAAAAGATACCCAATATATTAACACAGTCCATTTCCCCTGTTTTGAAGCAGAACATATTTAAATAAACTGTTTTTATTATGTCATTATTTATTTTTAAAAAGTTTTTAAAAAATGACCTGAAACTTGAAAGACATTTAAAAGTTTTATTTTTGTATTTATTTATTTATTTTTGTAAATGATTGTCATGATGTTTGTCTGAGAAAAGGTTAAATTCAAGTGATTTTGGTTCTCAAGAAGACTAGGCAGTGTTTCCCCCTAGTCTGCCTCCTTCCCTTATATCCTAAACCAGCGATTTTAGGACCTACACTTTGACACAAACAATTATAGTATGATAAGCACATCTTAAAAAGTTCAATTTGATTGTAACACGTCAGAATATCCTGTAATGCTGTAACAACAGAGAAATGAACAGCAACCTTTAAAAACGTACCACATATTTCACATATTCAGAATATTACTTTTTCCTTTTTTTATTTATTAAGAACGACTCGACACACTGTACAGGATATATTAAGAATTATTTTCCGCTTCATAAATACATGAACCATAGTTTTCTGTTGACCATATTTACAGTTATATACACACTGTAGAAAGCCTGAGTAAACTGCCTAATTATTATTACTATTATTATTATTACTATTGGTAGTAGTAGTAGTAGTAGTAGAATTTTTCATTTCTTTTTTTATCCCATGAAGTCCAGCAACATAGGTCTCTTATATTTGGATGGAATTCATCTTCTTAGTCTGTTGACCAGTCAAATTCAGGGCTGCACCATGACTTCCTTTTGTTAGGGGTGGGGTAACCAACAAAATGTTCTTTGTAGGAAACCGCTACCTATCTTGTGTCCAAGGAAAAACCATCGAGCCTCCTTTCCGGGGGTTGTTATGAGGCATTGAGGACGGATCTGCTGTACAGGGCATGGTAGTAGGGTCCCGAGTCCATGGGTGATGAGGTGGAGCTGTCGTAAGTGTGCTTGGCCATCATAGGGGAGGAAGAAGAAGAGTAGCTGTTGTAAGCCATCATCTGATCCTGGTAGGACTTGAGGTCCATCTTTTGCTCCGAGGACATCAGGTTGGTGATGGAGAAGGGGTGGTTGAAATTGTAGTGAGGGTCCAATGACTTGAGATGGTCGTTCTGGAGATCGAGGTGTTGGATGGAACTGGGGAGAAGGTGGTTGCCTCCCATGGGCTGGGAGAGAGGGTGGGAGGACGAGGTGGCGTTGGAACCAGAAGCAGACAGAGAAGGAGAGCCCTGGGCTGGCGGCTGGGGACATTCCAGCTGGATCAGGCTTCTCTGCTGCTGCTCCGCGGGAGAAGAACCATGGTGGGAGTTGTCAGAATGGGCTGACTCTGCTCCTTCTGAGCCCGGATCGGGGCTGTGTTCCTCATGAAGGCTGTCCTGGCCCTTGGCATCTTGAGTCTTGAGCGAGGAATTCTTCTTGCTGGCTTTGTCCTCAAGCTTAAAGCGCTTCTGGCGCCGGAGATAGCACCCGTTCTCGAACATGTTTCCCGAATTGGGGTGCAGGGCCCAATAGGAGCCCTTTCCAGGCTTGTCAGGAGACCTGGCCACCTTGACGAAGCAGTCGTTGAAAGACAAGGAGTGGCGGATGGAGTTTTGCCACCTCTGCTGGTTCTCCCTGTAGTAAGGGAAGAGGTCCATGATCCACTGGTAGATCTCATTGAGGGTCAACATCTTGCTGTTGGACTGCTGGATCGCCATGGTGATCAGGGAGATGTAGGAGTATGGCGGCTTGGCATGAGTCAGGGTGCGACGGTAGGGCTTGCTCATCTCCTTGGCCGAAGGGTAGCTGAGCTGGCTCATGGGTTGGCTCATGTTCTGGTAGGGCGAGATGGAGTTGAGGGAGGAGGTCGGGGCTCCAAGCTGGGTCAGGGTGCTGGGATTGAGGGAGGACACCACCGGGGAAAGGCTCATGTGGTTGGAGTTGGTGTTCATGCCTGACAGAGGGTTAGTGTTGATCCCACTGCTTGGGTAAGTCATGTTCATGGCTGCTGAAGATCCCATAGAATTCAGGTTGATGTAGTTGTTCATAGAACCCAACCCTGAGCTCATTGTGCTGATGGAGGGATACATCTGAATGGGAGATAATAGAAAAACAGTTAGAAATGAGAAGCTGGGAAAAGGTGATAAAAAAAAGCCTATCACTGTTATTCAAATAAGCGCAATAAAGTCACAATAAATACCTTCCTTTCCCCAAGGGGATTACAAGCCAGTATTTGAAAATTAATTTGTTTTATTAAAAAAAAGTACTGTGTAGTACATTAACAGTGTACAGCTATGGCCAATGTTTTGCATCACCCTATAGAATTAACTAAGTTTGCTTCATAAAGTCAAATGAAACTTGCTGAATTATGTTACGTTAATATAGTGAATTGCATGGTGATTTGTAGCTTTCTCATATACTTAAAGAAAAAAATTGACATTTTGAAATCTAACATGAAATACTGTACTACTATTATGGCTTCCAGTAGACTTTTGCCATATCATTTTGTTTTATTTATTATTATTTGTTTTATTTTAGCAGACACCTTTATCCAAGGCGACTTACAGAGACTAGGGTGTGTGAACTATGCATCAGCTGCAGAGTCACTTACAATTACGTCTCACCCGAAAGACGGAGAACAAGGAGGTTAAGTGACTTGCTCAGGGTCACACAATGAGTCAGTGGCGGAGGTGGGATTTGAACCGAGGACCTCCTGGTTACAAGCCCTTTTCTTTAACCACTGGACCACACAGCCTCCTTTTGTAGTTTATTTGATTACATGATGTTAAATTTTTAAAAAAAATCCAAATTATATATATATATATCTCAATTCTAAAATTCTAGGTGATGCTAAATGTGTTGGTCATGGCTGTACATTTTTCATGAACTCTGTATACAGTAGTTAATTAAAAGCCATTATGCTTTACCTATGTTCTACTCATTTAAAAGCTTATACTGTATTTTAACTATCTGCTATGCCTTTCTGTTGGCGATATTATTATATTTGGAAGCTTAAATACTATGCTGTTGTTTGCTGTCCAGGAGGAACATGAAAAAGCTATTTTCGACATCATGGTTCGCTGTTTTTTAGACATCCTGTGGCGAATCTAATGAGACGGATCCTGCTAATCCGAAAATGCCAGGCTTCAACCGTTATGGGGATTCTAACCAATGGGAAGCATTTGCTTTCTGTATTACAGCATGCGTCACAATGGAACGGATTTATTTATCGCAAACTCCTTTTAAAACAAAATGTCTTTTTATCCATTCGTCATGTAGGCCAAAGGTTGAGGAATAGTACGCGCTGACTGTTGCTGTAAACTATGATCTTGTGTTTACAGTCGTAATTTATAAACGGATTCAAAAGCAATAAAGTTAATTACATGACAGTACCTCTTCTGCAACGTCAGTTTGTAAATTAAGTTAAATTATAATTTATGAAATTTATTCAGAACTAAATAAGTATCAGGTAGTAGGTTACACAGATTATTCTACTAGAAATGTATGTTAAAAAATATGTTATATTTGAGTATGATTCATTCTGGTTAATAAGTCAAATGTGACTTTTTAATAATTAGCTACAGTATTTCGTTTATGTAATCAAAGTTTAGTTAAAATTAGTAATATTGTTAACATCTGTATTTCCGTTATTAACCTGTCTGTATATTATAATATCATATAAAATATAATTGCTTCTAAAGAAAACTTTTTTTTCGTTTTAAACGGGGTTCAAGTGCAGTTTATTAAAATCCATTTTCAGTGTTTTGTGTGTATATGTTTGTATGTATGTGTAGATTAAATATAACGCGCTATAGGCTGTATGGCTTCTGTTATCGTTCGGTCGATCCTTGTATTTTCTACTCACCTCTGCGGGTTCTGCGTAGTAAGAATTCCATTCGGGAATTTCGTGGGATTCCATTTTTACAGAACTCAACATCCCAGATGAAGCTGTCCTTGCTTGAAATAAAATATATATTAATTTTTGATGATTTCTTCTTTTGGTAAAACGTCTAATTACACTCAAGAAACCGTGGAAGTCTCCAAATACATAATAGTGTTAAGATTAAATAAATCGGATCTCTTGTCGTCTTTCACTCCCAAATTGATATAAAAAAAAAAAAAAAATAAAAAAAATAAAATAAAATACAACAACGCACCAATATGTATTTAAAAGTTAGAAAAGCATGTGAGGAAATTCTTCAACGATTCAAAAGTCTTTCTGTGCGTTAAATCTCCAGTCGCGATAAGTAAAACCACGCAAACGTGTATTTTGAGTGGAAAAATACACGTATAGATAGATAGATAGATAGATAGATAGATAGATAGATAGATAGATAGATAGATAGATCCACAACCGTTGTTGGCGTTGCTGTTTGGCGTTTTTTTTAATGTCTATAAACTTATTTAGCTGCAACTCTTGCAGTCTCGGGTCCCATATGTTGCAAGCTGTCGTTTCGCTGGTATCCCGGGTTCTGCTAGCCGTGCATGTAGCATTTCTCGATATCATGCCCAAGTCTTTATAACCCCAGGTACAGTCCCGCCCAGCATGCAGGTCACATTTGAATATCGCTCTTCCAGCCAGGAAGACCGCGTGAAAGGATCTCTTTTGCCCCCTGGCGTTCTATAAATAAGCTCGAGCCAGACATCCATCATCACACATCCATTTCAATGGAGCATCATTCCATATTATTACAATTCTTACGCAGGTGCGCGCAGCAGTGCGTATCTGCATAACACTGGAGCCTACATATTTGCACCGTTACACCTATCAATATGTATTACATTAAAAAAAAAAAAAAAAATGAAAAAGATAGTTTAATCAAGTTCTGCTGTGTAGTCCCGTTTGTAAACAAACACAATAAAATGATTTACAGTATTAGTTTATCAATGGTTATAATGTTGGACATGCGTTTTTTTTTTAAATGTATTTATTTAGCCGACCTGAATTAGTTATATTTTAGCAAAATTAAAATGTATTGTCTTGATACTGCCGCCCTAAAATGTCACCCCTGTGATAAATGTATACATTTTAATAAGGCTGGGTTACTGCAAATCAAATAAGTTTAAAGTTATTGAAGTCTATAACTTTGTATTTTTTTTTCAGAATATGACTTAGGCTTTGGCAATGTGACCCATTATAGCTCTCGAATGATTAACCACCCTAAAATCAATGCTCAAAATCTACTCGTGCCAATGGTTCAAACGTAAGATGTTTTATTCAGTGCAAAGTATTTTGTACGAAAAAAAAGTCTGAACCAATATGTCTATGCAGCCACAGAATACAACTGCAATGAATCGAGATCTATAGAGCTGAATGGACCATGATATATAGAGTCGTCGTGCGCATAGCTTTTCATTACTCACCCTATGCCTAGAACCTTCTAATTGTTAGCCTATGCTATTTTGGTAACAAGCGGATAATGAAGAAAAAAAACAAGAGATCAGTAAGCTAAATCTACCATTTAAACATGCGGCTCATCAATGAATGTATAGACCAGACACCAAAAGCCGTATATTTTAGCATAATGTTATTATAGGATCCACACCTCTACTGTGCCTGGCTCTCCTATGCGCCCGCTTCTCTGTACTTCAGTATAATCACAAATCTATTCGGGAATGCAGGAATGCCAGTCAGACAGCGAAAGGAATCTAATAAGATCTGACCCCACCCCCATCCATCTTTGTTTCCCGCGCTGTTAATTCACCTGTCTGGCACGTTGTAAGGGTTTCGCTGTCTATCAATCCACGCTGATTAATCGACTGCGCTTCACACAGCCTGATCGCTTCTCACTGCGCTCTTACCTGGACACTTCTATGAAAACGTTGCTTTCATGGGGTTGGGATGGGCGAAATGGAGAATTAAATATAAATAAATAAATGTATATAAAAGGTATTTGTATCAGGTGGGATTGTGTATGTAATGTATGTAAATCTGTCTGATAACACAGAGAAGCCTGGGGTTTACTATCAAATAGAAACACAAAGACAGTTACAAATGTATAACTAAATTTGGCTGGGAATTAATAATAATAATAATAATAATAATAATAATAATAATAATAATAATAATAATAATAATAATCTAAAGTTTGATTAAATGTTTGTTTGTTGTGTTCTATGTATCTCATCCCATTCGGGGCAGTTTTTTTTCAGTATTTTGCTCAATTGAACACCACGTGACTCACAAGTCTCACGTTTTGACTTGTATTTCCTATTGTATCCCTTGGAGTGCTTGTCTTCTGCTATCGTTCATTTAATTATCCTTTGTCTTGAGTGGAGGCGATGAATGCGAGTCGCTGTTGTTTCTTCTTTTAAGACGATCGTCGTAATATAACGGGTGATTGGCCTGTGTGAAGAGCTGTGAACGAGGAAACACAATTAGGGTCGGCTTTATTTATTTATCTGTTATTTGACGTATGTATTTATTTATTTTTGTCTACCCTGGAAATTTTTTATGTTTTTCAAAACTATGAAAAGAAAAAATCTGTCCAGACTATGACCTTTACTGAGGAAAAAAAAATAGTTTTTTGATGTTATGGATGAAATAAGTTAAGTAGTGAAACAACTGTATACTGTAGGGTATTCTACTAATAAGAATTTACCCCTTTTAATAAGTTAATAAAATAGCAGTAAACGCTTGAGTAGTTATTATACTCCTAAACTGTCAAAAATACTGACTTTATAAAACTGTATTTGTAGATTAATTCTGTATATTTCCGTATTATTAAAGGTACATCATTTTTTAAAAGTATTTTAAACTAATATTGAACAACTTTTACCATAATTTACGTTTTTTTTTTTTTTACCGTGTAGAATTTCTCCTCAGGATCTAAGGCCGACGTTATGGATGATATTAAAATAGTTGTTGTTCCTTTCAGTACAAAATTTGCACCAGACTAGAAGTGTGGAGTAGTGGTCTGGGCTCTGGACTCTTGACCGGAGGGTCGAATCCCAGGTGGGGGACACTGCTGCTGTACCCTTGAGTAAGGTACTCTACCTAGATTGCTCCAGTAAAAACTGTATAAATAGGTAATTGTATGTAAATATAATGTGTAAAAAAATAAATGTAATTGTATGTAAAAAAATAATGTGATATCTTGCAAGTCGCCCTGGATAAGGGCGTCTGCTAAGAAATAAATAATACTGAGTCCCTCTCATAACTTCGCTAATATGTTAATGCTGTTTGCTCAGGCACTGATATGATAAGAGAATTCCATAAGGCAGCACAGTACTTTATATCAACTCTTATCTTAACAGGGGCAATATCTTGTGATCAGCACTGAAAACAAAGGGCTCTGTATTATCCCTGTATAGCCACTGAATAAGAGCAGTGCTGTAGTTGTGAAGAAAGGTCATAAGCGTGTGGGTCGCTGGCAGTGCCCCTGCTAGTCGAGGACACTGACCTGGCGTTAACTCTGTGTTCAAACCCTACCCGGGGACAGAAGTTCTGTTTCCTCTAGCGACTGCTCAAACGGTCCTTACCACCCTCTTCAACACACTGTCTCAGTCCGCTTGTTAGACAAATAAAAGCACCGAACTTCAAATATATTTCGGTATTTTCTCTATCCGGACAGCAAAGCGTGTTAAGTACACATGCAAATATTTTTCATTACACAAAGTAAGTTAGGCACGGTCTCTTGCTTAAGGACAGCTACTTGATTCACATCGCAAATTGACTCAACACGCTGTTGTTTTTTTTTTTTTTTTTTTTTTTTAATATTGAGATAATATTTACATCTGTTGTATGTGCACCGTTTGCTGCTTGGCACACACCAACGTTGCACACTTTATTATTTGTCAAGTCAAAAAGATTAACAAACAGAATCTGGTAAACGGTGTTACTATTTGCGTGCATTAGGAATCCTTAAATTAAAGAGTAACAGTTTGGCTGGCGTGGAGAAAGCCTAACGAACCTATATGGGTCTATATTTTGAACCCTCTAAAAATGCAGCAAAGATAAGAAAGGTATATATCGCTTATTGAAAAGGAAAGAAAGAAAGAAAGAAAGAAAGAAAGAAAAAGAAAGAAAGAAAGAAAGAAAGGAGGAAAGTCGATGGAGCCAATTATGGCTGCACTGCACGCATACGTTTCGTTGTAATATTTTTTGCGCAAATAATTCCAAACGTTCAAGTGGTATTGCATTCTATTCATAACCCCGTTCCCCCTTTTTTGTTGGAACCTCTCTCTCTCTCTCTCTCTCTCTCTCTCTCTCTCTCTCTCTCTCTCTCTCTCTCCTCAGACTGTCTAATCAACATCTCAATACACGCGTTAATTGCTTAATGAATATACGCTTTAGCAGCTCAATGCGCAGCTGGGAAATGGGATTAACAAGGAAACCAAGGAGGCTGAACAACACAAAACCTGCACGGTATTATAACCACGTCCAGGAAACTCAATACAACACTTTCACTTTGCTGCAGCATGAGTGGACTTTTCTGAAAGTAAATATTTAACCTTATTAAACTAATCAAACAATAATGTAACTGCTTCCAAACCAATAATCAAATATTATTATTATTATTATTATTATTATTATTATTATTATTATTATTATTATTATTTATTTATTTATTTATAATTATTATTATTATTATTATTATTATTATTATTATTATTATTATTATTATTATTATTATTGCAGAACTTCTGGGAATGCGAATTTGAGCACAATTTCAACAACGCCATGACGTCATTCAAATAACATCGCTCCACCTTCCGTTGATTACCATACAATTATGCACCAATTAGCCGAGCAGTTATCACTTTAGCCTAATTGATATCGCTTTCCGATATAATTAACGTGCTGAGAATCACTCTGTATAGGGCATATAGTACAGATCATATATAATTTATACCGCTATAAAATATTACATGCATCTGTTATTTAACTATAGGTATTTCTCTGCACATACCAACCTTTCTTGTCCAAAATACTGAATTCAAGCTACAGTGTTTATCTGTAAAACTCATGCCATGATACTATTAACACGAATACTAATATTAGCAATACTTTTTTTTATTATTAATGATAACATATATTTGCTTTCTGTGGGATCGGGAGGCAATCACACAAAGCCAAGTAACTTCTGGGTATCAAACAGATTATTATTATTTATCCAAGGCGACTTACAGAGACTAGGGTGTGTGAACTATGCATCAGCTGCAGAGTCACTTACAATTACGTCTCACCCGAAAGACGGAGCACAAGGAGGTGAAGTGACTTGCTCAGGGTCACACAATGAGTCAGTGGCTGAGGTGGGATTTGAACCGGGGACCTCCTGGTTACAAGCCCTTTTCTTTAACCACTGGACCACACAGCCCCCTTGAAATAAATAACTACATTTCACATGTGATGAAATGTACGTCATGCTTATGAAACTCAAGTAACAAAACACAGTTAGTATTGCTAAATCTCTACGTCTCGAGATGCTGTTTGGAATTTCGAGAAAGCGGATAATGACGTCAAATCACAGCACAGTTCCATCGATACAACCTGTGTGTCACTTGCTTGATACAAAGTTCACTTCCTCGGGTTTCCTTTCCTTTCGAATACACATGCCGACAGCACTCGGACATCCTCCAACAGACCCGAGCCTTTGTCATGCCAACACCAATGCAGATTGAAATTAACACCTCAATAATGAGACGACAATGGATTTAACTGGTGGGAGCAAAATTCAGAGGAAGCCGAGAATTGAAAGCGCTGGGATGACGTCGGTATTCGGAAAAGAACGGTGGACACTGAAGATTATATTTAAAAAAAAAAAGACGCAACACGTGCTTTACGTTATGGTGTTCAGAATTGCCATTAATTACTCTTAATATGCGCACAACCAATGTACTTTACTGTCCTCTTTATTTTGGTGACGAGTGAGTGATTTTTCTTTTGGTAGTCTAGCAATTGATTTACATTCTAAAACGTGCTTATGATCCGCTCCATAATATTTATACTTCAAAATAATTTTTCTTCTGTTTTGGGCTTCTTAAGAACAGCCAAGGTAAGTAATTATTATTTAATCAATCAATCACACACCCACAAAATAATAAATGAAGTAAACTAGTCAAAGAGCCGACACGGTGACTGTTAACTTGATAAACAAATTAGGTTTGGCCCCTGGCCATAGCAATCACCACGTTTAATAGTTTAATAGTTTAATACAGGCAATCCTGCAATAACAGTTTGCAAACCAACATTGCATCATGTTAATATCAGAAGGATTATAGAAAGCCGACCCCACCGCTTGTATAATTTTATAGCAAGTGTGTGTAAATATAATTTGCATAGCGAACACTTTTATTACGATTCAGTTGTCGCATAATTTGTTGCCTAGTTTTAAGCAATTCTTAAATTGTTGTAAATTTTCTTATATAAAAGTACCAAAACAAAATAGTGAATACAATTTATTGAAAGCACTTCCCAATAATTTGTAGGCTATAGAATTCATATAATGAATAACATAGGGGCAGCAGTGTGGAGTAGTGGTTAGGGCTCTGGACTCTTGACCGGAGGAGGGTCGTTGGTTCAATCCCAGGTGGGGGACACTGCTGCTGTACCCTTGAGCAAGGTACTTTACCTAGATTGCTGTAGTAAAAACCCAACTGTATAAATGGGGAATTGTATGTAAAAATAGTGTGATATCTTGTAACAATTGTAAGTCGCCCTGGATAAGGGCGTCTGCTAAGAAATAAATAGAATTGATAACATATCGCGATTTGCATTTATAGTGTTAACGAAAAACATGTCTGTATAAATTGTATATAGAATTATTAACGGGACAATATAAGATCATGGGTGTTTATTTATAAAGTTGACACATTAAGAGTTTAAAAGTAGGTTTTAAAGGTCTGTCAACAATGCTACCTGCCATTTCAAATGTAATGAGATCTGATATGAAACATTTGAAAGCCCCGAAATATAGCGGCAAAAATGTAGTATATGATTCATAACCACAATTGAAAAGTCTCAGCCAAAACGTTTGTCAATTAGATTTGTTTCCCAGAATTAGTAGCGGTTATTTGATTTGTTCTAAGCTAACTGCCGCTCCCCAGTCCTTTGTGCCCTCTGGTCGTTCCTTGGAATCAGTCGTTGCTAACCACCCCTCTCTTGGCCAGCAGTGTCTCAGTGTGCCCGTGTCCTTACTGTTATTTATGAGGCTGGTTTGCATATAGCCTAGCAAGGTAAACAAAGCAAATAACTGGTCAGCGGCGCTATAATGGGCGACTGTATTATGCTTCAATTACTGCAATGCCCATTTCTGCATCACGTGATACAATGCTGAGCCGTTTTCATATGCAGTACAGTAGGTGTTGCCGGACGGGGGGACACACGTGTTTTGTAGGGAACAGAATCTAGTTTCATAAATAAAGCAGCTTTTCTCATTTAAAAATATACACGGGCACTTACAGGGTTAATGGCTGCGCTGGGTGTTGCGCTTTGCCGACACGCACATTCGACGACTACATGTATAATTGTACCAGGCTGTTTCCTATCCACTTTGCATGGTTTAAACCCCGCTCATATTTTGCCAGTGCTATGTATGGTTCCCGAATAAACACGTATTCTGTCAATCTTGGGTGTCCATTTACTTCTGTCAAGTCTCTGTGCGTGCTATACTTCATAATGTGTTACATATTATAATGCGTTTTTATGAATACATCTGTACATTAAAATACAATACTAGTACTGTAAATTGCAATATAAATTGAAACCGTTTTGTGACGAATCTGAGGCTATAACGCCAGAAAGCAGAAAAATACCGCTGGTTTAAAAGCTATGCTGTTTCTGTTTTGTTATTTATTTAGCAGACGTCTTTTTTGCTGGGGGTTTCTAGCGATTTAGATGTGGGGTGTATCGTATTCTTTGATATGGAGCTTGGAGAACGTAGCCGGTTTTGCCTGTGAACAGTATCCTTAAATTTAAAATAAAGCCACAGTTTGCTCATTTCAAACACGGCACAAGGAGCGAGTGTTTGACCCGACTGTACCTTGGCAGGTACTATTTTCAGGCATCTATTATTTTCTGTGTCTACAGCGCCATCTAGTGGTGTAGACCAGAAAAAAACCATGAGAGGCGAGGCTCTTTTTTTCCCCTATGCTACAGACCCTACCCGTCTTAACATCTTTATTGAAAGTACTGGCTTGTTCGTTTCGAATGGGAAGCAAATTATTTGATTCGTTCTTTTCTAATCTACAATGTGTTATTTTTGCTTTCTGTTATTATTTTAGATAGAGCTGCATTTACTAAAGGGTCACCTCCTAGTGTACTAAACTAATATATATATATATATATATATATATATATATATATATATATATATATATATATATATATATATATATATATATATATATATTAATACAAGTGAATGACAAAATAACCTACAAATAGGCAGTAGCCTATTTTTAAGAAACCACAGGCAGAATGTTTTTGTTGACCGAGTTTTTAAGTTTATATGTATTTTTATATAGTATTTAGTGGGTTTAATGCATGCGGAAAATGTGCATATAAATGAAGACATATTAAAATGGCAAGCCTATCGTTTAATTAACCCATTAAGCACCAAATTATTATTTTTAAAAAAAACCCACAAGCTGTATTTTTGATACATTACATTTAGACTGGACTTCAACGGCTAATGACATTAGAACAAGTTATCATAACAATATATTTAACGAGGATGCTCCAAAACATTACAAAGTAGCCTGTTTTCAAACGAGGACAATGGCACTTAATGGGTTAACAGACGGTTACATTTGCTCCCCAGTACGCACTTGAAGTTTAAAATTGTCAACAAATTCAAGTACAGTAAACTGAACTGCATTAGCAAAACAACCTCACCTCGCTGACGTAGTTTACAGCAGCTTCAGAATCCATCCGTCTGCCAAGCGCAGGCTCACAGCTCCCCCTGCTGGTACATTCCTCACATTGCTTCTTTTTTTATTGCAACACCCTTGTGCACCACGGTCGTGGGGGGTAATTCCGCACGTGGTTTAGGGTCTAGAATAGACCGACACCCCTACGGTAGATATTAGTCGCCATTGCAAAGCCACAAAAAAAAAGAATAATAATTAAAAATACAATTTCATTTTTTTTAAATTTTTTATTAGAACTTTTTTTTACAAAGTGATTGTTTTTTTTTTTTTGGTCTTTACAAAATGTTTTGTTGTTTGTTTGTTTTGTTTTTATACTAAACAAGCATCACAAGAGATTAAAATACAGGACAGCCCGACAGCTTAAAAAAAAAAAACAGAGCAATTTCACTTGAACCACAGCTATCAAACTAACGCAATCTCCATTTTGAATATTATCTGAAAAACTTCAACAGTTACATACCCTCTACCGTTAGAAAAAAAAACGAGGGAGAAAGAAACATGGGCACAGACAGTTCAGTTTGCAGCAATGTACTGATGCTGACAAACCCCTTGATGCACTTACAAAGGAAATCAGTAGACAAAAGACACTAACAAAAAATTCTATATGAGCTTTATAACATTAGTTAGTCCGACATTACTGTTAATCGGGCGCTGTGAAACCAGCCTAGGAACAAACTGGCATCTAAACTGCTTCAATAGGACACTGTGATTGTTCATTGAGAATGCCTCTTTTTAATACACCCAGGACGGACTAGAATTCCCAGAATGCACTGAAATAAAAAAAAACTACACCTGAAATAGCCATCTTCCTGAACATGGGAGTGTACGGCCACCCTATGCGACCGCCCGAATAGAAACGTTGCACAATTCGGTTCACGGCAACGCCTGGAGTGGCTTCACTCATCTCAATTCAACATCGCAGAGGTCTTGAAATAGTCGACACAAACAACTGGATCACCTAGGCGCTTTTACCAGGCAAAAAGGGTGATGTTTAAAACTCACGTTTAAACACGTCTAATTACAGCTTGTAGGTTTAATTACAGTCTGTGGGTTAACTGCTATTCCCTTCCTGGTGGTTTGGTGATTTTAAATTGCTGTCATAATGTAACTGTGGTTTATACACATTTCTATGGATGAACTACAGTCTACATGGCAATAATTTACAAAACAAATAGCGATAACACGCCATGTTGGTCCGCACATACTGGTGCCCCAACCTCTCCCCTCCCCTCTGATTTTTTTTTAAATTTTACTGGGCCCTTATAACTTTGCAGTAAATTCTTTACTGTAGGACAGCTAGGAACACTTTGTCCAGCACACAATGCATCCGGGGGACTAACACCAGCGCACCAGCACAGAAGAGCACCATGGAGAGGTTTGTACCTTCAAACACTGAAGAACACATTGCAAATGAGCAGCTGGATTAGACGAGGAAAGCAGTGAAAAGGGCCAATGAAATGGTCAATTGATTTTAACACCTGTCACTAGACCCGGGCACACTAGAATACTTTGATAGACACATTTCAGTAGAAGCGACTGCATGAAGGACCTGCTGCAGTTTATACATTAAGCCAGAAGCACGATAATAAAACAGTCAGTTTATCTGCAACTCTGCTGCAGATACAATCAGTTATAAACAGGAAAGTACACAGGGGCGACCTTGTGACTGTCTTCCCCTTTTTGGTCGCTTATAAATTGACTCAAGGATAAGGCTGGGCAATGATACACAAATAGCAACGCTGTATTGGCAACGCCCATACATACAGATCTATAGATAAATCACAAATTACCTACATTAAAGTCACTGTCAGTCAACGAAATTGGCTTCAAAATATATTTTTGCACGGCTCCCCTTTTGAATATTGCTCGTAGTTGTTCACTGTGAAGGTACAACACCACAAAGCAGGCCTCATATACACACACATTCAATAAACAAAACTGAATAAGAACTATTAACATTCATTTCCTTAACACAAATTCATCTAAATTTGTTCATGTGCACCCATTGGTATTGTGATGTTTCAGAACCAAGGATTTTTAAAAACCTCAGTTCCTGTGCTTTTAATCAAGCACAGTTGAACTATAGTCAAAACTGCAGTAAACCAATGCAACAGGGAGGGCTGTACAGAGCGATTATCCGATTTTTCAGATTGAGCCCTCCGCAGAAATCAGGTGCTGACATTCAGGAGGGGGGGTCGATTCTCTGGTGTCGATTTACCATTCAGAGCGAAACGAGTGAAGAGACAGCTGCTTTGGGTTGTAGCTTTTCTAAAGCTGAGGAAACGCCAAGCCACTTTTTCAGGAACAGCGGTTTGAAACCTGGTTCCAGGAGACCTAGTCTGGGGCAACTTTGCTGTATCAAACCCCAAGATTCCCATGGTGTGCTGTGCAGTGACCTCAAACCAATTTCCAAACCACAAAGTGGCTTTGTGTTCCTTCAGCTTTCGACTGCGGAGAACAGCGATCAGCACAACCCCAAGCAGCTGTTTCTTCACTCGTTTCACTCGTAATGGTAAATCAGCCCGATCGACACCAGCGACCCTCACCTGTGAATAATCAAACTATTAGTTTGTGCAGCATTAACAGCTCAAACTGCAGCTAAATAAACTCGAATGAACATGCGCAACATTTCGCCTCTTCCATTTCGATCTTTGGTATAACATTCAGCAACAACTAGCTGCATTTATCCAGCAGTATCGTATCTAAAGAATGGCTCACACGTCCTAATAGAGGACTGATAGTCCTTAGCTTTTCTGTACGGTATTTACACAGGGCTGGCGTGAAGTTACTTGGGGGTGTTTCTACACATGCTATGGCTTATTGAGCCCAGTGATGAATTACATAAAGTGTCCACAGGGGGTCACTGTTGAAGCCCAAAGCAGCAATGCTCAGTGAATGAGCTAAGTCCTCAGACATACAGCTTCATAGCTGCTCACAGGTAATTAACAGTGGAAGATGCACATATAACAGCAAAGGGATTTTCATTACAAAATTTAGAACTCGGAATGAGCTAGATACTTCACAGCATCTGTGTGTGTGTGTGTGTGTGTGTGTGTGTGTGTGTGTATAATCTACAAACACACACACTTTGTCCAACAGTAGGGTGTAAAGTCTAAGAGTCAGTCTGATCAGCTTATACCCTGATAAGCCACAGCTGAATTTTTTAGATCATTTTACAGCACTGGGAACCCTGGATTCCCCTGCGCTGTAAAGTGCTCTAATGAAATTCAGCTGTGGCTTATTCCATCAAACTGATCCTCTTGTGCCTCCATTATGAGGAGATTGCAGAACTACCCAGGTTAATCAAGTCTCCATGTTCTGTTTAAATGCCACCCAGTTAAATACACAATAACATTGTCACATTAACATCAACGTCTATCGATAGTTATACAGTACAAGGGCAGATTCTGGTCTCAAATGAAACTGAACTGCATTCTATATGTGGTGTTCTGAACACTATTTGTGGACCAAACAAAGTTTAAAAAATATATATTTTCTAGATAGTTTGTAACTCGTAATACACAGAGCAAATGTTGCACTTCGAAATTGGCTAGTTAAATTTTTGCCTGACACAGACAAACAAATATTACTGGATAACGATGATTGGGACAAGTATTGGATCAAACACTGCTGTCAATGTTCATATTCATTCACATAGCAGAATTTTTGACTGTGTGCAAAGAAAATCAATGCATTAAATGTACAGAATTTGACCCTCCTAGTTTTACAGCGAACTCAAAATCAAAGGATATTCTAACAAAAGTTTAAAAATAATATTTGATCATGAAAAAAAAACCATGTCCCAGCACTATGAATGAACGACTTTTTTTTTTTTTTTTTAATTTAGTCGTTGCCAATTTTTTATTATTATTATTATTCTCCCAATTTGGAATGGCCAATTATTTTTAGGCTCGGCTCACCGCTACCACCCCTGCGCTGACTCGGGAGGGGCGAAGATGAACACACACTGAGAATGAACCACTTTTAAAGGAATTCAGACAGATTTGAAGAATAGCATGCATTAGTGGTCCAGTGGTTAAAGAAAAGGGCTTGTAACCAGGAGGTCTCCGGTTCAAATCCCACCTCAGCCACTGACTCATTGTGTGACCCTGAGCAAGTCACTTCACCTCCTTGTGCTCCGTCTTTCGGGTGAGACGTAGTTGTAAGTGACTCTGCAGCTGATGCATAGCTCACACACCCTAGTCTCTGTAAGTCGCCTTGGATAAAGGTGTCTGCTAAATAAACAAATAATAATAATAATAACAACATCTGAATTAACTCCACATTCCTGGGGGTGAATACCAACCATGACCCGTCAACATGTTCCCTTTTCACCCACCTCGAAATCCCATACCAAACCCCTAAACTGAGAAACTGTCAAACTGAACCATCCGGCTATGTTACATGGGATAGCTATTCGGGGATACAGGACGTGTGTAAATGAAATATTGCAGGAGCCACTACTGGGGAAAAAAAATCTAGGTTGCATTGAATGAACTTTGATTAAAAAAAAAAAATTAAAAAAAAAATGATATATATATATATATATATTTAAAAACTACAACAAAGTCTGTCAAAGTGAAATAGTCCAAAATAAAACCAGCCGCAGTCTAAACTGTCTACAAGAAATATAGCAAATATATATAAAAAGACAGTCAGACGGTTTCAAATACAAAGAGACCCGTTTGCCTACACCACCACCCACCCCCTAAATGAAATTACAGGAATACAAATAAAGCAACCCAAATATATTTCTTCCAGGGGTCGTTCAGGGGTCGCTCTCCTTCTTTACCTTGACTTCTCCTGCTAAGATGGTGGCGATCTCCCCATGCATGAAAGCCCAGGGCACGTTAGAGCCCACCAGGGGGCACTTCTCCCCACTGGGGCAGTAAACCTCCCCGCTCGCCCCCTGCGCCCTGATGAAATCCCGGGTGCAGGGGAAACAGAACTTGTGGTTGGCCACGGAGGGACACTGGACAAAGTGGGTGTCTTCCAGTCTCTCGTGGCAGATGGTGCAGCAGAGCGGGACGCTGCTGGCCCCCGATGCTTCCACCCCTGTGCTCTGCTCGCTGCCGGATGCTCCAGGGAGGGAGCTGCTGCTGTTGCTGCTGTTACTGGAAGGTCCTTGAACCTGCTGCTGCTGCTGCTGCTGCTGGTGGTCTCCGTTTCTAGAGCCGGCCAGCCTCCGATGCTGCCCGGCCGGGGAGGAATGGACCAGGCTGCTGCTGCTGCTGCTGTTGGCGGAGGAGGCAGCCGCAGAAGAGGTGACGTCTTTCGGGGACTGCCCGGCGCCCAGGCTGTCGGCCACGCTCATGAGAGCCGTGATGGGCGAGGGCTCTCCGTCTTGGGGCTGGCCAGCTGCGGAGGTCAGCAAGTGGGCACGCCCGCACACGCCCCGAGGAAACGGGAAGCCAGTGCTGCCTGTGCTCCTCTCCCATCCTCCCGCGTCCCCGCTCTCCGATTCCGGGAAGCTTTTGGCGGCGCACACCTCCTCTGGGAGGCATGCTCCGGCCCAGCCCGCACAAGGCGGTTGGCAGCATGGGGCAGCTGGGGTCCAGATAGGGCTGGGGGAAGAGTTCGTGGGATGGGGGTTCTTTGAAAGCCCGGACCGGGTCCGCCAGGAACTCGGAAAGAAGCCGCCAGTCTCCAGTGCCATGCCTCTTCTCGTACTCCACGTACTTGAACCCAGAGCTGATGGCCTTGCCTGCGTCTTTCATGCAGTCGTGGAACATCTGCTTGGCCAGACCCAGGAGGCTGGAGAAGACATTACCGGAGCCGCAGGGGTACTCGGTGAAGACCTTGAGCTCCAAATCCAGGCCGGGTTTGGCGTCGAAGGCGAAGACGCGCCCCGCCACGGCGTGGTCCTTCTTGAAGCGCACGTTGAAGGGGGTGCAGCTGGACAGGGCCAGCAGGGTCTCGCGCACCTGCTTGGGCCGGCCGGCCCACTCCTCGCCCCGGCTGCGCACACTCTCCGACAGCTCCGCCAGGGCCTCAGCGCTCCTCTGCTTCTCCTTCAGCTCCTTCTCGTAGTCGCCCGCAAAGGGGCCCAGCCCCCCCGCCGCTGCCGCCACCGCCTGGGCCCCCCGCTTGCCCATTTCGCCCAACATCGGGCCGGTGATGGTCAAGGAGGTGCCCCCGCCCCTGGTGTTCAAACCCGGGACCGCTGCCAGCAGCCCCTGTGCCACCAGACTGGGTGGCACGGCCCCAACGATACCCCTTCTAGGATTGGGGCTCTGTCTGTTTGCTTCTGGGGGCCCCCCATCTTCAGGCCTGGGCAGCCCATTGGGCAGCCTTTGGGAGACCCCATATTCCCCTCTCCCTCTCTCATACCTCTCCACGGATTGCCTCCCTCCTTCCAGGGAGCCCTCTTTCCCGCCTGGGCCGTGCTTTCCGGCCTGGGGGCCCGGAGACCTCCCGTCCTGCATGACGTGAGTTCGTTTTAACTGCCTGGCTGTTTCGATGAGCAGCTCAATCCTGTCAATACCTTCGTAGTTGACGCAACCACGGCACACGGCCTCGCTGAAGTCCCATATCATAGCCCAGGGCATCTTGGGCAAATCACACAGGTAGCACCATTGCCGTCTGGAACTCGCTTGTCCGGCAGAGGACATTTTTTTTTTTCTGCCACTTTTCTGACGTTTATAACTCCCCCTTTTCAAGTCTAAGTCGTTAGTCCAATCCCGATTGTGTTTCTTATTCTTTTTTTTCGCTTCTTGGTCCGATCCCTTTGTTGTTGTTTTTTTCCTTGTTGTTTTTGTTGTTGTATATTTTGTTTCACTTTCTCGGCCGCCTGTGGCTCTCCGCCTCAGAGGAAGTGTTTCCAGCGTCTAAACTGAATAACTGACACAACTTCGAAGCGGGGCGCTCTGGGAGTTGTGGTTTTTTACGCAGAAGTTCTGGGCGGTGCGCCGTCTCTGCATTTGTCAAACGGTGAAGGATGCGTGCCATTTTCACCTGGCAAAAATATTTTGTTTTCCTTGTTGCTTTGATATGTATGTTCAGTTTTATTTAATTCGTTGTGTTATCCCAGTTTTGTGTGTGTTTACGGTAGGTCTAATGACGAAATACAGGTTTAGATTTGTGCAATTAACTGTTTATTCGATTTGACGACGCTAGTGTATTTTATGCATACCAATAATGCTTTCTATGTTAGTTTAAACTAAACTATATCGCCAAGTTAAATATTACAGAGCAAAAGCATCGATAAAATAACACAGAAAACCTGATAAGCGATGTGTACTGCCCGATTTAGACATGTAAAATAGCGCAGCATTAGCATATAGCCGTTTTAATATTCTTTATCATCAAGATAGAACTGCATACTGATGTGTTTTCCCCCTAAATAAATGACTACATTATTTATTTTGAGATCGTGTCTGTAGCTAACGGGTTACGAAGTCAAAAAGTCTATGGACTTCATCTCCCGAGATGCTTTGCTCTCCCCCCCCACTTCCTCCGCCCCCCTCCCTCATGACGTCACATCAATACGCAGACGTGAAGAACATTCCATTCAAGTCTGTGCTGTTCACAAATATGTGGAGCCCTGAAAACTTGTGTCGTTGTGAAAAGGCGTTTCCTGTCCCTAACTATAATATATATTGAGTTTTTTTTATTATTATTTGATTTCTGCTGTAGCTATTAGACCGCTTTATTTATTTTGTATGTATTGTATTTATTTCTTAGTAGACGCCCTTATCCAGGGCGACTTACAATTGTTACAAGATATCACATTATTTTTACATGCAATTTCCCATTTATACAGTTGGGTTTTTACTGGAGCAATCTAGGTACAGTACCTTGCTCAAGGGTACAGCAGCAGTGCTCCCCCCCTCCCGGGATTGAACCCACGACCCTCCGGTCAAGAGTCCAGAGCCCCTAACCTCTACTCACCGTTTCACCATGAAATCCGTTCGGCATACAGCTTGCCTCAGCAATGTCTGAAGGTGAAAATGTGTAATAATGATAATGATAACTATTAATTGCGTTTATTCGGCACCAAGTTAAACACGAAGCACTGGGCATTAGAAAACAAAACGAAACACAAAAACGTACCAGTGTTGGAAATCAAGTTTGATTTAAATACAAACATTGTAAACTCCCAACACAATAAAATAAAACACAGCGACACGCTAGCTTAAAGACGCATGATAATATTTTGCATTTGTATTCACGCCGCATCCCGTATGTGTCAGCGTGTGCGTGGGCTGAAGTAATGTATTACATGTTCTAAAAAAAAAAAAAAAAAGGCTGTCCGTTTGAGGCTTACTGAGAAATTGATTGCTATGCTCCTCGCTTTCTGTGCAGCATGCACGGTAGCTATGGCAACTCACTTTTCCATGGAAACCAGTGCGCCGTTCCAGAGAGGTGATGGTTAGATTCCTTTTGTTTTGTGATGGTTCGATTGTTCTACCATATATATATATATATATATATATATATATATATATATATATATATATATATATATATATATATATATATATATATATATATATATAATATATCATATCTTTGTCAAGGGAAAGTGTATTTTGAAAACAAACAGTGGAGGTACTTATAGGTTTTTGATGCCCTGGCAACTGCACTCGTTTCTATTTAAAGCTATATAGTACAGAAAATTCAGAACCAGCGCCCAGCTCTCTATCCAAGGAGAATCAGGATCCAACAGGATACTCAGCAATCCCTAGAAATACTCAATGAAGAAGAAAAGCAACAGAAAGTGAAAACTTACTGTTTAAAAAACGAAATAAAAATGAAGGAATGTATTAATATATATATATGTGTGCGTGCGTGTTGAAAAGAAAATATTGCAATTAAACTTTGCAAATGTCGGCTCCAGAGCAAGAGAATAAAACCTAAATACTGTATGCAACATTTAAATAAATCACACTGCTGTATTAGTATGGAGGTGCAATATTGATGATGCCCGCTAGAGGGCGATCGTGCTCAACATAAACCTTGAATTAAAAAAAAAACTGGCTCGATAAAAGAAATACGACAAGCGCATTTTGGCAAGCTCGTTTTAATTAATTTCAGCGTTGAGTGAAACTAACTAGGCTCTTAGGGATCTAAAGTTTAAAATAGCAACGTTGGCGTCGTATAGTTTTACTACAGGAGACGAAACGATTCTTGTAATGTGATTGTTGACGACTGTAAGTCGCCCTGGATAAGGGTGTCTGCTAATAAATAAATAAATAATAATAATAATAATAATAATAATAATAATAATAATAATAATAATAATAATAATAACAACAAAACATTGAAGACATAGAAATGGTGGTTGAGGATTATACCCCCGTTTCAAACTCTCCACAGAACACGCAGCGAGGGTGGCCGGGCAGACAGATGGACACTTAAGCTGTCGGTTGATGTATTGGCAGTGTCTGTTTGTGTGTGTGTGAATTGGTTTTCTGTTTAAGCGAGGAGCAACATTATTATTATTTGTTTATTTAGCAGACGCCTTTATCCAAGGCGACTTACAGAGACTAGGGTGTGTGAACTATGCATCAGCTGCAGGGTCACTTACAACTACGTCTCACCCGAAAGACGGAGCACAAGGAGGTGAAGTGACTTGCTCAGGGTCACACAATGAGTCAGTGGCTGAGGTGGGATTTGAACCGGGGACCTTCTAGTTACAAGCCTGTTTCTTTAACCACTGGACCACACAGCCTCCTATAGCAACAGCCTGGACCCCACATAGCATGGGCTATAGTGAAACCAACCGTTAAAACACAACAATATTTTAGGTTCCTAATGCAGCTCGATAAGGTCAGCTGTAATTATTGCGGGGCGGCGGTACATGTTGTGTTCAGAATATGAGAAGGGAATAATAACTCCGTCTTTGTTTTACACGGGGTTGAAATAAAAATCATATTCTCTCGGGTTTTAACTCGCTAACCGATCACGCCGCCTTCTAGACGGCCTGCGGTTTAAATCCACGCTCCTTAAAACTCCGCTTTACGGGGAAACCATCACTTGCCTTCTAAATTATTCAAAGCACAAACATTTAATAAGAAACAACCAAAAAAAAGGGGTCGAGATGGAGAAAAGAAAATGCGGAACAATTATTTCACAGTAAAAACCCCGATACTTTTTCAATGGAAGGCTTCTACCATTATACCAGCCCGGTGTCCTTCAATCGCCTGCAATATACAGACATGGTCTGATTGCATTGCCATTGAAGATCATTCACCAAGACAATAAGAAAAGAAAAAAAAGACCAGATGTTCTGCAATTAAACCAATTCTAACAATACAGCCAACCCCACCCCCAACCCCCTTCAATACTCTGCATCAGAAATCTATCAACAATAGACGGGTGGAGATGGGGACAGATGGGAGAAGCGGGTCTGATAGAGAAAGCAATTGAAATGCAGCCGCTATTGATGCCAACTCGCCCCCTCCTCTCCTCATTCATTCTCTCAGACGGCTCTTTGGGTTTTATCGGCCTGGAGTCAATCTGTATGCAGGGGTGGGGCTCATCCAGTCACCATCTGCCCCCCGCTAAAGGACGAGATCAGGCATATCTCCCTGCATTCATTTAACTGGATTTATATATTATTATATATTTATATATTGTCACGTATTGAAAAGGGGCATGCGAGTGTGTCTGGTGACACATCTCGGGTTTCTGTGACAGTTTATAAATTACTCGACCTTCGGTCTCGTAATTGTTGACGTCACAGAAACAATAGATAAAATTATTTTCCTGTAACTCACTGAAGCCCATATATATATATATATATATATATATATATATATATATATATATATATATATATATATATATATATATATATATATATATATATATATCCAAACCCATTTAATATCCTGTTAACTTCACCCTCTGCTGATTATCGTTACGTTGACTGAATATAATGAGAGTCGTGATATTATCACCCTCGTTATTACAAGCGGCTCTACATAGGGATTCGATGCACATGGAGAACAAAAAAATTGTTATTTTCTGCAAATTTAGGCTACCGCCTAGTACCATTATAAGTGAAACAGCTTCCATCGGAAATATTTTCTTTAGCCCGTCACTTTTATGCAAAATTCCCATTTAATAGACAGGGTCAATAATAATGAACTACTGTTTTTTGGAAAGGAGACAATTCCATGTAAATGGCATGTAACCCAGGGAGTTAATTAAAGACTCTTGCCCTTTTAGTAAACCTTTATATAATGTTTAGTATTGATATTGCAGCGCACGTCTGCAATATACTACAGGCCTTTCTAACTCCCACACACAAAAATCTCTTCTGAGAAACTATATCCCGATTCTGCACTGTGCCACAGTGTCGCGTTTACATATACGAAAGTCCTTATTTTATAAAGGCATGCGAACACACACGCCAACTGCCCTAATCATTGCAGCCACCCAGGTACAGTATTTTACAGTTTTTGAATCTGCCAGCAACTGAAATGATGCATCACCCTTAAACCCTCCCCCTGTTGAATACGGGTTCAAACCCAGTAGCAAGCGGAACCTTTTACAATAAAACCACCCTAAATATGCAAATTACACCCCCCCCCCGGTCTACTTTCCCTTTCTGTGGCGGTGACCCTGTCATCACCTCTATATGAGCGAATATGAACAGGGGGGCACCGTTCCTTCTCCATTCTCTCTGTCTATTCCCCCTTGTTTTGTCTTTTCTCTTCGCTGATCCGTCTAATACAACTGCAAATGCGCCGAGGAGAATTCATTAAAAGCTTAGAATGGGAACTGCAGAGTGCTTTCTCTGATCGGTCAAAAAATATATACGTGAAAACGGTGTCTCTAGTCTTATACAGTAAAATATACTGTTACAATGTTACAGACAGCACGGCTCTGCGTTAACAATGAATTATCAAATCGTTAAATAAAAGGAGCACTGTAAAAAAATAATGATGAACAAGGTAAAGAGAATATATATATATATATATATATATATATATATATATATATATATATATATATATATATATATATATATATATATATATATAACTTAAAACATGCAACAGAGCAAATAAAAGAAATACCATTTATTTAGGACATTTTTAGACACATTT
The DNA here is from genome assembly GCA_030684275.1 of Acipenser oxyrinchus oxyrinchus. Classification (NCBI taxonomy): domain Eukaryota; kingdom Metazoa; phylum Chordata; class Actinopteri; order Acipenseriformes; family Acipenseridae; genus Acipenser; species Acipenser oxyrinchus. The sequence goes on along the minus strand of CM060302.1, from coordinate 3,791,959 downwards.
CCTTCAGTTTGTATGATAAGACTATATATAAATTGCACCCAAAAAAAGACTAAGTGATAAAAAAAGTTATCTATTATTTATTTATTTATTTATTTATTTATTTTATCAAGCTGTTTCTGTGCCATTTAAAACCCATTGTCTTTTAGTTGAAAAACACCGACACAAAATGACACTTTAACACACAAAGTGTTCATTATAGACAACAAAGATTTGTGAAGCTTACACTACATTATGATTTTTTTTAAAAAAAAATGTTATCATCAGTCAATACTGATATTCATGCATCGCAATATATAAAGCTCCCGGTTTGCACAAAAGCTATTGGGATTGCAGCCAGATGTATATACACTAACTCTCTGATATAGTATAGCATCAGGTTATAAATCAGTATAGCGTAGTACAATTATTGTAGCCATCTCAGCTTTAAAACCCCTTCCAAAACTCACAATGCTAATTAAGAGCTAATTAGAAGCTAATGACTAGTATTTCCCAATCTCGTGTCAAAACATGTCATCTGCATCAACATATTGCAATGGGGCAAGTATTGAAAATAACAGTGGCTGTGAATGTTATAAAATAATAATGATGTACTACTGTGGGTATGATTCACTCGCCCTAAAAAAAATGTTTGCATCAAAATTGTTCGGGATTAACTCTTTCCTGTGACACTTAAAGTGATCAATGTAACACAAAATTAAAATCGCAAAAATAAACACTATTGACAAGTTAGGGTTTTCACCCCATCACAGACACACACACACACACACTCACACACACACACACTGGCGCACACACACACACACAGACTCAAACACACACAAACACACAACATACCATACCCAGTGCTTCCTGAAATGGTGTTTTTATTATAATGTAATTGTTTATGTTTAAAGATATTTTCTATAATGATTTTTATAACATTGAAGCACTTTTTTATGTACTGCTGTAAATGGTTATATTATAAATCATATCATATATTATCGTGGTTATTTTCATTCCCCTTTTGAAAATACTGTTATTTTGTGGTACGTGTTAAAACGTGGTACACCGTGTACTGCGCTTGCGCGGTCATGCGCAAATGATTTTAGCTCAGAAAACAATGTAACGGCCATCTGAAACGGGTACGATGTACTGAGTTTGGCCCTTAAAGTTCTTTTTAAGATTTTTTATTTTATTTTATTTTTTCACAATTCAGCAAATGTATGTGATTTTAACTGATGAGGAACACGTTGGGTTATCTAAAATTCTAAACATATACACTTTGTCTTGTTCGTAGTGATTTAGCATTGGCAGAGTACCATTTTCTGACGGGTAAGCATACCACATTTTGACGATCTACCACTTCCTGGCCCTACACCGGGTAGAAGAATAAATAAATTAACTTGGCAATACTAACTAAACGTCAGTTTTAACTACTGCTAAGCTATTTCCTGAATGAGAGTGCATTGTACAAGAAAATTAATTAAACTCCCAAGACACGCACAGAGGTGTCTTTCTGTGTTTATTTCAGATAGATTTTTTTTGTTTCCCCCGTCATGTGATCTAAGATAATTAAACCACCACTCTCGCCAATGATTGTCAATTTTGACCAATCGCATCCCGGCAGGGGCGTGCTCTGCTTCTCTTATCGGGATGCATTCGTATTCCCATGACGTCACCTCAGATAACAGTCCAAGGATGCTGTCGACAAGGACGCAGCATCTTCTGTAGTCTTTTGTAGTGCAGTGTGTCGCCAGAACAACCCGGGACATCTTCCCAAATACATTTTTTTTCTCCCAGATTTTCCGCATCCTTTCCCGTCCAGACCTTCCTCAAACACATCCCTGTTTTTTTTTTTTTTTTTTTTTTAAACTCCAAGTAATTTTGAGAGATTTAAGCGAGCGTCGACGGCAAAAAAAAAACCACACAAGAAAATACCCACTTTTGTTTAATTTCTTTGTATTCATTTACATCGTATTTATTTTGTTCTTGAATCCCAAATAAGCATTGCGTCTTTTTTTTTTTTTTTTTTTTGGTGGAACCATATTTTTTGGGGAGGGTGGTGGTTTGCGTTATAAAAAAAAAAAAAATATATATATATATATATATTTTGTTTTATTTATTATATAATAATCGTTTGCGTGCAGGAAAGGAAACCACTAGCTTTCTGTGACGTTCATTCAAGACAAGGAGCCAATTTGCTTGCAAATTCTGTCAGCCGTCTGTATAGAGACCGGTTTATTTTTTCCGCTTCTTTTTTTAAAAAAAATAAATAAACAGGACAGTTTTAAGAAGATAAAGGACGTGTTTTGGGTGTGGGGGCGGCGGGGCAGGGGGTGTTGTGGTTCGAAACTCGTGTGCACATCGACGGCTTTATAATATTTCTGGGACACGGTCTCAAGCGAAGCAAGCATGAAAATGATGACTGGGGGAGCTGTGCACCAAAACGGGATATTTTCCAATGCGCTCCACCACAACCAGCAACCACACATGGAGTCGGACCCTCCGGACTCTCGCAAGAGACCGCTGGAGACCCCGACTGAAGCGAGCAGCACCAAGCGGACCAACACCGGAGGTAAGGGGGGAGAGAGCGGGCTCGCCAAAAGCACGGGCTCTCGCTCTCTCTCTCTCTCTCTCTCTCTCTCTCTCTCTCTCTCTCTCTCTCTCGTGAGTGCTGTTGCATGATATGCTCCGGTGCAAATATATCATAACTAGGTATAAATAATAAACCAAATCACTACTGTTACTTTACTCGGTCCCCACATCCCGTTTAAATATACGGATTTATCATGAAATACATCATAACGCGCATATTATTATTATTATTATTATTATTATTATTATTATTATTATTATTATTACGGGTCGTTTATAAATTATAAGGCATTTAAGTGCACGCATCCTATATATCTGCCGCGTTGCATATCATAAACGGAGACCCCAAAATCCAATGGACAGCTGAAGATGGTCACCGAAACGCAGAGTTAAGGTTGCAATGTAAGACCTTACTAAATATAATGTTATGAAAACATGCGCTGCAGTTTTATACTAGAAATCCGAGCTGTCGAAATCAAACCAGCAATGTCTGTCTATTAAATACCCTTATATGTTTCTATATATATATATATATATATATATATATATATATATATATATATATATATATATATATATATATATAAGTGCAAAGATAAATTCATGGGTTGGGTATAAGCATTCTCAATCAGGATTATTATTATTATTATTATTATTATTACTATTATTATTATTATTATTTATAACAAAAATGTAAACATTATCGAATGGAATTGCCTTTAATATCTACATAGAAATTGCATAATAATGTTTAATATATCTACATGCATGGAAAATGCTGTATTTACTACTGCATTATAAGTAAAATCAGCCTTCAATAAATATATGTCTGGATGGAATAGGAAACAAAGTAAACAGATATATATATAACTAAAGTGAGAAGCTATCAGCCTTCGCCAATACTGCCAACACGAAAGAAAGAAAGAAAAAAAGAAAGCATTTCACGCTAGCCGTTCTGTCTCATCACTGACCATCCGTGAACACCAGAGAGCAGGGCTTGTTGGCTTTCCAGTTTGTTTCACATGCCCTTAAATATAGTTTCCGCTGCACACAAGTGGCCCTCCCTGCTTTAAGTTTTCTTGCTGCTACCTCCAGCGTCAGGAGGTTATGTGAAAGTCACACATCAACCAAATTAAAATAAAAAAGATGTCTTACTTTTGTGTTATTACATTTTACAGGGAGCTTATTGTTAAAGTGATATTTTCAGCATGGGTTTAGGTGAGAAAGAGAGAGAGAGAAAGAAAGAGAGAAAAACTGTGTGGTACTATTCTACCAATGGCATACCATCATAGCTTCCCTTGCTCCACCATCTATAGCACGCAAACCATTGCTTAGCCATTGCAGTCTCACTGCTGCGTTGTCAATGAGGATAAATCAGGTCGGATATACAGCGTGGCGATACCATATAAATATTAACACACTGCGTCAAAAAGTGTATCACCGGGCTGATCGTTAAGCACAGGGCAGTGTGTGACGAAAGACTGGTTCGATTGCAGGTAATCAGTGGTCATGCATAGTGAATCCCAGCAGCGGGTTTGCAGGAGAGGTGAGCTGGGAGCTGCGCTGATGAATATGGATGGAGTCGTGGCTTTAGACTCCCAGGCCAGCCCACGATCAAAGCAGGGATTTCACTCTACTGCAGGCCTGGGTTTAAGCCATCTGCACGGAGCGATTCTGACCTTCTGACATTCCCCGGACCATGCGGTCGTAGTGTGCTTTTAAAACGAATTGGATCAATCAGTTAGGCTATATTATTGCAGTTACTTTACTGAAATAGAACTGCAATCCAGCTGCTTGGCCTAAATATGCTATGGATGTTAAATAATGAGTTTATATATATATATATATATATATATATATATATATATATATATATATATATATATATATATATAGCTGTCTGTCTGTACGTCAGTCTTAAAACGTCAGTCTAAATCAATCTATCCATCCGTCACTCTGTCAGCTATGCATCTGTCAATCAATCAGCCATCTGTTGTATCTGTCTCAGTGTTTTTTTTGATGTGCTTGTCAGATCAATATGTATCTGTCGAGCATGCATATGTAGAATAAGAGAGAGAAAACCATTGCTAAAATAGGTGTTAACTAGTGTTTGCACAGTAGTAAGTTCACAGCAGGAATGCTGTATCTTCAATACAATCTTTTCTATCTATGCATAAATATTGCAAACATCTTGGGCACAATAATGTTTAAGTAGTTTATATATGACAACATTACAGTTTGACATATAATGTATTATAATATAATACAGTATCCAAACAAATATTGCTTGAAATGTATTTGGAGACTAAAAATACCTTTTTAAAATCTTATTACTTCCACTAACAGCTTTATTTTTAAATGACTGGCTGACCATATTTAGCTTTTTAAAATACAAGTGCATAGCAGAGGCTGTCAAATCTCCAATCCATAATAATAATAATAATAATAATAATAATAATAATAATACAATTCATTACGATATGAATATTAATAATGATATGAATATGCATATGTGTTTTAAATGCTAAAACTGTTATGCTGTATAGTCATGAGGTTCAAATTGAATGTTATAGACCACATAATAATAATAATAATAAAAATAATAATAATAATAATGTTCCTAGCCGCAGCCCCCTCTGTTCTTTTTGTGAAAGTCACTCAGGAGAAGGTAATTACCCTTGGCCAGGGTGTGTGATTAATCACTGCAGTATATTAATATAAAGCTAGCTGGCAGGTTTGGCACTGGAGAGGCCTGTGGAGCGGTCTGAGTACTGCAGCAAAGTCCTTCACAGTGAGTGATACAAAATAATATAATGTACTGTGATATTATATTGCTGTATGTTATTAATGGGACAAATATTCAAACACAGCTCGAAATAGTCTTTTTTTTCCCTATATCAGAAACATTCCGGGGTTCCGTTCTACTTGTGAGATGTCTTGCTCATTACAATATTTTGCATATTTTTAAAACAGGAGATGATTATCTATTCGGGAATACCAGGATATTTACTAAGGGTCTGAGTGCGGACAAATGGGGATTACAGTCCCCACCCCTAGTGTTGCTGTGAATCGTTTGTTGTTGGCATAATTTGTGCCGATACTGTATATGTAAGCAATAAGGCACTTCACTAGGCGAAGCCAAGTGAGATTAGAGTATATCACACTCCCTGAAGTGATTTATTGCGCTTATAAAATGGGTTAATTAACTAAATTGAGAAAAAAAAAAGTTTTTTTTATTAACAAAAAAGTTGAGCAAGAAAAAATAGTTCCATATACAGTAAAAAAAGTGGTGTTTCAGGACAGTGGTGTTTCAGGACAGCACGGTTTCAGGACAGAATGGTTTCAGGACCGTGGTGTTTCAGGAGGGCACGGTTTCAGGACAGTGGTGTTTCAGGACAGAATGGTTTCAGGACAGTGGTGTTTCAGGACAGAATGGTTTCAGGACAGTGGTGTTTCAGGACGGCACGGTTTCAGGACAGTGGTGTTTCAGGACAGAATGGTTTCAGGACAGTGGTGTTTCAGGACAGAATGGTTTCAGGACAGTGGTGTTTCAGGAGGGCACGGTTTCATGACAGTGGTGTTTCAGGACAGAATGGTTTCAGGACAGTGGTGTTTCAGGAGTGGCACGGTTTCATGACAGTGGTGTTTCAGGACAGCAATGGTTTCAGGACAGTGCGTGTTTCAGGACAGTGGTGGTTTCAGGACAGTGGTGTTTCAGGACGGCACGGTTTCATGACAGTGGTGTTTCAGGACGGCACGGTTTCAGGACAGTGGTGTTTCAGGACAGAATGGTTTCAGGACAGTGGTGTTTCAGGACAGAATGGTTTCAGGACAGTGGTGTTTCAGGATGGCACAGTTTCATGACAGTGGTGTTTCAGGACGGCACGGTTTCATGACAGTGGTGTTTCAGGACAGAATGGTTTCAGGACAGTGGTGTTTCAGGACAGAATGGTTTTCAGGACAGTGGTGTTTCAGGACGGCACGGTTTCAGGACAGTGGTGTTTCAGGAGGGCACGGTTTCAGGATGGCACGGTTTCATGACAGTGGTGTTTCAGGAGGCACGGTTTCATGACGGCACGGTTTCAGGACAGTGGTGTTTCAGGAGGGCACGGTTTCAGGGTGGCACGGTTTCATGACAGTGGTGTTTCAGGACGGCACGGTTTCAGGACGGCACAGTTTCATGACAGTGGTGTTTCAGAAGGGCACGGTTTCAGGACGGCACGGTTTCATGACTGGTGTTTCAGGAGGGCACGGTTTCAGGGCGGCACGGTTTCATGACAGTGGTGTTTCAGGACAGAATGGTTTCAGGACAGTGGTGTTTCAGGAGGGCACGGTTTCAGGATGGCACAGTTTCATGACAGTGGTGTTTCAGGAGGGCACGGTTTCAGGACGGCACAGTTTCATGACAGTGGTGTTTCAGGACGGCACGGTTTCAGGACAGTGGTGTTTCAGGAGGGCACGGTTTCAGGACGGCACGGTTTCATGACAGTGGTGTTTCAGGAGGGCACGGTTTCAGGACGGCACGGTTTCAGGACAGTGGTGTTTCAGGAGGGCACGGTTTCAGGACAGCACGGTTTCATGACAGTGGTGTTTCAGGAGGGCACGGTTTCAGGACGGCACGGTTTCATGACAGTGGTGTTTCAGGACAGAATGGTTTCAGGACAGTGGTGTTTCAGGACGGCACGGTTTCAGGACAGTGGTGTTTCAGGATGGCACGGTTTCAGGACGGCACGGTTTCAGGACAGTGGTGTTTCAGGAGGGCACGGTTTCAGGACGGCACGGTTTCATGACAGTGGTGTTTCAGGAGGGCACGGTTTCAGGACGGCACGGTTTCAGGACAGTGGTGTTTCAGGAGGGCACGGTTTCAGGATGGCACAGTTTCATGACAGTGGTGTTTCAGAACGGCACGGTTTCAGGACGGCACGGTTTCATGACTGGTGTTTCAGGAGGGCACGGTTTCAGGACGGCACGGTTTCAGGACAGTGGTGTTTCAGGACGGCACAGTTTCATGACAGTGGTGTTTCAGGACAGAATGGTTTCAGGACAGTGGTGTTTCAGGAGGGCACGGTTTCATGACAGTGGTGTTTCAGGACAGAATGGTTTCAGGACAGTGGTGTTTCAGGAGGGTACGGTTTCATGACAGTGGTGTTTCAGGACAGAATGGTTTCAGGACAGTGGTGTTTCAGGACGGCACAGTTTCATGACAGTGGTGTTTCAGGACGGCACGGTTTCAGGACAGTGGTGTTTCAGGAGAGAATGGTTTCAGGACAGTGGTGTTTCAGGACGGCACAGTTTCATGACAGTGGTGTTTCAGGACGGCACGGTTTCAGGACAGTAGTGTTTCAGGAGGGCACGGTTTCAGGACGGCACGGTTTCATGACAGTGGTGTTTCAGGAGGGCACGGTTTCAGGACGGCACGGTTTCATGACAGTGGTGTTTCAGGACGGAATGGTTTCAGGACAGTGGTGTTTCAGGACGGCACGGTTTCATGACAGTGGTGTTTCAGGAGGGCACGGTTTCAGGACGGCACGGTTTCATGACAGTGGTGTTTCAGGACAGAATGGTTTCAGGACAGTGGTGTTTCAGGAGGGCACAGTTTCATGACAGTGGTGTTTCAGGATGGTACAGTTTCATGACAGTGGTGTTTCAGGATGGTACAGTTTCATGACAGGACAGTACAGTTTCATGACAGTGGTGTTTCAGGAGGGCACGGTTTCAGGACAGTGGTGTTTCAGGAGGGCACGGTTTCAGGACGGCACGGTTTCATGACAGTGGTGTTTCAGGACGGCACGGTTTCAGGACGGCACGGTTTCATGATGGTGTTTCAGGAGGGCACGGTTTCAGGACGGCACGGTTTCATGACAGTGGTGTTTCAGGACGGCACGGTTTCAGGACAGTGGTGTTTCAGGACGGCACGGTTTCAGGACAGTGGTGTTTCAGGATAGAATGGTTTCAGGACAGTGGTGTTTCAGGACAGCACGGTTTCAGATCAGTGGTGTTTCAGGACGGAATGGTTTCAGGACAGTGGTGTTTCAGGACGGCACGGTTTCAGGACGGAATGGTTTTATGACGGCACGGTTTCAGGACGGCACGGTTTCAGGACAGTGGTGTTTCAGGACGGCACGGTTTCAGGACCACGTTTAATGAGATTAAAACAAGTTGAATGGTTTAATGAAAGATTAAAAAGTACTCAGAGAACATAATCCCTCCACTCTGCACACGTGCCAAAGGAATGGTACGTTCAGCTGGGTTCCTGTGTGCAAAACAATCAAACTTCGCTTCTCTTGTCCTGCAATGGTACAAGAGAGACCCACGTTGTTTGAACAAGCTGTTGATAGGCACATGCTACACATAGAGGTGGTCCAAATTTGATTTCATGTTTTTTGTGAGGGGTGGCTTAGATGAATAGCATGTTTCCTGGACCTTGCCAAAATAGTAAGCCAAGATATCAATGACCTAAGAGGTCAAAATGAACCACATGAGCTAGAATGACCCTGTATAGATCAACCTTATAAAAGTTTCCTATAGAAAAAGTACAGCAAAGTGTGATAAAACATAGTGAAAGCATGGTAAAGCATAGGCAAGCATTGTAAAGCACAGAGAGGTCTGGTAAAGCATAGGGAAGCATTGTAAAGCACAGAGAGGTCTGGTAAAGCATAGGGAAGCATTGTAAAGCACAGAGAGGTCTGGTAAAGCATAGGGAAGCATTGTAAAGCACAGAGAGGTGTGGTAAAGCATAGGGAAGCATTGTAAAGCACAGAGAGGTCTGGTAAAGCATAGGGAAGCATTGTAAAGCACAGAGAGGACTGGTAAAGCATAGGGAAGCATTGTAAAGCACAGAGAGGTATGGTAAAGCATAGGGAAGCATTGTAAAGCACAGAGAGGTATGGTAAAGCATAGAGAAGCATTGTAAAGCACAGAGAGGTCTGGTAAAGCATAGGCAAGCATTGTAAAGCACAGGGAGGTCTGGTAAAGCATAGGGAAGCATTGTAAAGCACAGAGAGGTCTGGTAAATCATAGGCAAGCATTGTAAAGCACAGAGAGGTCTGGTAAAGCATAGGGAAGCATTGTAAAGCACAGAGAGGTCTGGTAAAGCATAGGGAAGCATTGTAAAGCACAGAGAGGTCTGGTAAAGCATAGGGAAGCATTGTAAAGCACAGAGAGGTGTGGTAAAGCATAGGGAAGCATTGTAAAGCACAGAGAGGTCTGGTAAAGCATAGGGAAGCATTGTAAAGCACAGAGAGGTCTGGTAAAGCATAGGGAAGCATTGTAAAGCACAGAAGTATGGTAAAGCATAGGGAAGCATTGTAAAGCACAGAGAGGTTTGGTAAAGCATAGGGAAGCATTGTAAAGCACAGAGAGGTCTGGTAAAGCATAGGGAAGCATTGTAAAGCACAGAGAGGTCTGGTAAAGCATAGGGAAGCATTGTAAAGCACAGAGAGGTCTGGTAAAGCGTATTAAAATAAAAAACATGGCAAACCATGGTAGACTATGGTAAATGCATGGGGAAAAAGCATGGGGAAAACTGTAAAATTACCGTGCATAAATGCCCTTTTATAAAGGAGCACCCCACATATTTATAATATTTAAGGATTTCAAATGGTATTACTTCATACATTTCCTAAACGTTTAATCCTATTGAAAAATAAAGGGCGTAGTCCCCTTCTTTAGTTATTATTATTATTATTATTATTATTATTATTATTATTATTATTATTATTATTTATTTTCTTAGCAAACGCCCTTATCCAGGGCGACTTACAGTCATAAACAAAAACACATTTCAAGAATCACAGTACAAGTATTAATACAATTAAGAGCAAGATAAATACAATGACTTTGGTTCTAGCAAGTACAAGTATGACAAAATACGATTCAATAACGGAGCAGATAACAGTGTCAGTGATAGTTACATCAGGATATAATTAAATACAAAATACTACAGATTAAATAACACTCTGAAGTACAGGATTAAATGCAGTAAAATAGGGGGCAGATAAGAGCAAGCAAAGCGCATTTAAGGAAGAGTGATAAAGTGTCCAGAGAGAAAAAAAGAGGATTTTTTTGTGTGTATACCACAGACTGATATACACAAAAAAACAACGACACAGTATTTGAGAAACCAATAAGAGGGATTGTTTTAGAGGAACGCAGTCATTTTGACGGCATTAAAAAAAAAGTAAATTTGGGTGATCCTTCAGTAGGAAGTTATTTCTGGGCAGTTTCATGCAGGTTGTTACTTAAGCAGCCTAGTTCTTCTTTCACCTTGAGGAATCGTATCCTTTGGTAAGCGATGCCCCATTTCCTTCCTCGCTCTGGCCTGTGTGTTCTAATTGCTGCATGCTGCACCGCACATGGTCTGAGGAAGAATTGGGGTCAAATTATTTAATACGGGGTGGAAAATCGCTGTTTTTAGCTAGGTTATGAAATCCCTTCGGTCTGCCATTCTTATTTTTAAACCGTTCTACCGCAGTAGTGTTTTTATGATCATCTGTTAGCGTGCACTAAACTAAAAACATCAGTCAACAGATACATGAGCTGTAGCATCAGCAAGTGTTTAAAATGACAGGGTGGAGTTAAAGTTTAAATAAATATATAATGACGATATAAAAGAAAAATACATTTGAGTAGCTCATGTATAACATTTAAATCACAACCTATAGCCCTGAAATAAGAGCAGGCTGTTATTCCATACTTCTGTGAATTCTAAGCATTTTGGAAACATTCTGTTTTCGAAACAGTGTCTGATCTCAATACGCTCCGTGCTCAGTATTAATCCAGCTGGGAATTTATCGACCCATTTATCATTCCTATGTTTAACAAAAGTACAGTGAAATGAGATGAATGTAAAAAAAAAAAGGTTTCTAGAAGTTTCAGAATAATCGGACGATTCCATATGCTGTTTAGCAACTGTACTGGCTCATAGATTGAGCTGATTAGCAGTATAGGAGAAATCTCGGTGGTAAGAATTACAGTACTGCTTATCCTGTGTGCATATGCCTTTTAAAACTACATTTGCCGTTGCATCGGCTCAGCTTTGATTTCCTCGCCTGCCCCCCCCCTGACTCTCTCTCTCTCTCTCTTGGTTCCTCCCATTCTCCAGAGGAGGGTGAATACTTCCTGAAGGTGCTGATCCCCAGCTACGCGGCCGGGTCCATTATCGGCAAAGGGGGGCAGACCATCGTCCAGCTACAGAAGGAGACAGGAGCTACCATCAAGCTCTCCAAATCCAAAGACTTCTACCCAGGTAAGAGAGACTCCCATTGCATAGCACTTTGATCCATTCCTGGTTTCACTTTGAGTTTAATAACACACACCTGAGCTTCTTACCTATATACACTGGGGCTAATCAAGCTAATATTAATTTAGAATGTATCAAATTACATAAATACAGCTTGCGTTCTGATTCTTTCAAAGAAAAATGTATTTGGTACTTGAATGGGTTAAACACAACCTCAGTTTGCTGGATTTTGACCAGACTGTAGTCTTCTGAAACCCATTAAGAGCCTTGTTTGAGATACGCCAGTCAAAAGAGCCATATTGTGGGGATCAGAGAGACACATACTGTCGGGCTGGGGTTACCAGATTTACAGAGTGAAAGACAGGGACGTTTTTATTTTCTTCAATTCATGGACACTGTAGCAACTCTAAAGCCGATAAAATAACTGTGTATAATAATAAATGTACAAACCGTCAGGTTAGAAAAAAAAATAAAAATTGATCAGCTATTACCACGTTACTATTTAAACATGTGATCATATACATAAGAAAATGTGACTGTAAAGCAATGCTGTTTTTGTTGTAGTGACGTTATACCGTGAATGGTGGCATGTTGGATTTGTTTTTTGCACTCAATTTTGATTTTGTGTTTGTTACGTCTGGGCTGCCTTGATCTCTAATGGCGCTCCCGCTGCATCGTGGGAGAATGCGTAAGCTTTATCTTAATCCCGCGTATTTAATACCCAGACGAGGCCTCTGGGAATTACAAACATTACTGATTTCTCCCGTGCTAAGCTGCTTACCTCTTAAGCTTTTTGACCGAAAGATTAAAATCTGTAATATTTTATAGATCTTGTGGACCTAAATTCGTTTTATAATTTTTTGTTGTTGTTTTTTTTTTTCTGATTTTGATGAGATACAGCAAATTATAATACAAAAAAAATATAATACCAAAAAAAAAACCACACACACAAATTTAAGTTAATCACATTACAAGAAACAATTTAGGAGCAGCAGCCGAAACAAAACCGTGTCTCAACTACATAGTCAATTCTTTATCTGAACTCCTTTAAAGGTATCAAGACAGTAAGTTTCAGTTCTTCCTGAAGTTTATTCTAAGACAATGTAGCTACAAAGCTGAATGCCTTTTTTCCTAATTCCATACGAGCCCTAGGCACTGAAAAAACCGACTTAGATCTAAGATTATCAGTACTGCTCGAGGGAATCATCCATTTATTAAGATCATTTATTAAGATAAGTTTACTTTTGCATTGGTTTTTAGAGTCACTTTGTATAGTTTTCAATCTTCACACCCGGATAGCTTTTTAAAAAGTGGCCTCAATAGAGCTCTCAGTAATCTGTAAGCACATCAGGTATACCAGACTACAACTGGTAACCTGCCCCCCCCCCCCATGCAACACACTGCCCCCAGTGGATGTAAGAAATATCACATTGGTCTAATGTGGTATTTCTTACTGATATTTTGTTGTATAACAAAATGGGCATTGCCGTTAACGCAATCGACTCCCTGCCCACACTTGATAGCCAGCTGCCCAGCCCCTATCCTCGTTGATTAAATGATTGACAGCTCCTTAAATCAGGAAGACTTGAGACCGTCCTGCTATTGATTGAGTGTGTGCTTGTGCCTGAGCATGTAAGAAAACGGATCAAAAAGCCGTGGTTAGCACGCCTTTAATTTAGAAGTACTGTATTTAATGGCCCACATTTTGACTAGAAGTATTTTTTGTGGCATTGAGCTGTTTAAGTTTCTAAATTCAACTCTCTTGAGGTTTTTAACAGTCGTAGATTCACTCCTTTAAGTATAGATTCACAAAGCAGGTAGAAATCAGGGTGTGGGCGACAGCTGGACATGAGATAAAAGATAAAGCCTATTCTTCTGTGACTCGGCTCTCTGCCGCTACTGCAATGCAGAGCACAATTATGCTACAGTCGCTCTGAGGAACAGTGTCATAATTGGTTTTAAAAAAATAAATTATAATAGTGCCTAAAATAAACTGCCGTCTAAATGCAATACAATAGCAATCTGTTTATTAATAACCTTGACAAAGGTAGACGTCTGTTATAACCATCTTAATAGATTTGTTTTGAAGCACAGTGGGAGTTTTTTTTAAGAACTATGCAGCAGTGTGCATGTTTATTAGAAAATCTCAAGATTTGTCAATTTATAACCCTACCTGCATGAAAACCTCTGGGTGTGAGAATTTCAATTTCCGCTCAGTGGTCTAGAAACAGCAGGCACTCATGTGTGAAAATGTTAGACCACTTTGTGTTTTAATTAGGCATCTTAAACAACTTCTAAAAAGTCTCTTGCATTTTACCTTGTGTGGCTATGTGTTCCTTTTCGCTTACTATTTGAAATAAATTGCATTTGTGGCCTATTAAAGTCATCAATTAAATTAGACAATCACCAATTTGCCTGACATTTCCAAGATTTTCAGTTCCAGTGGTTTGATTTCATACGCACAACAAATCAAAACAAACAGAAGCAATGAAGTGTTGAAATACACAACCAGTTCCATCTGTAGCATTTAACACATGTTAGGGTAGTGCTGGGATTTGAATATATATACGAAGGAACGCTGCTTAAAACACACTGGCAAATATGATTTGTATTCTTTCAGACTGCAGAATGTGTAAATGAATCAAAAGATGCAAAGGGAGCCAGTGCATCAATGAGGTCAGAAATAAAATCACACACATTCTACTGTGCAGAAGTGTTTGTCTGCGTTCTTTAATAGGGACTCTGATGGTGTATTTTACTCCTGAGAAAACTTGTTTTACAGTTATTAAGTACGAATTCTGTTTTTTTCCAAATTTATTCCCAGCAGCATGTGGTTCAGATATAAACAGTACCGGAAGGGAAACAGCTACGAGTTAAGCTAATCCACTGTAGCATTATATAATTATGTTCTTATGTTAAAAACCGTATGCATTTCTAACAGTGATCGATGTAAGTGAACTAATGCAGTATCATGATATGGACTACTGCAATATAATACAATTTGTTATGTATCTATGTCATGTTATCCAATTTTATACAGCATGTGAAATGTAATTTCAAGTAAAACTATATATAAATGCAGCATAACACAGAAGTCGTTTTCTTTTTGTCTCGTGTACTGTAATTGATTTATGTGTGGGACTGTGTCGAAGCTAGTATTTTTCTTTTGGTGCTAAACACAAACAAAGACTTTTCCAGCTGCAAGCTACGCAATGTGTTTGTTGTCGTCTGTCTGTTTTTTTTTTTCTCCCATGTGTTTCTTGTTTTCCTGATGCAAACGCCTCCCTGCCTGCCTCGAATCAATCAGACAATCGTGCGAGTGAGCGCGCATTTTAATAACAGAAGCCCCCACTGAAGGTTCTGATAGAACTAATAAATACAGAGCGTGTGATTGGTAGAGGAAAGGACACAGTTAGTGGAACAATGGGGTGAGGTCCTGTACTCTCACTGACAATGGAGTCTTTGACATTGTGACCTCATCATTGTGGAGGGGGGTACCATCTGCAGTGAGTGAGAGGGGTGGTTCTGTAGACAGCCCACCTAACAATATCAATCTTAAAGCCATCCACAATGCATTTACTGCACACTGTTAAAGTGGTTTCATAGTATTTACTCATTGTACTTCTGTTGTTAAGAAAACTAGTGAATATTTCATCCATATCTTTAAGACTCACAACTTATTGCCCAGTGAAGAATTAGCACCAAACATGAGATAATTATGCTCTACATGCACATGAAATATGAGCTCCAAGGGCAGTATAATTATAGATACACACATGCATGGCATATCTGTTGTCTGTTTATTAAAACACGCAACACAATTTCAGCAAATGGTTAATTGAGTGTGAATTAAATTCTTATTTATGCCACTCAAAATAAAGCCTTACCGAAAAAAAAATGTGTCAATAAAAATATAACCTTGATTAAAAATTTATAATAAAATGTTGATTTGTAAGATGATAAAATAACAATGAAAGATACAAGATACATGAAGTATTGAATACAGCTGGAAACATAATAAAAAATGTTATATTGAAAATGTTTTCAATTTATTTTCATTGCTTTTACGTGGGGAGAAAAATAGCCTCATATGAGGCTGTTGTGCATTTGCGTCTTCCATATGTCCCCATATAAAGACTAGAAGAGTTTTTTTTTTTATACATGTCCCCATGTGAGGTCGCCATGGGTTCAGCCAGCACCCCAAATGAGCTGTTTAAATAAAAACAGGTTAAAACCGTCTTACAGTAGTGGGTCTTTCTGACAGCATGCATGCTGGTGGGGCATTTTGAGATGGGCTGAGAGGGGACTGAAGGATGAGCACTACCTTACAGGAGACAAAGCCAGCATTGTGAGGCTGTGTGTTCGAACGCCCTTGGGGGGCCATTGTCAAAGTGACAGCAAGAAGACCAGGAGCCATTCAGGCAGCATGAAGCGAGCGAGAGTGTGTGATCAAGCTCAGCAATGGAGGGGGGCTTGGTGCAGATTTTTGTGCAAGAGGCTGAATACATAATCAGAGAACTGTGCATTAAAAAAACACACACACACAATGTGTGTCACCGCTAGACTGCAACGGGATTGTATTTGAGATTTCGCAGTTTTCCATGACACCTTGCGCGCAAGGAATAAACAGTTACAGCAGCTGCTGTACAGGGAGTGAAACGCTACAGCAAAATAAGGTATCAGACTTTCATGGTTCATTAAGTTCTTACAATAGGAAACAATATCGTTTTGAATTAGATTTTTGACCTGCCAAAACGCCTTCTGTATTTATCCCAGAGGGACCTCGAAACCAGAACTCAGCCACACGTAAAGGCGTCGGTCTAAAGCGACAGCAGTGGCAGGTTGCACAGAAAGCATTACCGTAATCTTTTCAGGTCTAGAGAACAGACTACAGACTTTCAGCTTAATACATTAGCGATCATTAACGACAGCGCCTCACCTACTTGCACGCTGTTTTGACATGGCAGGTCTTTCGAATCCTGTGTCCAGCCTTTGGATCCCAATTAATCGATACAAATCATTTTGCAATAGTCAAACCCCCACCCCCACCCCCACCCCCACCCCACAGTGTTTGACCCAACCCACAGCTGCCTCCCCTCTAATCCTGGTTGAATTGAGAGCCGTTTCGTTGATTAATTTCCCCGAAGGCTGCCAAAGCCCTCAGCTGTCGGAGTGGCTCCTCCAACACAGTCTGCGTCTCTCTTTAATTAGGGCAGGATCAGGGTGGGCTTGCTAATTAACTCTCCCTATCAGTACGGAGAGGCACTCAGCCACTGGCACAATAGCACAGGGCACAGCATCGAGACCCCTGAAGCTCAGCAGTTTGTTTGGTTTCAAAGGAGAGCCGACCGTGCTTTTAAAATCCATTACATTTTATTAGCTAGTGGGACATGTTTTAATTCCTTAAAATGGAATTGGTGGCAAACGCGACAGTGTTTGTATCTGTTCGTATAACATAATGTATGAAGTTCAGGCAGCTCAAACTGCAATATGATTTTGTTATAAGAGACATCTTACACAAAACATATGAACTTCTTATGAATCACAGCAATAGAGATTGTACTGACAAACTGCCATTAAAGTGTTGTCAAAAAAAGTGTTGTTGCTTTTTTAACTCTTGAAATGTGCTGTATGCCCTATGAATCTACAGCTGTGGCCAAAAGTTAAATCAAATAATCTACTAAATGAAATCGCAAAAGTCTACCGGAAGCCATAATAGTAGTACAGTAGTATTTCGTGTTAGATTTCGAAATGTCACATTTTTCATATTTTTTTTGTCAGTTTTTTCGTTAAGTATATGGGAAAACTCCAAAGCAGTGTGTAATTCAATATGTTAAGGTAACATTATTCAGCAGGTTTCATTCGACTTTATGAAGGAAAATTAGTTCATTCTACAGGGTGATGCAAAACTTTTGGCCAGAGCTGTAGGTTACCACTAGTTAAAGAGTTTGAGCGAGTGCGTTCGAGAATGGCTGGTAGGGAAAGGCTTGTTGATGAGTAGACAGGCAGGCAGAGAGGTTAGCGAAGGTTTTTTCATTTTCATTTTCTCTTTGCTTTCGGACCAGTTGTGCCTGCTGATCCTCTCCTGCAGACAGGCCTGGCCTCACTCTGCTCTCTCCTCTCTCCTCCTCCTCCTTCGTTTCTCGAGGTCGTCTTTTACTCCGAACTTGTTATCAAGAGCGAGAGATAAAAGATCAATTCTTCTGGAAAAAACAAACAAAAAATGCACGCTGCTCTCCCGACGCGCTTTGGGAATGGGAATGCTGAGCAAGGAAAGGGTTTGATTCCAAAACGGAGTTTCATTTGGAACCAAAACATCCTGCCCCGTGCAGCTTTGCTACCTGTTTCACTGGGCAGTCGTGAGTCTGCGTGGTTCAGTGGTACAAGAGGAGAGGGAGGCAGGGAGCGTGGTCTAGGGGTTAGAGCTGAGGAACTAGGAGGGAGGGAAGCAGTGTGGCCTAGTGGTTCGGGCTGAGGGACTAGGATGGAGGGAAGAAAGATGACCCAGGGGGTAAGAGTTGAGGGGCTGGGGGAGGCAGTAATAAATTCACTCAGAGGGCGCCGATAGATGCTAATTGTCGCAAATAGCCAGTTGACACCCTTGGAATTTCTTCCACTTGTGGAAATATTGGCAGACGTCCTCAAAGCGTCGACAGCTAACAGCGTTCATTTCCAACCTCCATACAAGGGAGCCAGTGCAAATTGGCCACTTGCTGAAATGCCTCAGTCTTCGGTTCGCAGCTGCTCTAAGATGTCTTGGTTAAAAAGACTGTTTAGAAAGCCAGGTGTTTGCCACTTTCTAATCCACGTAAAGCGAGGAATAAAGAAGGATTAATGTGTTCCTAACCGACCCCTTAAAGCTCCTCGTGGGAAAAAGACACGGTTTTGAAGAGATCAAACCAGCTATTAACACCACCGTTGGAATATCCCATCTTCCCCCCCGCGATTGATCGCTTATGAAATCGAGAAACGCAAACCCAATGCTTAAAACAAACCCACAAAACCAGTTTCGGTTTTTCGGTTAGCCAGCCCCACAAACCCAGCCATGCAGGACTGGATATTTCCAGCCAGTCTTCCTGTTCGAATATCCTGGACCCTAAGATAAAGAAACAGCCAGGCAACAACCCCAGAGCCGCTGTCACGACACTGCATGGGCGAAGCTGCTTCTGGCTGCTTTGAATTGCATACAGTGCCTGGCTGCTTTATTAAGACCTTACTGATTATCAGGCTGGGCTATGGCTTGGTGCTGGAAGGTGACTCCAGGGTGACGAGGGTGGGTTATTGTCTTGAAAAAAATTACTTTAAGAGCAGTACAGAAACCAGGACCAGAGGACACATTGGTATAGGAGGCTGTGTGGTCCAGTGGTTAAAGAAAAGGGATTGTAACCAGGAGATCCCCGGTTCAAATCCCACCTCTGCCACTGACTCATTGTGTGACCCTGAGCAAGTCACTTAACCTCCTTGTGCTCCGTCTTTCGGGTGAGACGTAGTTGTAAGTGACTCTGC
The DNA here is from genome assembly GCA_030684275.1 of Acipenser oxyrinchus oxyrinchus. Classification (NCBI taxonomy): domain Eukaryota; kingdom Metazoa; phylum Chordata; class Actinopteri; order Acipenseriformes; family Acipenseridae; genus Acipenser; species Acipenser oxyrinchus. The sequence goes on along the minus strand of CM060302.1, from coordinate 3,772,638 downwards.
AGCTGATGCATAGCTCACACACCCTAGTCTCTGTAAGTCGCCTTGGATAAAGGCGTCTGCTAAATAAACAAATAATAATAAATAAATAAATTCAGTGGAGATAGAGGGCAGGAGACACTTCTAAACACAGAGAGAGGTGAGGGTACGGAATGGGCTGCCTGAGGCTACCTAGTCATGTTATTGTGGCAGAAACTTAAGACCGGACTTGATTAGTTTAAAGATATATTGATTTTAAAGTATTCTTAGTAATGTTTGTGCTTTGGTTTAACACAGCAAATATATTTGGTGGTGCTAAAAAGAAACGCAATCTTTACTGTAAACAGAAATAATAACTATTAATATGTTTTTTAAAGTGAGAGAGAGAGAGAGAGAGAGAGAGAGAGAGAGAGAGACAGAGAAACTGCATCTTTTCAGCTGTTTACATGCAGAAGGCCCAGTTGCCATGGTGACGGCATTATCTCAGCATTTGAAATCAAGACTGAATGAAGCTCATTTCTCCTGCTGAGTTTGTTTAAGGGGGGAGGGGGCGGGGGAGCCTTTATCTAACTGAATGACATCACTAAGAAAGAATTCATTATTTCCTTCAGGTCTTTGTTGCTCTCCTTGGGAGTTCTGTGTATTGTATTACTCACTCTTAACAGTACTTAACATCTATAACTTCTAAGAAACACTGTTAAGCAGAAAAGCATTTCGTCTGTACTGAAGAAGCCTCTAGCTGAGTTTTACCTTAGATTTCTGCTTGAGAGTCTTGAATTTATTGCAACATTTATTCTTCCTCTTGTTTAGAATCACTCGGTATACATTATTATTATTTGTTTATTTAGCAGACGTCTTTATCCAAGGCGACTTACAGAGACTAGGGTGTGTGAACTATGCATCACCTGCAGAGTCACTTACAATTACATCTCACCCGAAAGACAAAGAACAAGGAGGTTAAGTGACTTGCTCAGGGTCACACAATGAGTCAGTGGCTGAGGTGGGATTTGAACCGGGGACCTCCTGGTTACAAGCCCTTTTCTTTAACCACTGGACCACACAGCCTCCTACACAGTTCCTGGTGCGGCACTCTTTCTCAAGTGGACGCGTTGCTGGGGGGACAGGTTAATGGTTACACTCTACCGAATTAATTTAGAGGGCTCTATTCAGGCCACAGGATTGCTTTTGACTTTGGTATTTTAAAAAGTGAATTTAAACAAGAATACATTACTTAAGATGGGGGGTTGCCACCTGTCCCTGTTCTGCCTGAATCGTCGTGGTTTTTTTTGAAGGTGTCACAGGATTTCAATGCTACCTATCGGATGATTGTAGGATTGGGCAGCAGTGTGGAGTAGTGGTTAGGGCTCTGGACTCTTGACCGGAGGGTTTTGGGTTCAATCCCAGTGGGGGACACTGCTGCTGTACCCTTGAGCAAGGTACTTTACCGAGATTGCTCCAGTAAAAAACCGAACTGTATAAATGGGAAATTGTATGTAAAAATAATGTGATATCTTGTAACAATTGTAAGTCGCCCTGGATAAGGGCGTCTGCTAAGAAATAAATAATAATAATTTCCAGAGGGTTTCAATTTTTAGCAATTGCCTTTCCATTCAGAGATCCCTTTTTTTGTACCTCAGAGGTGACACCCTTGGTTAAGATAACTATGATCTTTAGGCTTCTCAAATTTCTCTGACATGTTTACATGGGTTCATATTCTTGTAGTTCATCCCTTTCACTGTGCAGTGCTTCAGTTGTGAAATTCTCTAACCCCACAGCAACTGGGTCCTCTGGGTTTTCACAGTATTGTGTAGCTTTCCAGTGAAACAATCGTAGTCTCTCCCTGTAGGCTCATATATTAGGGTTTTTTTTTAATTTATTTTTTTATTAAACTTGGGTGGATTGGAAAACCAAAATCACTTCGGAAGAGGATGCAGACTTTAACTGATTGCAGCCAGGAAGCGGGTTTAACCCATTCTGGTCTGGAACTGAACGAACCTCCCCTTTCAACACCGCGCGCAGAGGTCGTTTCCTCCATTCTTTAGCCCTTTCATGCAGGAAATGTTTTGGACAAATATATTTTTTTCATTGAAAATTTTAAAATAAAATGGCATCATACATTTGCATCTTCTGTATGTCCCCATTATATATATATATATATATATAATTTGAATAATATAAAATAAATATTTTGTACGTCGCCATATAAGGTCCCCCTGCATGAAAGGGTTAATTAACCTGTTTTTTTGGAAGGAGAAAAAATCACTTTAATTTTAGATTTTGAAATGTCACATTTTTCAATTTGTGTCAGTTTTGCATTAACTATATGGAAAACTACAAAGCGGTATCTAATTTATTATTATTATTATTATTATTATTATTATTATTATTATTATTATTATTATTATTATTATTATTAATAATAATAATAATAATAATAATAATAATAATAATAATATTTATTTCTTAGCAGACGTCCTTACCCAGTTGTATACAAAAAATACATATCAATACATATCAAGAATTACAGTACAAGTTAACGTAAAATTATTCAGCAAGTTTGGAGCAAACGCTGTGAAAATATGGCCCTGTAGGCATACTATTTGTTTAAAAAATATTTTACGCAGAGTATGTTAAAGTGGTCCTGAAATCGAAATGCAATATCAATGCCGTGCACAGTGCATTTTTAAACATACGCTGACAGTGGGCAACAGTTAAGATTATTAGAATAAACTATGTTGGACTAGTAGAAAAAAATTGTTTAAAGAGCTGAATTGGGGTAAAACGTTAAGATAAAAAAAATGTCAGCCAGAGTATGCAATAATAAGATTTTACTGCTGTTGGGGGCTTAGGGGACCCCAAGCCCTCTGCCTTTCTTCTGCCCCCCTCCCCATTTTTTTGGGCACCAGCCGTCACCGTTGATGATGTCACAGATTCTGTAGGGGAAGTTGGATAACAAGTTCATCAGCCCTTAATAACAGTGCAGGTGCTACATACACATTTTAAAATCAATTGTCAAAAAAAAAACGCTTCAAAACCATAACTCTAACAGGACGTGACACATTCCTGCCTCACCTTTCAGAGTTCTCTGAGTCACTGCGCTCTGCCAGGGCAAAGCGGACAGCTCTCCCAAGCGTGACACAGGAACAACAGGACAGTTCAGACCCCCATGTCTCTCTGTGTAACCTTGAGAAGGGCAATGGAGCAGCACTACGGTCATACAAACCCGCATCAAAAAACTAAACTGTCTCTGCGTCTAATGTAAAACCAGAAAGAAAAAAAAATACATATTGTTGTGTTTGTTTGTTAACAGTATTCTGTACTTGTAAGAGATTTCTTAATGGAAATGTAGTATTTTGTATTTAATTATATCCTGATGTAACTATCACTGACACTGGTATCTGCTCTGTTATTGAATCGTATTTTGTCATATACTTGTACTTGCTAGAACCGAAGTCATTGTGATTTATCTTGCTCTTAATTGTATTAGTACTTGAAATGTATTTTTTGTTTAAGCCGCCCTAGATAAGGGCGTCTGCTAAGAAATAAATAAATAGATAATAATAATAATAATAATAATAATAATAATAATAATAATAATAATAATAATAATAATAATAAATGTTTAAACATATTGGGAATCTTTGTAACCTGTTTTAGCTAGCGTATTTAAAAAAAAAAAAAAAAAAAAGTTATACAAAGTTATGTTTTTACAAAAATAAAATAAATCTTTTCAAGCTATTCCGGAGTACAATCTTCGTTCGTGCGATTGATAATAACTTAAAATGCTGAGGTATTGACTTAAATGCAAACCTTATAATGCTTTTGTTCGCCAAAATAATATTAAGGGGTGCGGAAACCGGGTGTGCGATTGATAAATGCGGTTGATATTAACCGGAATGTGACAATAACCAAAGTGAAATGATAATCAGGAGCCTGTTCCCATTGACTCCCACTATATTCGGGACAACGCGGTGACAATCCCACGCAGTATTGCAATCTGCACAGAATGTGAACCATCCCTTTTGATCATGTAACTAGACAGAGTCTGTGCCGGATGAGGCAAGCATCTTAACTGCTTAGCATGTGTGTCTTTCCATGAGGGAGCACTGTGTTGCATAACACCTGACCGGGACGGTCGTATTGAAAGGTGCCCTTGCCCGTTATAGTTCCAGCTTACTCCTTCTCAATGCCAGGCAATGTCGGACTCTCTGTTAACCCACAGCGCGCTCGCTCCCTTCTCCCAAGATCAGTCCCGGGACCGCAGCTGTCACCGGCTCTAAAAGCTTTCAAACAAACGAGAGGCGAGAGACTCCTCATTTTCACAATATTAATAGCCTGGCTGGGCTGACCACAGAAGTGCTCAGCGAAAGCACATTAAGAGAAGCAGAGGGGAGGGAGGGTGAAGCTGATTGATTTTCGCCAACCGGTTGAGCTTTATAGGCTGAAAACAAGTTTTATTAGTTAGTGCCTTAAGCTCTTGCCATTAAAATAAATTAATGTCTGCTTCAGTGGTCTGCATACAGTTCACAGCGAGTACGCACAGAGTTGACCCACAGTTACATTATTGTAGAGATATTATATCAACATATTATATTATATCATGAGGAAACTGACAGTTTGGATGACCAGATCCAATCCGTACATTTTAAACCATGTTCCATGCACCTCATTGCAAAAATAAGAAAGTTAGCATCATTTTTATTTGTGGGACACATGTGTTGCTTGTACCTTAAAATATTTACCATTTTAAAATGAAAGTTTAAAGAAAGAAAGAAAGAAAGAAAGAAAGAAAGAAAGAAAGAAAGACATTCTGTTTGAGAAATGACTCATTTGGAAAAGAATGAGATATGATTATTTAGATAAAAAAGGATTATGGAAAAGAACCTCCTCTTATTTCAGGGATATGGATTCTGATTCAAATACACAAGCTACCCTGATGTATTTTCGAAAAGAATCTGGCTTCTCTCTTAAAAACAAACGCTCCCTGTTCCCCCCACCCCTCTCTCCCCCAGGCACGACGGAGAGAGTCTGTCTCATTCAGGGCACAGTGGAGGCTCTCAATGGGGTCCACAACTTCATCGCAGAGAAGGTAAGCGAAATGCCCCAGAGCGCCCAGAAGAGTGAGCCGGTCAGCATCCTGCAGCCACAGACCACTGTCAACCCTGACCGCATCAAACAGGTGAGACCCCCCCTCTTTATTTCACCGATTCATTATGGAACTCTCAGGATCGTTCAGCCAATCATAGCGCACGTTTTGGCTTCTGAATTCCACGACACGTCAAAAGCCGAAAGGTTAGGATTGGAGTCTAATAATATATCACTACAGCTGTGGCCAAAAGTTTTGTATCACCTCTAATTTTGAGATTGAGAAAAAAAATATATATAAAAACATCATGTAATCTGTAAGAAACTACAAAATTAGATCGTAAAAGTCTACCGGAAACCATAATACTAGTAGCGGTATTTCGAAATGTCACATTTTTCAATTTGTGTCAGTTTTGCGTTAACTATATGGAAAACTACAAAGCGGTATCTAATTTATTATTATTATTATTATTATTATTATTATTATTATTATTATTATTATTATTTATTTATTTCTTAGCAGATGCTCTTACCCAGTTGTATACAAAAAATACATATCAAGAATTACAGTACAAGTTAACGTAAAATTATTCAGCAAGTTTCATTTGACTTTATGAAGCAAAATTAGTTCTTTCTACAGGGTGATGCAAAACTTATGGCATTGGCTGTAGACATTTGTAGTAAAAACCCTGAACTGCACAGAGGTGCTTACTGGAGTGTGAGAGCTCTCTGGGTGACACCCAGCTCACCCTCGTTTGGGACTCGGCTGTAGAGTTCAGGGTCCCAAGGGTGACACCAGAGGGGTCAATTAGACAATGAAATGATCTGACTCCTCATCTCTTGAAGAGATCATTGCTAACGGCCAGCAGCTGATTACACTTCATTGATCGGGACTGTGCGGGTAAAGCAAGTGTCCCTGCCTGGTGATTTATCACATAGATTACTTACTTATTTATTTTCTCTGGTTAATGGAAATGTCACGGGAGGGTTTGACGGGTCGTTTGTCCTTTTAATAAATTGCCGGAGGCTCAAGGAGATCGTCTCGGTTTGTTTTCTCTCTTTTTTTAATTCGTCGTTATTTTTAGTAAGAAAAGCAAATACATCTATGGACACATGTTAGCTTTGACTTTAATGTAAGGAGGTATATTTAGTGGCAAACAGAATGCATCCTGTATTATTGAGCTAGAGTGCAATGCTTTTTTCAGGTTCGTACTTGCTAACAAATACATAGCATAAAAATGTGGTGAAACTCTTTCATATCCTCATAACTAATGTTCTAATGTTCTGATATATATATAGACTGGAGGTTTTTTTATTTTTTATGTGTTCCTGAGAATTGCCCATATAAAATAACAGCAAAGATCAGAACTACAGCTCTGGCCAAAAGTTTTGCATCACCTAGAATTTTGGGATTGCGACAAAAAAAAACAACAAAAAAATGATATGAACATAATTTACATCTTTTATTCAACATCATGTCATCAAAGAAACTACAAAATAATATTGTTGAAGTCTACCGGAAGCCATAATAGCAGTACGGTATTATTTAGATTAGATTTCGAAATGTGACACTTTTTTCAATTTTTGTCAGAAACCCTGTACCAAAATGCAGAAATTCTACTACATTATCCCTTTAAAAGCCACGCACAGTAGGTAATAAAATTTATTTGAACTGATTCTAAAAAAAAATGAAAACCCCAAAAAACACATTCCTATCTGTCAAGTAACTAGCGTTATTGTTACTTCTCAGTGATTCGGAGATATAAGACTTACATTTCTGGAGCTGTTAGTGTCTGTCTGTTGTTAATTATGGTTCTTTTTTGCTAAATCAGAACTCCTTATTCCCCCACGACTCTGTTTTCCTCTGTCTTCTGAGCTTCCTGTTTGAAAGCACATTAAGCGCTTGCTTCATACAACCTTTGTCCCTCAGCTCAGAACACCTGCTTCCTACATCCTGTTGTTCCCGGTTGCGACAGGAAGTGGTTCACAAATGTAAAGGAAATCGGGAGCTCGCTTTTCAGCTACTGTGAGCCCAGGAGGTGTTGAAAAAAAAGAGGTTTCTGTTCTGTATCAAGGGCAGCAGTGTGGAGTAGTGGTTAGGGCTCTGGACTCTTGACCGGAGGGTCGTTGGTTCAATCCCAGGTGGGGGACACTGCTGCTGTACCCTTGAGCAAGGTACTTTACCTAGATTGCTCCAGTAAAAACCCAACTGTATAAATGGGTAATTGTATGTAAAAAATAATGTGATATCTTGTAACAATTGTAAGTCGCCCTGGATAAGGGCATCTGCTAAGAAATAAATAATAATAATAATAATCTTGTTCCTAAAAAAACGGGTTTGAGAATAGTGTTAAGTTTCTTGAACCGACTTATCATTTGCTTCTCTTTTCTTGGTTTTTCCTGTACGGACACATTTAAATATTCCTCATAGCTTTTATATTGTAATTGGTTTCTTGTTTCTATGGAAACGGCCCTGGAAATATGTGATGAATTAGATTTCCCTGAAAGATCATCAATGCATTGACACAAGTAGTCATAAAAAAAAAAAAATAATAAAAAAAAATCTGTCTCATTAACATGTTTGCCAGAACTCATGAGTTCTACTTGATTGGTTTGGCTAATGAAAGTTTTATATATTTATATATTTTAACCAGTGTTCCCAATTTTTTATTTGTATTTTGTAATATACTTACTTGTACTTCCTAGAATTGAAGTCATTGTATTTTATCTTGCTCTTAATTGTATTAATACTTGTACTGTGATTCTTGAAATGTAATTGTTTCCGACTAAGTCGCCCTGGATAAGGGAGTCTGCTAAGAAATAAATAATAATAATAATAATAATAATAATAATAATAATAATAATAATAATAATAATAATAATATATTCAGACCCGTTCATCTTAAATACATATAACTTACAAGAAGGTATGCAATTTAAATGTATATACATTCACCCGTATGCAGTGTCTACATTTTTTCCCAAAATATTTGCAGTTTAATATTGTATTAAGCATTGTTTGCATGGTCCGTCATTTCCTCGCTGTGTAACTGTGCATGATTTGGTTTTGAGTGCTGTTTATTTTGTATCCCTGAAAGTAACCCATTTTGATAAATAGTGATAAAAACCCAGAAAGACACCCCAGGAGCATAATAATAATAATAATAATAATAATAATAATAATAATAATAATAATAATAAAATTAAAAAATCAATTTCAAGCTCTGCCAGTTTCCATCTCGCCCCTTGCACCACTGCTGACGGTTTGCTTTTTAATTAACCTGCGTTCCCAATTTCCAGTAGCAGGTCCCATTATACATTCTGGAGCTTAAAACAGAAACTAATCTATAAAGCCAGACAGAAAATGGAGCACGGGCAGCAGTGCCTCGTAAATTAAAAGTGACATCAGGAAAATTGATAGAACGTCTGAAATTGAAAAAATACCCCCCCCCCCCCCTCCGTCCCCAGAGGCTCACGGTTACGCTGCAGTGCTTTACGCTGTTTTTTTTATTTTTTATTTAATTTTTTCACTGTCTTCCATTAGTTGTCTGGAGAAGGTCACCTTGCCCAGTGCGCCAGATATCGATCTAATTTGAAGAAAGCTAAGGGAAGCAATTCAGGAAATGTATTGTCTGACAAGAGGGAAAACCTCCATGCATTAGGTTAACTTGCAGACGATACAGTTACAGTAAACTCTATATAAAGGCACACTCTTAATTATCACTATAGCAGATCCTATCGTATCCGATCCTGCAGGACAAGATCCCCTCTATTAACCGATGGACCTCTGACACGTGTCGTTTACACAGGCTGCTGCCAGCTGAACAGCACTGATGGAAACGGATCAATGCACGTTTTATTACAAGTCTAAAACAGTATATTTAGCTCGTAGCAGGACGGGATGGATTCAGCTGCAGATGAACAGTGCATGTGGGAATTCAGTTGAACTTTTTTACATGCTGTCACTTTCACGTAAAACACAGTTCTGGCATGGTGGACTGTTACATTGTAGGTATTATTTATATATACCTTTTATGTACTTCCTTTTAAACAATGCAAAAAAAAAAAAGCAACCGTTGTCTTTATCTCGGAGATACCCATTTCACTCAGTAGAGTTTAGAGGAAATGACTTTCTGAGAGATATGACTTCTCCTGTATAAATACACCCTACACGGGGTAGAACCCGCTCCAAAACAACAACGCCACTTCGTTTCGAGCCACCCCACCCTGCTTTCCAAGTGACCCGGTTATATTTAGCATCACCAGTACTGCCAGTACAGTAGGCCTCGGGGGTTCACAAGCGAGCTCGGAGACAAACACAGCCCAACGTTGTGTGTGCGTGTGTGTGTGTGTGCGTGTGTGTGTGTGTGTGTGGAGCGATAAGGACCAATCGTGACAGAGATTCAGATTATCTCTGTAGGAGAGAAATAGGAAATGAATTGTTTACTGTGTTTTTTTTTTTGTTTGTTTTTCTGATTTAGAAACAGGCGCTAACAGCTGTTGCTACTCGTTAAGTCGTACAGCGGTTAATGATTTTGGTTTTTATAAGATTAAAACGGCAGTTATGTCACAAAGGTTCTTGGGAGTTATTCGACAGTAACCCTAATACCAACCTGGCCATGGAAATATAATTTTGACCAGTTTAATATCCTATTAGCTGTGTGTTCGGTACAATTCGCCTTTTGCGTTTAAATTCAGCAAACATTACTGAAAAGACATCCTCAATTCTGCTCACTGTTGTAAATAAAAGACAATAAAGCTGCCTAGGAGTTCAAAACAGAACCATCTGAACTACAGGAGGGACAGGCTGAATTGGCAATCAATGAATCAATTCAGCCTGACCAGCTGCATTCATATGAAAATTAAGGCTCAAAATGAACTCTTACCTGGGAACATTTACAAAGTGATTGATGTAACACAAAATTAAAAATCACAAAAAATAAACACTATTTAAAAGTCAAGGGTTTTCACCCCAAAGTCAAGGGTTTTCACCCCATCACACATACATGTACAGCTATGGACAAAAGTTTTGCATCACCTAGCACAGTTCCCAAACTTTTTCCAATGTAGGGACCACCTTGGCGTTTAAATTTTTCCCATGGACCACTTGCCACGCATTTTAAACTAATTTGCATAAGTACAAAGTATTTACATAATGTACCTAACTTGGTGAGATTCCTGGGCTTGAATCTTCACTGAATCCTGAATCTTTCAGATTAGCTTTTATTACTATATGCAGCTAATCTCTCCAAAAACCTATATCCCAGGCAACATGTGTATGTGCATTTGTTTTTAAATAATGCTGGCTAAAAAAAAAAAGAAGCCTGTAATTTTTATGACAAATGTGCCTTCATAATGTGCAAGTTATTTAGTCTGAGTTAATGGTGGCCTTGAAGAAGGTATTGCATCAAAGGGAGCTGTAATATATTATTATTATTTATTTAAATTATTATTATTATTATTATTATTATTAGAAGATACAGAAAATATAATTATGATTGAGAGCAGTAGTAGAATAGAGCAAAGTGTGGAGCAGTTCAAGGTGATGGAAGAACTGATACAATTGAGTGCCATATAGTCCAGTATAATGGAGAGTTGTGAGGTTTACAGATGCTGTCTGAACAGGTGTGTTTTGAGGAGGCAGCGGAAGGTGGTCAGGGACTCAGCAGTCCTGATATCCGTGGGGGTATATTATAAACACACCTATAATAAAGAACACAGAAAGGGGGAAAATGCAGGCTGCATACATATCTTATTATATAATCACATGGTTAAAGATGTTTGCTGTGCTGCTTAGTAATAGCACAGCGTGTGATTTTCTCGAAATGGGTTTTTGCAAGAACTAGCGTTAACTGAATATTTGGGAGTTGTTTCCGGACCACCTGGAGTTTCCTCACGGACTACAAAGTTAGTTAATTCTATCGGGTGATGCAAAACTTTTGGCCCCAGCTGTACAAACACTCAGTTCCCCGAGGACTCAGTGTTCTACCAAGGTGATGAGGCAGCATCTTCCTCTACATTTTATTTTTCCTTGTCTCCTACATCAGCTCTCAGAAGCACAATTACACGCCGGGCGGCTGCCACAAAGCTGTCATTCAGGAAGACACCAGCTAATGTGTTAATCTTATTAAAAGACACTTCTTATTAATTTCAATTCGACCACGTTGTGTCACGCTGTGTCTATTCAGCGACACCGAGAGCAATGTTCTCAACTCAAAACACTCATTAGCGCATTTGGTTTTTCTAATATAATTTAGCTACTTGGTCTGAAGTTGAATAACATGTTTGGTTTCTGCTGGAAAATGTGCTAATGACACCAGTGAGGCTTCGAGAATCAAGTCTGTTTCTTTTTCCAAATGCATGGTGTTTTTTACTCCTGTTACAAATCCCCCCTCACAAAGGACGAAGGAAAAGAGCTCCCCACCCCCCCAGCTGCACCCCTCCTAATCCCTGCTGAGTGATACAGGGGGTGGGAGGAGAGGACAGTACATTATGCATGAGTGCTGGCTTACTGGCTCTAGCATTTAAATTGATTGTAAAGTTGATTTTCTGTGACACTGCACCTCCCCCCTCACTCTCCACCAGCTATCCAGACGGGTCTTGACTGTCCTTAAAGGGACTAGGAATTCAGATCCGAAACAGCTCAGAATTCGATTAAACTGTACCGCTCCGGCCAACAGTTTTGCATCGCCTAGAATTTTAAGATTGAGAGATAATAAAAAAATATCTGAACATAATTTAGATATTTTATCTGCCACCATGTAATCAAATAAACTACAAAATGAAATCGCAAAAGTCTACCGGAAGCCATAATAGTAGTACAGTAGTATTTCATGTTAGATTTCGAAATCTTTTTTCACAGGATATGGAAAACTACAAAGTGTTATGTAATTCAGTATGTTAACGTAACATTACTCAGCAGTTTTCCTTCGACTTTATGAAGCACAATTAGGCCGTTCTTTGTCCATAGCTGTATATACTTGTATGATTTTTCAGGCTTGGTGGCGCTGTGGGCTCGTTTCCGCTCTGAAAAACTGGTTTCAAACCCAGCTTTGGTCACCAGTGAGTTTGGTCGTCTCACATATTTAATAGACAGAGACTTTTCATAAGTAATTCGCGACCCATGTGAGAAGTAATATCAGGGGTCTCTAACTCTGATCTTGGAGAGGTACAGGGTCTTCTGGTTTTTGTTTCAACCGAGCTCTCCGTTACTTAATGGAACCGATTATTGGCTTAATTAGTCAAGATTAACATGTGTTCCAGATCTTTAGCCGTTGAGGTAAAGACACCGAGAAAACCAGCAGGGGCTCTGCAGGACCAGGGTTTGAGACTCTTGCTGTAGGGTGTATGTTATTGCTTGAAGAGATTTCATCTCAAAGCCGCTTGTTGAGGAACTGGCTTGAACCCTGGTTCCAGGAGACCTAGTTTGAGGTTGCTGTATCAAACCCCCAAGTCTCCCCTGGTGTGCCGTGCAGTGACCCGAAACCTAGTCTCCTGAAACGAAGCTCCAAGCCACAAAGTGGCTTCGTGTTCACTCGGCTTTAGAAGGGCTTTTCAAACTGTGCTGTGAAAATAAGAGACGCCCTACACAAAACGTACACAAGAGTTTTTAAAACTTTAGAATCGGCACGTGTTCCTAAACAGGATGTCATCTTTTTCACAAGATACATTTGGACAAATCCTCAACATTTAATTGATCGGTTTCTCATACAAGATTTATCATTTTTAATTGTAGCTCAGTACCTGTCCCGTAGCCACATTGACATTAAACTACATGCGGTTTGTAGGACATCCCAAAACAATAATGCAATGAAACACTCCTAACTGCAGCTGAACAGTTTATTATATTGAGACAGTGTTGTCATTTTGGTACTGCAATAGATGGCAATACACATTTACTGGTTGAGATACTGTTGGTTTGTGGAATATGATTTACCACTATGGTCTACTTTAGCTGCCTTGTCCTACGTTTTAAAAAAATACTACAACGCTTACAAAAACCCTATAGTTGCCACTAATATTCTATGGTATGTACTCCACTATAGAAAACAATAGTTTGTTTAAATGACAGTATGACACTGAAATTGGTAGACCCCTCAAAAAATCAGATAATGACAAACCAATCGCAACCGCGATAAACTACAAACAGTGTTACGACTGCAACTAAAGATTACTGGATATGGGTCTCTATCCCCTCCTCCCTAGTTTTCTTTTCATCCACGGTTTCCCCTTTTAATTTTGTCTCTCTATCCCCTCCCCCCCCTTGCTATGACCTACTCCTGGTCTCTTTCAGTCTCTCGTGAATGCTGCGGCTGCATCTCCACGGCAACGCAGACCCCATGGGAACCGATTCTTTCATGGCGAGCCTCTTTGTATTATCCAGTGAATCACAAGCCCGGTCTGAATTCAAAACTCCTCTCTCTTTCTTTCTCTTTGAAATTGTGGAAATGCACCTGTTTTGAGCCACAGTAGACGCCTGTGCTTATATAGAGATGCATCTGCCCTGATTTGATTTCCAGTTTCTGTTGGGTTTTTAAAGCAGGTTGGGCTGGCTGTGAAATTAGAAGTAACCTCCGGAGGGTATCAATAGTCAGACAGCTGGGAAAATATCACTTTAAAGATAAATGCATCCCTTTGTTTTCAATGTATTAGTGATCCAAAAAAGAAAAAAGGAGGTCAAAAAATCAGTGCGCTAACCTTTATCAAAACAGAGTTGCCTGTACTGCAGTAACATAATTGTAGACACCGTGCCAGGTCTTGTATTAGCTAGACAGCATTCCGGATTTAGCACGACAGCTTGAGTTAAAGAGAGCTTTGGTTGTCATGGCATTTTAACTGTGCATTTTCGTACACTTTTTTGGTGTTTGCTGTCATTCTTACTGGTCCTACATCCTACATCGAATCCTTACCATTTTTCTCTAAGCCTGCGTAAGTTCCGGCACAGAACAGCCTTCCTCGTCTCATTCAAATCATGTGACAGTGTGTCCTTTCAACTCCGCCAGCCCTCTCTACACTTAAATAGAGTAGAAGGGCCCGTGTGAATTAAGCGACTTCAAGTCAAAACAGTCGTATGAACTAAAGCCCACCCTTTAACCCGTTTTAAACATAATACAAATCCCATTGCGATAACCCATTTTTTCCCCCCTTCCTTGTCTCCTCTCCCCAGGCGAAGCTGATCGTCCCCAACAGCACGGCGGGCCTGATCATCGGAAAGGGAGGAGCCACTGTCAAGGCCATCATGGAGCAGTCCGGCGCTTGGGTGCAGCTTTCCCAGAAGCCCGAGGGCATCAACCTGCAGGAGCGCGTGGTGACCATCAGCGGCGAGCCCGAGCAGAACCGCAAGGCCGTGGAGATCATCGTCCAGAAGATCCAGGAGGACCCGCAGAGCAGCAGCTGCCTGAACATCAGCTACTCCAACATCTCCGGGCCCGTGGCCAACTCCAACCCAACGGGCTCCCCGTATGCCAACTCCGCCGAGGTCCTTCCCTCCGCGGCGGCGGCAGCGGCAGCAGCTACGGCCTCCAGCCTCCTGGGGCAGGCCAGCCTGGCGGGAGTGGGCGCATTCCCGACGACCATGTCCAGCTTCTCCGGGAACGACCTCCTGACCATCAGTTCGGCCCTCAACACCCTGGCAAGTTATGGCTACAACACCAACTCCCTGGGGCTGGGGTTGAACCCGTCGGCAGCTTCCGGAGTCCTGGCGGCAGTAGCGGCGAGCGCTAATCCTGCCGCGGCGGCCGCTGCGAACCTCCTGGCCTCCTACGCCAGCGACGCTTCAACCAGCGTCGGCCACCACACTGGCCACTTAGGAGGCTTCACTCTGGGGTCCCTGGCTGCAGCGACCGGAGCCACCAACGGCTACCTGAACGCCGCCTCTCCCCTGATGGCGAGCTCCTTCCTGGCGACGGAGAAGCTGGCGGAAGGTGCCAAAGACGTGGTGGAGATTGCCGTGCCGGAAAACCTAGTGGGAGCCATCCTTGGGAAAGGAGGGAAGACGCTAGTGGAGTATCAGGAGCTGACGGGAGCACGCATCCAGATCTCCAAAAAGGGGGAGTTTATCCCCGGCACCAGGAACCGTAAAGTCACCATCACCGGTTCTCCGGCGGCCACTCAAGCCGCGCAGTATCTCATCAGCCAGCGGATCACTTACGAGCAGGGCGTGCGCGCCACCAACCCCCAGAAAGTGGGCTAGAGCCAAAACGAGGGGGAGGGGGGCTGGGGAATTCCTCAAATCGAAATCGGCATCTTCCAGCGTTGAGTTGGTTTCGCGTTTCAGTATTCAAGGAGACAAAACACGGCTACGACAGCAAAGCAAGCGGAACAAATGTGCGATCTGTAAATAAGGGTTTGTTACTGTGTTAGTTAGCAGTTTTTGTTGTTGTTGTTGTTGTGGTAATCCTGGAATTTGATAAGATTTTTAATTTTTTTTTTTTTGGTCGTGAACGGCAATGTAAACCGGCATGCTGCCGTATTCAGCCCTGCAGGGTTTTTCTTCTGCCTCCTGAGAAATTGCCCCCCCCGTTTCCTAATCGCTGCAGCTTGCGGTTTTGGCTCCAGCTCTGCCCCGCTATTACAACCCCTTCTCCTCCCGCCCGCCCTCCTTCCCTCCCTCCCTCCCTCCCCCTTTGTGAGTCCGTAAAGACGGCAAGTGATTCGAGAAAGAAGGACAATCCTCCATTTTCCACCCGCTATTTCTTATCTCAACCTTTTGGGTGGGCAAATGCCAATAGCTTATGCCAGTGGTTATAATCCTCAACAGTCCAGGAATTAAGTTCCCAAGTTCCTAAAGTAGGAGAATGTTTCTTAATATTATCATCATTATTGGTATTATTATTCCACCACAACATGCAAACATCAGTTCCCAAATTCGATATTTCAGGTTGAATGTGTACAAAGATTATTTATTGGGCTTCAATGTATTCCTTTTTTTTTTTTTGCATCAAACTGCATCAAAATCATTTAAAGGAAGGAGAGTTGGCATTTGCAAGGTTGATATCGAGGAGAGTTCTCGTTTCTCCTGGTGTTGTCAAATGGATTAACGGAGTTGTACATGCAGTACTCTTTATAGTGTCAGATATCTATGGAGTTTATCAGTTTTCTTAAACGTATTAAAAGCTGTGCTGCTTACACCTTGCATATGTTTAGAGGGGGGAAACAATTTCTATATATATACACACACACACACACACACACACACACACACACATATATATTTAATATTGAAAAAGTGAAACGCTTGGTCCAACAATGATTCTATACTGGGATTTCATACTGAGTCTGGTCCCATAACAGTATCACCCGTAGCACATTGTTAAAGCTCAGATCACCAGGTAAAATGGCATATCCCCCACGTTGCCCCTAGTTATATTAGTCTACACACTGGATTCTATATGGGAATATTATACACATTGGTGACTGCTTATCTGCCTGAATTGAAGTTATTTACACCCTTCTAGCTTACTCTGCCCTGCCGTGATAAAAGCATTGCAAAGTTTGCAAAGTACAGCAGAGCGTAGAGAAAATGCGGTGAAGCTTGAAGTAAGATGGACAGGGAAATAACGCAAGGCAGTGTAAACGGAAAGGGAAGCAAAGAAATTTGGAAAGAGCATGGAAATGCTGCAGAATTACAGTTAGGCATCGGAAAAACGTCTATCCAAGGAGCGCTTATGGAAGTAATTCAGCATGAAAAGATTTAAAATTGACCCCAATTTCCCGGGTCATTCTAGCTGCGTTTAAAATCGAATGTGTACTAAAAAAAAAAAAAAATGATATGTTTTTTCAGCAAGCGTCTGATTTCAGACAGCGGTACACAGACGTCACAGGCTGAACAAATAACGTGGATGACCTTACGGTATTGGAATCTTCCAGCTTTGGAGGGACCCCATTGCAATATTTCAACATTCTGCAATTGAGAGCAGGGGCATAGTCGCTTAAACCGAAAATGATTCATGTTGAAAAACTACTGCAGCAGCCGAGGGGGTGTCGAGAGAGGAAAACCTGATTGTAGGATTACAGCGAGAGAATGCTTTAGATTTGAACGTGTTCATCATTTATGTCAGGGACTTAGAGAATTGGCGACTGAAAAATGTTGGCTGCTAAATATCTGCCCACAGATAGGGTCTGGAAATGTAAGTGTTCGTTTTTACTGTTCTTAATTTAAAAAAAAAAAGCTGTTTTCTTTCGACTTCATTTAGTTGCATTCTCTCTCCTGCACTCCACTCCACTCCACTCCACTCCATTCTGAATCACAAACACAGAGTATAATTTCAAAATGTGGCACCCATTTATTAGGTGAGAGATTAAGCCTGTTTCTTTTTTTTTTTTTTTTTTTTTTTTTTAAGGATGGTTTGATTTGGGGTCCTTTTGAAACAGAACACAAAAATGTACTATTCAGATCATCACAACTCTCTCAAATAACAAAAAAAAAAAAAAAAAGGATTTGCAATTTTCAACTCTGGGGTAAATAATAATAAAAAAAAAATGTTGTAATTTGCAAATCCTTGATAAATATATATATATCAAAAATCTATTTCAAATTTGAAAGGAGATGGCGAGATGCGAACCTGCAACATTGGGGACTGCAGGCAGATGCACTAACCGCTAGGCCATAAGGGCAAGATGCCAAGTAAATGGAATCTGACCTTAAACAGCCTAGATCAAGTATCTTTGATTCGTGAGTTAGCAGGGTCTGAAAGCGATTTATTTCTTACTAAATCTGTGGTGGTGTTTACCATTGAACCAGTTAAACCTCCATTCAGACCCTGAAGTAGTTCATTATCTCATTTGATCTGTTAACCCTGGAGTGGAACGGCCCTCCAGGACTGTGATTTTACACCCCTGCTCTAACACCTTGTTACTGCGCAGCATTGATACAGTTCCCTACTGCTACACCAACCAGCACAGCTAAGTTCCATTTAAACGCGGGTTTACAGTGAACTATAATTACAAAGGAATGCGATCTAGGAAAGTGAGTGAATGAACTTATACACGCTGCTCTTGCAGCACTCAAATTGTCTAGAAGAACACGCAACAGAAGAGAATTACTATTAAAAAAAAACGAATCATTTAGGGAACGCGCAGTAAACAAAGCTGACAAGCGCACTTTTACAACACGCAACACAGTTTAACGTAGGCGTGGGGGAAGCAATTTACTGCTGCGCCTTTCCGATGACGCTTCCTGTCTTGTTACAAAGAGGTAAGGTCAAGGCTAGTTCCCATCAGAGGACAGGACCTAGGGGTGGGGCGAGGGTGTGGTTTCAACTGAGGGACTGCTGTGATTGGATAACATTTCTCAGATTACGGAATCTTTTGTAACCTCCTCAGCTTGTGGTTTAAAGCCCCTTAGTGGACCAGAGATAAAGTCAATGTTGTCTCTGAGTTGGTTATATTAATATTTGAAGGATGGGGCATAAGCATGAATCGCTGGTGGCACAGCAGCTCCTCGGTTAAAACCACACCCCGCCACGCCCTTAGGGCGTGTCATACACGTCACTCATGGGTGGGGGCGTGTCCTACGACCCCCGGGCGTGTCCTATACGTCACTTTCCAGGGGCGTGTCTTACACATCACATGACACACTTTCCTCTCACTGGGTAGTAGACTCAACCGAAAGTGTAATAGTGTAAAATCTCTAACAAACACAGCCAAGGATTTGAACAGAAATAAATGAGAAATTTGAGAATGGGGATCGAGGAACTACAGTATGCTGTAGAGTAAGAATCCCTAAAGCAGATGTGAACGGGAAAGCTCAAAACAGTCCAAGGCGATAGAATGTGGTTTACAACAGGGCATGATAGGGCTGGATTTCATATCTGCCGGGCTAGTTGGAGTCAGTTGAGAATGTATTTTATTCTAGGACTGGAATATATATTTAATGGGGGCAATAGGCTACCCTGCTTTTTGTTACAGCATCTTTTTGTAGCGTAACAACAAAAATGTGAAGAATATTGGAAGCAATATAGTGGCATGCTGCACTGTCTGTCTTTAACTCTACATGTTGTGGTAGCTAGCAGCGTAGTTAGGTGCTGGATAGGTTTACAAACTTGCAATTTTCTAAGTTATGATAATGCTGCTATTTAGTGCTATATTGACATATCAGGCTTGCATTAACCAGCAAGGACTAGTTTAAGAAATAAGTAACATAATCTTAATAACCTGTGCCAAAACATCCAATCTCTGCAGCTTCTACGAAACATATCCGCATTGAAAAAAAAAATAAATAAATAATGTGAAAAGTGCCAAACGAACAATATGTATCATTTAAAAGGATAGGCAAAAAAATGCAGCTATTTATTGTATTTGTATATATTAAAAAAAAAAAAAAAATCAACAAAAAAAAATAATTTAAAAGAAGGGTTTGGAATGAACAGTTTTTCTGTCGCTTAAGTGTTAAAAAGATCCGAAAAAAAAGGATTGCTGCTCATTTGAATCCCCTGTATGTAGTCAAGGCATGTGTATTGTTGAATAAGTGATTAGAGTTCTTGATGCAGCTTTATATAATTGATAACATGTATTGCGTGGAGCTAGGTGTTCTGTCTGTCTGTATTGCATGATCTCCAGTGGAGAAATCGGTCCTTTTTCGAGGACATATCTTTGCATGCCAACTGCGGTCAAGCACTTTTTATATGACTTTAATGTCTGGCTCAGTTCCTCAAAAGGCCAATCATGGTAAGAGAAGGTAGCTGATGTCATAGAATAAAAAAAAGAAAATGGGTTTGGCTTAACTGTGACTAAATTACAGGATCAGAGGACACCCACAGCAGGCAGGCTAGACAGCTTCCAGCTGCAAAAGGTGATCTTAACAGAACTGATCAATGAGCGTCCAATCTGTCTGTATAGGATTAATAAGAGCTCACTGCCCCCCCGCCCGCCCCACCCCACCCCACCCCACCCCACCCCCCACCAGCCTCCCCTAACGTGTCTGTGAATATACACGTTACAGATTCAACAGATACAACAGAATTGAACCGGATCTTTGCTTGGATAAGTTTAAAAAAAAAAAACTTGCAAAAAAGTCATTTTTACTGTTTGTTTGTTTGTTTGTTTGTTTGTTTGTTTGTTTGTTTGTTTGTTGTCGTTGTCATCCCATGGCTTATAGAACTAAAAGCCCTGGATGGTAAACAAAAGGGAAAACTAAGCTTATAGCATATCATTGATATTGCATATCACCAGGGAATAAAACAAGGCGATGTGCCAACAGAGGTGTGCTAAATGGCTTATCTCGCTTGCGTGGGAGAGATATACATACATTATATATATATATATATATATGTATGTATCATGCTAGCCAGTGTATAACACACTTGCACGATGGGAGTTTTTTTTACAAAAACGGAAATAAACCACGAAGCCTGTTTAGCTCTACGATTGTATATAAGCACGTGTTTTAACAGCAGCTTGTTTGTGGCCTAGCACAGAGAGTCTCCTGAAGGTGTTTCAGTTGACTGTGTCGTAATGTAAGATAAACTTGTGCTGGCACTGTTTTTAAGGTGGGGGTGCCAAATATAGCCGGGGATGGGGAGGATGGCGGGGCTCTTTAAAAACAGAGAGAAAGAAGCGATTTTTGGATCACTAGACTAGACGCCTGGTCCGATAGCACATGATAGGCCATTTCTGACTTCTGTTTAAAATACGAGATGGTAGCAAAGGTAAGACGCTTGTGGGAGAGTCAACGTGGTGTTGCAGATGCACTGAAAAGGGTTGGCTCTTCTGAGTTGACCGAAGTTTTTAAAAATGTATTAAATGGCAGGGTTATAGTGTGGCACAATGGTAAAGGGTTTGGTTAATGATGCTTATTTTTTATTTGTTGTTTTTTTTTGGGGGGGGGGTGCATTTCTAGTGCTCATCATGCCACCAGCAGTGGTAGGCTACATTTGTCATATATCACTATTTTTATTTTGACTGCTCTTTTCTAACCTTAGAGCAGTATAACTAAATGCCATTCATGAGTATCTTGTTTACTTTCCCCACTTCCCACTTCCCACCCGACCTCCAACCTCCCACCTCCCACCTCCTCAATCCTTCCTCCCCGAGTGCCAAACAAAACTGTACCATTCCAAACTTTTTTGAGTTTTCTTGTATGTCGGACAATTATAGGACGCACCCATGAAGCCAGCATGCTGTTCATAACACAATATTAAACCATGACTTCTCAGCATACAGAAAAGCAGGCTTGGATTAATCCACAAATGCTGGCTACCTCCTCACACGGCTTTTTCTAAATTCCATCCTCTCTTCAGTACCCAGGACTTCACTCAAAAGTTTCTCCATTACAAAATGATTTAAAAAAAAAAATAATAATAATTAAAAAAAATTGGTGAGGATTTTTTTTTTTTTTTTTTTCGCCAGACAGAGCAGTCATCTCGTCAGCTTGTCTTCTCAACTTTTGAACTTTTTCACCTTCCATGAACTTTTTTGACCTCCCTTCTGTGTTCATCAAAATCCCCTATTTTGGATTTTTAATCTCCATTCCATATCAAAATCTTCTGATTCTTCTGTGAGACTGTAATTTAATTTCTCCCCTCACTTCACGCCCAACCACTCCCCCTACAAAGAGATGTAAACAAAAACAAAAATCTTGCCTCCACCTTTTCGTTTTCTTCATTGTAAATATTTTGTTCAGCTGTAAAAGGAACTCATTTTGTGTTTAACGGAATGGGGCAAGCAGTATATATATATATATATATATATATATATATATATATATATATATATATATATATATATATATATATATATATATATTTGGTTATAAGATAGCCTCACCCCCAACTGGGGGTTGGCTTTTTAACATAAGGGTGTTGTCAGCCTCTCTATCATGCTGCATAAGACAAAGATCTAGAAAATCAATCCTTTCTATGAAAATTTATCCAACCCCACAATTATGAATTGGCAGTAGTCTAATTTCTCAACAGACCGCTTTTATCACACTTAATGCACACTACCCTAAAGTCAAGGAACTATAATCTCAATGGAAACATGTGTTGCTAAAATTGCAACAGCAACAGCTTTTTCATGATCCAACATACTTTGGTTTTAAGTTATTATTACTTCATCAGAGACTGTTGGACTGCAAACTTCAAATGTTGTTTTATTAATTATTTTTATGCTACTGGCCCCATTCCTGGTTTCATCTCTGAAACACATGAGATTATTTATTTTAACATATTATATAATATTAATAAACAAAAAGGGAATGACTGGAAAATTTAAAAAAAAATACAGGTGAATTATTGTTTTTTGACACAATTCATTAACTTTTAAAAGAGGAGTCATGAATATTTCAATGTTGCTGTAGCGTTTGTGTTTGTAAAAGTAAAAATTGTGGATTTCTTTTGACGTGCAATCCCAGTGAAGTTGGCATTTTAATGCTAATATAAAATTAACTCATTCTTCTTTTTTTTTATTTAAAAAAAACTTTAAAAAAAAAGTCATTATAAATGTTCATTGCTGCATCACCTGTCTTCTGTTGTCTTTTTCTTCACCACTCGGCCTCATTTCAGCACCTAGAGCTGACCACCATCTGCATTGGGGTTGGGGGGAGAGAGGGAAGTCCCTTTGGCTGTCGAAAGACACAAAGGAGCGATGGTGCCATTCTGAAACGTAACCCACTGACATCAACTGGATTTCATTGTTTGCTTTGAGTTGATTTATTCTCCATAACAACAACCCCGTCCCCACACTCCTAGCTGCTTGTTTTGTATTTCATTAACAACACATTCTGGGGCATGGATATCAAATCATGTGGGGTATTAGTCAAGCACACAAAGGGAGTCTTTCTCTCGTGGCGGTCTTGAAAAATGATATCTGGAAATTTTTAATTTTAGAACTACTGTATAAGCAATTAAAATGGTCCAACTAGAAGTATTTTTCTTCATTAAAGCTATCATGGAAAGGTGTGCCATTGCCTATTAGTATACATTTTGCACTATTGAGTGCTTAATAGTTATGAATGGATTTTATGTCAATTGATAGCCATTTGATGGTTGTCTTCAGCTCTTACTGTAGTATTATTCTTGAATCTTAGGCAACCTAACATTGGTTCTATGGGAAAAGCGAGCTTTGAAGATGTCCTTCAATGATGACATAGAATATATTGTTTGGTGTATTAAAACATGACCAAAATCACCTTGGCTATCCATAAAAGCAATCTTCAAATCTTGCTTTTCATGTAGAACCAATGCTAGGTTGTCTAGCCGTTCAAGAATAATGCTATAGAGTAAATGCGATGGCAAATGATTATTCCGTCAATTGACATACACATTTCCATTAATTATGTTTTTAAAGATATCCATCCGCCAATAAAGAGAACTTACTGACACTCCTGCTATGGCAGCATTGCCACATGACCTTCTCCACGAACTTCCACTGTGGGCCACAGGGGGGTGCTGCCTGTAATATAGAGACATTACCTACTGCAGCACCAGTGCTGTGGAACGGACAGTTCTTGGGTTGTAGGAACAGTGAACAAGTTTTGTCAAAAAAAAAATTACGCCAACAAAAGCACAAGCCCACGGTGAGAACCTCAGATGCTCAATAAGAATTGACACTGCAGTGAAAGCAAATCGAACTGATCTACAGGGAAACAGCGCCTCCTGTGGCACACAGTGGGATTGCACTTCCTCTCCACTGTACTTAAGTGTCCTCCCCAGTGACTTTCTGTCCGGCCCTTATTTAGACAATGACACATTAAAACACTGTCTCCATATCCTGGACCTCCCGTCACGGGGGGGGGTTACATAGCGTCTGCTTCTTCATGAACGCATTTACATTTTAGTTCACAGTGAGGGGGGGGGGGGGCACGGTTTTGCTTCGCCTGTGACGTCTGTTCCAGTGTAGCATTTAAAATGCCAAGGGTACGTCAAGCGGAAAGGGAAACAAAGCCCCTTTCTCCCACCAACACCACCACACTATAAATCAACTTCCTCACTCTCACAAAAAGATCAAAATGACACAAATCCACATGAATTAACAGGGCCTGAATTCAAAATGAATTGCTGGAGAACTCAAGAGGGTTGCGCATACCATATTCAGGTGTCTTTTCCCCGTATGGTACTCAGTCGGAATTTATTAGGAATTTGTGGCCACAGTTTTAAATTGTTACCTTTTATTCAAGCGCACACACACACACACTATAACAGTAGCCATATCACATATGATGGCTTTCACCTGGGCTGCACACCAGAGTGGCAATTCATTTCATTCTCTTGCTGTAATATCACACATTTCTCCTGAGGCACGCACGCCTATTGATTTCTCCTCTCTTTAATTTCCTCCCATATGCATTTCCTCTGAGGTTACTGCACTAGAAACATAACTAGACAACTGACAGCTGTACTGGGCAGAGAGAGAGAACAAAAAAAACTAAATATTTAGCAGCTCTTGGATTTAAAAGGCAATGTAGCAAATCTTACCTTGAACCGTGTGGCTATACTGTTTCGTCATTAAGAAACATTATAGAATGGATTTTTGTTTTTACTGTTTAATGATTGCTGATCATAACCTTAATCCACCAAGCCATCTAACGAATACATTATAATGAACCAGTATATAAATAAAATATAGTCTGGGTAGAAAATATAATCTCCTGATCTGTAAAGACCTGTATAACGAACTATGGGGGGGGAAAAAACCTCAAAAAGATGACATCTCTTATGCAATACACAGGACGTAGTAACTTATAATAAAAATCTAAATAGAACTGAGACTAGACCCATGAGAGTACCTCTCTGAATACTAAGGTGTAGATTTAGAGTCTTCACCAAATTATGACAGTTTGTTGTATAGAGAATAATATTAATAACATTAAAAACTAAAAACTAAAAACACAGACACCGACACTGCTAAAGGCAAACAACTGATGAGAAATAGTCGGTCCTCCTGTACAAAAAATTGCTTCAGTTGTAAGCCAAAGGTATTTTTCTGTGTGTGTGTGTCTGTGGATGTGTGTGTAGTCCAGTATTTCCTGCAGATTCAATTCTGAAATCGTAAACGAGTTTTGTGTTGTGCTGTATGACCATATCTAATACATTTATGGTAGACATTTTAATAATTGCTTCAGCAAAAAAAATTTTCTACTCCACGGTCTTTGCAATCCTCCTGAGCGGTTCCGAGTTCTGTTGCTCCAACACAATCGTTCAAATCTTCCTTTGTCGGGCTTTAGAGCTTGTATGGAGAATCCCGAATACCAGGACTGAACAGACTTCCTTCCTCATTCCATTCAAATCATGTGACCTTTCAACTCTGTCAGCCCCACTTTCTCTACACATTGAGGTGGGGTAAAAATAACAGCAATATATGATACAGACAGTCTTGCAATAGCCCTTAAATGCAGCATGATTCACTGACAAGCTCTGATTCCCCTCCAGTCTCTCCAGCTCCAACCGTTGGTGTCACTGAATCTCACTAGGACGCCAGGATAAACAACAGATGTTTCTAATCGGAAAAATACACAATCATCTAATCTCCTCCCGACCCACAGTGCGAGGCACAGTGTGATTGAGACCTGTCGGGGAGGGGGAGGGGGAGGGGGGTCTCTCTGAATCATTTTCATTACGAGGTATGCAAGCTAAAAATTGCTCAAGGATGAGAAGCAGCCTCATATTAATCCATTACACATTGGGAACTTTACAGCGGTGCAGTTGCAAAACAAAACTCAAGAAACTCTGCCCAGCAGACAGCCTTGACTCATCTTTCAGATATTTTTGCTTTAGAATTCTAATTGAGTGTTTTGAAATTCTGGATGAAGTATTGCACTTAAGATCTAGCAGTGCCCCAACAAAGTACTTTTCTATCAAATTACACAAACATCCTTAAGTACTAATTAACAAAAACAGTGATGTGTGCAATTATTTAATGTCAACACTGCATAAAAAAAAAAAAAAAAAACATCAGTTATCTTAATGCAAGCTTTGGTTTGTTAGTTTTTAAAAGCTGCAATAACCCTCATAATAGCTTCCCATAGTAAAAGCATAGCAAAGTGTAATAAAAGCATAGTAAACGCATGGTAAAGCACAGAGAGGTGTGGTAAAGCATAGGGAAGCATTACTAAACATGTGAAACTAAGGTAAACTATGGGAAATGCATTGGGTAACCATAGGAACAGCATAGCACAACTGCAAAAAATACTGTGCAAACTTACCTTGGTAAACTTTTATAAGGGCAGCATAGCCATAATTATAAAATATCCTTCCTTTAGACAAAATCAGTCTGTAAAATGTATCTGACACTAGAACATTCACCGCCCTCATACTCCGCCTAAATTGTTTTTTTCCTGCAGTGGGAGAGATTTAAAACCGGACTCTAGCGTCCTCCTTCGCATTGCACCCTCGTTATATTACTTGCCAGCCCGCAATCCTAACCAGGGCTGACAAGCCTCAATTGAAATTGATTCAATCTGCTGCTGATGGAAATGAACACCATTTCAAATCGCTTGCAAGCCAGTCTCAGTGGGCAGGTGGAAACAGAGATGGAGAGACAGTAACAGGGCCCACAGAGCCCCGATTCAGACCGGGTTGATCCCAGTTCATCTGCTGCTGGTGGAAATGGACAGGACTGATGTCAGACCACTTTTAACTGATCCCAGCTGAGTAGCAGATGAGTCAGTGAGTGTGTATTATAAAAGGAACCTTTTACCTGCCCTATCTATCTGCAAACCGTGTTGTTTGTTAAGCTAAAGTTATCAAGTTTCCCAAACAGAGAAACTTAGCAAACGGCAACGCTGTATGTTAAACAACAAAACGATTCATTTTTACTTTCTTACGAACCACCTATTTCTTTTGGGTTTTTTTTAACAGAAATACCAGGCATAGATATACATACAGATATAAATGCATCAGATGTATTATGAAGTGTGATATAAATGCATTGTTAGTTTTTTTTAAAATTATTATTATTTGTTTTTTGAAGATGTGAACAGGTAAACTCCCATGAGCCTCTGGGGCAGGAATCTACGTAGGGTCTTGAAACAGTTACCCAGCATGCCGAGGGGGGAAGAAGACTGAAATATGTAACAAACAACACAGAATACTGAACGCTGATTGTAATAACATTTTATATATGTCATTGGAATGTATTTATTTATTTATTTATTTATTTATTGGGGAGCTAATCTGCTATTCAAAACCGTTTAAACAGTTTTATAATTTTTTTGTAACTTAAAAAAAAAATGTAAATATGAATAGATTTTTTGGACCAAATACATATGTAATAATGAATGTTTAAGAGTTTAATATATGTGTGTGTAATTATATATATATATATACACACACACACACACACACACACACACACACACACACACACACACAGTATAAACCTTATTACGCAGTGCAATGCAAACGCTGGGTTGTTCAAAGGACTGTATGACTTACAGTGATCTCTTTATCAGTTTTCTGGTATATTCAATCTGTTCTGCAATTGCAGACAATGTTCTGTCGTTTACGCATCAATAAAATTAAAATAAAATAAGCTTTTGTATAAGGCAGTGTCTCATCAGCCTGTGTTCTGTTAGTTGTATTATAACAGCATTGGGTTCCCATAGGACTCCATGTACACTGGGGCAGTTTGGGACAGTTAATTTTCAGCTCATACCCCCCATGCATTCTAGTATGTTTGACCTGACTCAGGTATAACAGTGTACCACTGTATTAGAACACACCCTTGCTTCTGTACTTGTAATTGGTTGTGCAGATGAAATCAAACCACTGGAACTGAAAATCTGGGGATATTGTCCAAATAGTCAAATGGTGATTGTCTAATTAAATTGATGACTTTAATAAGCCACACCTGCAATTCATTTAAAATAGTTAGAGAAAAGGAACACAGAGACACACCAATGGTAAAATGCATGAAGCTTTTTTAGAAAGTTGGGGAGATTTCCAACATTGCTGAGAGGCGAATCTCTCCTACCTCCTGCCTGCTTGCTGGCACTGTCTGACTGTAGCCAACCATCTCTGTTGATTTGAAAATCCTTTAATAGATTTTTTTTTAATGCATGCATAGCTTTTGAAGGTGAAATTACTTAAAAGCGTGATAAATATCATTAAGTTAAGGATTTGTGGATGCACTTTAAACAGTACAAACAACTGAAATGAGGGAAAAAAATAGGATTATAAATGTTAGGGTGCCACCGTTTACATCATTAAAACAGACCTCATTGTAGAATACTCTACCCTTAAAAACAACACAAATGTGGGAAATGGAGACAGGGGAAAGTGTATGACATCTCCACTTAATAAAAGCGCATTGATTATACTAGAAATCTATGCAAGCTTAAAGCGGTAACTATGGAGGACAGAAAAGGATTTTCTGGATGCTTTGTAGTGCGAACGGCGTTAGGCTTAGATGCAAGGGAATTTGCAAGAGTTCAATCGACTATAAAGCGAGAGCAGGGATTATGCAAATTATGTGCAAGGTGAAATCCTGCTTTAACCTTGTATAATCCTTGCACAGCTCGCTCGCTTTTAATTTGCGTGCTTCAACCCCGGCGTAATTGGAATGCGTTTGGTGGTACGGGAGCTTGGGGAAATCAAACCCAGCCGCGTCTCAAGAGAGGACAGCTAACAGAGGAGCGGGGCCGGATCGATGGGCGGACAGCAAGCAGGCATTCCGCGGCCGATACAGCCAGCAGAGATGTGCCGGTAATTAACAAAGGCTTTGTTAGCGCTGAAGAAAAAGGTCACGGTTTCAATCCATCGGACTGGTGCAGGTTTGAGATGTGTCGCGACTTTCCGCCTGATTCTCAAATGAACACAAACTAATTTCACTGAGAAATTTAAAGAATGTTTCTGGAATAAAATGCAATTCGGTATGCAAGGATCCGTGGGGCCCTTTCCCGTGCAAAATTAAATAATGATTCATAAATATCCATCTTACATTGTTTTATGTAATAATGATGTCCTTCGACCAAACCAGCTTCCTTTTTCACCCAGGAACTCGAGAGCAGATGTCAGCGACCTACCGGCTTCTGTAGAACAAAGCCAGGCCAGCCGTGAGCGCGCCTGGCCGGTAGGGTGCGCTGTTGCGCGATGAGGAGAATAATACCAGCAATTTAAGAAAACAACAGAATTAAAACGTGTTGTTGTTGTTGTTTTCGTGTTTAAAGTATGTTTTTGATGTATGTAATAAGGTTTTACATTCCTCATGGGTTACATATTTGTGAATGCGGCACACATTGGGCTAGATTTATTAGCGCCAAAGCGTCATTTGCGCTTTTTTCTGAATGGGGATAAAACACCTTACAATTAAAAAACGAATAAAAAACAACTTAAGACGACTTACAAGTTCCTAAGATCAAAGTCTAAACTGTTTATATCTGGTTTAACTTTTTTAGTGGGTTTCTCCTTTCTGGAAAAAAAAGGTGCAAATAACTGTTAGGAGAAAATTTAGACCATTTCCTTCCACTAAAGGTATGCATAACGGTATCAACTGGGGTAAAATAAATGAATGACAAAATGAAGCTAAAGTTAGCTTTGTATATAATTACTGATGGAAATATATTTATCGTAGCTTTACCACTGAAAAAAAAATCCTTCGTGGATTTTTTTGTTCATTTTTTAAAAGTTTTTTGTATACATAACTGAGATTTGCAAGAATTAGTCACGAATCCTCTGGTCTACTGTACAGTAGGGTTAGAACATGTAAAGAATATTGCAATTAATATAACAAAGACACCAATAATAGGAATCTCCCAAGATAACTGAAGAAACGGATGAACAGGTAGCACACGCAATGCACACGTCACTGCAACCACAATTACTAATAATAATAATAATAATAATAATAATAATAATAATAATAAAGTAACAGAAATGAATGCTTCTGAAACAGAAGTAGCCGATTCGCTTTGTTTTTGTTCCTTTATCTGCCAGCACCACAAAAAAAAAAAAAAAAAAAAATGGGTTTCCTTTGCAAACAATAGAAGTCCCGGAAACTGCAGGCAATGCCTTTTCCGGGTCTAGCACATAGGAAAGCGCCCGTGTTCCACATAATACAGGCGGGCAATAACAGGTAAACACCTGCCATACACAGCACATCCTGCTCTGCTGTGCTGTCCACTGGTGTGACTTGCGTAATCCCTCGTGCAAATTGCACCCCTGATGACGCTGTCGTGTCTATAAGATGCATCTCCCTGTTTCAAGTCATGTTTTGTCTTTCTTTAGAGTCACGTGTGGTTACAGTATCAGGTTAATGTTTTTGTTGAATGATGTCTGTGGATTAACACTCAAACAGTAGGACCGAGTTCTGACGTCCTAAGCAATTGACACACACATATATATATATATATATATATATATATATATATATATATATATATATATATATATATATATATATATATATATATAACACAGTCTGCATTACGAGTCAGACTGCGTTTATATTGTGTCCTATAGTTTTCGTGCTAGCAATAAAAAATAATTGATGGATTTAGCTTAGACGAAATAATTGTAAGCCTATTGTGCTTGTGTCATCGGAATTTCAAACAAAAAAAAACTAATATTTTTGTAGTGTTCATATTTCTTTTTTTTTTAACGTGTAATATTTTCGTGTCGCATCCCGTGAAAAAAAAACATTTTATTTGAAAAAAACAAAAAACAAAACACGTCACCCCATCCCACCTCCGACTCATTATGCAAAAAATCTAACGCACAAAAAATCCCCTGAACCACACGAGAAAGGAAGTTACTTTTTTAAAAATTATTTTTGCCAATAGAAAAATCGTGGAAATGCATATTTGACGTTTGCCTTTTGAAAACGAAGGTCTCCCTGTCTTTATAACGGATGAATGCTTTCTGCATCTTGAGCTCGGGGGCGGGGGCGGTCTCAGCAGTCAGCAGGTCCGCGTTTCCATAGAAACCCCTCCGCTCTGTGTCTGCAAAACTGGAGAGTTTTGCATGCCAAAATGATGCATCCCCCCCCGCAAAACCGATTCGGGCTCTTTTAAGAGGAGGATGGGTGCCTTTTTGGGGTTTTCTGATAATGAACCTTTCCAATTAAGACCCTAATGACACAAGCCCTGGAGTATGCAACCTGAACAGATAGCCTCGGCAGGTATGGACTATGTAATTACGCAAATAATAATAATAATAATAATAATAATAATAATAATAATAATAATAATAATAATAATAAGCAACCAACAACAGTTAATTTATTTCAAGCAACGATAAACCCAAATACCCACGAAAACTAACATCTCAGATAAACAACGTAGTACGAGAACTGACCACCAGGTTTGTTTTTTTTTTGGTTTTTTTTTGAGAGGCAAAAACAATAAATAAATAAAGAAATAAATTGATATTGTACGCACGTACGCTGGAATTTAAAATGCATCCCTAGTCTAGTACAACACGAACGATATAAGCAAGTGCGTTTTTTTAAAAATTACAGGCAGCATCAGCAATTTGGGTCGTTAACCTAAATATGCTTCCATTTTTCCTCCCTCGGTGGTGCAGACGAGCTTTCAATAAGATTTATAGTCATGCGATTATTTTATTTTCGCAATCTAGGTCACCTAGAGGTCGCTGCGCAGGGGGGTGGAATTTATAGGCGACACCTAATATATTTTGGGACAGTTTTAAAAATATCTTACCTTGAAAATGCAACCCTTTTGTAGGCGTTGGCTCTTCAGCCTATTTTTTCTTTTAAACAAGTACAGGGCGGCTTATGATTGAGGTGACAATTGGCTACCTAAACGAAAAAATATAATATTATCAATATCTCTCTCTCTCTCTCTCCACACACACACATACAGTAAATCGCATGTTCGTTTGTTTATTAAAATCAAAGCATAAATTACAAACCAAGAAGACTTCGTTTAGCGTTTTATAATAAATAATTAATGTGTAACACAGTACTATTTCTTTGAAACAAAAAAAAAACTGTACAACATGTTTCTGGGTTTCCTGTAACTTAGTTACTGTGATCTGTGCGTTTGCGAGGCACAGTGTAATACGCAGTATTTCAACCAAATGAATTGCACCCTATCCATTAAGAACCGACGCGGTTGTGCAGAATGTATTGCAAATCGATGCTAAGAACATTACACTTCCCCGGATGACTGTGGTTATTTTGAGAGTGCATTGCACATAGTTAATAAAGACCGTTTAAGGGGAGGGGAGGGGAGATGGGGCTTTTATCAATTTGTCATCTAAGATCACACCACGTGGTTCTCTGCGGGGCTGCAAATATCTAGCAGCCGGAGACTCTGATTCGTTTTTCGTTTGCTAATGGAAGACTGTTTCCTCTCCAAACTGACTGTCTCACACTTCGTCTAGTTTATAGCTGGCGACACAATTTTATAGTGTTGTGCTATTAAATTATTTTTTGCACAACTAAACCAGAACAAGCAAAAAGCTTTCCATTAAAAAAAAAAGATTTTATATATATATATATATATATATATATATATATATATATATATATATATATATATATATATATATATATATATATGCATATGCTTGAAGGTTTATATCCAATGGTGTTTTGGCTCCCTATTGAATTTTGAATGTCACCGTTTTAAATTAATTCAGTAACCAATGTTGGCAAACACTGTCGCTGTGCCAGGCTTCTCTCTCCCTCGCCCTGAAAGAGTCCTCTACTGTACTATACCGCCACCTGCCGGACATTGAAAGAGAGTCCTCTACTGTACTATACCGCCATCTGCCGGACATGATTGGTAACGACACGTCTAATAATAAGAAATCCGCCATTTTATTTCCATAGGAAAGACACATTAAGTATAATTAGAATTTTCTGTTTGGCTCTGTGTCTCTTTTTTCCTCGGATTTTCGCCCCCACTTTAAATCAGATGAAACTATTTAATTTACTGTGTTACAGATCTTAAGACCCCCTCTGATTCCCATAAGGAACGTTAGACGTAAGTTTTGCATCACCTAGAATTTTAGGATTGAGACATTATAAAAAGTTAAAAAAAAAAAAAAAAAACACAACTATGAACATAATTTAGACATTCTATTCAGCATCATGTAATCAAAGATACTGCAGAATTATACAGTGGTATAGTATTTCAAGTTAGATTTCGAAATGTCACATTTTTGAATTTTTGATGGGTATATGGAAAACTACAAAGCAGTATGTAATTCAATATTTTAACTTAACATTATTCAGCAGGTTTCAAGCCAAATTAGTTTATTCTATAGGGAGATGCAAAACTGTACAATGCATTAAACCCCACTCAACTGAGTGCCTGTCAACTGCAAACTTGTATGGAGCTTAATACTATCAAGCACATTTCTTTAGAAAAAAAAACATGTTTTAATAAGGTAAATGCATATTCCGCTTAATTGCCAGGAATTATAGATTATGAAATTAATAATAATCGACTGGATTAAGCATGCATGAGCTCTCTATTCATAAAAAAAACAGCTATAACTCACACTGTATGTCCTCCTGCTCTGCACTGGACTCACCTGACCTCAGCACCACGTTAATGGATCCTCAGCTAATGCACCCTCCTTGCACTATTGCACTGCTAATATGTCATTGTAGATATAACTTGCTGTGATCCTAACTGGCTGCATCCTAGTTCATATTGTATTCTAGTAGTATTATTATTTGCACTTACTGTAAACTATACTGTATTTAAATATGAAGCTTGCATTGTAACCCTGTACTGCCCTGTGAGACCTGTAAGTCACCTTGGTTAAGACAATAGCCAAAAGAATACACAATATTACATGTGTTTGACATACCGTTTATGGCCCTGGACTCAACATATGCACATGTAACTTAGTACACAAGGAACAGAGTCAAAAGTAATACAAACTTAGTGTTGAGCCTGGCTAAAAAACCTAATAGGGCACTGGAGCAATTGTGTTGCACCAAAAGACCACTGCATGGTCTTTCCAGTAAGTTAAAAGTTTAAAATCTGTTTTTGTTAAAGGATTATGCAGAGAAAGTTATCTTAACAAAATAGATCAAGGAAGAAAATGAAATAACCGGTTGAAAAATTGAGCCGATTCTCCAGTTACACAAAACAAATTACAAAGTAGCCTGTCCTCAAATTAATAGATCGATGTTTTCTGGTCTTACTAAAAAGAAACCCGCATTTAGACAAGCGCCCCCCCCCCCCCCCCCAGAAGTCTTTTGTCAGTCTCAAATAGTATACGCAAGTTTCTATTGCAATGTCAACTTGTGTGCATGTACCCTGTTCAAGCTAAACAGCTTTGAAATTTCATGTGTATGTATAATTTATATGCATTTAAAAAGACATTATTAGGGTTGGGGTCAAGTCCTGTTTTTGAAATCCAATTCCATCTCCAATTCCTTTCTAAAATCAATTCTCAATTCCTTTGAAGCAACTGGAAGTTATATTAGGAGGCTGTGTGGTCCAGTGGTTAAAGAAAAGGGCTTGTAACCAGGAGGTCCCCGGTTCAAATCCCACCTCAGCCACTGACTCATTGTATGACCCTGAGCAAGTCACTTAACCTCCTTGTGCTCCGTCTTTCGGGTGAGACGTAGTTGTAAGTGACTCTGCAGCTGATGCATAGTTCACACACCCTAGTCTCTAAGTCGCCTTGGATAAAGGCGTCTGCTAAATAAACAAATAATAATATTGAGGAGACACAATAATTGTCGTGACAGTTCAACTGCTTTCACTTGGAAGCCAATTTAATTGACTAAAAAACAGTGACTTGATTTTAACAGAATACTGCTAATTGCAATTTTGATCAATGGTGTGTTGGAACTGATTAAAAGGGAATGGGAATTAGAAATTGATTAGAATAAAGAAATTGGAATTGAAAAAGAATGAATTGACCCCGACCCTGGACACCACACACATGCAATCTAACGGTCAGATCTGCGTTTGTCCTTTTTCTTCTTCCTCCCAGAGTCTACCTGCTCGCCAAACTCCGGCTCAAACACTTCTTCTTTAATCTCAGGTGGCTCTTCTTTAATTTCCACCTCAAGTCCTGTTCTCTCCTCTTCTTCTCTCCTTTCTCGATCTTTCTTTTTTTTCTTCTTCTTCCTCCCAGAGTCCACCTGCTCTCCAAACTCCGGCTCAAACACTTCTTCCTTAATCTCAGATGGCTGTTTAATTTCCATCTCAAGTTCTGTTCTCTCCTCCTCCTCCTCCTCCTCTCTCCTTTCTCGATCTTTCTTTTTCTTCTTCTTCTTCCTCACCGAGTCCACCTGCTCTCCAAACTCCGGCTCAAACACTTCTTCTTTAATCTCAGATGGCTCTTTAATTTCCATCTCAAGTTCTGTTCTCTCCTCCTCCTCCTCCTCCTCCTCCTCTCTCCTTTCCCGATCTTTCTTTTTCTTCTTCTTCTTCCTCCCTGACTCCACCTGCTCTCCAAACTCCGGTTCAAACCCTTCTTCTTTAATCTCAGATGGCTCTTTAATTTCCATCTCAAGTTCTGTTCTCTCCTCCTCCTCTCTCCTTTCCCGATCTTTCTTCTTTTTCTTTTTTTTCCTTTCAGTCACCTCTCCGCTGCTTCCTGACGTCTCAAACTCTAAAACTCGACTCGCGTCAATCTCTTCATCTTTCTTCTTCTTCTTCTTCTCCTCCTTCCTCATGCTCTGCTCCCCCTGGCTGGGGTCCAGATTCACCCTCTTAGCCAGTGCCGGAGATGCAGACAGTGCCTCCTCTTCACTGCTCCTCTTCCTCCCCGCACTTGGGGGAGTGCTGCTCCCGAACGGGGTAAACCTCTGCTTGAGTCCCGCTGGGATTTGTGGAGCGGGGCTTGCCGGGATGGCTTTGGGTCCCTCGGTGCCGTTGCAGTCACCGAATCTCTCGCCCACGTTCATGTAACCCTGGATCAGCGGCCCGCACATCACGGAGCCTTTGCCTTTTCCCTGCACCAGTAAGTGAGTGTTTAGCAGCTCCTTCTGGCTGGTGAACACGTTGTAGATCTTTCTGGTCGCTGCGCTCCCAGTTTCTATAGTCTCATATCCGATCAGAGGAACCTTCTTGCCAGAGAAGCTGGAAAATAAAATACAGACAGATCAATCTGCTTTGTTGCTTGAGTAAACTTTCGAGTAAATTAGGATTTTGATAGTACTTGGCCAACAGTTTTGCATCATCCTGTAGAACTAGTGTTGCTTCATGAAGTCGAACGAAACCTGCTGAATAATGTTAAGTTAACATATTGAATGGAGTGATTTCAGCTGTTGAATTGCAAGCTTGATTAAAAGCAATAAAGAAAATCACTGAAAAAAAACAACAGGAGGCTGGACCAGGGCAGCGTGGGGGCTCACAGTCACCGATTTCAAACCTGGCGAAATGGTATAACCAGACACACTCTGTCAATGACAGAGCCACCAACCGGGAGACCAAGAGTCACAACACCTGCCCCAGATCGACAGATCATTCCGCAGCATCTTCGTGATGTCAATTGTTAATCAGCACAATAAAAAGTCACTGCATCTGCTCTAAATCATTTTTCGATCACATCTAGTGAATTTTATCCAAATATAAGTGATATGTTTCTTTTGATGCTCAAATATAAGTGATGTGTTTCTTTTGATGCTCAGTATATATAAATTATGATCATACACTAATATTTTAGGTGATGCAAAACTTTTGGCCAGAGCTGTAGAATTGCTTTGTGAAAGTAAGCTACACTTACCTCTCGGGATTAAAGCTAGATGGAGCTTTGATCAGCCAGAGCTCTGTGTCGCTTCCGTTCAGCTTCTCCAAAGACAGACTCATGGAGGTATCGTACGCGCTGGAGACGAAATCCACCGGGCACTCAAACTTCGTCTGCGTCCCTACAGAGCAGCAAAACAACCACATGCACGTCAATACATCCAGCGCGACCCTGCAGCGAACACTGCGCTGCACCCAGACACCCATTCATTGTGCAAAACCTTGGGGTTGCACATGAAAACGCCAAACAGTAAAATACATGGTGCTACTACCGTGCCTGTTGGACAGAAACGTGTCAAGTAAAATCAGGAAATCTCATTATTAACTTTGATTCAAATAATACCAAACACCTACGAAAAAAAAAAAACACATTAGCCTATAATCATATATGGCGTTCCAGTTAGTGATTTGGCTTTTTGGTCGTTATTTTAGTATAATACAGCAGATTCATAATAATTGCACAGGACACATGTATTGGAACTGAATCAGCAATTATTAAGAGCATTTACCTGTCTCATATTAATATGCAGTTGCAAGGACTATCTGAATAGAGTTCTCTAATAGGTGTGGTCCACCTACTACCTGCAGCAAGAGGAGGTTATTAACAATGGCATAAGGGATCTTCTGTTTATTGTAACTATGAGAAGCACGATTATTAACATACATACTGCACTACGGTACATTTTGTTAATACAGATTTGTGCATGGACTTATAT
This sequence comes from Acipenser oxyrinchus oxyrinchus, assembly GCA_030684275.1. Classification (NCBI taxonomy): domain Eukaryota; kingdom Metazoa; phylum Chordata; class Actinopteri; order Acipenseriformes; family Acipenseridae; genus Acipenser; species Acipenser oxyrinchus. Next base: position 3,735,243 of record CM060302.1, on the reverse strand, counting down.
CAATGTACTGAGCAGCTGCTGACAAGAGAGACAGGAAATCGTGTTTACTGCTTGAATTTAACCGAGTGGCGGCGAGTAAATAAAGACTTGGATTCGGATCCTACTTTTTTGTTACTGGTTCACATCGGGACTGGGGAAAGATATATATATATATATATATATATATATATATATATATATAGTTTTAAATAAAGGGTCTCCCGTAACATAACAGAAAACCATATTCACTTCAATCCAGTCGCCAATATTCTTTCTGCAAGGTATTGTAATAATAACTAGCCCATATGATATATGCGTTAATAATACTCAGTAACCCAATTTAAAATGTAGCCTAGCGCAGTAGTTGACGATATATGCATTTCCCATATGAAAGCCACAATACAGTGTGTGTGTGTATATATATATATATATATATATATATATATATATATATATATATATACAGCTATACAGGTGTAATAAGGACATATGTAAGTGTTACTCTTGCCTCTTAGCTGTGTAAAGCATTACTCTGAACCTACGTGTTTGTGGTTCCGCCTGGGGAGCGTCCTCGATCTCTGAATCCGATTGCCTGTTATTATTTTCTTCCACCTCCGATTCCGAATCATCTTCGCTACTCGATGAGGACACGTTCGTCAGTTTCTGTTTAGCCGGCATGCTTGGATTCTGTCAATGCACAACAGTTAAAAAGGAGAGGGGCTGTTATATATTGCTATGTAACTCCGGGCAGGTATGGAGAAACACGTGGGTCTGCAGGCTGGAAGCTAGCACGACCTCTGACCCGGAACTACGTATCGAGGGGACGCGGGTTACGTGTTGATGTCTGTGGTTCAGGTTTCTGAGGAAACGTCTGAGGCAGCTGATGGCGTAAACGTTTCAACACGAGTCAGGTTTCATGCTAGAAAAACAACCTTTTTTAAAAAAATAATAATAATAATAAATAAATACTCAGTACGTTACACGTAATTATTACTTTTGATTTAATCAGAGAACGTGGAGTTCTTGGCCGGCAAATACAATAAATGGCCGCAAGAGGGTGCGCTTGAGCTACTGCAGAATAAATAGAACCAATACAATCGCTTTTTAAAAAAAAATCACACAGTACTATGGACACCACATTTTAAATAAGGCTCGTTTCGCTTAATTTATTTCTCGTATTCAGACATTCCCCATTGTCTCCAGCCAAGCTTCTATCTTGTATTCTATTCTGAACGGGAATATTATTTATTTCTTAGTAGACGCCCTTATCCAGGGTGACTTACAATTGTTACAAGATATCATATTATTTTTACATACAATTACCCATTTATACAGTTGGGTTTTTACTGGCGCAATCTAGGTAAAGTACCTTGCTCAAGGGTACAGCAGCAGTGTCCCTCCCCACCTGGGATTGAACCCACGACCCTCCGGTCAAGAGTGCAGAGCCCCTAACCACTACTCCACGCTGCTGCCTTTAGACTGTCCATTACCAGCTGGTGTAGATATGTTATGCCCAAACCTGCCAAACGAAAGAATATAACCAATTATGTTTGAATAATTGGTCACGCTTTGTTTTAAGGGCCGTTTGTATAGTTTATTAACTGTTAACAAACATTATTAATTTTTAGCTAAGGGTTAGGGTTAGGTTTAATAAAAACCTGCTTTAATTTGCTAAGCATTACTATAGAAACAATTTGAACCAATTTCAAGCATATGATCGACTGGGTATTGATCATCTATAGGGTGTTTGATTGATCATCCATAGGGCTCTGGTGTTTGATTGATCATCCATAGGGCTCTGGTGTTTGATTGATCATCCATAGGGCTCTGGTGTTTGATTGATCATCCATAGGGCTCTGGTAGTTTTAGCTGGCCTATTTTTATTAGCTATTTCTTGACAGTTAATAAACAAAACAAAACGGCCCTTAAAATAAAGCTTGACCGAATAATTTAAGGAAACATGACCATAATTAACCATTTATGACGCTGAATGACCTGTGAAGAATTAAACTGGGTACAACAGAGCTGGAGAACGCTGCACCGTGCCCGCAGAACGCGAGTGAACGCTGCACCGTGCCCGCAGAACGCGAGTGTAAACAGTGACGTGCTGTGCAACATTGTAACTTGACTTTATTAATAATAATAATAATAATAATAATAATAATAATAATAATAATAATAATAATAATAATAATTGCCCTTATAAATGCTTATTTTTAATGCACGCTATTTTTTGCATTTTTACCGTGATTTTTCCGTGGCAATACTGAAGCACCGTCCTTGCACTATTGCAATACTATCGTATCATTGTATGTATAAATTGTTTTGATCCTAACGTGTTGCATCTTAGAATGTATTTCAGTAGTATAATTTGCACTTACTGTAAACTACACTGTATTTAAATATGAAGCTTGCATAGTAACTCTGTGCTTCCCTGTAGCACCTGTAAATCGCCTTGGATAAAGGCGTGTGTGTCCATTAAATACACGATGCATTTACAAGAGTTTACACTGGTTAGCCATTGTTTATTAATATGTTTAACTATAAGGCTGACTGTACTTGTGTGCTTTAAGGCGATTGTTTCCTCACTTTTTTTTTTCTTCTGTCCGTTACTGTGGGAAAAAAGAGAACCGTCTGGTCAACTTCGGCAAGTATTTAATGCAAAAGTTGGTGCGTGTGCGTGCGTGCGTGCATGCGTGCGTGCGTGTGTGTGGTTGTAGTTTCCTAGGTTTTTGATTCACTAAAGTACACAGAAGGGCACCGCACAACATGTTTAGTTGCATGGATTAGGGAGGGACAGTCTTAATGATGTAAACTGTGAATTATTTTTTTTTTCGGACGTCATTTCACTGAATTTTACTAATGTGTGTTGTAATGTTAGAGTCAGTACGACCACAGCTGGAATAATACAGAGAAGAAGAGTGTCTGGTGATAAGATATGCCGCTGTTTTGGGTCATTGCAATAGAGTGGGAAATCGTCTGTCTGTGTGTCTTGTTAAAATAAATAAATAAATAAATAAAAGGTAGTGTCTATCATTTATTTGTCCGTTTTGCTTCCTGATCTATATGTACTTTAGGTTAAAGATATGAACAACAGGAGTATATTTGGTTCACTGAACAGCAATTGTGTTACAAACAAGGTCGTCTACCGGACCCTGAGGAATTTAATATGCTTAAACAGGACCCTAAATAGCCCAACCATAACTTAAACACAAGCTTCTAAATCAGAATACAATATCACTACCATAGATGCACAATATGAATTGGTTGTCAATGTTATAGTAGTAGTATCATTAATGTTTCCTATTGGATCAATATAGGTTTTGTAAAGTGAGTCTAAACTTTTAAACTATTAGCAATAGCTCTGCTTTCCGATAAAGAGTCCACAGGAAGCTAGAATGTTGTAAAAAAAATAAAATAAAAAAGAGTTGTTTTTTTTTGTGGTTATATATAATTAAGCTTTCTGTTTAATATTGCTGGTCACAAAGGTCTTTGAGTCACAACGTTTGTATACACACAACTTCAAAGTTTATTTTCGTTATAGCATTCATTAAAATCATCTTCGTACAAACACAACGCTACGAAATAAACACTGGATTTAAATGCATTCTTCATATGTACTGATTCATCGTATTTGATATACAGCCAGCGTCCCCACCTAAAATTGTCTCGTCCTTTATCCCGCTAATGACATAAACAAAAGGCCGACAATAAAAGCACAGGAAATGCTATGCTAAACAAACAGTAGACAGGAATGTCTCGCTTGTCTTTATTTCTTCATCTGCTCTGAGAAACCACCTCGAAGTTTGTTACTTATTCCCGGCTCCTTATCTTGCTCAATTATTATATTGCTACTATTTAAAAAATAATAATAATTGAGCAAGATGTGTTGTCATCTATACACTGGGAATAAGTAACAAGCTTCCAGGTGGTCTCTGACCAGGGGTCGCACGGTCGCCTCATGCATGGAACATTCTTCCACTGTTTATATGACCATGTCATTTCCCCCATATAAATCTAAGGAAAAAACAACATTTCAATGAGAACATTATATTTACGATGTGTCCATTATATTCTCCGATGTGTCGGAGGACAACGCAGCTCTCGGGCAGCTTACAGGCAAGTCCGCAGGCGCCCGGCCAGACTACAGGGGTCGCTGGTGCGCGGTGAGCCGAGGACACCCTGGCACGACCTAGCCCTCCCTGATGCAATTTCGGATTCTTGCGTATGCGCATCAAATATACATCAAATATGTTTATTTCCGACCGTGAATGAAATCATTATATCGTAATAAATGCAGAAAGATGCTCTAACGACATTTGATTGAGATCAAAAGACGACATTTGATAAAGAATCGACTCCTCATCCTTGGAATCGATTCTTAAAACGTTTCGAACGTCAGAATCAGGAATCGACTCTTCTGAGAATCGACTCCCAGCACTACAAGTTTTGACTGTTGAAAGAAGCCACTGATTTTGGAGGAGTTGTTCATTTATATGATATTAACTTACAAACTTTTCGGTTTAGAAAGCTTTGTAAGGCGTGTTTCTTAAAAAAAAAATCAATAGAAAATGACCGATTTTGGAGCACTTCCTCAAACTCATTTGGGGAAAACCTTGACCCATGGCACACGCGCCTAAAAGCAACTAAAAGCCTTCCGTGCAAATACTTAAGAGCTACTTTTTATTATTATTATTTTTTAATCGAGGATATTTGAAGTTTTCTGACTGGCTGCAGGGAGATGCAGCTTGTATATAATCAGCGTTTCCTTTTGCATATAAATCAATCATAAAACGAGGGACAGCTAAAAAGTGAGTTCTACACAGTAGGCTTCATTGTGCCCGTTATTTTTTTTTTTTACTGTAATCGTTGTATCTTCAAGACACAACTGGATGGATGCCAAGCTAAACATAGTCCTTGGGAGAATTCATGCATAGCCTGCCCTTTTTCTTCGAAGCGCTTAAATTTGTTTACTGAAACGACGAGAACTCGGATGCATGTGGGGGTCTGTGCCCTGGACCTGTGTAAACACGGTGACATCTGGAGAAAATTAGGGCAAACAAAAGCAATCGATTTCACAGTGGAAGTGAGAGAGTGTAAGAAGATTCAGGGTCCTGTGGCCAAAAAGCTCCCTTTACCTTTAAAACAAGAAGGCAAGGGGTAATTAACAGTACAAGATACATTCATTAAATATTTTACAGCCAGATACAGCAGACACAGGCTGGGTTATGGTATGGTTTTGTACACTGGTCCTGCGACTTCTTAATCTCAGTAGCCGGAGGGGCCCTTTCAACGCCTTTAGACGCCAGTTGTCCACAGTAATTGTCCGATTGTGTATGAGAACAATATATATATATATATATATATATATATATATATATATATATATATATATATATATATATATATATATATATATATAGCCCATAAATAGTGTTCCGCGTTTTTCGTTTTTATCTTTAAAAAAAATAAATCCTGGAGTTTATTTTACATATTAAAATCAGTAAAATTAATTAATTAATTAATTAATTAAAAAGTTTATGCGTGAATGCGTAAATATGTTAGATGTTACAAGAGATCAGTCTGTCTTGCGCAAGGGAAATGTTAACCTCCCACAATAAAGTGAAAGTCAGCCGCTCAGAATGACAGAAGGATTTATCAGTGGCGGAAAAAAAATGAGATTGCAGTTTAGTAAAACACTAGCTGTTTAACCATGCACAGCCCTTAAGTGTTTAATTTGTTTGTCTGGTCTTCATGAATTCCCCCAGGATAGAAAAACAAATGTGATCTATTTAATGTATCTGCTAACCTTTCTTTCACTTCCCGCAAACAGCCACAGACATCCGGGGAAAATTGCATCCGTACCCACTGATTATAGACTTTATGTTAAAGATTTTTTTCTAGGCCTAATGGTTTTCCTGATGGTTCTGAAATTACTATTTTTATTGGTTTGAATACTGGAATTCGATATAAAGCTTATTAATCACTGTCTATCCATTTTTCAACCCTCTGTGCAACCGTTGTGTATTTATTTATTTTTTTAAAACTATATCCCTAAACCCTAAACCCTCAACCCGCCAACTACTCTAAACGCTGTGTCAGCAAAGGATTTTAGGAATGAATGCTATCAATGATTCATATTATCAAGCTGTCAAATTTTATTCACAGCGGTTTTAAATGGAATGGTATAATGTCCTGCCTGTGTTTACTCCAGGTTTCTAAGTACTGTTTACCGTATATTCTGCGTGTCATTTACAGTTAAAGCACACCGCATTTATATATATATACACTACAGCCGAGGTTTCTGTTACATGACATAATGGAAAATGCCATTGAACGGGTTATATTATGGTAAGCCAAATTATCATTTACAGATATCTCAAATTAATTTATAGATGTTTCTAAATATTTAAAGCTATCTCTAAACCATATAAAGCTATCTCTAAATAACTTCCTGATCATTTAGAGATATCTCTAAATGATTTAGAGAGATCCCTGAATGAACAGGAAGTTATTTCGAGAGATCTTTAAATGACAGTTTGGCATACCGTGCTAGCAAAACAGAATTTAAAGATATCTGTAGATCAATTTGAGATATCTTTATTTCATTTTTAGATATCTCAAGATGAAATTAAGATATATCTTCAAAAGGGTTTATTTACAGATATCTCATATTCATTTTAAACATATCTCTAAATATTTCAAGATATCTTAAAATGCAATTTGAGATCTCTAAATGTTCATAGTTATATAGCTAACAAAAAACCCACAGAATTACATAAATCTTTCCTGTCGCGACACATGTTTAGTTTTCTCATAATATAGCAATCATCAATAATTAATAATTGTTCGAACCCTATCTCTGTATGTCTTCTTCTGGCGAATAATAATTCTTGTGTTTTTCACTGCTTATGAAAAAAATTAGGACTGAGGGGCACATTTATATATATATATATATATATATATATATATATATTGACTAGTTTTTGTATTATAGTTATACATCCCCTCACCATTTCATGGTGTTTGCAATGGCTCGGAGAGGTTCTGGTTACATAATCAAATAATGTTTTTGTGATTATTATTATTATTATAATAAAAAAATGTTATATGTAACTGAGCCTAGTTCAACCAAAGTGTTTTTTAAAGACATTTTAAGAGTCAGCACCATTTCATGATCTGCCACTTTGAATCAAGTTGCCTTTTGATTTTCTTGCAGTACACATGTGTGCATTACACAGTACTGGCACTTACCAAATTGTCCGGTCTAGCCTACAGCGTTGATTAAAAGGTTTGCATCAGAAGTAACTAATTTTGATTCATAAAGTCAGATGAAACCTGCTGGATAATGTTAACATATTGAATTACACACCGCTTTGTATAGTTTTCCAGATACTTAACAAAAAAAAAAAAATGTCTCAATCCTAAAATGCAAAACTTTTGGCCATAGCTGTACCTACATTACAAATTTCAGTGGCAGGCAGCTGTAGATTAAGAGCAGCTCCTGAACTATATTCAAAGCACTTTAACACATTAAAATCATTACAAAAAAAACTCTCAGAATGATTACCAACAAGTTTCTTGTTCTTTAAATAGAAAACAAATATTGAATATTCAGGAGAACACGACTCTGCTTCTTGGGGCCTCCTATAACACCTGTGTGACATTTCAAACTGCAGAACCCCAAGCAGCGCCAGTGGGAATTAAAATTCACTCTGTGCTCAAACAGCACCCTGAGGTTTTTTTTTTAATCGTCTGTATTTGAATTTCGAAATGTCACTGCTCCTGGTATTAGCCTCAGTGTACAGCAGGGGGCTCTGGGGCCTGCTATAGCGTTGGTGTTGTTCCGTTTGTTTTTCGGACACAGTTTGGCGCTGGGGGCTCAAAGCGTTTGGGAGTGGCAGCTGACATTACAAAGTCTATGTGGTTACCTCTTGCTTCATTTGTTCGTTTTATTTATGTAACCTTTATTTAATCAGGTATTTCTAGATGGAAAGTCGCTGCTACTTCCTGGCACCTAATCACTTCCTGTGTTAAAACTCCAATAGTCTAGCAGTAATCAGACCATGTGACCCCAGTGGTACCAGGATGCAGCAGTTTATCTAAAAGGTTGTATTGGAAATATTCTGCATCCTACGTTAACATAATAAAAATGAACAAAAAAGATTTTCAGGGCAATAAAAGGGGGGGGGGGGGAGTAATAGGTAAGAGGTTTTGTTGGCATATTGTTATACAATATAAAATCATTTGCTTTTATATAGCACTCTCCATGCTCTCTTCCCAGGGCGCTTTACAATAAAAAAAAAACTAGAAAAAGACATTGACCAATCAGTCCAGCTCAAGAATAAGGGAACTCAAACAAATCTGTGTTTAAATGTTAATTTGATAAAGCACAGCGAATCTGGATAAAGCAAAGTCTGAACAAACACTTTTTTCTTTTATAAAATTTGACCTTTTAATACAAAAACACACACACACACACACACACATATATATACAAAAAAAATTACAAAACTTTATTCCTTTATTTTATGAAAAAAAACTTCCTGAGATTGCTAAACAACAAGCACAGGAGACTGACAAAAAGATACATAAACAGAGACAGACAGACAGACAGACAGAGGTGCATAAACAGAGACAGACAGACAGACAGGCAGGCAGACAGACAGGCAGACAGGTGCATAGACAGAGACAGACAGACAGACAGACAGACAGGCGCATAGACAGAGACAAACAGACAGACAGACATTTTTTACAGGCTTTGCAGTGTTCTGTTCGGGTGTCACAATTTGATTGCATAACGCCATTAAAACAGTGAGATTACGAGGGGCGCTGTATTCTTTAATGTCATTTAATTCAGCCCTTAGTGGAACGCTCTTCATTGGCTCATTACAGTATGTACCTGTGGACAGCCAGTGTCAGTGCATTTGATTTTTTTTTTTTTTTAATGAGCCGGTCAAGCGTGGAACTTAAAAAAAAAATCATATCTCGGGGAGACTGTCGCTTAAAATGCATCTCAAATGATTACAGTTCAAAAGAGACGCATTGTGTTGCCTTTGACGTAATACGGGAGAGTTGACCGGTCTATATTAACTTACTTTGGTGGTACTTGCATGGTTTATTGAAGTACATTATTCTGCCTTGCTTTCTAAATTGGGGAGTGCTGTTTTAGTAGCGTAGATTTTAATTTTACAGTAGTTTACAGTAGTTTGAGTTACACAATACTATTGGAGGGGATACTGCTTTGAAAAAGGGGCATCCAAAAATACTGCAAGATGCTATGTATATTTTGGTCCGGGTTAGTTGGCATCTCTGCTGGCAAGCAAGTTTTAGGCAGCCTGATACACTGTGTACATTCATTCACAGGGGGTAAAGCACTGGGAGGAACATGATTTGTAAACTCGAGAGACAGAAGACCAAGTTTATATAAATAGATGTCAGCCAAATTCAGAAGCAAATAGTTACCATACTGGGGGAATACCATCAAGTGAGCTCTCAAAACTCGAGAGACAGAAGACCAAGTTTTTATATAGATGTCAGCCAAATTCAGAAGCAAATAGTTACCATACTGGGGGAATACCATCAAGTGAGCTCTCAAGTGTCTCTCTGAACACAGGTGAAGCTCTCTCATAAATACCTAAAAATACTGCCAATGGTAGAGAGGTTTCAATGGCAATTTGACACAAGAAACTACAAATCTATGCAAGACAAGAAGTAACATACTCTTCAAGACAATAAATAAGCATCATCTTCACCTTAGCCTCTGCTTGGGATCTTGTAGGATTTGAACAAGGTATTTTGTTTTTACTGTTAATTGTTCTGCGCTGTGCAAAACAGAGCACCCCTGTGCTTTATCCCTGGGTAAAAACTACATGGTGAGTTAATCCAGGAAGACGAACAGGGCTAACCCATCAAGTGGCATTGTTCTCATTTGAGGTCAGGTTACTTTGTAGTATTTTTGAAGCATTTTTAACTGGCATCTACCTGCTATTTAAATGTTCTCTTTTTAAACTGTATATGGTAACTTACTCTAATTGTATTAACCGCAAAAGTCTAAAATAAATGTATCAATTCCCCCAAAAGAAAAATTAATTTGTTTCTGATTTTTTATTTATTTATTTATTTTCTGATATTTTTTTTTCAAGGTGCAGATTAACTTTTGTCCATAAATCAGAAGGGTGGAGAGTTGGGTAGGATTGCAACGAAGTAAAATAAATAAAATCACAGAAACCCCAACCACATTATTCACACATAAAAATAAATAAATAAATAAATAAATAAATAAATAAATAAATAAAAATATCTCAGTGGTTTGAAAGAATGAAAAATAGATGTTTTGAGTTAGAATTGTATTCTTTTTAGGTCGGCCAGGGTGTCCTCGGCTCACCGCGCACCAGCGACCCCTGTGGTCTGGCCGGGCGCCTGCGGGCTTGCCTGTAAGCTGCCCGAGAGCTGCGTTGTCCTCCGACGCTGTAGCTCTGAGGCGGCTGCACGGTGAGTCTGCAGAGTGTAAGCGAGGCGGCTGACGGCACACGCATCGGAGGACAGCGTGGGTTCGTCTTCGCCACTCCCGAGTCAGCGCAGGGGTGGCAGCGGTGAGCTAAGCCTAAAATTAATTGGCCATTCCAAATTGGAGAGAAAATCATAAAAAAAAATAATTGGCAACGACTAAATTAAAAACAGGAAAATTACACAGGAACTGAACCTAGCGCCTAACTGAACGTTTAAAAAAAAAAAAAAAAAAAACAATTAAGAACATATGACTATTTCCTGTTCTTTTCCATTATATTTTTTAATTACGTAAAAAAGGTGACCTTTTTAACAGTAATTATTATTTATATAAGCAACAATAAAAAAAATCCATTCATACAATCTTTATTTATTGATACTAAGTATTTTCATCTGAAGGCACTCTTCCTGTAATCCCACCTGCCCTGTGTTGTAAGTGTAACTGTTTGTCTCCGTGTTGCTGTAGAAGCTGGGCTTTTTGGAGGACAGCGGGGTTTCAAGGGTGACGGAGCCATTTGCTAGCTCCTGAGGCTTAGCCTTGGTGAAAAACCTGACCAAGGTAGCCAGGGCTTTAGTAACGTCGCTGCGGGCTCCCTCGTTGACGAAACAGTACAAGATGGGGTCAGCCACGCAGTTCAGGCTCGTGAGAGCCAGTGAAACGTGATAGGCAGTAAAAACCTTCTCCTCGAAACTGCAGTCGCAGGGCTTGATCAGATAGACGGTGCTGCGGGACAGCAGGATGACGTGGTAGGGGGCGAAACAGATGAGGACGATCACGATCAGGCTGAGCGCCAGCCTCTTGATCTTGGCTTTCTCCTGCTTCTCGGTGGAGACGTTCCCCTTGACCGCCTTCAGGATCCCCTGGTAGGAGAACAGCATGAGCATCCAGGGGAAGAGGAAGCCCACAAAGACACGGTACAGGTTCATTTTGGCCACCCAACCCTCCATGGGGTACTTCTCGAAACAGAAAGTGTGGTTGTAGCGGTCTCGGAACAGCTCGTCGTGGAACAGAGGGGCCGAGTTGGCCACGACCTCCATGGTCCAGACCACGAGGCTGACGGCAACGGCCGTCTTGACCCGTCGGACCTTGGAGAACTTCAAAGGGTGGGCCACGGCCAGGTAGCGGTCCACAGATATGCAGCACAGGAAGGCGATGCTGACGTAGATGTTGGTGTAGAAGATGAAGCCGAAGAGCTTGCAGGACTCCTGCCCGTGGATCCAGTTGTCATGGTGCAGGAAGTAGTCGATCCACAGGGGCAGCGTGGCGATGTAAAGCAGGTCAGCGATGGAGAGGTTCATCAGGTAGATCCCCAGTTCGTTCTTTTGTTTCACCTGCAGGTACGCGGCCCAGAGGGCCAAGCAGTTGGTGGGCAAGCCAATGACAATGACGATGATGTACAAAGTGGGCTGGAAAAGGTGGTCGATTTTCGAGACAACATCGCAGCTTGTGGAAGTAGAGTTGCACATTTTTTTTTTTTTTTGTAATTCCGTCGCTTCAGCCAGTTTTTTTTTCTCTCTTCAAAAAAAAAAAAAAAACAGGACAGAATAAAATCCTGTTATTCTTTGTAACAAAAACAGTTGGTTTTTTTCAGATGTTACTTCTTCCCCATCGTCAATAAACTCATTTTATTTTTATTTTCTTTGCCAATAGCGACCCAGCATTTTCAGAAGGGGAACCCCCAAAATGTGCTGTAAAAAAAATCCAAATTGGCAGTGTCAAACACAGCAGAGAGAAGAAGAGAAGTTTCAAAAAGTTCTTGCAGTGAACAAAATAATACATAACCCCCCACCCCCTAGCAGATCGGCATTCGTATTATTCAGTACAGCAGTCCTGTTACCTCAAAATCTTTCCTAGGGTTCCATGGTCAATTTCATACTTAACGATACCGACCGGGCTGCAAAAGACGAAACCAGATTTCTGCAAGGGGTCAAATTCGAATCCTTGTACTCAGGAAAGGATTCCATAAAAGACAAGTATATTATCCGTGTTTATTGGTATTATTTTTTGGGGTGGGTATGGAATCAAAGATAAGCTTGAAGACTTTCTCCTTTAGACTTCCTTTTTAGTTTTTGTGTTTTTTCAGTAAACAACTCGTGTCCCTTTTTTGTTCCAAGAGATGAAAGTCACTCATTCTTTAGTTGCTCTGGTTTACCATATCTGCAAAACAATAAATAAATATTTAGATGAGAGCAGAACAGATCTAATTAGAACTTAAATTAACATGGATTATAGTTAGGGCTGTATTTTTCAGTGTAAAAATGGCTTATTTCACAGTCTAAAAATAGGTATTCATGATGAAACATAATATTTACTGTATGTCTACCTGAAGCCACAACAGTGGTACAGTATTTCATGTTAAATTAAGAAATGTCACATTTTTCTCAGTTTTTTAGTTAAATGTATTGCAAACTACAAAGCGGTATGTAATTCAATATGTTAACGTAACATTATTCAGCAGGTTTCATTTCAGACATTATGAAGCAAAATGAGTTCATTCTATAGGGGGATGCAAAACTTGTGGCCAGAGCTATACATAACTACAGCACTGCCATGGCAGGGTCACTACCTACATTGCTAATGAGGATCACTTCCTTAAGGCAGATCTGTAAATAACAAACCCACGCCAGTGCTAGCGTAGCCCCAATAACAGGTTTAGCATAATAATTACACACCTGAGATTGAAATATGGGCATAAAAATACACACTTGAAAGAAACTGATTCTACTTGATTAACTCAATTTGAGATAAATAATAATAATAATAATAATAATAATAATAATAATAATAATAATAATAATAATAATAATAATAATAATAAAACAGAAGATACTAAGTTGTGTACCTGGTGCTCTAACACTATGACATAGAGCTTGTTTTTGCATTTTATTAATTGTATTTGTGTAAAATATAAATAGCAGACTATGATATTGGTGCGATATAGTCATCTTTGCAGCATATGGAAATGCTGTCACATGAAAATTAGCCAGGAGAAAACATTGAGTGGATATCAGTACCCGATACTATTCTCTATACAATGTTATAGGGCAACTTGATATGGGTATGAAACTAATATACTCTTGTGGTTCAGAATCATTTTCAGGCAAGCAATGGGACCTGTGTGTTTTGTATTTTTAAAGACACAGACCTCATTAACTATGTAGTAAATGGCATCAGAAGCACATTAATAAATCTAAATTGAAATAAGTGAGTGTGGTTTCCATGGCATCAAAAGTCTGCAAGCACCTCCACTGTCTGTTTTCAAACACACTTTCTCTTCACAAAGGTTAAACACACTGAAACGTTGGGAAGTTGGCTCTTTTGAGTAATATATAAATAAATAATAATTTAAAGACACAGATGATGAAAAAAATAGAAAAATAAAACAATTCCAAAACAGCATTAGATCTAACAAAATTCAATTTCAACACCAGGAATGTTTAATAGAGATTTAAAGACAGGGTTAGGGTTAGGGTCATGGCACTGTTTAGGAAGAAAGCCATGAGAGAGTTAGGTGGCTCTATAAAATTTAGGATCTTTGGGTTTGCCAGGTCAAATGCAAGCAAGATTAAGTGTTAAATGAAAGATTGCATAAAAAAAATTTTAAAAAAGGGATTGTATATCCGGGGGTTCATTGGTGCCAGATCACACCGAACCCCAGATCTGGTCCCTTTTTTCACTGCAACAATATATTTTTCCTTTGTCCTTGTTTAATATCCTTTTGGGATATTAAATCAGAGGAATTTTGGAAAAAGTCCCGTTACTGATCTGTAACTGACACTCTGCCTTATTCTAAACCCCAGGAGAATCTCCATCAGACTGACAGACAAAAAAAACAAACTTAAAAATAACCCTCTTCCCTTGTTTGGGCCCTGGACAAATAGATTATTTATTTATTTATTTATTTAGCAGATGCCGTTATCCAAGATCTAAAAGATCTGGCAGACTTAAAGTCAAATCCTTTAAATGCAGCTGCAGCTGGATAAGATCACAGCATCAGTAAAGACGTACTTGATGTTATCCTGCTGGATAAGATCACCACTACATGCATTTCCTCTCTTGTGTGTTCCTATCAGCAAATCCATGTTTATTTGCTGCTGTGGTATTTATTTTATTTGTTTTTAATCAGCTACTGTACTGGTACTGCAGTGATAAAAATAAATCCTTAATTCACCTCTTTCTCTAGCACTGAACCTAGAACAAATGAAAAATGGTCAGATTCCATCAAGCTTTATTTGTCAACAGCTGTTTACATTTATCGAAATCGTTTAGAGTTTTTTCCCCCAGTAGAAGAAAGAAAAGCAAACATGACTAACACATGAAAAAATGGTCACTGATATCCCACTTACAGTACTGCAATACAATCATTGAAAAAGCTTGACATCTTGAGTGTCAGTACTTGATACCGAAAGCAAAGGTACTGACCAGGCATGATCCTGCTGCTTAGTCTGTCTTTCCGAGATTGCCAGCAGATCACAATTCAAACAGAAGTGTTGACAAGCTTTGACTCTGCTGGTAGCTTCACAGGAACATCTGGACAGCTCAGTTCAAAGGGGTATGGTATTGAGTGTGCTGCTAATGTGTACAGAGATATTGTACGGTTTCATAAAGGTTTGAAGCTTCAGTCAAGTATTTGTTTTTTAAACCCTTTGCACGTGTGGCAAACTCATATGGGGATGGATAAAAAAAACTGCTAGTCTTTATATATATATATATATATATATAATGTGTGGACATATGGAAGACGAAAATGCATGATGGCCTCACATGAGGATTCCATTTTACTCCTATATAAAGCAATGTAAAAAAAAAAATGACATACTTTTTTTTCCCCCAGCTATCTTCAATATCTCATCACGAAAGGGTTACATTCTCCCCGTTTCCAACGTTTAAATAGCCTCAGCTTCAGTGCCGGGGCGTCCTTTTGAAACGATTCAGTTTGGAAAGCTGCTTTGAAAGACGACAAAACGAATTATCTGGGGAATGATGAGATTAGCTCTCAGTGTGGGACGACTGCCAGACTTTAATAGCCCTTAAACATTCAAACATTGATTCTCTTATGAAGAGCTTAGGGTTGAGAACCAATCTCACTGCAACACAGAATGAACACAAAACAGACCTGCAGCAGCCATCAAGGATGTGCAAAACACTTGCACACATGCACAACATTGTATAGGTACGATGCAGACCGAAAGCTAATATTCAAACTGTATTACTAATATTAACCAGGGTTGGGTTCAAGTGCAAATTCATTTGCATTTAAATATACACCTCATTTGCATCTTAACTTGTGTCAAATGCAATGTATTTGCATTTGACACAAAGTATTTGATCGAGCTCAGATGCACTTGACAAATAATCGATCAAATGCCTTCAGCAAGTGATACTATTTAACCAATTCCAAGTGGAATTAATGTCTCAGCTGTTAGTGGTGAAGTAATTGCAGGGTTCATTGAGAACTTGCAAGTGTTTGAAGTCATTTCAGAACACACAACTGATTACATGAGGAGCATGATCACAGGTGTTTAAATTGATAGAGAAAAGCTTCCAAGCTTTAGAAGTCTTCCTTTTGCAGTGTTTTAAAATGTTTGCTGTAACAGCGTTTGAGACCTGTGCATTGAAAGTGCAGGATTCACGGAAGGATTCTGGAAGCTACAGACGCTTTTAGAGAAAAGCAAGCCACAGTTACTTGCTCTCATGTTCTGCCCCCACACAGCATCGCCCACAATCCCTGCTGTAATCCGACGACTATTTGGCAATACAGCCGTCCATTTGAAAAGTAAACCCCACTGTAACCAGAATACTTCAGGCTGTGAGGCAACAGAAAAATATACTAAAAACGCAGAACGCAGAAAAAAAAGGATTATTACTGCAAGACACCTGCTGTTTCTGAAGGGTTTAGCTTTCTCAGTGCGTCGTCATGCTTTACCATGTTCAGCCATGGATTTTACAATGCTATACCATACTAATCCGAGCTGCTCACCTGTGCTTTACCACAGCTTTACTATGGTTTGCTTGCCTTTACCCAAGTGTACCTTGACACATTTTTTTTAAAGGGTAGTGCCCCTGTATCTCTTTCTTGCAACATTATTGGCTAATACAGAGTCACAAGACCAAAAGTACTCGTGCTGTTTCCCACAAAACCAGCCAATAGTCACTCTAGCAGTCAAAAGTCAAATGACTATTGCCTTCTGACAGGTCTAATAAATGGTTTGGTCTGCTGGTTTCACTGTACATGTTTGTTGAAATAAACATTGGGCATTTAGGTAAGTTTCACAAACAGCAGTCTACAACAGTTCCACATTTTGAAATGCTGAAAGAAACTTCATACATTTCAAATTGAAACATCTTTCAATCTTTCAGCCTTTCTGAATTCAGCATAGTTGCTGCTTTAACACAACTATCAAATACCTTTCTTCGGGTCTTGTCACACAGGTTACACACAATCCTTCAGCTTCACACCGACAGACAACAAACATTTCGACCTGTTTTTACTCAGCTGCTCAACTAAAGACAGGTGTCCCTCATTCTATATTTAGAGCCAGGTGTTACCCATCCTGGCTCTAATTTCAAACCCCAAGGCATTATGGGAGATGTAGTCCTCTATCACACCCCTGGACTACATTTTTCCTCTCTCCTCAACCTACTCTGCCACTATATATATATATTTTCAGGGTAATACACTGCTATTAAATCGGGTCAAAATGGCATTCATTACAACAAACGATTAAAAAAAAAACCTGCATTACAACCTTTTACTACTGGTCCGTTTCCTTGACAACAGTCGTCGTGGCAGCTAGGCAAATTAAAAGTGCGATGAGCCTCGTTACCAAGTAGATGGTTAGGGGTCACTGAGGACAGGGGAAGCAGTAGGTCATTTTTGACCCTTTAAATAGAAAGGAAGACATCCATGGCGAATTTAATTTAAATGAATGGGAAAGCTCTCAATGGTTAATTAGCCGTCAGACCACTAATTTGTGTGAGCAGGAGTGTTTCCAGTGGAAACGTTTGTCATTTAATTTATTAAGATTCTTTTCGCATTTCAAAATGTAGCACTACAGTTAATAGTTATACACGAAGGAAACTGCCTAGGAAAAAAAAAAGCAGCATGCCAACCTTCTAGTTGTGTGGCATTTATTTTGAGTGATTTGACTATTTGAGCGTAACCACAGTCCCTACTTAAGTTCAGTCAGCTGGATCACTGGCTGCAAACTTGCTCTCAAAGTATTTGAACCCCATTGTAAATGACCAAAAATCTCAAAAAAAAATCTTAAAAGTTCTAGCTATGCAACATGAATTCAGCACCAAAAAAAACAAACCCATCTGTTTCACCATTATGTTGTAATCAGCCTGCCCCTACAGACAAAATAATTCCTCACACACAGTCTGAACCCTTACACTGATGAAGGCACTTGCTGATAAGTTCTGTATGCCTGCTTCTAGATGTTTGACCTCTTTTCGTTGTAGCTGCCCTGGCATGGCCGCCCCACTGCATTGCGTCGCCACTGAAGCCACTGCTGCTTTGCCTTTACTGCTCAGTACTATCTGGTTTAATACCGAACCTCTCCCATTGCCGCCTACACCCTGTAGCGCACGGCTCATGTCCGTCCCACTCCCTTATGAGATAGGAGAAAGTGCTCATTATCCATTTCCTCTTTGTTAACACAAGGTCTGCTTCCTTTAAGTAAATGCATGGCAGCAGTGTGGGGGCGGGGGGGAGGTCAAGAGGCTTCGAAGCGGTTTGTGAAGCGAAACTATCCCGACCCAAACTTATATGGAAATGGCCCAGAGGAGTCAAAACAGGCTCACTCCTATTAAGGCAAGTTATTTAAGCCAGGGTACAGTATTTACTTACTTAGATAAGGTTTGGATTTTTGTATTGTAGAAGGAAGCGTACATGTATTTTCTCTTTGGCAAGTACACCTAGGGGTTGATTAACTTTACCCTGCTAAGACAGAACATTTAACAGCACTGGAGAAACCCTCTGTGGATTGATTCAAGTCCAGGGTGACTCAGAGCCATGCTGTAAAATGCTCTACAAATCCCAGCTGTGGTTTATCAGGGTATAGGGTGATCAGATCAGTCCTTTACTCTCACAGATTAGTTAAAAAAAAAAAAAATACATAATAGAACTTTCTCATTTGCATTTTGTTCAGTAAAACAAAACGTTTCCAGTAAATGATTTGCCACAAGCCTGTATTTAATAACTTGGGAAATTCCAAATTGGAATGAAAAAGGTATTTCTGTGGACATTTAAGAAATAATAATTAAAAAAAAGAACCACATTTGGCCCGTGAGCATTTATCTATTATGGTTGTTGTTTAACATGCTTTCACAACGCGTCATTAGGCTGTTGCCTTGGAAACCGTAATAAATTCTATAAAAGCATTCTAACACAGTTCACAACAGAGTTTCTCTCCTTTCTTTAACAGGTCATTTAATGGGTACCACTTTATTTGTTTTCCTGTAATATGGTTCAAATTATAGCCACCTAATTCAAAATTCCAGAAGATTAGAATATCTGTTTACATTTTGAAAGAATATTTCCACATGAGAAACGCCAGTCCCGGCTCTAATGTATCTCCTACAGGAAGCAAAGTCAATACATTTCATGTTATGGATCACAGAGCTGTCTGGCTTTTGACAAAACAGGACCTGTCTATTGTCTTCTTGGTTAAAACACATTGAGGACGGTGTCCTTATGTTTTCTGAAACTTAACTCAATTCGAATTAGAATCACAACCCCGGCAGGCCTTAAACAAAGGGCCTGTTAGCTACATACCTACACAGAGAGAGGCTTGGGGGTCCAGTGGTTAAAGAAAAGGGCTTGTAACCAGAAGGTCCCCAGTTCTAATCCCCGCTCAGCCACTGCGTGTGACCCTGAGCAAGTCACTTAACCTCCTTGTGCTCCGTCCTTCAGATGAGACATAAAACAAAGAAGGTTGGAAGTGACTGTGCAACAGCAGTTGATGATGAAGCATAGTTCACCCCCTAGTCTCTGTAAGTCGCTTTGGATAAAAGCATCTGCTAAATGACTTATTATAATACACTGACCCAGACAATCACAACCACTCTGGAAATCACATAACAAGCAAGCTAAGTCACATCACTCACAAGTCCCACACACCTGTCCCTTTCAGTCAGCAGTCGTCTTGAAGCAACGAAAAGAGCATTAGGAACTACTTCTGTTACAAACTACTTCTTTAAGAAGGCTGACGAAGACGACAGGGACAGCGCATTGGCTACGACTGTAGACACAAACACAAACGAAGCCACTGACACACACACACAGACAACTAAAGTAAAGCACTCTGTCAAGACGGAGAAAGACATTTTGTAGAAATGAGATCAACGCAATTGCCTATAATATGTGTTACTAGAGGTTCAGCAGTCAAATAACGTGGGAATTCGTCTAACAATTCTTGTATAATAAAATCGATATTTTAGTGCCGTTCTGGTACCTTAAGATTTAGGACTTGACCACTGCTCAACGCTAGCACACACCTTAACCGCTGTGCAAAAGTGTCAGGCTCCTGTGCAATCCCTGTTATAGTGCTTTCAATCTCATCTCACCGGCTGGGGACACAATCTGTACCAACAGAGCATCAAACACAACTGTCCTTTCCATCTACAACCAGTGTTTTTGGAGGTGGTGTGTATTGTAATGAACTACGACAGCTGGTTTGAGTGTAAGTGTGACACAACAAAACATGTGGCGATGCTTCTGTGGTGTTGAGAAGCGTTTTTTTTTTTCAAGAACATCTGAATTCCATCAAAGCCGTCATTCCGTAATTAAACAACAGGACTTGTGAATAATGTCCTCATGTGAGACACCATTATGTCACTGGAAAGGAAGCGTCCACATTGGGAATTGGTAATGCAGGATTGCATGAATTTTTAATCAGAAACAACAAACAAAACGTTTGGGATTTATAAGACCTAAGGAAGGGAGAAAAAAAAATGTTTTCTGAAAAATGATAGCTTTAACCTTTTCATGCATGAAACATTGAAAACAGCTGTAAAAAATGGTTTGGAGACAATTAAATATATTTCTCATGGAAGTTTTTTTTTTTTTTAATTATTTGTTTTCCATTGCTTTATGGGGGAACATCTGGTTTAAATAGAAGGCTGTGTGGTCCAGTGGTCAAAGAAACAGGCTTGTAACCAGGAGGTCCCTGGTTCACATCCCACCTCAACCACTGACTCATTGTGTGACCCTGAGCAAGTCACTTAACCTCCTTGTGCTCCGTCTTTCGGGTGAGACGTAGTTGTAAGTGACTCTGCAGCTGATGCATAGTTCACACACCCTAGTCTCTGTAAGTCGCCTTGGGTAAAGGCGTCTGCTAAATAAAGAAATAATAATAGTAATATAAGGCTAGCAGGCATTTGCGTCTTTCATATGTCCCAATATAAAGACTATAAGCGTTTTTTTAAATCCGTCTTATTTGTATTTTTACTGCAGACGCCTTTGCATTCCAGTGTATGAGCTTTTTAGACTTGTTTTTGCATACATACAGTATGTATACATTTGAATCTTGAGTCCCTGCAATATGACAGAAAGTATCCAGGGGTTGTCAGATCGTCTGCGTCAAAACAGCCCTGACAGAATCTTAGGAGGAATCTAGAGCAAAAGGAACTAGCTTTTACCTTCACGATAAGAGAACAACATATTCTATAATCGTCTAACACACACACGCACACACACACACACACAGAAAAAAATGAATAACTAAATAAGACGCGTTCTATTTGACCATTCTTCCCCACTGCGAGCGCGAGGAGCTATTAAAGTCTAGACAGTGTTTGCCATGGATTACGTTGTCACAAACTGTTATCTGAACACCCCATCATCAGCGTGAATTACACCTCAGAGAAAGTTGTCAAGCGTGCCTAACCCTGCAATTTATAATTGCACGGGTTCTGAATTTGTACTTTGTGAAATTCGGCTTACTACCTAAAGTTATAAGGCCTTTTATATGTACAGGAACTGTTGGTACGTGCTGCTCCCCATCGCAGCATTGAGATCGAACTTCTGGTAGTTGCACCCGATCTGGTTGAGATGAGTCGATTCAATGGCACATTATCAAGCAAAAATCATCCCATAGGAACGGGCCAGTAGGTAGAGTAGGTCCGGGTCATTATCTTTAATTGACGTGGGATGTAGTAGCCGCTAGAGGGCGCTAAAAAGCGGGTTTGAAATAATAGTAAACATTACTTCAATTGTAACACAGTTAGGGTTAGGGTTTGAGATTAGGTTTAGGGGTTGAGATTAGGTTTAGGGATTGAGATTAGGGTTAGGGGTTGAGATTAGGGTTAGGGGTTGAGATTAGGTTTAGGGGTAGAGATTAGGTTTAGGGGTTGAGATTAGGGTTAGGGGTTGAGATTAGGTTTAGGGGTAGAGATTAGGTTTAGGGGTTGAGATTAGGGTTAGGGGTTGAGATTAGGTTTAGGGGTAGAGATTAGGTTTAGGGGTTGAGATTAGGTTTAGGGGTAGAGATTAGGTTTAGGGGTTGAGATTAGGTTTAGGGGTAGAGATTAGGTTTAGGGGTTGAGATTAGGTTTAGGGGTAGAGATTAGGTTTAGGGATAGAGATTAGGTTTAGGGGTTGAGATTAGGTTTAGGGGTAGGGGGTAGATTTAGGGGTTAGGAGGCTAGTAGGAACTTACTGGCCCATTCCTATGGGATGATTTTTGCTTGATAATGTCCCATTGAATCAACTGATCTCAATCAGATCAGTTGGTAGTTCCTAGAAATCATGTAAAATCAGGAGGGGGCGAGGAGGGTCTCGAACTCTGTCCTGAGTTGTATCAGCAAAGCTGGCAGAGTCGAGACTTTTAAATCAATTTTAAAAACATATTTGCTTGAGTTCGCGCTGGACTGAATGTCCAATGGCTTTTTTTGGTTTCGTTTTTTTTCTTCTTTTTTTTGGAAAGCGTCCTGGGATGTGCTTTTTATATAGAGTACTATATAAAAACAAACCACATTGTATTGAATTTAAACGACGGAGAGAAAGGGGCGAGGAGGACTGTGCTACTGTTACCAAAAGTTTCAGATTTTTTTTTTTTTATTGACGGATGTCCACCCAGAACTTAGCCCACTGAAAAAAAAAGAAATCAGGGCTGTGCTGGTGCTCGGAACTGCCTTCAAGAAGTATTTATCGGCAGGGATTAAACAAACCCATTCACTCGTGTCCTGATTCCAAAACAAGAAAAGCAGTCCTTCCTTCACCTTTACAATCGATGGCAATTAACAACCCCGTTGGGTGTTTTAAAAGCCGAATGGAAGCGAATTTTCCTCTCAACTGGGGCACTGACATTTTTACTTCGGATTAGAACAGAAATGCGCTCCGCAGTTTAAGAAGTTCATTCTTATGAGCAAGATTACAGAATAATACTTGGTGTGAAATGCCAAGTAATTCGTCTTAACATGCATACAGCCCCTAACCGTATTATATAACTCCAGTACACACAGCGTGACCTTGCACAAACGCTGAATAAGACTTAAAGTCAAAACATTTGCCTGCTTGTATATTATTCACTTCATTACCCTGAAGAAAACCGAGCAGAAAGCATTAGCAAAACCCTGCCGTTTTATAAACACAAGCATTCCTCTATGTTATCCAATACATCCCTTATATAATATAAAACAAACGACTGCAGTTTGATATAAAGTGCAGCAAAGTGTGGCAGTCGGTATTAAAAGCATATTTTGAAAATATGGTATAAAGTTTGTATAACACAACAACGTTTTATGTAAAAAAAATAAAATAAATAAAAATGTTCACCTAACAAAACGTTGTGAGTTGCCTAATTTCTTGGATAATGGTCCTTTTAATTTTTCCATTGACCTGTGCAGTCACGCTCTGTTCTCTTAATGATGTACTGCTATAGAAAACAACCACGTCATTATCAACCTGACCAGATTGCTCACAACCCCCACTTCAGCGACCAAACTGCCTCTTCTACGTTTGACAGCTTTTGAACAAATCTCGTTCAGTTTGGTTTTGTTTTATTTATGTTCCATCTCTCTTAAGACAATGTTTATGATAATAAATGTATATGTATCATTCTATTTATATATATATATATATATATATATATATATATATATATATATATATATATATATATATATATATATATATGGATGGGCTTCAGTGAGTTACAGGAAAATAATTCCATCGAGGGTTTATGTGACGTCATATGTGACGTTTATACACCGTCACAGAAGCCCTAGATGGAATTGTTTTCCTGTAACCCACTGAAGCCCTGATTTTTTTTAATTTTTTTTTTTTTATATATAATACATGGATATTGGTATATTTACCAAAAAAAAAAGACAATATCAATCAAATGATTTAAACCGATTTTCCTGTTTATTATGTTTTTTTGTTGTTGTTGTGTGTTAATATTTTTAGGTGTGTAATCCTTTAAAAAAAAAAAAAACGGGCTATAGTTTCCAGTAAGAGATTGGCTGCTGAGAGGAAACAGGTGAAGAAACGGGAGTAAAGCACACGAGAGAGGGTACACAGGTGTCGAGGAGTCGAATGGGTCAAAGTTTAAGTCTATTTTTCCTCTAGAGGAATTATGACATTTTGACGTCACTACTGTGCTAATACGCCTTTTTTTCGAATAGCTCAGGATGCATAGCCTTCATCCATCCATGTGTGTGTGTATATATATATATATACCAAAGAATATCGTTTATTCATACACAATTTCACGTTTCTTTATCATTTTCTGACATAATAAAAATTAAAATAAATACATGCATACACGGAAAACCCTTTGCAACTTCTTATATTTTAACCAGTCTGAACGCATCTGGTTTTTAAAGGTCAGCTCTGTCTCCAGGATAAGAAATCCCATACTTACACTTCATTTAATTTTGCCTACAGCAATGGAAAATGATAAAAACACCAGACTCGGTAGATCTGGATTAACGATTTTGGATATAATAGTTGTTGCATGCTAAACTGCTACAGGTCGACATACAGTGAAGATGCATTAGTTTTAATGAAACCAAAAAAAAAAAACGGTCTCTCTTGTAAAAAGAAAAAAAAAATCGACTTTGGTACACCTCGTTTTACAAAGCCGGTGAATAAAACCCAGTCCTTTAAGTTGCTACTTACTTGAAAGTCCAATGTATTCCGCAGTCCGGTAATGATAACAAATAATATATATATAACAAATAATATATATAACACTCCAAACAACAGCTACTTGACAGAGGCTGGTTCGCTTGTAGCTGTTGTAAATTATAACCGTGCACAGTTTATTCTAGTGACGAGAATGAATGCTGCCGAGTCCAGTTGTTTCTCCCTAGTGCACTCGGGAGCTC
The DNA here is from genome assembly GCA_030684275.1 of Acipenser oxyrinchus oxyrinchus. Classification (NCBI taxonomy): domain Eukaryota; kingdom Metazoa; phylum Chordata; class Actinopteri; order Acipenseriformes; family Acipenseridae; genus Acipenser; species Acipenser oxyrinchus. The sequence goes on along the minus strand of CM060302.1, from coordinate 3,710,417 downwards.
CGATAAGGTTGAACGCCGTCTCTTCAACTAAGTGATATGAAAAACTGCAGGAGAAGGGCTGTGTTGTGTTGAGCGCTCTCTCTCTCTCTCTCTCTCTCTCTCTCTCTCTCTCTCTCTCTCTCTCTCTGCACACCCCTATTAACTATTTAATCACTAGCACTTCGGCGGATAGTGTGACTCACAGTCAACAGTGTCTAATTTCACACACACACACACACACAAAATACATACAAATAAAAGAGATCACCTGGGTTAAACAGACTGCATTCACCATTTCTAGTTTTCGCTTTCCTGAACTAACCAACCTGCAGGAGCAGGAGGTTATTGTATCCTTCTGTTTTACACTTTAAATAGTTGATTTTTCTATAGAATCAACTTTGAGGACTATAGGTTAGGTAGGTAACCTTTTCTCACGTGTTCTTAATTAGGTTATAACATATTATTATTATATTTAGCAGACGCCTTTATGCAAGCTGACTTACAGAGATTTGAACCGGGGACCTCCTGGTTACAAGCCCTTTTCTTCAACCATTGGACCACACAGCCTCCTATATTAAATAAAGAAAACGAAAGGTTGTCCTGTCTATTAATATCATTTCGAAAACCCTTCTCCAAGAAGGGCCTTGCCAGGGCACGCGTGTTCAAACTGCGCCTTCGTACCTCACTGCATTAGAGATGCTGTCAGCCGTGCAACACGCTCGTAATCACCCGATTAACATGTGTTTTATGTTTAGCTGCAGGATAGTTTTGCAGTTCCATTGTCCAGTGAGGGTACAATGTTTACAGTTAACCTCGGTGTCACAGTCAAATTCCATCAAAGGTCAAACGAATTCTGGCTGTTTTAAATCCCAGGCTTGTTACCGTATAGCTAATTCTCTTTTTTGTTTTTAATGTTCAATTCAATACTTGTTTATACTTAGGGTATTTACACAAATATGTACATAGTTGATCAAATACATATACACATTAATAATGAGAAGTCATTAATACGTTAATCTTGGAGAAGCTTTTTAAAAAAATCAAACAGGTATCTCAAAAAGTCTAAGAAATACAAATAATCCGTAAATATATAATGCTTTTCAAAATATGTTTTCACTAGTGTTTGCTGTTTAGCAATTCATTCTAATCTGATATAATAATTTGTGTGTTTTTTTGTCATTGAAAGAAAGCATACAACACTTTGGTCAGACGCAATTAAATACTTTATTATAATGCAACTTTATTGTAGGGATGTATGTATTGTTTATGTATTCAAAACTGAATGCAGTACACTCCGTAATCAATTCCACCTCAGTTCTCGAACAGCAGCACACTTTGGAATGTATCCTTGGATTACAAGACTCCTTTCTTCAACGCTTAACACAGAAAAAAATATTCAAGTTTTTTCCAATCCCAAAGAACAATCACACACACACAGGCACTTGCACGCACGCACGCACGCACGCACACCTGCTGATATCAATTGAACAAAAAAAAATGGGCCGAGAGTGGTAGCTGTGAAAAGCAGCCTTGTGAAACACAGTGCCATACTGAAAACCGAGAAGCACGGTATAACCCTCGGACCTCAACATAGCTGCACACATTCCTCCTGGCAAGCTTCGTGCTGTGAAGGGGCACCGTTCACTACAAGCATTGTCCACTAGGGGGAGCACTCCTTTGCGATGGGATGTCAACTGATCCGATTGCTGACAATACACACTGATGCTAATATTGTCCATATCGTGCTAATATTGTCCATATCGTGCTACCGCTCTGTCTGCCGCGTTTGTTTTACGACATTGTGTTACCATTACTGGCTTTAAAGATTTCTTCTAAGATTTCCCTAAACACTGGGAGAGAGAGAAATATTTTCTTATATATGTTTAGACAGGGACCTAGCAGTCCTAGGAGTTAACATGGAGGCTGTGTGGTCCAGTGGTTAAAGAAAAGGGCTTGTAACCAGGAGGTCCCCGGTTCAAATCCCACCTCAGCCACTGACTCATTGTGTGACCCTGAGCAAGTCACTTCACCTCCTTGTGCTCCGTCTTTCGGGAGAGACGTAATTGTAAGTGACTCTGCAGCTGATGCATAGTTCACACACCTTAGTCTCTGTAAGTCGCTTTGGATAAAAGCGTCAGCTAATTAAGTCATTATTAGCTAGCCCTACAGTTTGTTGTAAAGACTAACAAATGTTTAAATGATCGTGAAACTTGAATCAGGACTACAGTTGCAGTCCATTAAACAAACACTCTCGTATTGGCCTGAAACTAATTAATCATAGTCATGCATTTCTTATGCAATATTTATGTTCACATTGTATTGGGGTGATCTGTAACATCAGTAAAACTATTCTGAGAATTGAATGCACTGGAGTTTTTTTTTCTTAGAACATACATACACACACACACACATTTTTTATATATATAAAATTTTCACCCAAATATATATATAAACAACCATTTTGGGTAAACTTTTTCAGCTGTTAAAGATTAAGAAAATATGTCAACCAGTAAATAAAGGAAGATAGATCTTGGCTTTTAGTTTATATTTTGTATTTATTGGGGGCTGTGTGATGCAGTAGAATAAGATTAGTCTTCTGGACCTTTAGAGGCCTGGGATAAACTTGAAAGGGTGCTCCCTCCTGTCCAGGGCAGGCTAGAGGCATGGAGACGGAACAGATCCCTCTCTTAACCCCTAAGAGAAAGGGTGCTCCCTCCAGTCCAGGGTAGGCTTGAGGCACGGAGACAGAACTGCTCCCTCCCTCCCTCACCCCCCTAAGAGAAAGGGTGCTCCCTCCAGTTCAGAGCAGACTTGAGGCACGGATACTGAACTGCTCCCTTACTTAGCCCCTAAGAGAAAGGGTGCTCCCTCCAGTCCAGGGCAGGCTAGAGGCATGGAAACTGAACAGATCACTCTCTTAACCCCTAAGAGAAAGGGTGCTCCCTCCAGTCCAGGGCAGGCTAGAGGCATGGAAACTGAACAGATCCCTCTCTTAACCCCTAAGAGAAAGGGTGCTCCCTCCAGTCCAGGGCAGGCTATATAAAACACGGCCAGCCATTCACACAACCATGTCGCCAACGGCTTCTTATATTTAAAACACTACCATGGACACCACTGATCTGATTTAGAAAGCATGTGAAACACTCAATCAGAACATGTTGAATCAGGCATACTGTAACGAAGGGTGCATTTATAGGAAAAGTCAAGTCGATAAATATTAAGACTAGTGTCTTCATCTGTGTCATAAGGAGAGAGAGAGAGAGAGAGAGAGAGAGAGAGAGAGAGAGAGAGAGAGAGAGATCATTTTAAAAGTACGAGATGGAGCAATAATCACCTAACATTTTAGGATTAAGACAAAATTAAAAAAAAAAAAAGATTCTTCTTCAGAGCATAGAGAAGAAGACCTATGGGTCGAAACGTGTTAGCTGTGTTTGCTGTGACGTTTTAAAGATATGAAATAAAGATTATTGCTTTTATTGAGAACTCTGTGTTCTTCCCTTTCCTTCTGGCTGTCCACTGGAGAAGATTTTTGTATTTTATATATATGTGGGTATATCATGTAATCAAAGAAACTAGAAAATGAGATCGCAAAAGTCTACCAGAAGCCTTAACAATAGTATAGTATAAGTTAGGTTTCGAAAATGTCAATTTTTATATCAAAACGTATATATGGAAAAAAAAAACCATGGTAAACCATAGAACTTGCTTGTTTGAAGTGCTAAAACATTTAATTCAGTGATGTAACACTATATACACTGTGATTTAAGAGTGTTTAAAGTTAACGAGAACAGGATAACAAGCTACAAAAGTACATCAATTGCATTACAAGGTGTTTATTTAGGTTTAAGATACATTATTCGATATCCAGGCCTAGGAATCTTAGCAACATGTCCCCTGGTACTGTAGATCTGCTCTGAACTGCTTTATTGAATCGTTCTCTAGCAGCCTTTGACAAGTCTCAACACATGATACATATTATTGCATTAGCACTCCTATGCAAAACATGACATGAATTACACATACATTCCTGGCTCCTTGTTAGTTAATATTATAATTAAACCAAGGAAAGGAAGATTAGACACAGGAATGGGTCATCGACTGTAGTATATATTAAACAGTGGGAACTTTTACAAAAAAAAAAAAAAAAAGGACTATATTCTGTGCTCTTAAATATGAGTTCCCCCCAGTAGGGCAGAATGTTGTGCTTTAGTCAAAGATCACATTGCTTAAGAGAATTGATATTTCATACCAGCAACAAGTTTCACAAGTATGTGATGACAGAAAATGATGCAAAGCGAATCTACACCTACAGGCAAAAGTTTTACAGCACCTAAAAATGAACATAATTTAGATCTTTTACTTATCATGTAAATCAAAGAAACTACAAAATGATATCGCAAAAAAAAGAGTCTACCGGAAGCCATAATAGTAGTACAGCAGTATTCATGTAAGGTTTAGAAATGTCACCATTTGTGTCAGTTTTTCGTTAAGTATATGGAAAACTAGAAAGCGCTGGTATGTAATTCAATATGTTCAGGTAACATTATTCAGCAGGTTTCAATCGACTATGAAGCAAAATTAGTTAATGCTATAGGGTGATGCAAAAATGCTGGCCATAGCTGTATGCAATAAGAAGAATTGATTCGATAAGTGATATACCACAGCAGGTTTTGCTTTATCTGTCAACAGAAGTCATCGAGACTAATGCATTTGTACAGCAGGTCTAAAATTTACCACAAATAAAACAGGTGGTGGACGGGGATATGCCGGTAAGCACAGAGGCAAGGGTTTAAGGGAAATTCATGAATACATGTTGTCAAACAGGTATTGACGTCAGTATGAAAATAGACTAATGGACTTCCTTACATTGCTGTCCTGCCAGCTCTCAGATAAGCACGACATCAACCCCCTCCATCGCTTGGTTTTACTCAGTTTCCTCTATGATTCAGATCAAAGATATTTCTGACCTTTTCAACGCTGAATAAAAACAAAACAAAAAAATCCCACCAAAAAGTGTCTCCAGACAGTATTTCAAATCTACTTTACGTCCAGATAGGCCAAATACTGTGTGAAATGGTGCCCAGTCCTTGGAAAAGAGAGAAATATTTTCTTATATATATATTTATAGACTGGGACGTAGGAGTCCTGTGAGGTTCCAACGTGATTTCCAATGGCATGCATTAACATAGAGGCTGTGTGGTCCAGTGGTTAAAGAAAAAGGCTTGTAACCAGAAGGTCCCTGGTTCAAATCCCACCTCAGCCACTGACTCATTGTATGACCCTGAGCAAGTCACTTCACCTCCTTGTGCTCTGTCTTTCGGGCGAGACGTAGTTGTAAGTGACTCTGCAGCTGATGCATAGTTCACACACCCTAGTCTCTGTGAGTTGCCTTGGATAAAGGTGTCTGCTAAATAAACTACTAATAATAATAACATACGGTGCTAAGATAAGGCTGGGCCTTGTCACGCCAGGACCGAATGGGTTAAGCTAAATTTCATGACTATCAGTTGCAATTGCGTAAGAAGATAGTGTTTTGGTTGCTGTCAAAAAATAATACCTATTATTAGCCATTGGTATGTGTTTAACATTGTGGAACAAATAAACACACAAACTGCTAATTATAGGTTTGCTTGGGTTTAAAAACATAAACATGGTATTTTCCATGAAACATACCTCTTTTATGACATTTATTTTACTTCTTGAACAGATCATACATAGTAGTTTTATACAGGCTATAGTTCAACTGCATAAAAATTGTTTAAAAAAACAGGCTTCCACTTTTCTAGCGAAGCGAGACATCCTCCTGCCCGTGATTATACACAGAGGACAGTCAAGTAATGTTCACGAACATCAGTTATTCCATAAATGAGAATGCCCTTTAAGTAAACACACGGCCATGGTGTTCTTCTGTTTATAAAACAGTACGTTAAGCTGAAATTAAACAGCTACATTTCCAGAATGGGACTAGACCCAGCTCTGCATCTGTTTAACATCGTGCGGGTGTGATTGGGGTCGGTGCGATTCGCTCTTTCATTTCGTCATTGGATTTGAATGAATGCAAGCTAGAAAAAAATAAAAGTCACCCTGCGTCATTGAATAAGAGAAAGTTATTTAACACCAGAATACAACACCAGTTGTATCATTTATTGACCCTTACAAAGTAGCCTCGATATGCAACGCTGGTTGGATAAATAAAAGTTTTTATTTATTTCTGTATTTCATCCATCTTTACCGGATTCTGTTACAACGCAACACATCCACGTCACCTGAACTGATCTGGGAAGAGTTGTGACACAGGAAGTGATGAGGTAGAGGAGACAAATGGGATATTCTGAGTGACAATAAAGCACGACAGATTGATTCGGATGTAGTGCCATACATGTACCCTGCAGAAACTGTATTTTATTAAATGTTAAAATGCTTGAAGTGGTGTTCTGTGTATCTAGACTTCTGTAAGAGGAGCAACAACAGATATCTGCGCACAGAGTTTCACCATTGACACAATCTGTGCTAAAATGCACATGCTTTTTATCTATTTATTTCAACAATTCAACTATTAAAAGCTATGCACACATCTATTTATAGAAATCTACCCAAGAGGTCAATCATGGGAGGGCACATTTAAATGCAATAAAAAACACTAAGTATTTCTGCAATTTGGAGCCATTGCTTTAAAATGCTTCTGGGTTTCTCCAAGGGTCTTTTTACTCACATTAGCTTAACTATTTTTCTTTAATCCTGAGAAGCTGACATATTCTGTATGTCACCGAGTTGTCACTGTAATGTATGCTGAGTTTTCTGACCCCCTCATTAATCCCATCTCAAAACTGCAAACGAATGCACAGAGTGACACCAAAAGCATTCAAGCACCTCTGGGACAGAGTTTGATTTTAAAGCCTTAAAATCGCTGGACCCTCCTTTTCTTAGGCTGGAGCTCTTTAAATGCAATAGACGAACTTCCTGTTGCTTTGCTATTCACTTCCTGCATTCCAGCTTTACTCCAACAGCCTAACCTTGAATTCTAGCACAGGGCCGGTTTAGGTAGAGGTATTTAAAAAGAAAATCTGCTGCATAAAAGCAGGCAAATGATTTTGCGAAGCAGTGCTGTGGTTGTTAGACTGGCACTGTAGCAGATACACAGTGGTGAGCTATGCTGCATTGTCATTGAAGATGGCAAGAGGCATCAGTCTGGCACTGTCTGTGGGTGTATTGCGTTTCTTCTTAATGTTTGACCTGTAATGTACTGTGCCAGGTCCCTCTTTGCAAGAGACATTAGAATCTCAGTTGGAGCCGCTCGTTAAATGAAGGTCAAACAAATAACGTATTTGTAAAAGCACGTTCCAGTGTGTTTGAACGGTGCGGTGTTGCTGGAGCATTGTCTTCGCTTATCAGATAAGCACAGCTGCAATAGGCTGAGCACCGCCACGTCTAACAGGCTCCAGACCCTTGCGCTTCACGGTAATCCCCAAAACTCCCATTGTTTTCTCCAACCTTAATCAGAAAAGCTTGGAACTTGAAGGGGAAACTAAGTCTGTGATGCAGCTGGAATTCTAGCTGGCTGAATCGCTGTTCATCGTCAGCTAAGTGGCAGCCCAAACAGGACCTGGATAGAATACAAGATAACCCTGTGTTCACTGCTGTGTTCATTTTAGTATAGTAATCCGATCAATGAAACTTGATAAAGGGGTAGCAGACAGTACTACCTTCGGCTCCCCCTAGATAGCAGCATCTTGGCTGCCTCTGGTGTCATGGACACAAAGGAATCAAACAAGTTACATACTAAATCAAATTAAACTAACCTACACTAATCAAAACTAAACTACACAATAAACTAAAATTCTAAACTAAACTACTCTAAGATAAAATACACTACACCACTCTAAACTAAGCTAAACTACACAAATCTACACTACAATACCCTAATGTAATCTAATCTACCCTAATGTAATCTAATCTATCCTAATGTAATCTAATCTAATTTACACTACACTAATGTAATCTAATCTACACTACATGAAATAAAAACAGAGCACACACCCTTACAATCTCAGAAGACTCTTATCAGTTTGTAGAAAATCTGCTTCTCTGTGCTCGCCAGCAAATGTGTGAATTTGAATGTTCTTTTACTTCGCATAGTGGAATAAGAACAGCAGTTAGATAGCTTTCAAGAGGCAGAAACGATCACGCCCTTGACCGGTTGAAAAATACACAAATGTGCCCGTTGCAAGAATAAACTTCTAGGGTTGCTGACACAGTGTAACAGAAATCAATCTCTGCTGTAATTAACCTCACCTCACAGAGAATGCAACAGGGCAATGCTTGTGTTTTCTGTGCAGACTTTGGTATTCAACACTTTGTTGTTTTATTGGATAAATATTATGTGTTTTATTACAGTCCGTTCACTCCAGTGGAGCAATCAGAGATGAGACTTGAGATACAGACAGCAGCTTTGTCGTTAGTCAGCAAAGACAGCAGGACGATGTTTGTTTAAGGAATTGGAGACAGGTGATGAGGGAGGCGCGCAAGCCAAGTGCAAAACATACCATATAATTTCCAGTTTACAAAGAGCAGAGAGAACAGGCGGGTTTGAATCTACAGATCAGAGAAAAAAAAAAGTGTAAAAGGTGGAGTTTCCATATGACTCCATGTACACGAGGACAGTTTGGAACAGAGTAGGCTTTTTAACTTGCACCCCAATGCATTCTGGTAAGTGTAGTTCTGCCGTGAAAGGTACCTGAGACAGGTAAAAAGTACCGGAATGCATTGCGATGGGAGTCGAAAAGCCTGAACTGTGCCAAAATGTCCTTGTGTACATGGAGTCACATGGTAACCTTACATAAACAAATCAACAGAATTAACACACTATTAATTTCAAGCACGTAAAGAAAATGGCCAAATTCAACCACAACCTTGACCAAAATCAGCACCTACAGAATACAGGTAAATACATTCTTGATCCTGTAGAGCAAGTAGAGCACCTGTATGCATAATTGTACCATGTTAAGTTTCCTATGTGTGTCTCTAATGCATGTATGTTTTTTGTGGCAAAAAAAGTTATGGCAAGGCAACTTCTCGAAGTCCAAAGAGTTCACACAAACAGTTTTAAAATTTCTAAACGCAATAAAAAAAAAAAAAATCGCGACCGCAGGGGATATAGCAACTTGACAAACCTTGCGGCTAATAAATCAAGGCAACAAATGTTTTGGCCATCTCAAAACTTTGCAACCGCAAATGACAGCACTATCCAAAACGTTTGTCTGCTTGACCTATTTGCTTAATTGCACAGGAAAACTCAGGGGAAAGCTGCCCTCGATATGAGGGGAGGGGGAAGAGAAGAGGATGTGCCATGCCACTGGACCAGACATCCTCCCCAGTCCCCCCTGGGTCTGCCCCAGTTAAGGATGCTGAATCACATCCTAACATTGAAGGTAAAGCCCTTTTTTTGTCGATCAGGATGGGAAATCTTGTCCGATCGTCGCCCAACAGAAATTTTCCCACTGATTACCCGAAAAAACGCAAGTTAAATTGACGGGAATGCTAGAATTTTCAGAGTGACATACAGGCATTATTCCCTCAATATCTGGAGAAGAACTTATCCCATTTTTATGAAACTCAATATTGATATTATTTAGCTTACATTATTGAATGTATTAGATTCTAGGGATGTACAGTATGGGCATCTGTATGTCCACACTTATATTTTTCCATAGATCTAGAGAACCGCATATCAAAATTGTGAATAAACATTTCCAATTCTTATTAGAACACACTTAATCTGTTTATACTGAACCCCTCATGGTTTAAACGTTTAGAATGGCTTGTCATTGACATTCTGAGGGCGAGATCTTCACTCTCAGAGAAATTATAAGTGTAGATGCTGCTAACGGGATCCAGTGGGGGGTGTGACTTATAATGGTCTCTCAAGGATTTTAACACTAACACACGCACTTCTATATCAGGCTGAACTTGGTAGCTCCTAAAAGTCATCTAAAATCAGGAGGGGGCAGGGGAGGGGGCAGGGGAGGGAGGGGAGAGGGTCTTTGGAACTCCGTCCCGAGTCAAGTCTTTTAAACCAATTTGAATTTGACACAAAAGCACTAGACACAAAAACACACAGCTTACTGTGATTTGAAGCCTCGGCATCCTCCAGGGACTTGTTTTCAGTTTCAGGAATCATGTCGAGGCGGTCACAGTCCGACATGGCGTGAGTCTCCAGATCCCGCAGCCTCCTCGACACCCTACTTGTTTTTAGTCAATAAAGACAGGGAGGTAGCAGATGGGAGTGCGTGATCGCAGAGTGTAGGGTACACACAGTTGTAGTTAAATCAGGCAGAACAGAAACAGTTTAGAAAGGGTTGGGGAAAACAATAAAATACAAATAAATAAATAATAAAAGAGGGACACGAAAGACTCGTTTTACTCCCCTGTTGCACGAAACACGAGTGTACCAGTCACGGTCGCATGCATGCATGTACAGTAGCACAGGGCTGCCCTTATGGAAGGAAAATATATATTGACATACAATATATTGTCATTTTAGTCTTAAGGTTTTTAATATTCTTGATTTTTGTTTTTTTTTGTTTTTTTGCATTTGTATAACTACTTTAAAAGTATCCACATGTCAAAAAAAAAACTATTATAGAGTATGAGTGGCATATATTCTAAAATATATTTTGTAATCTTCAATGTATTAAAATATATTAATATATTACAATATTAAAATTTATTTTCATTTCATAAGGGGGAGTACAGTCAAATTGCTGCTTACTGAGGTTTTAAACATGCAACAAGTTTATTGAACAGAAAACTACTAAATCTGTGTCTTTGTGTAGATTTAGTCAGGTTTTTCAGTAAACATATACACACATATACCAAGGTTAGACAGCTCTTATGTTGTGTATCACACAGCTCTGGGTGATAATAAAAGTGAGGAGGTCTTTTTTGCAATGGTGTCTTAAGAAAAAAACAACTTTACCGCTATACAGCTTTGCAGTCAAAAAATAGGAAGAAGATTCTAAGAATTTTGCTGGGGGTTTGCACATGTAACATCTACAAAACAAACCCACAAACAAGTGCACAGAGCTGTTTAATCATTGCCTTTCCCTGTCCTGGTAGACTGTTTGCAATTCTTCCGCCCTGCAAGCATCACGTGTCACATCACCCGATCACTCGTGAAACATCATGGGCAACGCCAAATCCAAACTGGATGGACAGGCCCTACTAAAATGAAAAACAGTGTACTGTACTAAGCTTTAGCACTGGATTTGGGCTCGTTAAATCAGGTTGCCATAACGCAATTTACAAATGATTGATGAATGTTCGTGGTTGAACATCATTTTTGGTCATGCCATCTACTGCAAGCTCTTAAATAGACTCCAGGATGAAGAAACCCACCAACCAAGTATTCTGTTTATAGAACATGTCCAATGCATAGGAAACAAAAGTACATTAAAACCTAAATTAAACAAACTGCTACTTTACTTCCATCTAGCCCCCAAAAAATCTATATATCCATCTGCTTGGCAACGCGCCATCATTCGGAACAGCGAGATTCACCAGGTCATTCTGTCGTTGGGTTTCATGCTAGATCACTCAACACAAAAAACAAAACCACACATCAAAACGTAGATAAAAGACCTGTCGACATCACAAAAACAACTTGGCTTTGCATGCGCATGTACATCCTCCAAGTGTAATGAATGGATGATCACAAAGGTGGGTGGGTAGTTTCTTATATGTACAGGGTCTGAGACACCCAAACACAGCTGTGGGATTCAGAAAAGTTTTGCAACACCCAATACAATGAACTAATTTTGCTTCAGAAAGTCGAATGAAACCTGCTGAACAATGTTACGTTAACATATTGAATTACATACCGCTTTGTAGTTTTCCTCTCCATATACTTACAGAAAAAAAGAGACAAAAAAAAAAAAAAACACATACCACACACATTTTGAATATATTACAACTATTATGGCTTCCAATAGACTTTTCGATATCATTTTATAGTTTCTTTTATCAGGCCTACATGATAAAATATCTAAAATCATTTCATTCATTCATATATATGTATATATATCTATATATATATATATCTATATATATATATATATATATATATATATATATATATATATATATATATATATATAATGATCTCCATTACACAAGAGTACATGTTAAAACTTCATGCTAATTTGAACTCGGCTCTCGCCAAGATAAGCACCAACTAAGACGTAGCTTTACAGTAAACTAATGTGATCCATAGGTGTCTCCATTCATTTGCGCTTCCTTCCATATGATGATGTAGATATCCTTGTGTCAGGTGTTGATGGCTGAAGTGTAATGCTGGCTGCAGGGATCAGCTTATTTTGCCTCCCTAGCGCATCAGCACACATAACGGCTGCGATGCTGGCTCGGGGATCAACCACAGTGCGGTCTCCCAGCGCATCAGCATGACAACTGTCTGGATTGAGCTAAGTAGGGTACATCTCTGGGGTCTTCAAGTGGGCACCTTCCTTCCTCGGTGTGTGTATATATATATATATATTTTTTTTTAAATGTCTCAATCCTAAATTCCTAGGCGATGCAAAACTTCAGGCCTTAGCTGTACTTGTGTCAAGTTTCATTCAAATTGGATTTGCGATTCTTTATATGAATAAGGATAGAAATAAGACTGTTGTATAGCAGTTTTTGCTATTTCAGATTTCTAAACAAGCCACCAGGTTTGTCTTAAAGCCATAGTAAAACCAGGAGTGGATCAAACTGCTATGCAGCGGGAGTCTTACTTCAGTCCCTAAAGAATTTAAGTGTGATCATGAACTACATTTTGTGTTCGACCAATACAAGACTAACCTGATGCTATAGACAATTACATTGTAGATTATAATAAACTCTAGTTATCCAAGTGCTGGGATTTAATCTAGCAAGGCCATAGCAAATTAAAACACACACCACACACAATCACACTATTTAGCAATAGAATCTTTATTAGACAAAAAAAAAAAAAAAAAAAAAAGTAAGCAAGTATAGTGATTTAGCTTTTAGTTCTGTCAAATGAGGTACGCTACTATAACTATAAATTCTTCAATACATTTTTATAATATTAAGAACTTCACAGCCATTCAATAGAATCTTTAGGTTATCGCAACGACGTTACAATACACGTTTTCTTTTTCCTTTAACATTAATAATTTATTTGTCATGCTTTTAGCTATCTGGGTCAGTGCCCACTCTAGTGGCTGTCAAACGCAGTGCAGTTCTGTATTTCCTAGGCGCGAGGGTGGTAAGCAAAATTAGGCATAGCAGGACTTCGCCCTCATGGGTAGGAGGCTCCAGTGAAAGATAATCTTCAGTGGAGTTGTTTAGACAACCCTCCATTGCAGAAGGCTCATGTCTTTCCCCCCAGTGGAGAGCAGCTGAGTGTCGTCATGGAGAAAGGCAACATTGGTCACGTGACTGCTATGCCCACCATAGGAATAGCTTGGGGCCTAAAAAGAACATTTAAAAAAAAAAAATAAATAAATAAAATTGTAATCAAAATCAACGAATAACTATAACTATTTCAGTACATAAGAAAGTTTACAAACGAGAGGAGGCCATCTTGCTCGTTTGGTGGTTAGTAGCTTATTGATCCCAGAATCTCAAGCAGCTTCAACAACATTACTGGGGAGTTGGTTCCAGACCCTCACAAAAAAAAGCCTCCTACTTTCTGAATGCCCCTTTATCTAAATCTCCACGATGCAGTCAAGGCCTGCTAGCACACCATTTTACCCCAAGGTAGTATCTAATTGTTTGTGCTTTAAAAAGTCCTTCGTTATTTAAGATGCACAGCTAGAGTGTTTTATATGTTGCTTTACCGTGTTGAGTTAACCATGTTTGAAATGGTAACCTGACCTATAAATACTTACAGGGAAAAAAAAAATATTTATATATATATATATATATATATATATATATATATATATATATATATATATATAAATTAAATCCACCCTTAGCCAATTCAAAATGATATGTCATCCTTAAATGAATCCAGGTCTATTATAAGAGAGACATCATTTCACACAGTTTGCGCAAACAGTTCCAGCTCCAACTTACTGCTGTGAAGGCAGCTTAGAGAGAAAAAGAGATGGCTCACCCGGGGCTGGCAGCAGGGGTTCGAGAACAATTGCACTTTGCCAAAATCATCCGCTGTGGCCAGGAGCTTGCGATCATGTGAACTGCAGACAGCGTTTATATCCGTGCCATCTGCACCATCAGGCCAGATACCTGGAGAACAACAAAAAAAACAGCTACGTAGTTTTCAAAATACTGAGCGAGAAACTGAAATACAATACTGGGTCCTCGAGGCACACAAATGATTTCAGAGGGCACAGTATAGTGCTCTGAAAATGTAAATTATATGACATCCTTGGGGATCTACAGCTATGGCCAAAAGTTTTGCATCACCTTGTAGAATGAATTAATTTTGCTTCATAGGTCAGTCAAATGAAACCTGCTGAATAATGTTACGGTAGCATATTGAATTAATGTACCATTTTGTAGTTTTCCCCCCTATATACTTAGTGACACTTGGAAATCGATCATGAAATACTGCACTATTATGGTTAGCAGTGTGGAGTAGTGTTTAGGGCTCTGGACTCTTGACCGTAGGGTCGTGGGTTCAATCCCTGGAGGGGACACTGCTGCTGTACCCTTGAGCAAGGTACTTTACCTAGATTGCTCCAGTAAAAACCCAACTGTATAAATGGGTAATTGTATGTAAAAAAAATAATAATAATAATAATAATAATAATGTGATATCTTGTAACAATTGTAAGTCGCCCTGGATAAGGGCGTCAGCTAACAAATAAGTAATAATATAAAACGAATGTCTCAATCCTAAAATTCTAGGCAATGCAAAAAGCTTTTGGCCACAGCTGTATCTGACTATCAAATGCAAGGAATGGTAAGTAATGGGAAGTCAGAGGTTATGAAGTGGGGACTGGTGAACTAAATCTGCAGACCTATGTTCTGTACATTACATTCCAGTAGCAGACAGAAACCGTGGAATGGGTTACACACAGGCTAGCTGTAAAAAAAATTTACTTGGTGCTGCAAGAGTGGACGGCCACACCCCAGAACACATTTCCCAGTAAAAACTCACCGAAGACTCCGATTCCCAGTACACAGGTGGAGGAGGCCCATTCCAGATTGCGCACAGTGTCAGCGTTGGTTACCTGCTTGCAGTTTGAAGAGTTCCCTGCACAAGGAAAAAAAAAATACTGATCACTTCTCTCTCACTACCAGAGGAAGTTCCTTGCAGAATTCTACTGAAGCTCCGGGACTATTTCAACTTAAACTTACAGTAAAGGATTTCGTAATCCCCAGAATTGGAGACAATATACTTGCTGTCCTTAGACCAGTCCAAATGAGTCACAAAACTGGAATGACCCTGCAGGAAAAACAAACCAAAAACATTAAAGCAGCAGACCTTTGATAGAGCACTATTGCAAATCATTTCGAAATATGTCATGATCGGGCATTAGGTAGAGGTGGTAAAAACCAGACCTCAAATCTGAGGACGCAAACTAAAAAACACTTCCTTATGAAAAAGCGGAATCTGTCAGTATTAATTTAAAAATAGATTGATTGAACGTATAGAACAGCAAGTGAGCAGACTTTGTCTACATTGACAGACAGCGTTCAGAGGGCATGGACAGGAAAAAATAGTATTTCATCAAGCAGAAAAAAATGTAAATTACATAAACTCATGCTGTATTCACATACTTCAAGGCAGACTGATTGGAACAGAGATTAAACAGAGTTTGAACGAGAACATTGAAGGTCCTTTACCAGAGGATTAGGGACCTCATACGGACCAATCAGGTAAAGGAAATCTCCAATCCATTTTGCAACAACTTTAGCTAATTGAACAGTCCTGCATACAAGGTGCTGTACATGGATTTACTAGTGACCCCGTACCGTGCATTTTCCCACACGACTGTATTTCTTGCCATTCTCCGTTACAGCGTAAACGTAAATGAAGTTGTCATGTGATCCAACCGCGAGGTAGTTTCCGTCTGTGAAACCCAAGACGAAATGCAGTTAGGGTCATTGTGCGACCGTACTTGAGACACACTGAAATCTCACGTGCACAAATACTACATCATAAAGCCAAGCTCAATCAAAAAACGCCAGATTTCCGATCACCTCCATACATCAGGAGCACGGTCTCATGCTCTGTAGACAACAGACTGACCTACATTCTAAAAAAAAAGACATGGATAATGGCATGAACTCTGTAATGCATTCTTGTAAGTGAAACATGGTTTATAAGAAGTTAATATGGTACCTATAGGAGAGTCTTCGTTTCAGTTTCACTCTTAAAACCATTAGACAGGATCAACTGTACATAAATTACAAACTATATTATTGCAACCCTTCCTGCCTACCTGGTGAGTATTTCACATTAGAGATGATCTCATTGCCATCTGTGTGGACAGACACTAGGTCTGCCGTTTCAGTGTCAAGCACCAGCCACCTGGAGAGGGCAAGACAGAGCGAAACAGGAAAGAGAGAGAGAGAGAGAGAGAGAGAGAGAGGAGAGAGAGAGAGAAACCATTATGCTGAAACTAAAAAGGGAAACAGTGTTCCAACCGGTAAATGCAAGCTTAAAAAAAAAAAAAAGTACCAACTACCATTCAAAACATTTGGTCATTTAGCGGAGTTACTAAAAATCACACAGAGAAAACGGTTCAGCTTGAAAATGTGTTGTTACTCCGTTTCCTCGGTTACCTTGCAGTCACTGTTCCCACGGCAACCACCGATCCGCTGGGATGGAAACCTGCTGATCGGGCCCCATCCTGAAAAAATTAAATATTATATATATTTTTTCTTATTTGATGTGTCTGGTATTGCCCGGGTGGTTTCGTTTTATAGATCTTTCACTGCATGGGGAGGACGGAGATGTTAAAATCCCATTGTATTTACTGGTTTATAAAACCCAACACATGTTTACAGCAACAGATTTGACAGTAAAAGGAACATACATTTGATATTTGCTTTTTCCTTGTCCCTACAGTACAGTCTCTAAGATACCTCAATCACTTTAGTCCAGAGGGGCTTGTGTGTGGCCATGTCCCATAGGTGGACGACCTTGTCGTGGCCACAGGTCACAAACTGCTCCATGCTGGGGTGGGAGTCCAGACCCCAGAGCTCATCCATGTGACCCTGAAAAACGGGCAATGCAGTGCTGTGAAACCTGCTGAACAATATGACATGAACCTACTGAATTACATACCGCTTTGCAGTTTTTCGTTAAGTATATCGGAAAATTGAAAAAAAAATGTGGCATTTCTGTAGCCAACTTGAAATACTGTACTACTATTACGTCTTCCAGTACACTTCTGCGATATCATTTTCTAGTTTCTGTAATTACATGTTAAAGAGCTATATTATTGTAATGCAAATGTATTTTTTTTTTAAATTAATGTCTCAATCCTAAAATTGAAGGTGATCCAAAAATTTGACATAGCTGTGTATTTATATTAAAAAAAAACACACACAACCACATATTTCTATAGCATTGCCACTTGCAGTCATCTCTGCCTCAGGGATGTATATAAGAGTCCTGCTCCACAGCAGTTTCACCCATTCCAGGTTTTACTACGAGCTGGATTTGCCACAGTGTTTATAGGCAACAAGCTCAGATGCGTCAACTCACAATAAAACTAGAAATGTATCGAACAGATATTTTACTAATAATTTATTTACTTTGATGCACATATATCGTACTTAAACGTATCCAGCACCGGATTCTAGCAAGTGGTGCAAGCTACCTTACTTACAAAAGCTGGAGCAAAAAAAGAAGATAACACTCCCCTTTGTAAAGGAATCCATCTCGCTGAAAAGAAAATGAATGCCTCTCTTGGGAGAGGTTTGAAGGCAGCGTCCGTCCTGCTTACCTGCACGATGGGGCTGAGCTCTCCAGAGAAGGACCCCTGAAGGATAGCGTTCCGAGTCGTTCCCACAAACAGGCTGTCGGACTTCCCCTCCGCCAGGGAGCGGACCGGCCCAAACATCTCAGGGACCTGTGGAGAGAAACCAGCAGGGTCCAGCGGGGATCTGCACTTTCCAATCCAGTTTCACAATGTCGTGTAATGCTATGTGCGTTGGGCGTCAACTACAGAACTCCTAATAACCCATCCTGGAATATCGCTGCCCAATGTTTGGTGCCCTCACCTGATAAGTTGGTTATTTCCTCTCCCCTTAATAGCAGAGCACAGCACATTCATACTTAGCATAACTTCACTCTTATCACAGATTACACTAAACTTGGACACCATTCATGCAATAATGCCAATTGCTTCATTTTGTTTTTGACAGTCTTTTTAAAAACCACACTATTTGGAGAGTGCGGGAGTTTTGTGCAGTACCTCCAGCTCCTGTTGCTGCTGGTAGTCCCGGTCCCACAGGACCACCCTCCTGTCCTTTCCTCCTCCCGACACCAGGGTCCCGTCCTTCAGCACACACAGTGCAAAGATCCCACCCTCATGAGCGCCAGGGACGGCGTGGCTGATCCGGTTACCCCCTGACAAGAACAGAGAGCCTGAGCAAAGAACAAGGGTGCAACCATCCGCCGTGCAATCCTGGTCTTGGAATAAACCAGGAAGAACCTGAAACTTACCATCTCGATACCTTTCAAAAAAGGAGTTTATAAAATAAAAATAAAATGGCATGATATCCATATAGCAGTCATGTTTTTGTTGTAGCCGGTGCTCCTAAATTGTTTCTTGTCATTTTATTAACTTGTTTATGCTGGTTTTGCTCGTTTGAATGTGTGTGTTTTTTTGTGTATGATGCGCCACCTTGACCAGGTCTCCCTTGAAAAGATTTTAATCTTAAATCTTAAAATTCAAAAAAGAACAGTAAAAATGTGAAGACCCCCCCCCCACCCCCATTCACTAATTGCCCATAATTTACTAATCAAATGCATTTCGGTAAACGTGCAGAATTGCTAATTAAAAAAAAAAAAAGGATTTGTACTTATGTACTTTTGAAACTTGCCGTTTACCAGCAGAGTGGTCTAATTGTTCGATGTATCTGACTCATCAAGCTCATTTTAAAACCACTAATAATACGAAACCACTGTCTGTACTAGAACGATTCGACAGTTTATCATTTTGCGCATTCTACTTTCAGAAACCACACCGCCTAATTGAAATTGCATACAAATGTTCCTTTTAAAAATGTAATTGAACTGCGTCTGTCAAGCAACTGGTTTCACAAAACTCCGATTAGCAGTAACGTTAGGCAAGGCTGTCCACGATTAATGCTAAAATCAGGGTCTGTGAAACCAGCCATTCTTCTAGTACGACGTGGAGTTTCGAGAGCTCTTAACCTCGTGTCTCCTGGCGCATACAGACCTTTCCCCCAGATGCACATGTTCCCACTGGAGTCCCCAGTGATGGCGTCTCCGTTCTCCGCAAAGGCAATACACAGCACATACTTCGGCTTCTCGTGTTTCTGAAACAAAGAAAAAAGCCTGGATGTGCACAGGACTACTGGGATTTCTCCAGCATTGTGGCAGGCAGGTGGAGTGAGGGAGGGAGGGAGGGAGGGAGGGAGAGAGGGAGGGAGGATGCTCACATCAAACAGGCCCTGCCGTTTGGTCAGAGTGCTGTCCTCACGGTCCAGAAGTTGAGGTGAGATTTCCCTTGAGGTCAGAATGAGGTTCGAATCCATGGGGTGAAAGTTTGCAGATAGCACAGAGTCATTGGAGCACTGTCGGACAGAGAAAGAGAGGGAGACAAAACAGAAAGACACTAAAATTAATACATGCTATATATATATATCTTGTAGATGAAGTTATTCCATGAACGAGGTATCCGAACACTCCATGAATGATCCTGATATTCTATTTTATGTAGCAAGTACAAAGTATGAAGAGGTTTAAACCCTTATATTGAGATGAATTCCGGAGAATAAAACATTTTTTAAAAATCCAGCTTGTCCAATACCTTCACTTCAGCCAGCTTCTTCTCTTTCTGCCACTCCCACACAGACATGATGTGGTCGTTGGCATCGTCAACTGCACACAGATGGGTCCCTCCGTTCTGTATGGCACAAATGCATTAATACAGAAACACGCACACACACAGAAGAGTTTAAAAAAATCCAAATAACTGGTTTGGAACATTAGTAAGTTATATATATAATTTTTTTCAAAGTACACAAATAAAAACTTACAGACTTGGAGAAGCCCACGCAGGTGACAGCACGATCAAAGACTCCCATCCCCACAACATGAAGAGTGTTCAGACTGACAGAGTCCCACACACGCACATGAGGGGGCAGTTGCTGGAAAAGGAAAAAAAGGAATATAAGGTTATGGGGGTCAGGATGAAGACTGGGAGGCAAGCGAGCGGGAGGGGGAGAAGAGGGAGGAAAACCAGAACACGGAGATATATGAAGAACGCTAGTAACCGGGAGCAAGTCTTGCATTAAATACAAAATGATTCATTTAATAAAAAAAAAAAGGATGCTTTTGATTAAACATCTCAATACACACCTTGCCATCTTTGGAGGTTCCTGCTACTTGTCCTGTTGCAATGGTGACCATATCAGGGTGGACAGCCAAGCTGAAAAGGTAGAGAACGACTGCATTAGCCTAAATTTAAAATGAAACCTAAAGCCAACATTTGGGCAGCAGTGTGTAGTGGTTAGGAGCTCTGGACTCTTGACCGGAGGGTCGTGGGTTTAATCCCAGGTGGGGGACACTGCTGCTGTACCCTTGAGCAAGGTACTTTACCTAGATTGCTCCAGAAAAAAACCCAACTGTATAAATGGGTAATTGTATGTAAAAAAATAATGTGATATCTTGTAACAATTGTAAGTTGCCCTGGATAAGGGCGTCTGCTAAGAAATAAATAACAACAATAATTTTTAAAAATCACCCTTGAAGCGACATCTCCACTTTTAATGCTACGAGTCTCTCTCAAATGTATTTTAAGAAACCGTTTTGAACGGGCGCTCAGTACCTTGTGTGCCCCTTAAAACAAGCAGGATTGAGAAACTTTAGTTTATTTACAAGGGGTCCGTAGAGGGAAACCCTTATTTTCATGCAAATGCTCATACTTACTTGCCAAATACATTCGGTACACATAAGAATTGCCATTTAAAAAGGTGTACTGCCATGTATTTTTTAATCTGCTGCTGTTTACCAGCAGAGGGCTCCGGTGAGTCAGATATGTCCAACGATCAAGTTTATTTTAAAAAGCGCTAAAAATATGGAGATCACCTTCTGCAAAGCCCTTATTCCACAAGCACAGAATTAAGACCGACCATTCAGAACCCCACCCAAACCCTCCCTTGTAAAAATGACCATCCAATGCAAACCTTCAGTGTCCGATTGGCCGAACCTGCCTCCTTACCACTTGACATCATCGTTGTGCCCCAGGTAGTGCCTCTGCTGCTCTTCCTCCACGTTGTACAGCACCACCACCGAGGCGATGAAGTAGACAATCTCTCCCGTGGGCAGGAGATACAGGTTCGACCGACAGTCCCGCCCCCGGTACCCATACCTGAACCCGCACAGGTCAAGGATCACCACAGTGTGCAAAGAACACGACCTACAGAAAATAATCAGCTACTGACAGACCTGTCAAACATCCAGGACATCTTATCCTGTGTACATGTATATATGGGGCAGCAGTGTGGAGTAGTGGTTAGGGCTCTGGACTCTTGACCGGAGGGTCGTTAAATCCCAGGTGGGGGGACAGTGCTGCTGTACCCTTGAGCAAGGTACTTTACCTAGATTGCTCCAGTAAAAACCCAACTGAATAAATGGGTAATTGTATGTAAAAAATAATGTGACATCTTGTAACAACTGTAAGTCGCCCTGGATAAGGGTGTCTGCTAAGAAATAAATAATAATAATAATAATAATAATAATAATAATAATAATAATCCCTGTGCATAAAAACAGAATTCTAAAAAAAGTTTTAAAAAAGCAGTTGGAGTACAATTAACATTTTAGGATTTATAAAAAGTGAATACGTCACATGTGTAGGAAACTCATTTTAACAAGCCACTTTGCACACAGTTTGAGTTTTCATAATCCAAGCTGCCCCAGCTGGTTATAAAAGGAGAGGTACGGGCAATGGATTTTAAACTCGAGAACGTTAAAGCTTCTGCAGATCAAAACACTTCACTGGTGGTGCTTTGCGGTTGGCGGTGCTGTTTCTGTGAAAAGGATACACCCACTGGAGTTTGAGTTTCTGCTCCGGCAGCTGCGCTTTGGTCTCCAGGCTGTAGCTGCCTTTGAGTCCGTCAGGGAGGTGCATAGTGATGGGACGACCGCGGAGAAACATCTTCACATAGCCATCATCTAGGAGAGAGGCGCGCACACACACACGGACACACGATAACCAAACAAGCCTTACAACTGTGTTACTGCATTTCAGATTATTCAGTTTGTCATTCGCTAGGGGATGCAACGGTTTATGGCGTATCGATGAATCGTGATACTTTAAAATTACATGATGTATCGCCTCTTAATAGAGGCATGTACCGTTTATCGTGATACAAGATCAACCAAAGCACAGCAACTAAAGCACAGCAACTAACAGGTTAACTACTTGCATGAAATGAAAGTTTAATCAGATTATCTCCCAATGCAATTTGCAATGTTTATAGAAGGCTGGGAGCATAATATAAAGGTTTGGTGCAGAAGGGCTCCCCATTTAAATTGACAGTACATGCATGCCACCTGCAGAGTCTGTTGTTTCTCACCCCAATTACCACTAATCAGGGACAACCTCATTAGATAGCCCTAGGATTAGTTCAAATGGGGGTCTGCGTGTACATAATGAACAAAGCCATGACCTTGAACCAGTCATTAGGCACTGCTCAGATGGAAGCTTTGTTGTGTGTTCATCCTTCCCTAAAAACATTCCAACACTACAGTCAAAAAGATCAATTATCGAATTACACAGCACCATTAAAAAAGGTAGGGGCTAGTTTTTCCATCACATGCACGGACACGGGTACAGCACAACATGGTACGGACAGTGAATGCAATTGTCCTGAAATGCCGTTATCGATCCTGTTATTGCCAATAATGCTGGCTACAGCACAACGTGCCGGGTAAGAACTCAAAGCAAATGACAATCTAGGTGGTTACATGATCAATCACAGCTTATTTTGTCATTGCTTCATTTGTTTTGCAAGGGCAGGTTTACTGTATTCCTTTAAAGGATTTCCTCCTGCTGGCTTTGCAATACATGACTGTGGAGCTGTATAAAAAGGCAGGTGTTTGTTCAATGTGTTTGACAGTATTTGCATGGGCAAATTGAACAAATTTGACACACCTTGCTTTGCAGAAAAGTAAAAGGTATACCTGCTACTAAATGGGGTAGTTTTGCCAATCCAGAAAGTATCTGGCTTAAGGAAGCGAATAAATCAATGCAAATATCAAGGACAATTTTAGAGATCGCCATGTAGTTTATGCAAATATCTTCCATGCAATGCACACACTACATCATTGTCTTGCAAGACCTCTTATCCAGCGATCTTGTTAGATTAAAACATTGCCTGCAGTGTGTGCATTAAGTGCTTTGACTTGTTCTTTCAGTAAACTTACCAGCACTGAAGACAGGCTCTTTGGTTTTGCTGAAAGAAAAAAAAAAAAAAAAAAAAAAAAAAAAAAGCACAAATTGATTAAAAAAATCATTAACAGGCATGAACAGCTGGTAGGCAACAGCTTCTGAGCAGAGTGCACAAGCCCAGACTTACCCCATAGCAGAATGCATTGGAAATACTGGCAGTTTGTTTATTTTTATTTTTATATAATTACTGCAAACGTCACATTTTTGTTCTGATGTCATTTATTACATAGCTAATGAGGTAATGATCCACTATTCCTTTCTATTTAAACCTTCAGGCATCGTGGTAGAGTCACTGTATCCATTATTCTATACTCTACATTATCTAGCATGCAATTGTTTTTATAGAGTAGGAACAGAATCACACTGTACCGTCCGATTGCAACCAACTGGAAAATGCAACTGCCCTATACAAATAAAAACGAGCAGCTGCCCAAAGATAACTAACCCCTGCACTCAGGAGAAATGAAGAGCACGCAACACAATTTGCTCCCGACATGGGATGCAAAACGACAGCCCTCCTTGTGCGTCTGCCGTCTTTATGCCTACAGATTGGTCCTAACCCGCTGAAACCAACGCATATCAGCATCATTAATCTGCACACAACAGCGCTGAAGTCACTGGGGACGGTGGTGCAGGGAGAGGTCAGGACAGCAGGTCGATCTCCTTTAACCTCTACAGCAAAAAATTCACCCAACATCAGCAAGAATGAAATGAGACAGTGTCAAGGCGATTGATGTGATGCAAAATAAAACTGTGTAAGCAACACTGTTAAGGGATACAGATCGCTTAGTACTGCAGCTACTGGTGACAGAAAAAAAAGAGACCCTCTGAATAGATTATATTTCTAATGCAACAAAGATCTGTTTGCTTATTATTACATTAACGTGTGAATAATGATGCTGGTTCACAACACTTCTGACTATTTCAGACAAAAAAAAAAAAAAGTCCTGAAAAATTAGACATGAAAAATAATAAAATAGCTGCCAATTTTCCAGCTTTAGCCTTCAGCTACACACACAAAAAAAAAAGTTCAGCTATACACCATATGCATTATGCAAAGGCAATACATAATAGCTTTTTAAAAACACTGCAAAGTCTGTTTATCAATTGCATGGGCTACAGTATGTATGGATTTTAGTGGTACCTTTTAAGGTTTGAGGTCGAGGCTAATGCTTAATCTACGGAAAGTTTAATGCACACATCTAAGTGGTGCCAGGGGAAAACATGATCTCTGAAACAATGGAGTCAGTTTATGGGCAAACTGCTGTTTCATTGGTGGTTGAGAAAAGCTAATGGATGTTGTTCTCAAGCCAAAAAATAAACTGAAAAGGTTTCATCTTCCTCATTAACTAAATGCATGCCGTGCTACAGACAAGACATCAGGAACTTGTGTTTACTAGTTTGAGGAATCATTTTAAAAAGTGTTGTCGAAAATCCCATTTAGAACAGAACAACCCGTCAGCTCTCAGCTGTGAAAGAGTTCAGCTGAGTTTGCCTGTTGCTGAGGATTTAGTGTTGGTTCTTTGTTTTATCTAGCCCGGAGCAAAGGCAGCAATTTGAGACTGTGATCACCACACCCATGCCTATCTGCACTGGAAACAACACAACACTATCTTCAGTTACACTGCTGTGAGGCCGGAACAAATTCTCCCTCCCACAAAACAAAATTGTACTGAAAACAGTAATGAAAGATTGGTCACACAGCATTTAGCTGCCAGTGGTTTTGGAACAACTAGATTAAAAGGCTACATTTTTCTATTATAAAAAAGAAGAGCAAGGCCCAACATTAAAACAAAAAAAAAATGAATGCATTGGGTAAAGAAACAATCAGAAAAAGATTTACGGCGATTGTAAAATGCAATAGTCAGCCAAACATGGAACAATATTGTGATACCTACACTACTGCAGGAACACATCAAGAACTGTTGGGCTGCTAGTTAAGAGATTAGTTCATTGTAAAAGAAATTACCTCACCTGTTTATGCAAAACTCCCCCCGCCCCTATCTCTTATCTACTACTGTTTACACAGGAACACCATCATCTGAGGCATATCAATTCAAATTATTAAGAGGAACTTTAATTACTGCAGTGTAATCTACATTATCTCATCTTCCCTGTGTTGTACAATATATTCTTTTAGTAATGGACTCTGCAGGGATGCGATCAGTTATCATTCAAAAAATCGACAAAGATACTAGCAACCACTGAAGTGAAGACACCCCTTAGGCATAAGGATAATACATTTCCATGTACAGTGTACAGAGTTAAAAGAAAAGATTACAACAGAACTGATTGAGTGGAGCTGTGCAGCGTATGAGGTTATCTGGCTGCGATCAGGGAAATAATATTTCATTGTCTTATTGCACGCAAAGGGGTGGCATTTAAGATTACATGCGAGAAAGCTTTCAAGATCCTCCATGAACATACCAGTACCGTGTCCGATGCTTTCTTCCAGAAATGGGTAACTAATTATTGCTTCATTTCTGTTAATAACTAGTGGACTCACGATTGTGAATAATAATGATTAAGCTGTAAAAGTGTGACTTCATTATTGGAATCAATAAAGGAAACTTAAGTTCTGCTTAAATCCTTGTTGCGTGCATTCCTTCACACAGAGAAATGCATCAATAAAATGTCCTTACAGCGGAATACAATGATGCTGGTTAATCAGTTATGCAATTCTGCTGAACACAAGTCCATGTTAAATCTGGAGATTGCTTTTATTCAAACTATTTGAATAAAATACAATTCTAGTGCAATAATCCACTGCAACAGATTAAATAATGATCTGCAAGTCTGATGAACATATCACAAGCATTCGAACTGCAACAAAGAGGAACAAGGAGCCATTTAGAAAAAAGCCACATTTAAAGGGAATCACAAGGTTTCTAATGTTAGCGACGATCACTACAAAGCTGCAAGACTTTTGCGGTCTACAGACCAGACGTCCATAAGAGAATAACTTGCAAAGATGGCCTCTGTCATATTGCCATGGTTTCCCCTTAATTTCCCCCATAGTAAAAGCACACCAAAGTGTAAAAGCAAAGTGAAAACATGGTAAAGCATAGGCAAGCCTGGTAAAGCAGAGAGGTATGGTAAAACATTAAAAAGACAAACCATGGTAAAAAGCATGGCATACTGTAATGAAAGCACAGTGGAAGCATAGGTAACAATTGTAAATAGCAAAGCAAGGCATATGAATAAACATGACATAACTACGGTAAATGCACAGCAGAACCATGGAAAAAGTGTGGTAAAAAAAATGCAAAAATACCCTGGTACACTTTACTACAGGGTTTAGCTTCAAAAAAAAAAAAAAAAGGAGGCTATTTGATCTGTCTTAACTGATCTTGCATGCTGTTCCAAAGTCAAAAACATCCCATGCCCCAGGTTATTTTCAGTTTCAAAGTTGCCAATATTTATCACAATGCTGAAACCCGGGCCCAGTTTCGGCAATTTGGTCCTTTAACTGTTTTGCAACCGGGATCTGTTTGATCTGTTTGATGCTTGTGGTTCTGCTTTTCTCCAGGGTAATGAATTAGCAATCAGCCTGGCATTTCGGTTTTAAAACAACATTATACAAGAGCTGTTGGACAATGCAATGTTTTCCACCCCTTTCTCTCTTCTTTCAGACTAACAGCCAACAATGTATGAAGATGGTCACGTAGTTAGCTAAAATAAAAAGTAATCAGAATACATATTAATGTTTAATATAATATTTGTAGCTGGTTAAATAGTCACCGAGTACTGTATGTTTAATGGCATCTGTGTACAATGTTGTCTGCAGTTGAATAAATGCAAAGCACGAGATAGTGTGGCGTCAGTGCATCTGGAATTTATTACAGTGAGGAATTCAATAAGGCTGGAATAATTAACCAGTTCCAGAAATATGCATATCTGCACAACTGAAGACAGGAAATAATGGGTTGCCGAGATCTCAAAACATCTCTACCACATTACCACAGATGGCATGCAGAACAAAGCCCCACTAAAAATAATTTATAAATAAGTTAGATGTAAATATATATATAGCCTTGAAACTGTCGTACAGTTAACAAAAATATGTATTTTTATCATCGGTGGATTGCTTAAAACATTGGTTCTGTTTTAGAATCCAATTAGCGGTTTTATAGGAGGCCCAAACATCCTATGTCTCTAAGCTAACTTTAAAACAAAACAGTGCAATTAGTTGTAAAATATACCGCCAGATAGTTTAATGTGCATTTTCTTTTCCTTTTTAAAAGCACACAGTACATTTTTGTAAGAACATACAACACAAAATTCTAAAGAGATCTACTAAAATGGAACAAGCCAAACTCTAAAATGGAAGATTGCAATCCAAAACAAGCCATTTAAACCTACACTGAAGAAAAAAAACAAAAACTAAAGTTTAATCCCAAAAGTTTCTACAAAAAAATGATTGCACAAGCCTAGAACACCTTACCTGTTTGATTTCTTCATCTTTACTGCTGTTTTGTGGACAAACCGAGTCAGATGTGCCACCCAACACAAAACACCAACACCTTATCCTGTCTGAAAGCTTTTCCTGTGAAGTTCAAACCTGCTCATTTATACAGAACACGCAAACAGCTCTGGACCAATGGCTGGCCAGTTCCTCACTCTAACCTCCCTGCCTTCTTTTCAGACCACTCCCCCAGTAATCTTGCCCAGCTGTGTTTTCAGTCTGTGCGAGAGTGTGTGTATTCAGGGCAGGTTTGTCAATTTAATTAGCAGAGCATGTTTCAAGTTTCAATGCCTGAATTATATTGCCATGGAAAGAGCTTAACCCCAACCTGCTTAATGCCCCTTTAACAATGGCCAGGTTTAATTGCACAGCCTTTGAACTAATATTTTGCTTAATTTGACCTAATTGTTCTCAGCTCTTTTTTGCTCTGACTTCTGGTTTTCATTCCAGCCGAGATCTCAATTACTTAACTAGACCCTAAACTAAGAATGTGCTTAATTAGACCTTTTTTCACTTGTTTTCAACTCTTAAAAAAACAGTTGCAGATTTCAAGTTAGCTTTTTACAAGTAACTTGAACTCTGCAACTTTTTAGAAGCCCAGAACAAACAAAAAGTTCTAATTACGCAAAGTAAGGGTCTCGTTAAGTAATTGTGAGCTCAGTTGGAATGAAAACCAGAAAGACTATAAAGTCCCCAGGACCAGGGTTGGGAAGCCCTGTGCTAAATGACCAATTAATAATAATAATAATAATAATAATACCAGTCTTTCTTGCCACTTGAGGAGCTGCTGGAGGAGGTGGTCCGGCTGCGGGAATCCCCAGACCCCTCTCTCTTCAAAGAGGACAGGCGCTCAATGGAGCAGCTTCTTCCAAGACTGGGAGACACGGAGAGAGAAACGCATCGTTCGTTAAAGCGGTGTAGAAGATTTATTTCTGTTCTATACTCAGAAGCGATTCAGAATTAATCTCATAGGACATTACATGGTTATTCCATGGATTTACTATAGTTTATAATGGTTTGCCACATATTTCAATACGCTTTACCAGACCTCTCTGTGCTTTACAATGCTCCCCTATGCTTTACCATACCTCTCAGTGCTTTACAATGCTTCCCTATGCTTTATCAGACCTCTCTGTGCTTTACAATGCTCCCCTATGCTTTACCATACCTCTCAGTGCTTTACAATGCTTCCCTATACTTTACCATACCTCTCTGTGCTTTACAATGCTTCCCTATGCTTTACAATGCTTCCCTATTATTATAATTATTTATTATTTGTTTATTTAGCAGACACTTTTATCCAAGGCGACTTACAGAGACGAGGGTGTGTGAACTATGCATCAGCTGCAGAGTCACTTACAATTACGTCTCACCCGAAAGACGGAGCACAAGGAGGTGAAGTGACTTGCTCAGGGTCACACAATGAGTCAGTGGCTGAGGTGGGATTTGAACCGGGGACCTCCTGGTTACAAGCCCTTTTCTTTAACCACTGGACCACACAGCCTCCCTATGCTTTACCATACCTCTCTGCGCTTTACAAAGCTTACCTATGCTTTAGCTTTCACTGTTCTTTAATGCACTTTGCTAAGCTTTTACAATGGCAAACCTTTACAAAGAAGGGTTTGTGGAACGTGATTGGACACCCCCTAGCCTTGGATCATCATGTTCGATACTCTATGATCCTCTCAATGCAATATTTTACAAAGAGCAGGATACGTTTTTTATTTGCATATCATTTTCAACTCTGTTGCATTTAAAAAGCGTCCGTATTTACACAAGGACCTTTCCGTCTGCTCTTATTTTTCATGTCACCGGGTGCAAGACAATGATCTTGTTCAATCCAGATGTCATTTAAAAACACACAAGCTCTTGTGATACAAAACCAGGTAGCAGTAAAACGCCTTCAGTGAAAGACAAGTCATTTTTCCTTTATTGAAAAAAACAAAAGAAAAAAAACACTTGAATAAAAAGAAAGTAAAAAAAGTGTTTTTTTTAAAAAAAATTAATGTTCAGTCATGGGAAGTGTTGAAATCCAGCCCAGGTTGTAATAAAAGGAAGTTAGATAAATAATGTCTGGAATACCAAGACAAACTATCCAGGGGAGCTAAGCAATTCATTTTGTTTCAACCAAGGAACTAAATTCGTTCAAAACCTGCACTGTGCCTTTTTATTTATTGGTTTGCTTTTTTAACCGTGCATTTAAACTGTCGTCGGTACAGATTTTATTTTAAACTTTCTGCACCTACAACTAGTGTCACGTTACAAAGCCTAGGAGCCAATGAATAAAGACAACAGTTCAATTCAGCCTGCAATAAAAGATGCACTGTATTACTGATGACTAAACCACTGAAAGCACTAAGAGGCCTGTTTTCAAAGCGTGTGGGGGTCACAGGGGGAAAGCTCTGTCCATTCAAAACCTTCCAATGCAATTTGGTGTTGCACAGCAGCTTTTAAAATGTGTCTAAGTCATCCGGTAATGAAGTTACACTGCTTTTAAATGGAACTCTAAAAGGCTTTCCCACATTTGGAAGGCTTCAGGTATCTCAGATCCAGTTCAATTGATGTGCAAATTCTATAAAACAGCAATTATACACAGGATCTCGGATTTGTGCAACGCCTGGTTGCACATTTAGGATGTACGATGCATGCACGCGGAACCAGCTGCAGCTCCAGTTTGATAAGACTGAGTTTTACAGACTGGTATCGTGGTGCAGATGGGAATGTAGCTTGTGTGTGCTGGGGTTAAAAGAATTAACCCATGAGATCCCAACTTCTGACACACTTTGAAATTTATCCAGCAGATCTCAGGCTAGACTGCCCACTACAGCTTCATATTTCAAGCAGCGCCTTCAGTTGGATTTGAAATGATTTTCTGGACCCGGCTCTAGTTTTTGCAAAAGACGCAACTGTAAAACAACGGTTAAAATGATGATGGTTAAAATCTGTTGCTTATTGTTGTACAGAAAGCAGTGCTCTATTCAGCAGCAACAAGTTGTTCAGTAAAGAAGGGTCAGATTGGGGTTAAAGGGGAAATAAACACCCCAACCCCAGTCCAGCATACCTAGATAACAATCTTGGGTACAATTGAGACGGTTAGCTAAATAAATCATTTATATATTTGAAGAGTGTAAGATTGTCTATTCATTAAGTAAGCGAGTTGAGTTAAACTGGCAATCACCCACCCCCACCCCCACCCCACAAACCAACAAGGGTAGCCCCAACATTCAGACCACTACTGTATATATTGCAGTATTATAAAACTCAAAAAGGTAGAGCAAACCTCATTTGCTTAGAAAGAAAAATTATATATATATTTTTAATTTTTTTATGAACAGCCAAAAAGTTAATGCCTAGTAAACAGGTCTCAGAATACCAAGTTTGATTACCTTTTCCCGGAAAGTACCATTTCCTTCTTGGGGGAGGATGGAGAGGACGGGTATCCCCCCATTCTTTTCTGTGGCAGATACCCATTGCAGAAGGGCTTGGATGGTAAGGCCTGGAGTATCTGACGAACTGCAAGGCAGAAATAAAATTCCAGCATAAGGTGTCAGAAATCGGAGCTAGAAAACACTGCAGTCAGATACAGGATTGCATTCAAGTACCAGTGACCTCTCAGCATGTAATTTGCATGCAATTAATTAAAAATGATTCAAATACAAGGTTTGTTTAGGGAAGGTTTTCCTAAAGCAATCGTGCAAAGTATCTCAGTACCTTTACAACAATCACCCAGTAGATCTGTGCTTGAGGGGAAATGTTAGCTAGTGCCTTTAGCAATGTAAAGACAAGAGTCAAAAAAAATGTTCAACTGAGATGCCTACAATGATAAAGGCATTAGCTGAAACTTTTGTACAATTATGGCCAAAAGTTTTGCATCAACCTATAGAATTAACTAATTTTGCATCTTAAAGTCAAATGAAACCTGCTGAATAATTTAATGTTAACATACTGAATTACATACCCCGACATGAAACAAAACCACTATGTCTTCCAGTAGACTTTTGCGATATCATTTTGTAGTTTGTTTGAGAACATGTTAAATAAAAAGACCTAAATTATGTTCATATATTTATTATGTTTTGAAACTTTTTGGCCATAGCTGCAGACTGCACACGGAACAGGCTGCAGCACCAGTTTGACACTGGCAACGAGATGAGATTGAGTTTTACAGACTGGCATCATGGTGCAGATGGAAAATGTAGCTTATGTGCAAATGTGCTTGCATGTTTCTTTCAGATGCATGAATGATGAAGCCAGTTAGCTGCACCTTTCGTGGGTCCCCCTCTCTTGCCAAAGCCCTGACTCTGTTCCTCATAGCTGCTCAGCCTCCTCAGCACATCAGCCAGCGCCGCCTTCAGCAGCTGGATCTCATCCTCCTGCAGCTGCACTCTCTGCTCCAGGTACGAAAGTCGGTCGTCCACCTCCATGGAACTGCTGGCAGACAGGTTGTCATCTGAGCCACCGGAGGGGGTGAAAGAGAAAGGGAGGTGAGGAACTCGCTACAAAGCCACTCTGTGGCTTGGAACTTGGTTTCAGGAGACTAGGTTTCAGGCCACTGCACGGCACACTCAGGGTTTGATACAGCAAAGTTGCCTCAAACTAGGTCTCCTGGAACCAGGTTTCAAGCCACTGTTCCTGAAAGTGGTTTCATGTTCCCTCAGCTTAAGGAGACCAGGGGCTGTATTCTCAAAGCGTTTACTCCAAGTTAAACAGGTTATTAAAAACATCTTAAATTATACAAAAGTAAAACCAAAAATGACAACTTACAGTATATATTTCAAGTTCTCTGAAACGCTGTAAAATGTGTTTTGTATCTCAAAACTCCCAACGCACAGCAGTTTGATCCATTCCTGGTTTTACAAGATGCACCTGAGCTTGTTGCCTATATACTAGGGCTAAATCAAGCACATATTAACCTGGAATGGGTGAAACTGCTATGCAATAAGAGTCTTATTCCCATCCCGTAAAGGCTTTTTTTATTATATACAGTTCATTAGAAGAGACAGAGACAGAAAGAGAGACGCAAACAGGTTGCCCTGTAACAGGCCTGTACATACGGAAGTACAGACAACAAGGATGGATGAGCTACTGGAAGAGTGACTGGTCATTTTGTAAAATTACCCCTCCCTTCCCACAAATTACTGCAACACAGACAAACGCCCTCAAATCTCAGCTTAAATCACCGTATTAAAAACGCAACATCAGCAATCCAAGGAATAATGAAATATTAAAAAATCGACTTGCCGAGTGCCTGCCTACCTGCCATGCCACTGTGTTGCCGGTCAGTCTCAAACAAATCCCTTTGGGTTTCCGTTCAAGCTCTTCATCTATCGTGTCCTCTCTGCTCCATTCCCACCCCTGATGTAAACACACACACACACACACACACACACACACCACTCTGACCCAGCCCATCTCCTTCCCTGCATCCCGCAATGGGACTCCCTCCACTCCTGCAGATTCCCTGATGCAGTGATCTGCGTCATGCTGGCACAGGACCAGACAGACCATTAAACATCCCAACGACCCAGTCAGACAGGAGCTTGACTCCTGTTTCTGCTTCAAGTGCTTTCAGCTGTCAAACAGGATAAGGTTTTTAACCCTTTAAGGCACAAGGGATGTGCGTGCACCACAAATAAAATGATGCTAACTTATCTTATTTTTTTCGTTGTGTTGCACGAAACAGGGTTTGCAATGTTCTGACAGGTTGGATCCGGTCATCCAAATGGCCCGCTTCCTACTCGCGATACCCGAGTCGCTCTCAAAATGTATTTTAAAGAAGAAACCGTTTGAACAAGCGTTCAGTTCCTTGATTACTTTAAAAGGGTTAACCAGGAACTACAACTTTATTTTAAACAGGCTTTACGCGTTACAAAGCATTTACAAAAACAGTTTTACAGCGATCATTTCAGAACAGAGGAGGTTAATAGTTTTTGGGGTGTTTTTTTTTTGCCAAGGACACGTACGACTCGTGGGTCGAGTGAATGATCGTTTTTTTTCTCTCTTGACATTTAACTACTTATTCCACAATGGAAACTACAATGACGTTTGAATAGATGGATTTAGTAAATGGCACACGCACAGAATAGCATTTGTAATCAAGTTAGTTCACCTACCAATACATCAGTATATTGCAGTGGTACAGATTAGCATTACAGATGTAGAGTGCACTCCAATCTCGCTTGCTATTAACTATTCTACCGACACAAATTTAAAACCACACTTCTGAAAACCCCAACTTTCAGCTTTCACTGCATATTCATCTCTAAAACCCAAAAAGGACATTACTTATTAAACCTGATAATTATGATCTACCAGTAAGCAGAACTGGATGAGAATCCAAACTGAATAGCCTGTACCTAAGCGGCTAAATAAATTGCTAGAGAAACTTAATAATCTTTGCAGAAACCCGCCCTTAAAATATTGATCTGAAGCATTGTAGCTGAAAAGCCTACTTTTCAATCTATGCAAAACACAATTTTTCTAAGGGCTTCTCTACCTTTAAAAGCTCTCATAACAGCACATCCCACTGCTGTTAAGCAACATATATAAATGACTGAAATTAAACAGGCTGGAATTGACAAGAGGCTTGTGTTCAGTCCCATTTCCTAATTGGCTGGCGGTGATGACATAGTCAATGCAGGATGCAATTTCCAATAGGATTGGTCCAGAGCCCAGGGAGTCATTAAGGATATTACAGTGCGATAGACCCTGGACCAATATTATGAGCAATGCACAGAGTGGTTAAAGAATTGATAATCAATACTGGAATGCAGTATGCCTATGAAGGATTTGAGCAGTGGGTCAATAGAAACTGAAGAGGCAGTTTGAATAAAGCAAAAGATACGTCAGCATGTGACTCTCCCCAGCACTTTAATCCCTTACCCAAGTACAATAGACTAGAGGAGCATTACTGTACACGTTAAAACAGAAAACAGAAACTTAAGGTTGAAGTACAGGGTTACAGCGAACCAATAAGTTAAGTTAAAAGCTGGTCTCTCTGCAACAAGCTCATCTCTCTGACCAATTCAAAACCACCTGCAGTGCATTCAAGTGATCTAAATCTTTAAAAAAGGGGGCTTTGACAACATAGTGGCTGTGCGTCTCTTTAGTGCATTTTTTGTACTTAACAAAAATGACAAGTTTGATCCTATAATTTAATATTACAAAGTGTGGCGTAATTAATCCTGCCATGCTTTAAATCAATTAAAATGGGCCCTTTTAATAATTATAATTAATCAAAAGTCAAAAGGGACATTTGTAGCTGCTTTTTCAAGGTGCCATTTTAATAGCATTGCAGAGCAGTGTGATCCATTGCTGGTTTTACTGCAAGTTTTAATAAGACGCACATCAGCTTGCGACCTACAAAGTGGGGCTAATCAAGCGTGTTGCAAAACCTGGGATGGGTGAAACTGCTATGCAAGAGGAGTCTTATTTCCACCCCTGAGCTACCTTTTGGGAACATACACATAATCCCTGAACACGAGGAATCTCACTGTCTTGTCCTTCACAATGTCTTCAAATCTTACATTGAACAAGACTCCTAGTTGAAACGTTTATTACTCTTCCGATAGCCTTTTTCTGTTCAGTTGAGCGACTCAAATACTCCATCTAGTGGCGAAACACACATACTGCAAGAGCACCAGGACATTTTGCTCCCTCTTACATAAGGACTCAATTCACCATCATCACAACTAAAAATAGATAGAATCAAAAAGGATTGTGTGTCTACAAGCGTATCCTTTGTCCGACAGGTGCACTGCATTCCAATTCACATGAAGGATCAATTCATGTGCAGAAACACCAACAGGATGTCCCATAAGTTAGGTATGACAGGCAAAACTGTTAATGATGGTGCTACTGTTTCTTTCAGGAGTGAAATGTCTAAGCAGTGAGGAATTAATTCAGATCATTCGGATGTGCGATTGAAAATAGTAAAAACGGGGCGTGGCCACCCAATTGAACAGACAAAATATTAGAATATTTTAAAATTTGGGAAAGTCTGCCTTAAGGTTTCAAATAACAATACAGAAAGCCAAAGATTATATATATTTTTTTTTAATAGATTCAAAATCATATATATATATATATATATATATATATATATATATATATAAATAAAAAACACCACCATGAAATAACTTGAAAATACATTCCCCAATTCTCATATATAGCAGGGTGAATATAATACAACCTCCATTAACTGGCCAACAAAAAGACCGAACATTTACAGCTACTTTAGACAGACGATTCCTTATACACTAGATTCCTCCATCAATTATTTTCTGTGCAAGAGCAGGTGAGAGAGACCTGGAAAGAGTCTGGGCAGAGTGGGGAAAAAAAAAGAACAGATGCCTCCTTATTGCATACTGTCACTTGAGCAGAGCTTCATTAGTATCACAGGACAGCCACAGGTATCGACAGATTAATAACGAGAACAGAGCTGGCTCAGTGACACAGGGCTCAGAGATGCTCAGCTGTCACAGACTGCTTCTCCTGTGGGTGTTCAGAGATGAAATTCAACTGCGCTGACAAGCAGCTTCATACCAGTACATGGAGCAACAGCCGGGATGAAACTTGGTATTTAGCAGAAGTTGTCGGCATTATCAGATTGTGTGGATTTATGGAGGAGGCTGTACATCCATCTATACCACACTTGCATTTTTACAAACCTTGAGAACAGATGATTCCAAAGCAGTCATTTCAATGTACTTTACCATGACACCTCCTTTGCTTAAAGATCCAGCAATTGTCATTTCTTATCCACTACGCAATACTAATCTGTACTGTACATATTTGTTGATATACAGCTATGGCCAAAGGTTTAGCGATCACATAGAATTTTAGGATTGAGACAGAACTGAGACACAATGATGCTGGGAGATCTGTGTTTTGCAGCAGGTATTATGAAAGCAAATGCATGCTGCTCAATTAGGTGTTGCAACCAAGATTACTTCCCAGGAAAGACCAGTTTACCGCTAGGTAGCACGGGCATTGGTGCAGAAAGACAAGCCACGGTTTTTACTTGGTACACAAAGCCAGGCCAATGTTAAACTACTACATCCTTTCCATTAGGGTTAGGCTGATTTCAATCTTCAACTCAGTATTTGAATTCTCTCAGCTGGCCCGTCTTTCTGCACCTCTGCCAAAGCATGCATATCTGGCAAGTGACACAGACCAGCCATTTTCAAAGAAGAGGTCATTTTTATTTCCTATACATACTACCTTTTGGGGAATGCAAACAAACAGGATTGGGGACAAGCGTTGCTTTCTCATATAGGTCACAGACCTATATATTAGTGTAAAATCTAATTTTGGGACACTGCAGCTTTAATGCAGACATATTGTTTGAAACGCTCTGGTTTTGCTTGAATTTGATATCTATTTTTTTTGTTTCAGTACCTGTCCATATCTGACTAGGCTTCGTGCACCTGTGTGTCTCCCGGCAGCATTACAACGGGCCTAATCACTGTAAAAGACTTGAGCACTAAATCAATCACCAGACAAGTATCGATTAATACTCACTGTGCTTAAAAAAAAAAAACAGCCGATGCAATATAATTGAACACCAGGCAGTATCTGAACAGTTTGACCCATCTCTGTGGCCTGGGCTTGTTTACATTGCGAATACAAACCGATCTCATATCAAAATTAGTGGTGAAAACTAAAAAAAAACACATTGATATTAATATTCGGCGTCTAATGTTATTATTCCCAGCGTTGGCTGTGCGTTTGCTTAGCAAAAAAAAAAAAACCCTGCAGAAACGGGTTTGTTTTGCAAACACTCGCAAGCATGCATTCCCCCCCAATACATAAATAAGCGGACTTGTTTGGGTTTTGCAACTGTATTATAAACTCCGCGACATCAAAGGGAGGGAGGGGGGAGCATTAATGCAACAGAATAATATATCAAATCGCATTAAAAAATCTTACCGTTGCAATACTGAAGGAGCGAAGTGTTATCATAGAGGCTCCCAAACGAAGACGCTCCATTTTCAGCCATCATTACTAGAGTTCTCCACCCTCCCTTTTCCCCCGTATCGGGCAAACTACCCTTTATAGGAATCCTAAA
Source organism: Acipenser oxyrinchus oxyrinchus (assembly GCA_030684275.1). NCBI lineage: Eukaryota > Metazoa > Chordata > Actinopteri > Acipenseriformes > Acipenseridae > Acipenser > Acipenser oxyrinchus. The sequence goes on along the minus strand of CM060302.1, from coordinate 3,672,253 downwards.
CGCTCCCCTCTTTCTTTTCCCCTATTCTTAAATTAAACCAGAGTCTTCCCTTCCACCGTCCACCTTCCACTTTCCCTCTATCTCCTCTCTCCTCTCTCCGTGCTCCTCCTTGGCCCTCCCGTGTATCCAGTTGATGCCGCCTTTGCCTGGCTTGTTTCTATGGCAACAACCTCCCATCCTGGGCCTGCTTTCACGGTGAAGCTGTTGAAAAACAGTAATGAATAAATAACGACAATATCAATAAAAACATAAACCCGAAGTTTGCACACACCGATTTCTTGTTTATTAAAAACGAACAAATGTGTTGTGCGTGTTTTTTTTTTTTAAATAAATAACCAAGCATACTAAATATTTATGTTTATGTGTGTGTGTGTGTTTTAAGCGATGCAACACCAAACTCGCCTACTACAGCAGGGAAAATATAATGTGTGATTTTTTTTTTTAAATAGACAATCAGGGTATTAAAAAGTTTATGTGGTTAAATATATGGCTTATTTAAAAGTGACATTTCGAAATCTAACATGAAAAACTGTTATGCCTTCCGGGATACTTTTGCGATATTGACATTTAAAATAATAACATAGTGGTGGGTCTTGATTAGGGATCGTTACCACCAAATATTGTTATCGATAATTCAAATATATTTTGTATTTTTTATTTTATTTTAAAAAGCTAATTAGGGTATAGCCACAGTTTGGGTGATTGGTTTTCACCTGAAACCAATATGCGTGTGTTGGTCTCAGGTTGATAAACGGAACGCAATTTACTTCTGACAAATTAGGCGTGAAATTGAATTAGGAGTGTCAGTCTCATTTATAATGGAATCGCACAGACAAAGCTAAGGCTTGCTGTTTTACCAAGCAACTCGCTGTACGTGGGTTTTTTTTAGTTAATGCAATGTATCCGTCCTTGTAAAATTTAAATTGGTATTGGAATATTAACCAATAGTAAAATAAAGCGATGTGAAAGTATTTACCATTAACTTTTGGGTAAATAATTTTAACATGTGGTTTTCCAGATCAACAAATACTGTTACTACGCCTCAATAACAGTTTACTAGTTAATGTATGGTTAACCGTTTTACAAAGAGGGCGCTGGCGCTCAGTTTGTTGAAGAACTATAGCCAGTTGAATCAATTTTTTACATTCAGTCCAGTAGATTTGTTTCGTTGGGTCGCAGTTGCTGTCTGCAAACACTGGGGAGCGGTACTGGCAAACACTTCGTATACCGACCGATATTGTGTACCAATTCAGCATTGCAGAGCAGACGGCGCCAGTTCTTACAGTATCTAGCTCAGGGGTTCTGGGGACCCCCTGTGTCTGCTGGTTTTCATTCCAACCGAAGCTCCCAATTACTTAACTATACACTTAATTGAACTGATAGTTGTTGAATTTACTTGTTTTCAGCTCTTAAACAGTTGCAGATTCCAAGTTAGCTGTAACATTTTACAAGTAACTTGAACTGCAACTGTTTAAGAGTTTGAGAACCCCTCATTCTAGCTCGTGACACTGTTTTATTATAATACAATATTCGGAGAGTACCCCTAACCTAGTTTGAAATAATCCCTGGCAGGTCTCCATTGTGTTACAAAATAAATAATCACTGTATCTAAGATGCAAACGTCTCTTTGCAATCCCTGAAGAAGGTGCCAGAGACCACACAGCCCTGGTTTTGTGTGCATTTAAGTTAACAAGGCGATGGCACTGCTTAAATTTGGGAGGCTCTCAGACTCCATGCCTTTAGAATCTCCACATGCTTAGAAAAACAAATGCAGATATTAATAATAAAAAGTGCAGCTGAGGTATCTGAGGAGATAAAGGGTTTAAGAAAAGAAAAGCCCAACATTGTCACCTAATTGGCAAGTTGTACGCACGGCACAATGCAGGGCGAGTGTGCGCTTGTACTACAGTCAATCATCGCTACACAAATAATACCGTGTTGATAGGAGCGCTGTGGGATGACACAGGAGAGAGCTTTTAAAGTTCATTTTCTTCTGTTAGTGTTACCAAACGTTACCACTGAGCCCCCTTCTGCTGTGCTGAAGATAGCCAGAGCTGCACAATCGCGTGAAAACGGCAGGCATGCGTCCTGTTTTCTAATATATAAAACCTGCACCTCCCTGCTTCAAATCTGTTTCGGTCACAATGGGCCAGAAGATGGAAATTGTACCTGAAACTCATGGCAAAAAAATGCAATATTTACTATGGAAGCTGTTTCACCTTTTAATGGAACTACCACAGGATATATTTGCAGAATCTGTCTATTGCCACATTGTTTTAAAACAAAAATGTGTATCAAATACAATTTGGCCCAATTTTAACTTTTCCTTCTTTTACATCCATTATTTAGTGTGAGAGCTATCTTTAAACAACTCATATGGAAATAAAATTAATACATTATATTTAAAAAAAAATGTCATATTTAAGTGATATCAAATATGTTTCAAACATAGTTAAAACTGTATATTTCTACATGTGTGGACCATATAGTCCATATCTTCAGAAATGTATTTGACATGTATTTCCTTTCCCTATGAGTAACTTCATTCTTCAGCGTGTTGTTTAGCAGGATTTTTTTCAAGATGGTAGTTCCTCTAAATTTAGGCAAACATCCCATCCACTAAACCCTTGTACTTTGATCGAATTCGAGAGATCTAACTGCTGTCTCTGTTTTGATGGGTGCTTCCATGCTACATTCAGCAAACATGTGGTCCAGGAGGCTGTGTGGTCCAGTGGTTAAAGAAATGGGATTGTAACCAGGAGGTCACCGCTTCAAATCCCACCTCAGCCACTGACTCATTGTGTGACCCTGAGCAAGTCACTTAACCTCCTTGTGCTCCGGCTTTCGGGTGAGACGTAATTGTAAGTGACTCTGCAGCTGATGCATAGTTCACACACCCTAGTCTTTGTAAGTCGCCTTGGATAAAGGGGTCTGCTAAATAAACAAATAATAATGTGCTTATATTTTACAAGGAACAATATTACAAGGGTCTGTTGCATGGGTCTATTCTGAAGACCTGGCCCTGGATTTCTATCCCCAATACAACAGCCTAGAATAGAGCCTCCCAATCCTGGTCCTGGTTTTTATTCCAACACCTCTCAGTTACTTAACTAGACCCTTAATTCAACTAATCGTTTGCTTAAGTAGACCTTTTTAATTGTTCTCGGCTCCTAAAAAGTTGCAGTTCAAGTTACTTCTAAAATGTTACAGCTAACTTGAAATCTGCAACTGTTTAAGAGCTGAAAACAATTAAAAAAGTCTGATTAAGCAAACTATTAGTTCAAGGAAGGGTGTAGTTAAGTAATTGAGAGCTCAGTTGGAATGAAAACCAGAAGACACAAGGTGGTCTCCAGGACCAGGGTTGGGAAGCTCTGCCCTAGAAGCAGGTGTGAATCGGTGGTCAAGAACAAGGGTCTTCATCCTGGTCCTGAAGGCCGCTGTCCCTCCTGGTTTTTGTTCCAACTCTACCCTAAATTATTTGATTGGACCAAGTGGTTATTAGAAGCTTAATTGGTCCACTTAATTAATTTAGGGTACAGTTGGAACAAATCCAGGGAGGACACCGGCCCTCCATGACCAGGATTGGACACCACTGGTCAAGAACAGCCTGGTCATGCCAAGTCAATGCTGAGCTCTTTGCCCTGGCAAGTTGGTATCTCAATAAAACATTTCAAAGCAAAGAAACCACGGCACAGATGAAGAAACGGCTTGCATTCGTTTCAGGTGCTTTTAAAAGACAGCGCAGAGTAGCTTGCCAAGAACGCACTGGGTTGCCGTGACCCCATTCCAGGTTAAAATAAGCGCTATGACGCGTTCGAGTTTTTAAACAAGACCCATCGTGAGTCTAGCGGTGACTGGATCTGCTAAAACTGTTGAGCAAAAGCGGTCTGCTCTCCGGGTAACACGCCAAGTGGGTGTAGTGTGAAATTACCCTTCCACCAGCGGGACTAGCCATATTTCAACAAGTGCAATCTACTGCTGTGAGACCTTTGAACAAATCAGCCCAACAACTCTAAACATTTATTTTATTTAAATAATAATCATGCAATTCTCCTTCCAGGCTGTACTTCAAGTTGGATCTAAATAAATCCCATCTCTTAGTTTTTGTGGCGTTACTGGTTATTTTTTTTACAGGCGTGCAGTTTAAAGGAATGCTTTAAGTCACTTACAGTTCATAATATTCCATGCCTGTATATTTTTCTGTTGTTATTTTTCACGGCAGTCATTCTCTGTTGGTGGTTTCTTTCACTCACTGAAGTGGAATGGTAATATTGATTAGGGCCATAAAACAATACACAGTTACTTAGTAGTGTCTTACCAACATAACACTACATTAAGTGTCTCTTATTACTGTAGTTACTAAGAAGTTATTTAGTAAAAACATGTGCACTTACACACAGTTACAATGTTATTATGCATAGTTACAATGTACTTAATGTGTAAATATTTTTGCACAATGTAAACCTAACCCTTTTCTGATACAGTTGTACTTACATATGTCATGCAAAAAGATGCAAACATTAAGTACATTGTAACTATGCATAATAACATTGTAATTATCTGTCAGCACACGTGTATTTACAAAGTAACTACTTACTGTAAAAGTGTTGCCCTGTTTGGATACAAAACATAAAACAAACAAAAAAACATACTTGGAACGGGCTCAGAAATGTATCAACTATTGTAACCTTCAGGATAAGAAACACAAAGCGACTGGTAATGATCTGTAAATATCTGTGCTTCCCAGTAATGTTAATATTGATTAGGTTTGGGGCATAGGTTATGGTTATATAACAATGCAAATTATTCCGTAATGTCTTCAGTGCTAACCATGGAATTACCAATCAATACGTGAATCGCGCCCAGTGGATTGTATTTTAATAATCTAATCAGTGGTGGATCTTAATACCACTGTCCTCCTATAAATCACCCCTATGGAACTCCCTGCAGGATTAATACACAGTTAAAGAGCGGTGGTAATAAGATCCGCCACTGTTTAGATCATTAAAATAGGATCCAGCGTGTGGCTTCACCTTTTTAAAACGAAAAGTCTAGAAACCAAAAAAAAAAAAACATCTGTGGAGCTCCACTTCCTTTTTGATAATATACTGACTTGTAACTGAACAATCCGCACATACTTACCCGCAGTAATCTGTTTGTTATGGATTTCTGAAGGCGAGAACTTGTGCATTTACTTTTCAATTGCATCCAGCTCTTCATCACAAATCACTTTTTGGTATGCTGCATCCGTCCATCAGTCTCTTTATTGATTTATAGCCTCTGTCTCCCAAGCCCATTCTGAAATCCCACGCCACGCTGAAAGCAGAGAGGCACTTACCTTTTCTCTAGACCTCCACTTATCTGTGCCTTAGTTTAAATACTCAATCAGGACCGGTAGTACTAAAAAAAAAAGAAATAAACTGATAGAAAAAAATAGCTGCTTTAAATAGACATCAGTGTGCACATGTATTTGAACACCCCAAGATATCCTTTTTATACCAAACCTGCATGAAAACCTCTGGCTGTGAGATATAGAAACAAAAGGAACTCATGTGAAAATGTTAGATCAGTTTGTGCTTTAATCAGGCATCTTAAACAACTTCTAAAAAAAAAGTCTCATGCATTTTACCATGTGTGGCTATGTGTTCCTTTTCTCTGACTATTTTAAATGGATTGCGTGTGTGGCCTATTGAAGTCATCAATTAAATCAGACAGTCGCTCATGTTTCTATTCTGTCAGCTTTTCAATTTGTGGCGTTCTAATAAATTGGCACACAACCGCATACCCCCAATACCCTGACGGAACTCTGGCAGAAGCATTAGCTGACCACAGCATTGCCACCAGTGGCAGCTCAATGAGTTGGCAACAATTAGGGAGCAGTGCAGTGGTTGCATTAATTGCACTGTGTATTTAGATATTCAGATATTCAAACCGTAGCTTGTTTTATTTCTAGTTTGGTTTGCTAACTTTATTGGTTGTGTTTCTCCTTTCTGAAAAGAAAGACGTGCTAATGACGAATTGAATGTAGCTTCTGTCACAACGTTTTCTATGCAAGCTATTGGCTTTACGACTCTTGATTTTGCTTGGTTACATAAATAACATCAACGAAGAACTTTCAGTTGAATTTTCTGTTTTGCATTGACCACCACTGTGAAGTTTGGCCATCTTATCCCATTGAATGAAGACATTTCCTGGGCACCTGGCTTGAATCAGACAGGTCCTGGCACTCCCATATTAGTCCATCTGTAATGATAAGCAACGTGAGCTACTATGTGAACCTGACAAAAAACACAACTCGAATTTAATATAGCCGCTAATGATGGAGTATGTGAAGAAATCTCCACTGGACTGATGCGCTGTGATGAGGAAAACACTTCTTTCGATTGTGTTTGAACTCTCATTGCATGACAATGTGCTGAGCAGTGATTTGGCAGAGGGGTGTGCAAATTATTCCAAGTTTCCACTACCTTCAAAGAAGTGATTACCAGGGCTTTGCAAAATTATTGGAGAGGCTTGAGGCATGGAGACTGAACTGCTCCCTCCCTCCCTCACCCCCCTAAGAGAAAGGGTGCTCCCTCCAGTCCAGGGCAGGCCTGAGGCACGGAGACTGAACTGCTCCCTCCCTCCCTCACCCCCCTAAGAGAAAGGGTGCTCCCTCCAGTCCAGGGCAGGCTTGAGGCATGGAGATTGAACTGCTCCCTCGCCCTCCTGTCCAGTGTATGCTCATCTTTCACGTGCAGAAAAGTTTATAATGAAGCACAGTCATATAAGGTGCACGTTGGGCAATGTATTTGCAGATCACATTGACCTTTGCTGGGGAAGATAAAGAGATAACTGAAACTACCCAGCAAGAAAGGGAATTTACAGAGTTGTAATGGGTGGGAATTAGCAGCAGGGGAGAGGAAAGGCTGGCAGGCAGGCAGACAGGCAAGTGACAGCAACGAAGATTAAAACAATCTTGGTGGGGCTGTCAAGCTGTTCAATAAAGCATTTTTATAGCTGTTCTAAACTCTGGGCTGCGCTGTAATGGAAGCGAGCATCTCGGGGCTTGCAAATGCTCATAATCACACCATCCGACTGTGAAATAAAATCAGCCTCACGCTCCATCACCCTGCCAGTGTCGCTGGAGCCCTGCACCAGATTTAAACAAGTGGTTCTGTTTTTTTTCCTCCTATTTATTTCATTGTTTCTCCTCCTGAGATAGATGTATGCAATGCATGTTCTTTTGATGAAAGGTTTTAAGGTGGAAACATGTTTTTGGCCCATAGCCTAGACTGCAATATCTATCTCCAGTTTTGTATGCAACCAAGCACTGCTGGAGATGAAGTGGGCGACAGTCTTGGTAAAATAGATCTATTTTTTTTTTAGAAGAGTGAAGTAAGACTTGTGCAAACAGCATTAAATGGAATAAACCAATGTTAAGCTGAGGGGACACAGAGCCACTTTTTCAGGAACAGTGGCTTGAAACCTGGTTCCAGGAGACCTATTTTGAGGCATCTTTGCTGTATCAAAGTCTCCCCTGGTGTGCCGTGCAGTGGCCTGAAACCTAGTCTCCTGAAACCAAGTTCCAAGCCACAGAGGGGCTTCATGTTCCCTCAGTTTTAGACACTGAACGGATGTTGGTACTGTACTTATGACCAAGGCTTGTAGTGAATGCATTATTGCTCATTTACATTTGACTAAATCTCTGTATTGTCTTTTTATAAGTTAATTCAGTACAGTGTTATCTTGACTTACTTCCAGCCCTGTAGGAACAAAATCATACTGTAATTGAAACTTGCAACAGGGAGGTTCATGAAACGCTTGCCAGCAAGAAATTGTCAGTAATTTTGTGTTTATTAAAAATCGGTAAAATATGCATGCTGCGTAATTACTACAGTTTACAAAACGGTATAGAATACGTGTCATTTACAGGCGCAAACAGGTGTTGCCATAAACATGCAAAAGTTGCTGCTTTGCTGTGATCCAGAATACGTCAGGAGTTTGCATAGGAAAATAATTAACTGCGAGTCCAATCCTGATGGGTTCAACAGAATCTTAAAATCCTTCATAATCGGTGTGGCACTGCAAGAGCTTCCATATGGAATTGGACAGCATCCTGTTTTCAGCCTTGGAGTCTGCAATTAACCAAAAGCAGCGACTCACTCTGATTTCCTGTGATGTCGACCTCCCAACGCCTTTATTAGAAGCTTTTGTACCATTGTCTGCATTTTCCGAATTCCATTCTATATTTAGACTGAGCGTACCAGTAAAACATGGATTAATACACTTTTTTAAAAGCTGCAGTGCACCGCAATTCTAAAACAAGTCCTGACTCAAAACGGAAGAACACAAAAGTTCTTCCGTAACCTCTCTGTGCCTTCTGTGTCATCTGAACCCAGGTCTCGTTGGCTGTCCAGTTTGTTTATATTCTCCAAATGTGGTTTAAACTGCAGGCACACAAGCTACTGTAGGCCTTTAAGACGTATAAAATAGTGACAAACCTTTGAGTAAGGTGTGTATATATATATATATATATATATATATATATATATATATATATATATATATATATATATATATATATATATATTCTAAACTATAGATCATAAAAGATATAGTGCAGGGTACTGTGCATGATTCCTTAATCATAGAATGAAATATTTGACCTTCACCCATGAAAACCAGCTTTGCGATTGCTCAGCAAATGTAATGCAAGATTCTTTTCATTCGGGTCTCATTAAATAAATTATTTCCAGTTTGGTCAACAAGCAGCAGATGGCTTGTTGTTGACAGATGAGTACAGAGTACAAAGCGGCAAACTCAACACAAGCTAATGCAGCAACTCCCTCTACTCTGTGCTACTGGAGGGGAGAAAGGCTGGCTCTTACACTCGCATCACAGCCCCCCTCTGCTAAAGTACAAGAGACGAAGAATTTATTTTAAAAAGCAAAACGACACCAATGAATCAAATTCGAGTTTAATACTGAGCATATTTACTGGACACAAAGAATAATTCAACCCAGCTGGTGCAATTGTACTGTTACTTTGGTTGTTTACAAAAAATCTACCTGTTACTTAAAATTTCTCTTTTAACTATAGTATAGATTGCACTGGTTTTATTAACCGTTAAAATGAAGGCTAAATGTAATGTATAAAATTACATAAATGCATGCAGCTTGTGTTGTGATTTTTATTTTTCCAAAAGAAAAAAATATTTTGGTACTTTAAAGGGTTAAGCATTATTTTATGAAGACAGAAACAGTTTCAATTATTTCCATCATAAGAATTTTCATTCTACCACCGTGATTTGCCCACAATTTGACATTTTAATCATAACTTCATTTTTTATTTCATTATTATATTTTTTTAATGAAAGCCTATTGAGGGACAATTTTGTGAATCACATTTTCAATAGATTTATGATTTAAAACATTTTTTTTTACGCTGACATCATCAGAATTGATTTTCATAAAGGACAAAAAAACAGGGAGCGAGTCTCGTTTGCATCGTTCTGTATTTAAAACCATCTTTCTTTCTCCTCTGTCTGTCCAGAAGTTATCATGGTCAGACACAAAACCAGTTCTGGTAATAAACTTAATGATCTTCTTGATGATTTTCTTCTGATCTTAACAGTGGAGAACATAAACTATATATTATAATTATTTATGCAAAGTCTTTTCTCCCAGTTTGTGGTGACATTTCACTTGGTGATGTTGTGGTTTGAAATGTACTGGTCCATGACCACTATATCTTTTAGTTCTGATTGATAACCCATTTTATTTGCTTGAACTTGTACACTTTTTGATTTCAGATTATTTAAACAAACTGCCTTTCTCAACACATTACTCCAGTGCTCGTGCTCGGGTCCTTGCATTGGGTATTGGTGAGCTACCGAATTGATTTTAAAGTTGCTGTAATAACTTATAAGGTCCTTTATGGTTTAGGGTCATCCTAAGTCCAAGAACTAATAACTCAGCAGAACTGTCTTTGAAATACCAGTGTATCCCAATGGCAAAAAAGCAGCATAAAGAGACTTTTAATACAAGACAGCAGTATTTTATAAGAGATAAGGAGATGGATAACAAGGAATTGAACGCTTGTTCAAACGTTTCTTCTTAATACACCAGGAGGAAACTGACAATTTGGATGACCAGATCAAACCGGTCCATACATTTTAAACCCTGTTTGGTGCACCATCTCATTGCAAAAATAAGAAAATTAGCATTATTTTTATTTGTGGGACAAGTATGTCCCTTGTACCTTTTAAAGGGTTAAGCAAAAAAAGGATGGTGCGAATCGATCCCAGTTCTGTTCCAGACTTGTAAGAGTGACTGGAGCTTTGCACACAGCACCCAAGGTTAACCCAATGCACCACAAGATCAGTTCATGCTAAAGATCTAAAGAAAGAAAGCAGATATACATTATGCCAGAATCAATTCCCCATTCTTACAGGTAAAGAAAAAAGCTTTCAGCAAATTATTAACTTTTATGAAGTTTCAACAAAGGATCCTCCGGGGGCTTTAGTATGTAATGATTTTCTGCAAGCCTCCAGTGGCAACATCTATTGCAGACTAATTTGTAAGCTGTCAGACAGGCCAGTGGTGCTCACTTGGGTTATGTTGTAAATTACAGTTCGTTGTAAACTCTGCAGATCTGCATGGTGTCAAACATGAGCCAACATGTGCCTTCACTGTTCACTCAATTCTCTTCATTTTCCATTACATTTTAACCAGAGATCAATGTGATGCGAGTAATGAAACCCCTTGTGTCTCATTACTGCAGTTCTGTGTCGTGCCATTTGGGCGTTGTGATCTGGTGGGAAAGCTAACGCTACTTTTTTTTTTTGTCAGCCACTGGGACTGACTTGAAAGCGCTTTCAAATCAGGCTTGCTCGTTTCCATCAGCAGCGGAGCAGTTTGAATTGGGACCCGGCCATATATCAACCAATGCACACGTTTTAATACAAAGCAAACCGACATGTTTACTCTGCAATGTCTAGCAAGCCGTACAGGCAATTGTATCAAACTACTAGTCATTATACAGCCAGCTGAACTCTGATATGATTTAGGCTTCTTGCGGCTATAAAATACTACATAAGGAATGAGAAATAAGACTCTTTGGAAGCACAAGCAACTGTATGCTGGTGTACCATGTCTTGTGTTGAACATCTTTTGCTTGTATGCTTTTTATATTTTAAAGAGCAGGTGCAGTAGTATTTGTTTGTTTTGTCTTTGTGTTCTGTTCTTTTGTGTTGCTCCGATGTTGAATTAAATTGAACTCTCACTTCTTTTACTGTACCTGGTTAGGATTTGCAAGGTCCAGTGCCTGGCACTTCGGATTCTCCAGCTCAAAACCAGTTAAAGGCAGACTTGGAGAAAGTTAAAAAAAATGGAACCAGTCTTTTCAGAAACAGACCTTGTTCGGTTTAGTTTGTAAGCCAGGCAAATTCCGATCGAAGCAGAAACAGCAAGAAAATTATACAAAATCTGAGTTGCAGGATATCAGCTCTGTCAGACAATGCAGGTACTGTAACTAACATGGCTTTGTATTCCTGTCTTTGTCAATGGGGCAGCTGGCAGTGAACGTAGGGTCTGTAATGCACTTCGTACGAGTGTGCCAGTGCATTGGTATTGATGTTGACTCCTGCACTTCCGGGCTTATGTGTAAAACCTGCTTGCAGAATTCTGCAAGATCTCAGCATATTCTGCTGCTACCTCCCTGTGCTCTACTTCCCATTAACAAACTGTAGGGGAAAAAAAGAGGTAACACTTTTCATTGTGCATCTAATTGCTGTGCATTTACATAGTAGTTACATACGAAATGCATGTGTGCTTACATTTTATTGCAATGTCATTCTGCACAGTTACAATGTACTTAATGTTTAAGTCTTTTTGCACGATATATCACACAATTTCATCATTGAAATACACACAATCAAATATGTCAAAGCCGAACAGAGCATTTTAAAATGCCTAATGGATCTGAAGTCTGCCTTCTTTTCTATTTCTCCACCAGATCGCCTTCATGGAACTGCACAGAGCTGCCACCTTGAGCAATGTTAAAAACAGTGAAATCAATTCCAGACCCACGTGTAATTGGTCAGTCTCTGTTACCTGTAATGGCCTGTCCAGCCCTTGTGTAAACAGCCAAACGGACATCAAAATACATCAACACGCCTTTGCGTTCATTGCCGTGGTAACAAATGGTCTTGGAAGGGATAAACACTTCAGAACATTTCTGTTGTAAATGAATACATTTGTGTGTGTGTGTGTGTGTGTGTGTGTGTGTGTGTGTGTGTGTGTGCAAAGCTCAAAATGGAGGTCTTTTAAGAAATGTGCACACTACTGTGTTTATACCTTTGCTATAACCAGGGGTAAAATGGATTTTGAAACATTGCTCGGAACCCATTATTATTTCCTATCTCCAAGCATGTGCCTCCTCTTAATGTTTGCTATACAGGATAATATGAAGAATAATGTACACCCAACTGCAAAGAATAAGGCTGCGTTTCCTTACCAGGTTCTTAGTGACTTAAAAAACATGAGAGCACTAACCCCAGGGGTAGAATTACAGCCTTAATAAAGTAGATTGGACTTTATTTGTTATAACTAAAGAAAAGTAATGAGTTTCTCTTGCATCTCTGATTTCCCACATTCGTAAGTCGGCTTCATTTGTGCAATATTTCACTGTTACAGCATTTTTTTTTTTGGAATTTTGAATGCATTTTCTCTCCCCCCTCGTAAATCAAAGAAATTTGAAATCTGGATGTGGTTTTGATCTGCTGTTGTTTTCCTGTTGTTTCTTTGATTAAAGTGCAGGGAGGGTGGAGAGATTCTAGACTCCCTTTACTCGCAGTTATATCAATGGAGTTCAAATCTGAAGCCTGCTGATTTCTGGATGTTGACAACATTATAGTTGAACTATGGTAAAAGCCAAGCAAAGTGTAATAAAACATAGGCAATGCATAGGTAAGCCTTGTAAAGCACAGAGAGGTCTGGTAAAGCACAGGCAAGCATTGTAAAGCACAGAGAGGTCTGGTAAAGCATAGGGAAGCATTGTAAAGCACAGAGAGGTCTGGTAAGGCATAGGGAAGCATTGTAAAGCACAGAGAGGTATGGTAAAGCATAGGGAAGCATTGTAAAGCACAGAGAGGTCTGGTAAAGCATAGGGAAGCATTGTAAAGCACAGAGAGGTCTGGTAAAGCATAGGGAAGCATTGAAAAGCACAGAGAGACCTGGTAAAGCATAGGGAAGCATTGTAAAGCACAGAGAGGTCTGGTAAAGCATAGGGAAGCATTGTAAAGCACAGAGAGGTCTGGTAAAGCATAGGCAAGCATTGTAAAGCACAGAGAGGTCTGGTAAAGCATAGGGAAGCATTGTAAAGCACAGAGAGGTCTGGTAAAGCATAGGGAAGCATTGTAAAGCACAGAGAGGTCTGGTAAAGCATAGGGAAGCATTGTAAAGCACAGAGAGATCTGGTAAAGCATAGAATAATAGCATTGCCCATTTGACTTTCTAGCTTTTCCCTCTTTGTAAAAACACTGTTGCTTTTCAAGACTCCTCATCATATTACAATCTGATATTATCCGCCCAAGGATGTGCAGTTAATTGACAGGTTATATATAATTTAAGATGGATTAAGTACTGAATTACTTTTTCCTCCTGTGTGTGTGTGTCAAAAGGATCAAAGGATATATATATATATATATATATATATATATATATATATATATATATATATATATATATATATATATATATATATATATTCTTTGATCCTTGTGTGTTTTAAAGTATGCTTGGGTTGAACACGCTTCTCTGTAATTAGGCGCAGCACACATATAATTAATAATCCAGCTACAGTATGTGTTACTCAAGCTGCGTTGGAGTGGTATTTCTAATGTTTTGAAGAATAGATTGATAAATCAATATATAGGGGAGACCGGGGACAGTTGTAACATGTGTCATGTTTCACCGTTATCTCCATTACACACAAATGATTTGAGCAATTGTGTCAATTATAAGTACAGAGATCAGGGATGAGAATGCTAAAAGTCTGGATCCATAAACTGGATAACACAGGTATATGTCACAAAAAAAAGCAAATTTGGGAAGAAATGTACTCTACTAGGTCAAAAATGGCTTGTGAAATTCAAGGTGTTACAACTGTCCTATACAATCGTGAATAAGAGAAAGTAATTAATACACTGGAAAGTCACTATTTAAGTATTGGATGATGAATAACCTGTTGAATCCTGATTCTCCTTGGATAGAGAACCTTTTTACTGTTTTTGAATTCTGCTCTCTCTGCTGATGGGGCAAGATTATTATAATGGATTTATTTATTTGTTTATTTTGCATGTTAGCCTACTACGGCTTCAATGCATGAACGACGGATGTACCTTAAAAAAAATAATCGTCTTTCTGCGCACACAGAGAGAGAGAGAGAGAGCGAGAGAGAGAGAGAGAGAGAGAGAGAGAGAGAGAGAGAGAGAGGTGTCTGTCCCACTCGTTGTAACTCAGTCAGATTAACTCGCTCTGCTTTAGCTGCTTGTACTGTACGCTGCTTACAGATCATATTTTCAGTGAAGTCATCAATAAACGGGATCTCGGTTTTTAAAAGGAGACCCTCGGTGCGCCTCGTGTTAATTGCACGTGTTAATTTATTATTATTATTATTATTATTATTATTATTATTATTATTATTATTATTGGGAGGTTTATTCGGTCCCCTTGCTTTTTAAATTCAGAAGGTTTTATCCTCTCAATGTAGGTATTGTTACCTGTGAATGATTTATCAACACAATAAAAACCTGGCATTCTTAAAAGGTAAGGGCCCTACATCTTTATACTATTTGTTTACTTATTAATTTTGGTTGCAGAAAAATACACCATTCAGTGTGGTGCCTTTGTGACATGTACTGTACGGGATGCGCGACCCACGGTTTCGGGTATAGCTTTTACAGTGGGGGGCAGTGTGGAGTAGTGGTTAGTGCTCTGGACTCTTGACCGGAGGGTCGTGGGTTCAATCCCAGGTGGGGGGGACACTGCTGCTGTACCCTTGAGCAAGGTACTTTACCTAGATTGCTCCAGTAAAAAACCCAACTGTATAATAATTCTATGTAAAAATAATGTGTAAAAAATAATGTAATTGTATGTAAAAATAATGTGATATCTTGTAACAATTGTAAGTCGTCCTGGATAAGGGCGTCTACTAAGAAATAAATAATAATAATACAGTCACACTATCACTTTTATATTTCTTGCAATGCCTTTTGAGTATAATTAGTTATCATTTGGTCTGTTTGGTTTTGCGTCCTCAATGAACAGGTGAGGCGATAACCTCCCACTGCTGTACGCTAGGATTGATATTGGGAGTTACAGGCGTTCCCACCGCTGGGGATAATACAGACATTTATCCATTCTAAATCAGGGAAGCAAGACAAGTGAAGCGTGTATAAATAAACCAGTAACATGTTTTAAAACGTTCTTCAATTTAAAGTAACTGTACAGTTTGCTCTGTGGTTATAGGCACTTACCTTGCTCCAAAGGATTTTCCATCATATTTTGCTAAAGGGTGATTTTTGTACAGTCTCGAAACTGGAATATTATACACACAGTTTTGTAAGAGAGTGCTTTAAGCTAGGCATATGTGCTTGGTGTCCATGCGAAAGTTCAGACTTTCAGATGTTTTTGTAAGTAGATCTTTGAGTGAAATTTGAGTGGCATTTTCAATGCACTTACTATGGTATGCCATGTTTTTTTTTTGTTTTGTTTTAACATGCTTTTGTCATGCTTTTAATACACTTTTTTAAATGCTTTTACTGTGGGTAAACTTTTTTATAAGGGAGACAAATGTTTTGCGACCGTCCATGTAGATTGACAGGTCCCACAGCATTCCAATTTGTATCGCTTCCTTGATGCAATCCAGGGCACGATACAAAACATATTCAACAGACTGCTTGCTTTAAAATATAGTTTTAAAAAACAAACCTGGAAGTGAGTGACAGAGCAAATAAGTTGGAGAACCCTTGCCAGCAGATCTGAGATGGAAATAAGACTCCTGTTGCAAAGCAAGTTTGATTCATTCCTGGTTTCACTGAGTTTAATAAGGCACACCTGAACTTGTTACCTATACACTCGCTTGTATTACAAAATGGAATGGGTGAAACTGCTGTGCAATAGGAGTTCTTTCCAGCCGTGAGGCTGGGTTTTAAAACATAAGTAACTAAAACCATGAATAGCCTAGCATACGAGTGAGGGGGGGGGTTCAGATCAACAGGATGCTTCAGTAAAAGACAAGCCAGTCTATGCTTCCAGCTTCACAGCTAGACTTGGAGACCCACGTGTGGCAGGAAGTAGTTTTCTACCTCTTTACCTGTAATGGTATCTTGCCATTAAGACAATGATAAGGTGCACTGGAGAACGTGTGAAATCCGATGTGAAGTGCTTGACAGAAGTATGAGAGACGAGAAAAGAGGCACAAGGAGGAAATGAAAGCGAGAGATGGAGGAAACGATGTGCCAGGAAAGGGAATTAACTGATAATGGGGAGATGGGATAAAGATACCAGTGTCAAAGGTGGTAGCAGGAAATATGAGATATAGGGTTTATTTTTTATTAGCTCTCTCTCTCTCTCTCTCTCTCTCTCTCTCTCTCTCTCTCTCTCTCTCTCTCTCTCTCTTCTCTCTCTCTCTCTCTTTCCTATCTACAGTTCTCTGGCCAAAAGTTTTCCATTACCTAGAATTTTAGGGTTGAGACATTTTAAAAAAAACAACAACTATATGAACATAATTGACATCTTCTATTTAACATCATGTGATCAAAGAAACTACAAAATGATATCGCTAAAGTCTACCAGAAGCCATGATAGTAGTACAGTATTTCATGTTTGATTTCGAAATGTCACATTTGTCAATGTGTCAGTTTTTCGTTAAGCATATGGAAAACTACAAAGCTGTGTGTCGTTCAATATGTTAACGTAACATTATTCAGCAGGTTTCATTCGACTTTATGAAGCAAAACTTGTTTATTTTATAGGGTGATGCAAAACCTTTTGACCATAGCTGTATGTATCTATTTTATAATGCATATCAAACGTTTTCCATCAGACTGACTACACTAATTTATTTTTCTATTAATGTGCTTGTGATGTCATTTACTCCATAGATAATGATGTAACAATCTGCAATTCCTTTTTTATTTAAACCTTCAGGCATCATGGTATTAAGTATTCATCTATTCAATCCAGGGATGGAAATAAGACTCCTGTTGCATAGCAGTCCAATCCACTCCTTGTTCAATAAGGCACACCTGAGCTTGTTACTTATAAACTGGGGCTAATCAAGCTCATATTACAACCTGGAATGGGCAAAACAGCTATGCAATAGGAGTCTTATTTCCATCCCTGCAATCATTAAGTTTCAAGTAATTCATTTAGAGATTGAGAAAAAATGGTAAGCATGGTAACCCCCGTTGATCCGTGTCAACATCTCGGTACACGATTTCTTTCAACACCCTCTTCAGTTTCAGCTGTGATGATCTGAATTCAGAGCTGGTGACAAACACATAGGCAAGTAGCCTGGGCTGTGGATCAAGAGCTTTGATGCTTCCACCTCTGTGGTGGCGTAACTCTGGTTTCAAAAGTGTGGGGTGGGGTGGGGCAGTTTCTGTAGCTGGGGCAATAATAAAAAAGAAAGTCGTCTTTACTACCAAGTTCCACTTTCTCCACATTGCGTGCCAACGCTGCCTCTGTTGATTCACGTTTCCGCTGAGTTCTAGTGGAGACTGACGAGTAAATATACAAATAAATTGCTGAGAAATGAAAGTTGTAGCAGTGTTGTAAAGTGAGGGGGACATGTCCTCTAGAGTTGAAACATTTAATCAGGATCAACATACTGCGTATATTGCATACTGTAATGGTTAGGGTTAGGGTCGCCATCACTGTAACAGCAGCGTCTGCCGGATATACATTTCCAAGAAAAGCAGAGGGGAGAAAGTGGCACAGCTATAATGGAGTTCTGTGTCTTGCCTCGGTGCTCCTGCCTTTTAGTGCCAAATGGTTCTGTCTGTCCTGTCCTTTCAGACAGGAGTGAGTGATGATAATGCACCGTGATGTGCCTTCATCTCGGCCAATTTGCTAAAAGCGAGTAGAGTCTAATACCTTTAATTGCGTCTGATTAACTGTAATGCAGTGTGTTTTTCTACACTGGTACTGCCAGGGAAGTGGGGACTGGGGTTTGGCATGACAAGTTTGTGTTGGAAAGTTCTTACTCAATGGTTTCCATAAAAAATGGGGGAAAAATCCAAAGTTGCGTCTCTCTCGGTCCAGCTAAGCTTGCGGGATTTGTCTCATTCCTCCTTCAGAGATCCTGGTAGAGACAGCCTGGTACAGAATGATTCTGCTGTTTCAGTTTGAAAGCTGCACAGTGACTTCCAGACGCATGTTCTAAGAACACTGAGACACACACAGTTCTGAGGTGGAGTTCCGATCCTGATGCATTGCCTAACGTGTGAGGATTGGATGAATCTTCATATCGGCAAGGCTGTGGTTTTGAGAGATGAAGTGTGTGTGTGTGTGTGTGTGTGTGTGTGTGTGTGTGTGTGTGTGTGTGTGTGTGTGTGTGTGTGTGTGTGTGTGTGTGTGTGTGTGTGTGTGTGTGTGTGTGTGTGTGTGTGTGAAAAAGACCACATCAAAATTAAGACCACTGTTGTTCAGTTTGCTCCTATTGAAGGTGATGTAAACCCACCTTCAATGTTATTGCCAGCCCTGTATTTAGTAAGGCCACCATCTGTAGTACCCAATGTTAAACCCTCACTTCTAACATCCTGTAAACTTCCAGTAAATTGCAAACAATAAAATAAACTGAAATGAATAACATTTAGCACAGTTAAACCATTCAGTAGATTGTTAATCAGTTTAACTAATGCCTAAGAACTTTTTTTTTTAAGAATCAAAACACTGTGGTATTCATTTATTATGAGAACTTGCATGCAGCTTCAGTAGGGTAGTATGGCCATTCTCCTGTTAATGCCACATTTTATGTTAATTTCCTATTTTGTTTTCCCCAAAATCGCTTGCGGGTCGGTCTCCAACCACTGCATAATGTAATAGAAAACTGCTTGCCAGCATGTTTATGACGTGGACTTAATTATAAAGGTTCAAATGTCTCTCTACAGAGGCCTGCTTTTCAGTTCCAGTGGTTTTGATTTCATATGCACAACAAATCAAAACCGACAGAAGCAAATGGGAGTTGTGATACATTTGCACACGACCTGTATTGTATTATACATTGGGGTCATGTAATCATTTATATTATATCAATAACGTCCTTTATCTGAGTAATCCTGCTCTGCTGTTAATGGTAAACAGCAATTCCCAATGGACCTCCGCCACCGAGAAAGGCTTCCAGTTGTTCATTGAATCAATTTACGTTTCTCGTAGTGTGTAACGAGTTGTGAGTGATTTTGATTGTTACAAGGTAAACGAACATCACATCACACTTCGTTTCTTTTCGATTCCCATCATGCATTGTGCTTTCTCCTTGACCTTTCTCAGCACATCAATATACATCCCTGTACGCCCACACACACACACACACACACACAGCCCTGCTTGATTAACCTTACCTTTCCCACACTGCATTGTACACCACACTCCATTCAGAATCCAACTCACAGAGATTTGTATCTCTGTGCCAAAGATCTACAGCGATGTACAGAAGTTGACTTAATCGGGTCTTTATCAACAATGCGATCCTACATCTGAAGTACCGGAATGTCAGCTAAAATAGACTTTTTTTAAACAAGAATTATTATACGAATTCACATTTTATTTGTATACTGTACTTCTAGTAACACATATAATGGGTAATGCATTTATTAAATTTCTACAAGTATTTCCACAAAGTGTCTTTTGCCAAGTAATTCAAAGTATTAACATAATGCTGTTTACTGCAGATGTTTCATAATACCAGCTAATGTTTAATACACACATTTGTGTAAAGAAAATAATGTAATTGTATGTAAAAAATAATGTGATATCTTGTAACAATTGTAAGTCGCCCCGGATAAGGGCGTCTGCTAAGAAATAAATAATAATATATCAATTCTATTTGGGATACCACTGAATTTGTGAGATGGATTGCTCATTAAAATCCTTCACTTATTTTTAAAGAGGAGACGATTTTCTATTCAGGGTTACCAAGATATTTAGTGAGCAAGTTGTCTGAGTGAAGTTATCCGGCAAAAAAACTTTCCCATCCCCGGTTGTGCTGCTTTCCTAGAAAAAGGCGAACATTTCAGGGGACTGTTCTACTTGTGAGACATCTTGCTCATTTTAAATAATTTGCACATTTTTTAAAGAGGAGACAACGATCTATTCAGAGATACCAGGGTATTTAGTAAGCAAAGGGTCTGAGTGAGGTGAAAAATGGGGACTACATTCCACACCCCTAATCTTGCTGTGAATAATTTGCCATTTCCATAATTTGTACCAATATATATATATACTGTATATATATATATAATATAAGTGTGCGTGTGTGTGTGTGTGTGTGTGTGTGTGTGTGTGTGTGTGGTAAGCAACTAGAACTGAAAAGCAGCTGAAATCAACACCGACTCTTTATCAAATGAATGCTACCTTGCGTGACAAATCAAAAAAACATTTTAATGCACAGAAAACCATTAACGTCATTACACAGTAGCGTCTGCATAATATGGATGGAAGGCCAGGAGTTAAGGGAACGAGAACAGTTTGTACAGTATGCCCTTTTAAAAGCTATTTCGGTGTAGACAGAAAAGGAAAACGTCATTTAAGAATGATTCATGCTTCCATTATAATGTTTAAAAGGTACGGTTAGTTTAATATGAATAATATATCTATATAAAAAAAAAGTTTTTATGCCAAGGCCATAGAAGATTGAGGTGGAGGGGGGGAGGGGAGGGGGGTGTGAAGTGTGTTTTTACAGTCATAGTCAAAGCTGGACTGATTCCAGGTAGTCATGAGATTGAAAATTGTATTAGCTGTAGAGTTAATTCACTGCCAGATACCAAGAGAAAAAAAGGCTTTGCTTCAGCCCAAGGTGTGAACCTCAGACTTGACTTCACCTCATCGTCCCGAGAGGGGAAAAACTTATGGAAGACAGGGACAGGCAGAAACTTGGAATAAAGGAAGGAGGAAAAACTGAACAGGGATGAACTTCATAGGAAGGGTATTGCTGGAGCTAAAGCTGTTCCTGTTGAGCATGGCTCAGTTGCATTGGGTAGTGGATACGATCCGGCTGGCTAACCTACCCTCTCCAAGTGATGTTACAGCTCACTCCACTAGAGGGACTATGACGTCTTGGGTAGTGTTTCATGGGGCATCCCTACCTGACACAGGTAACGCCATGCATGGACCTACACGTAAATAAGCAAATAAGAATTAACGTGGGTGATTTTGTAGATAACACACGTTTGTGACATGCCCTTTTCTTTTCATTTGGCTGTATTTGTACATGAAATGTTGGACAGATACCACAGATTGCTAATGACATATATATATATATATATATAATTACACAGTAGCGTGCAAACTTTATTAAACACCTCACGATCTATCATTTATTGAGCATTCGTCTTGAACTAAACTCGTCTTGAACTAATTCAAAACTAAAAACGCAGCGCCTAGCTCAAAGTTTTATTGGTATGGTCACGTTTGGCATCAGTAACAGCTTGGCACGCTTTTGGCTTTGTGTTTGTGTACTTTCTCAATCTCTGGTGTAATTCGATCCCATTTTTCTTAAAGTTGTTTCCACAGACTTGCTTTTGTCCAGCATGGAGTCCGAGAAAGTACAGAAGCAATGAGGTGTTGAAATAAATCTGCGCAGTACTGTGTTTGTGTGTATGTGTCTATATATACAGTATATATATATATATATATATATATATATATATATACACACACACACACACACATTACATGTTTCCCCAGCATGCCATTTGAATGTCGAAAATCCTTTTTGCATCATTTTTTTTTTTAATGCAAACAAATGAAAAATGACTGTTTAAGAAATGCTTTCTTTTTTTCCCTACATGTAAAGAGTTATGACTTTTGATGCATTGTCTTTCGCTCATGTGTGGAGGCAGCAGCTGGCTTTATTTGATTTTCAGTTCCTGCAAACACTTGCAGATTCTGTAGATTATGTGTATTTGCTAATCACACACTTGAGATTCCCGGTGAGTGATATTACATTTTCCTGCCTTGTGGTTTTGTTGTGTTTTTTTGTTTGTTTTTTTTAAACTCCCTTGAATTGAGGTCACCAAACCTTCTCTTGTGCACCTTCTCTTCTCTTTTTTATTGACGTTTCTCAAAATTGGACATGCATCAGCTCTCTCTCTCTCTCTCTCATATATATATTTCTCTTGTAACCACTGCAATTTGTTCTCTGCAACATGCATATCGTGATACAGTAACATTGCATCACGTGTCTATAATTTCACTTTGTAAATACATGTATACTTACACATAATTACACAGAGAGTAATGCATGGAGTAGTGTGGGATAGGATCATTTTAATGCTCATTCCAAGCGTTGCAAGCGAAGGAACAGCTGCTGGGGTTTGTGCGGGTCGCTGTTCTCCTCTTGAGAAAAGCAGCGATCCACACAAACCCAAGCAGCTGTTTCTTGACTCGTTTCACTTGCAGTGGTAAGTTTAGCCCGATCCACAGCAGAGACCCCCCATCGTTTGGTGCAGCACTAGGATCAAGTCCGCCCAGCTGTACTTGTACCCGGGGGGTGATGTCTGCTTTCAGAAGCATCATGCTCGCTGTCCCAGGCCATATTGCCACCCCTGCGTATTCTGTCTGATTCCGTGTTTGATAATTGACATCGAAACGGTTTCAGTTTTTGCAGTACCTGCACACTCGTCTTTAGCCAGAAACCATTTTTCCGTTTGTGTGATTTTGAGCTTAAGCCATCTGCTCATCTCTCTCAATGGCAAATCATCATTAAAGTTAACTATGTAATTACGTGCAAACTGACTGGTGATTTCCCATTTCATGTTGATTTTAATGCGGTTCCCTTTTTTAATGATGATTTAAAAACACAGGTGGACAACAACCCACGCTGCCTGATCGCTTTGTTAGGTACTCATAATAAAGATAAATTTAAAGCTGATCGTGTCAAACTCATTACAACTCCGAACCAAAAGGAGGTCAATTGGCGTTCATCGTCAACTTGTGTTTTTGCATCCCTGGTGTTGGTGGCGTTACTTTGTTTTCACTGTTTAGCTCGGGGCGTGAGGTTTGATGTATTCTATTTTTTTTCCAGCTTATTAAATTCTGTTGAAATACGTTCCTACTGTTTTGAGCAAACACGCGTGCCACTTTTTTTTTTACAGGATCGAGTTTGTCAGTTTTGAAGTCGCTAAATCAGAGTTCCAAGAATGTCCGAAAAAAAAAAAAAAAAAAATCACCATTTGATTATTCCTTAAATTAAAGCGATGAAAGGGTTTGCTGCCTTACCCAAGCTTGCTGTTTTGTTTTTTGTTTTTCCGTCGATCGCTCCTGCCTTTTTAATGCCAGCTGCGCTTGTCTCTGCACGATAGACGCATCCCGTAAGTTGTAATGCCCTGGCTTCGCTTGGGTGTAAGTTTATTAGAAGCGTCTCGCAGTTCCTGATTAAGTTAAATTAAAACTCTCCCAGAGAAATGACTGAGCAACCGCAGTCCCTTATTATCCAACCGCCAAGGTTATGTCTGATCGTTTTATTGCAGACAGAAACTGGTAAACAGTGACGTTTATTTTATTTATTTTTTTACATTTTTGCATCACTTTTTAAAAATGTCAATTTGTTTATCCCCGAATGTTTAGAACGTCCTATTTCCCCCCCTCGCATCAGCATGTGTTTATGGAGATGTGGTTTTACAAACTCCCTTTCTGTATCCCGTGGTCCATATTGGTTTCGTTCAGAAACTATATCTGAAGTCCGGTTTCTTTAATTAGCTGCTAAACTGAAAATACTGATTAACATTTTGTACTCTCTGTGTTTTTAGTGGGCGCAGAGGATAAAAAAAAAGAATTATCAGATAATTTCACCATGCTTGAGGCATGGAGACAGAACTGCTCCCTCCCTCCCTCACCCCCCTAAGAGAAAGGGTGCTCCCTCCAGTCCAGGGCAGGCTTGAGGCACGGAGGCTGAACTGCTCCCTCCCTCACCCCCTAAGAGAAAGGGTGCTCCCTCCAGTCCAGGGCAGGCTTGAGGCACGGAGACTGAACTGCTCCCTCCCTCCCTCACCCCCTAAGAGAAAGGGTGCTCCCTCCAGTCCAGGGCAGACTTGAGGCATGGAGACAGAACTGCTCCCTCCCTTACCCCCTAAGAGAAAGGGCGCTCCCTCCAGTCCAGGGCAGGCTTGAGGCACGGAGACTGAACTGCTCCCTCCCTCCCTCACCCCCTAAGAGAAAGGGTGCTCCCTCCAGGCCAGGGCAGGCTTGAGGCACGGAGACAGAACTGCTCCCTCCCTCCCTCACCCCCCTAAGAGAAAGGGTGCTCCCTCCAGGCCAGGGCAGGCTTGAGGCACGGAGGCTGAACTGCTCTGTCTCTCCCTCACCCCCCTAAGAGAAAGGGTGCTCCTTCCAGTCCAGGGCAGGCTTGAGGCACGGAGACTGAACTGCTCCGTCCCTCCCTCACCCCCCTAAGAGAAAGGGTGCTCCCTCCAGTCCAGGGCAGGCTTGAGGCATGGAGACTTAACTGCTCCCTCCCTCCCTCACCCCCCTAAGAGAAAGGGTGCTCCCTCCAGTCCAGGGCAGGCTTGAGGCACGGAGGCTGAACTGCTCCCTCCCTCCCTCACCCCCCTAGGAGAAAGGGTGCTCCCTCCAGTCCAGGGCAGGCTTGAGGCACGGAGACTGAACAACCACCTAGTATAAAAATACATTGTCAACAGTTATAAAACGTTAACCGTGGCTTATGAATGATAACTATATTATACGCTCAGAACTAGTTGTTCTTTAAATCGACAAAACAGAGTTGCAGTTAAAAAAATAAAAATGATTTGAGGTCTGTGTACTTTGTACAGTACACAGTGATCTTCACAAGCAAACAGTCCAATTTAATGAGAAAATGCATCGAGTTTCGTGGTTTTATAATTGACACAATATTTGCTGAAGTTGTAATAACCGCTTCAGCCATGGAGGTATCTCAGCTTGATAACTTGCTAATCCTGTTTTCGTATTTGCAAAACGTCATCGTGTTTTCTGAACTCAAAAACCAGGAGGGACACCGGTCTGCCAGGACCACTACTGGAGACCCCTGACTTAACTGGTTTTAAATTGAATTTAGACTTTTATAAAGTTGTGAAAACATTTTCAAAAGAAGCAAGGGTATGTTGGCCTCTGCTATGCAGTTGCCTTCTGGCTAAGCCCTTTAAGCCCTTGGCTACGTGTTCCCTTTCTCTTACTATTTTAAATCAGTTGCATGTGTGGTCAATTTAAAGTCATTAATTTAAATTAGACAATCGCCAATTTGCATATTTGGACAATTTAACAAGATTTTCAGGTTGCTGTGGTTTGATTTCATCTGCACAACAAATCAAAACTGCAGAAGCAATGGGGGTGTTTCTAATGCATTTGCACGCTGCTGTAAATCTCGACTGCTATTTTAAAGTTTATTGCAGGACATACCCATTCTGTATAAATTGGGATCCCTATATAAGTCACACAGGTTTATGATAATCTTTCCCAAATACTTTCCTAGCCAGTCAGTATGTAATTTATTAAAAGGAACCACAGTTATAGACCAAAGCCTCCCCACATCTCAGGTATTTATGGCTGTGCTCATTGAGAATGACTCCCAACAGAAGGTTGGTTGTAATCGGCACTGTACTAAAAATGCCTTTTATGTTTGATTGCTGTACATTCAATAAAAAAAATCAAATGAACTCCTTGAATGGGAAAACACTGCTGTAAATCTTTATCACAGTATTCATAGCATTCTGATATTGAAGTTTCTACTGTTGCCTTCAGCACTGTGGAAGCAGGGTCCCGGTGGTAGGTCATATTCATAGTATCGCAAGTGATTTTACTGTACTGAAAATCCCTTAAATACAACAATGGTGACTTGACATTTTTTCCATTGACTGCACACCCACACGCTTTCAGGGTGCAGTCTACCCTAACTTCCATTGTCTTTACAAGGATGGACTCCCATTGCATAGCAATTGAATCCATTCCTGGTTTCACTATGAGTTTTTAATAAGACGTACCTGAGCTTGTTGCCTAGACACACTGTAGCTAATCAAGCAAGTTTTTAAACATGCAATCAGTGAAACTGCTTTGCAATAGGAGTCTTATTTCCAACCATGATGTGCATTTGCCTTAAGTTCTGTTTATCATTTTCAGGCAATGCGTCAGACAGCCACTGTTGTCTGCCACGTGTTTGACCAGCACAGGCCCTGGTTAGCTAATCTACATTAAGACAACCACTCCATTTGTCATTGATTGACCCAGCCTTTCTGCCGCGTTGCTAAGAAACATGCAATTGTGGGTCAAATAGGAACAGAGAACCTAACTATTGTTGTCTCCTAAATTTCAGTTATTACACTTCCTGGTACATGGCTAATATTATTTATTTAAACCAGTCATTTGTGCAAGAAGAGCTTAATCGGTGAATGAATGAAAAAACAGCTGCTCACCTGCCTGTCCTGAACTGGAGGGAGCACCCTTTCTCTCGGTGGGGGAGGGTGAGGGAGGGAGGGAGCAGTTCAGTCTCCATGCCTCAAGCCTGCCCTGGACTGGAGGGAGCACCCTTTCTCTTAGGGGGGTGAGGGAGGGAGGGAACAGTTCAGTCTCCATGCCTCAAGCCTGCCCTGGACTGGAGGGAGCACCTTTGGCAGCTTTTCTGTCCACATATTAGATTTGTGAACATCTCTCTAGTAGCTAATTATTTTGCAATGCTTGGAAAATATGTTTTTCACTTGGCACTGCAGCACCTGCAACAACAAAAGACAAAACTAATGTACCCTATATTTAGCAACTGCACTCTTGAATTCTAATGACCTATCAGCACTCATTTATTGAGTGCCTACAGGTTTTTTTTTTCTAGTAGTGATTAAGATATGATTAGCACGCAGCAAAATGTTGTATTGAGTTATCAAATTGAACTGCATGAACAGCCTCCCGTTTTGAATTAATTTGCACAGTTCGTCCCCTCTTGAGATTTACAGTTATTGATTTCTCGGAAGTGCTTTGTATACAGTCGCTGGAAATTACGGGCCGTTGCGACAGCTTGAGATTTTTTACAGCTGTTGGCTTTTATTTTGACTGACCGCATTCTGTTCACGTCAAATTGTTATTGGCACAGATTTTAAAATGCCGATTGCAATTCTGGAACGAACAAGAAACCATAAAGTTGCTTCAGTTTCAATCTTTTTTTTAATTTTTATTTTTGTTGTCACTTGTTTTTTGACGATTTGAGAATCCAGGACATTCATTGTTTAAATGTTGAATAATGTGATGTATTTTTACTGTGTTGGAAGTGGAACCCATGGTGTGCCTCAGATGGTTATTATAACTCTGAGTTAATTAGGTTCTGCGTTTATGTCCTCTTTAATTTCCTAAGTGGTTATCTCTTTAACAAAAATAAATAAACAAATGATGTAAAACCGAACGACGAGAGACTATTAATGACAGGTTTGTGGTGTACACTGCAATACATTCAAATTATGTATTAACTAGGATGGGTGCTTAAAAACCAGCCATCTCCCATTGTTTGTTTTGATCAATTTTTTAAAAGTCATAATTGTCTGTGTAACCTGGAGAAATAATGTTGAGCACATGAATTAACACTTCGTACAATCTGCTGGTGAGGCGAGTAAAAGGGGGTGAATTCAAGACACACAGCCAGCAGAAGTAAACCGAAAGCAAAGCCAGAGCGCTTGTGTTGGTATCTTCTGCGTGCTGAAATGGAGATGCATGTGTCTGCTTTAGAAGGCACCTCTTCAGTTATAATTATATTAATTGTATCTGAAACTAATCCCACTTGAGAAGAAAAGAGGTTTTCATGCACAAGTTTCCGATCTGATTTAAATCTGACACAAAGCATCAAGTACTCCTATCTAATTACCAGTGGCTTTCATCAGATATACAGAAGCTGGTGTTATTGGGGGATGATAGGACTTGAGCAAATCTGTTTTGTAGGGATAGGCGTGATGATGGAGGGAGGGAGGGAGCAGTTCAGTCTCCGTGCCTCAAGCCTGCCCTGGATCGGAGGGAGCACCCTTTCTCTCAGGGGGGTGAGGGAGGGAGGGAGCAGTTCAGTCTCTGTGCCTCAAGCCTGCCCTGGATCGGAGGGAGCACCCTTTCTCTTAGGGGGTGTGGGAGCAGTTTGGTTGCCTATCCTCTTTTTTTATGTCTGTTGTTGACCTGTGCATTAATCGACTATACCAACCTTTGCTTTTCCATCAATGGTAGTCTGAGGAATATAGACTCAGAAGAAGCCTGTGATGAAGGTCTGGCTTTTCCAAGGTCACGCAGTCAATAAAAAGGAGTTTGAGTTGGGATTGGATCCCAGAAACTCCTGGCACCCAGACCCTCCACTCGTAACAGTACACCCCACTGTCCACTGCATCAAAGATATCCCGGGGTGCGTCGGTTTGTTTGTTTGTTTGTTTGTTTGTTAGTTTTTCAATACAGTAGCGTCTTGCTGGACCCTGGACCTGTAATGAGATCAACGTTATCAAAATGATACTCGGAGCAGCTGTAGAAATACCAGAATCCTGTGTCTGTATTTTTTTTTTTACTGAGGATTTTTGCTGGTTGCTGGATGAAATACTAAAGTATCAAAATCATAAATGTTAGTATGGTACAGATTACACTAAACTAGGCAGATTCTGCTTCCAAGCGAGAGTATACTGTAATCATTAGACGTCTTTGTTTATACAGTGGTGTGATAATGGAAATTAGATTGCATAGCGCCATACAAAGCGCCATACACAAAGTGCCATACAGTTATAGCAAGACATAAAGCAGAACTGCACGTTTTACTGTTGCAAAGTTTCATTGTCCTTTAACATAAACAAAGCAAGTTGGGGAAGCAGAAGTAAATAGAGGTGCAGCGATCCTTTCTTTACATGATGTGTCGTATCACAATAGAGATGTGATTTGTTAAGCATCATACAAGTAGCCCATCGCATTTATCGTGATACTTAGCATATCGTGATACTTAGCATCTCGTGACAAACCAGTAAACTTATAAACCAGTAAACCAGTCTGTTCTTCTCCAGTAACCCCTTATCCCCCGTGTCTCTCTTGCAGTAGGATGGGAGGCGATGCAGCCCTGAGATCTTCGATTTGAGCGGCTGGGTTCGGGTCTCCTTTGCTCAGCCTGTGCTGTGACCATGAGCCCCTGCAGAGCTCCTGAGACGGCCCGGTCCCTCTGGTAATGAGGTGCAGAGATGTGGGGCGCACCCGTCATCCACCTGCTCACTGTCTCAGTGCTGTGGGGCTCCGAGGTAATTCCAATTACAGCATCACTGTTTGCTGAAATTCCAATTCCAATTCCAATTTTGTTTAGTTACAATGATGCTGCAGTCATTTAAGTTCTAATTACGATTCCACTAAAATGTTACATTGATAGCTGCACACATGTTTACTCTGTTTATTCTACCCAGCAGTAATCGCAGGTACAAATACAGACGTCAAGAATGGGTCGATTACAGACATCCAAAGCATTGGGTCATGAAGCATGAAGGCTTGATCACCCAAGTGTGCACAAGAACTTCGGCTGAAGGAACGCCTGGGGATTATTATGAAAAACAAAACATTATAATAATCATCAAAACTCCCTGTGATAGGTTTAAGTAATGAGGATCGGATTAGCATGCCTGATAAACTACGGTCATTAGACAGTAATATCAATGCCATCAAAGTAATGTCTCTTTCCCCTACAGTGCAGTTGTCAGCAAGGCTTTTATTTGTGATTTTGACATGTCCCCAGCTTGTCTTTTTATATTGTCTGGGGGCGGGCGTGCAATCGTGGTTAGGCCACCTCTTAGTAATTAGCACATCTTGAAATGGTTCGTAATGCGGGATCGCTTTGGTTTCTCTCCAAACGCTTGCAGATTTCAGCGGGGAAGATGCTGAAGGACACTCTGGAGGAATGGAAGCAATATCACCTGGAGTGTCACAAGAAGATGATGTACGATCCCTACCCACCTGGTGAGAGGCCAGGGCAGGCAGGAACACAGAACCCCCTCCCTCCCTCACCCCCCTAAGAGAAAGGGTGCTCCCTCCAGTCCAGGGCAGGCTTGAAGCAAGGAGACTGAACTGCTCCTCCCTCCCTCCCTCCCTCACCCCCTAAGAGAAAGGGTGCTCCTCCAGTTACACATTGCCACTGTAGATAAATCCAGTGGATTTCAGAAGCACGCTGTACTGTTCAGTTGAATTGTATTATTACATTTTCTTTTTAATAATACAATTCCAAGCGTTTTTTTTTTTAATTTTTTAAAATAATGATGCTCCCAGCAGCAGGCATGATCAGACACATGGTTTGTGACTCTGTGTTGGTTTCTCCCCCTGCAGGTGTGTTCTGTAACCGCACGTTTGACAGGTATGCTTGCTGGAGTGACGGTCTGCCCAACACCACAGCGAAGGTACCCTGTCCGTGGTATCTGCCCTGGCACGACCAAGGTAAACCCTTTTAGTGAGGTATTGGTAACGCTAATAGAGACACACTGCTGACACGCACCAGAGAATGCCAGGACCGTCCCATCATAGTGTATTGGACCTGAAATCGCTGCTGCTCTCACATTCCTATTTATATTGTAATTAATCGCAATGTTGTTATGCACAGTTGCAATATACTTCACATGTAAATCTTTTTGCATGATATATGTACACAGTTGTATCAGAGTGGGGTTATAGCGTGCAAAAAGATGTACACATTAAATACATCCGAACTGTTCTGAAATGCAACCTTTTAATATATTGTGTTGTTTCTCCTCCTCTCTGTCTGTCTGGCTCCAGTTCGGAATGGCTTTGTGTTCTGGTACTGCGGCTCGGATGGTCAGTGGCTCATTAACAGCTCTGGATATCCCTTGAGAGACTATTCCCAGTGCTGAATTGGACGACAGTCTCCCAAAGCACAGGTCCCTCAGGCTTGCTATAATAATAATAATAATAATAATAATAATAATAATAATAATAATAATTAGTCATTTAGCAGACGCTTTTATCCAAACCGACTTGCAGAGACTATCAAACATTCTAACAATATCGGTATGATGTTTAATAACTGAATGATCCGTGTCTCAATTTTTATAAAGAAATCCCAAAAGAAACAAAAATTCAATGGCCGATGTTTTGACTTGAAGTCTTTATCAGTTCCTTTGAAGACACTGATATCTGTCAGTCAATCAAATAATGTTTAAATCGCGGCTTTTCTGGCAAAGCCATCTCAAAGCGCTTCACAATCAAATAATAAATTTAATAATAATAATTGATAAAGGGAGATTAAGAGGAGCTCTAGAAGGCAGCGTTGCTGAGATTAAATGCTGTTGTATTTGTTTTCTGATTCAGGAGGAGCAGATGAGACTCCTGGCCTATTTCAGGGTCATGTACACAGTCGGGTATTCGCTGTCTCTCGGAGCTCTGACGCTGGCGCTTGCAATCCTCTTGTCATTCAGGCAAGCAGCATACCACAATCCTTCACACTCAAACCTGTCTGTAATACCACTGATGAGTCACTCCAGAGTACAGCAGATACTGCAGATGCTGTACGAAACGAGGTCAGAGAGGGTACCCAAGAGTGGGGTTACTGGCCGACCCTGAGTGGATGAAAACCGGCTAGTATCTCACACAGCACCCTGCACTGCATTCTTGATTATAATAGATAGATACTAATTAATGGGCAGTATAGCTAATTTTAATGACGAGATGTCATTTCTATCTGTTGTACAAACTATTAGATGACTGTATTACATCTATTAATATTGGTATATATTTATATATATATATATATATATATATATATATATATATATATATATATATATATATATATATATATATAAACAGTACAGACGAACCCCTGAATGTGTGAAACCACTCCCTATGTGTTTGTCTCTCCGCAGAAAGCTGAGATGCACTCGGAACAACATCCACAGCAACCTGTTTGCCTCCTTCATATTGAGAGCGATCTCCATCCTCACACGGGACGTCCTGCTGCTGAGACAGACCAGGGAATTGAGAGACAACCGGGACCCAACCGTCATGCTGAGCAACCAGGCACAGGCAGATGTAGACGCAGATGCACTTGAACCCTTTCAGTCGAGCTATAACATTTCAAATTTGTCAAGCTGAAGAACGGAACTCCTTTGCTGAGTATACTGTACACAGGAACACAGGACAAAGAAATTTGTGTTTTACATACAGCAGAGTGCAAATGTGTTTATGTATATCCTTTATATACCTGCCTGCATGAAAACCTCTGGGTGCGAGAATCGGTAATATGCTGTAGAAACATTTTCTATATAATTCTCACACCCAGAGGTTGTCATGCAGGTAGGTATATAAAAGACATATAAATGACAAATCTTGAGGTGTTGTAATAAATTTGCACACTACTGTATATTTCTACAATACCTCTCAGACTAGGACCTAGGAGTCCCGTGAGGTTCCAACGTGATTTCCGATAGCATGCGTTAACATTCGGCGCTTAGATAAGGACTGAAAGGGTTAAGGACCTGTGCCTGCACGTTGTATTGTAATGAATCTAACGGGCTTCACACTGTTTTCCAGGCCTGTTGTGTGTGCTGACTGTCTCTCTCTGTCTCCCCCTGGTGGACAGGCTCTGACGGGCTGCAGGCTGGCCCAGGTGCTCATGCAATACTTTGTGGTCGTGAACTATTACTGGCTGCTGGTGGAGGGGCTGTACCTGCACAACCTGCTGGTGGTGATGGTGTTCTCAGAGAAGAGCTACTTCAGAGGCTACCTGTTCATCGGCTGGGGTGAGCACACCTGCCTGCCCTCCCTGATTAACCCATCACGAGGCCCTAGTCAAACATACACTTAGTGCCCCTATCTTCTTAAATGAATAACAACATATATATATATATATATATATATATATATATATATATATATATATATATATATATATATATATATTTATTTGCAAAAGGTGTCATTTTTGTTTTTAAGCTGTTATACATAGTTTTTTTTGTCGTATTAAACTCCTTGTAAAACCAGGAACGGATCAAACTGCCCAGAAAGCTTCAAAGAGGTAGGAAGCTTGTGCGCCAAGAGACTCTCTTAAAATTAGCTAATGTAAACAAAGTGGTCAGCCAGTCAGTCATGCAATAATGTACAATTTAGGAGGCTGTGTGGTCCAGTGGTTAAAGAAAAGGGCTTGTAATCAGGAGGTCCCCGGTTCAAATCCCACCTCAGCCACTGACTCATTGTGTGACCCTGAGCAAGTCACTTCACCTCCTTGTGCTCCGTCTTTCGGGTGAGACGTAGTTGTAAGTGACTCTGCAGCTGATGCATAGTTCACACACCCTGGTCTCTGTAAGTTGCCTTGGGTAAAGGCGTCTGCTAAATAATAATAATTTAAAGTGGTTTTATTTTTCAGGAACCCCAGTTTTGTTTGTAGTTCCCTGGGTCGTGGTCAGACACCTTTATGAAAACAATCAGTAAGTAAGATTTTAAAAGCTTCAGTCCAAATAATGATTTTTTATATACATGTCTTGCTTGCGTGCTGAATTGCAGTCGCATCCTCAAACACTCAAAGTCCTGCAGCTATGATGGTGAAACGGTTGGGCTGCTTGCTCTTTTTTATTATTAAACGATCTGCAATTATTTCATAATGTAATAGCCTGACAGGGTAATAATGAAATGAAGAGGCTGTAATGGTATCTCAAACCAGTAACATTCACTAACAGAAGTCCTAATAAAATCTCAAACCACAAGGGGCTCCCGAGTGGCGCATCCAGTAAAAGCACTTGCGTAAAGTGCAGGATGTTCCCTATAGTCTGGACGTCGCCGATTCGAGTCCAGGCTATTCCTTTGCCGACTGAGGACGGGAGCTCCCAGGGGACGGCGCTCAATTGGCCCAGCGTCGCCCAAGGGGAGGGAGGGTTAGGTCGGCCAGGGTGTCCTCGGCTCACCGCGCACCAGCTACCCCTGTAGTCTGGCCGGGCGCCTGCGGGCTTACCTGTAAGCTGCCCGAGAGCTGCGTTGTTCTCCGACGCTGTAGCTCTTGGGTGGCTGCACGGTGAGTCCGCAGTGTGAAAAAAAGCGGTCGGTTGACGGCACACGTTTCGGAGGACAGGGTGTGTTCATCTTCACCCTCCCGAGTCAGCGCGGGGGTGACAGCGGTGAGCTGAGCCTAAAAATAATTGGCCATTCAAATTGGGAAAAAATAATAAAAAAGAAAATTGGCAACGACTAAATTTTTTTTAAAAGAAAAAATCTCAAACCACAAACGCAATGCTGTACCAAACTGTTGTGGTCTGGATTTCTGTTACTCAGTCAGC
Organism: Acipenser oxyrinchus oxyrinchus; assembly: GCA_030684275.1. Lineage (NCBI taxonomy): Eukaryota > Metazoa > Chordata > Actinopteri > Acipenseriformes > Acipenseridae > Acipenser > Acipenser oxyrinchus. Next base: position 3,637,764 of record CM060302.1, on the reverse strand, counting down.
ATATGCAACCTTATGTATATCACTCTTCCCATTTTTCGTTATATCTGGATAACCACTTATGCTGATTCTGGCGATACTTCGCATTAACATTACTTCGCAGAGCTTATTGAGATGTGTTAGATTCTGGGGTTACATGTGGGCGTCTGTCTGTCTGCGAATATAAAGCTAAGGGAACATGGAGCCACTTTGTCAGGAACAGTGGCTTGAAACCTGCTTCCAGGAGACCTAGTTTGAGGCTTTGCTGTATCAAACCCCAAGTCTCCCCTGATGTGCCGCGCAGTCTCCTGAAACCTAGCCTCCTGAAACCAAGTTCCAAGCCAGAAAGTGGCTCCGCGCTTCCTTGGCTTAAGAGAGAAGATATTCAATTTGCAATAGCAGTTTCATAGTTGAATGTATTCAGTCACTGTTGTCACGATGCTAAACTAAAGAAGAACATTGATTTGTTATCTTCCTTTGGCTTTTTTAAGGTGCTGGGAAATAAACGAGAACATGTCCTATTGGTGGATCATACGCTCGCCAATCCTGCTAGCTATTCTGGTAAATTCATGATTCTTTTGTTGTGCAAATAACAGCTGTATAGCACTTGGTAACTGAGCGATCTACAAATTGTCTACAATTTTTCCGACAATTTGTCATCTCGCTACAATGTTTTTCTCCCATGTTTCTCATCGCTCATGACAGCATTCATTAGCCAGTTTAATAAGGTGGAATGCCACTCACCCTGCTCCTTTCTGCAGATTGATTGAGTGCACCTTTGTTGATGCTGTGTTCTGCAGGGTGTCATGTAGTTCTGCCACAGAGCATGTCAACAGGACATGCTGACTTTTATTTTTCATTACCTAATTTGGAATGGGGGGAAAAAAATACTGTTTGTTACAAATACGACAACTTCCTCCAAAAAAAAAAAATTGCAATTATAAAATAAATGATGTATAATTTGTATAATTTTTCTCTTTCATTTTATTCCTTTTGTTTTTGCCTTTTAAAATGCATCTTTCTTTCTTTCATTCTTCCTTCTTTTCTTCCTTGTAAATTTTAACCACAACTTCATTTTTTTTTCTGCTTTTGATTGCAGATAAACTTTTTCATATTCATCCGGATTATACAGATTCTTGTCTCCAAACTCCGAGCACATCAGATGAGGTACACGGATTATAAATTCAGGTGGGTCTCTCTCTCTCTCTCTCTCTCTCTCTCTCTCTCTCTCTCTCTCTCTCTCTCTCTCTCTCTCTCTCTCTCTCTCTCTCTCTCTCTCTCATGCTACAGATCCCTGTAAATGCCACATCACATTTTAATCACTTGTTCTGTTATGACATCAAATACACACCAGCACCTCGGAAATAAAGAAAATTCAAGTTGTGCGTGTGTGTGTTTTGTTTGTTTGTGTATTTCTTGCCTAGCCCTGCTGAGGTCCGTTCTCATTTGTCACGCTGGTAATAAAACTCGTAACTCTGCTGTGTCCAGGTGGGTTGTGGTGTAAGTCACTCTCTGCTGTGTCGGGGTGGGTTGTGGTGTAAGTCACTCTGCTGTGTCGGGGTGGGTTGTGGTGTAAGTCACTCTCTGCTGTGTCGGGGTGGGTTGTGGTGTAAGTCACTCTCTGGTGTGTCGGGGTGGGTTGTGGTGTAAGTCACTCTCTGGTGTGTCGGGGTGGGTTGTGGTGTAAGTCACTCTCTGGTGTGTCGGGGTGGGTTGTGGTGTAAGTCACTCTGCTGTGTCCGGGTGGGTTGTGGTGTAAGTCACTCTCTGGTGTGTCGGGGTGGGTTGTGGTGTAAGTCACTCTCTGCTGTGTTGGGGTGGGTTGTGGTGTAAGTCACTCTGCTGTGTTGGGGTGGGTTGTGGTGTAAGTCACTCTGCTGTGTTGGGGTGGGTTGTGGTGTAAGTCACTCTGATGTGTGGGGGTGGGTTGTGATGTAAGTCACTCTACTGTGTCGGGGTGGGTTGTGGTGTAAGTCACTCTGCTGTGTCCGGGTGGGTTGTGGTGTAAGTCACTCTCTGGTGTGTCGGGGTGGGTTGTGGTGTAAGTCACTCTCTGCTGTGTTGGGGTGGGTTGTGGTGTAAGTCACTCTGCTGTGTTGGGGTGGGTTGTGGTGTAAGTCACTCTGCTGTGTCCGGGTGGGTTGTGGTGTAAGTCACTCTCTGGTGTGTCGGGGTGGGTTGTGGTGTAAATCACTCTGTGTCGGGGTGGGTTGTGGTGTAAGTCACTCTGCTGTGTTGGGGTGGGTTGTGGTGTAAGTCACTCTACTGTGTCGGGGTGGGTTGTGGTGTAAGTCACTCTGATGTGTGGGGGTGGGTTGTGGTGTAAGTCACTCTCTGGTATGTCGGGGTGGGTTGTGGTGTAAGTCACTCTCTGCTGTGTCGGGGTGGGTTGTGGTGTAAGTCACTCTCTGGTGTGTCGGGGTGGGTTGTGGTGTAAGTCACTCTGCTGTGTCGGGGTGGGTTGTGGTGTAAGTCACTCTCTGGTGTGTCGGGGTGGGTTGTGGTGTAAGTCACTCTGCTGTGTCGGGGTGGGTTGTGGTGTAAGTCACTCTCTGGTGTGTCGGGGTGGGTTGTGGTGTAAGTCACTCTGCTGTGTCGGGGTGGGTTGTGGTGTAAGTCACTCTCTGGTGTGTCGGGGTGGGTTGTGGTGTAAGTCACTCTGCTGTGTCGGGGTGGGTTGTGGTGTAAGTCACTCTCTGCTGTGTCGGGGTGGGTTGTGGTGTAAGTCACTCTCTGGTGTGTCGGGGTGGGTTGTGGTGTAAGTCACTCTGCTGTGTCGGGGTGGGTTGTGGTGTAAGTCACTCTCTGGTGTGTCGGGTGGGTTGTGGTGTAAGTCACTCTGGTGTGTCGGGTGGGTTGTGGTGTAAGTCACTCTGCTGTGTCCGGGTGGGTTGTGGTGTAAGTCACTCTCTGGTGTGTCGGGGTGGGTTGTGGTGTAAGTCACTCTCTGGTGTGTTGGCAGGCTGGCGAAGTCGACCCTCACCCTCATTCCTCTCCTGGGGATTCACAAGGTGGTGTTCGTTCTTGTCACGGAGGAGCAAGCCGAAGGAACGCTGCGCAACGTCAAGCTCTTCTTAGAGCTCTTCCTCAGCTCTTTCCAGGTATCATCATCTTCATCTTCATCATCACAATACGAATACGCAGTCTCCCCTGGTAAAGGCAGGACCGCGTTGCGTGCAGGGCGAATCGCCGGTCTCTCGAGCTGTGTGGCCAAAAGTTTTGCATCACCCTACAGAATGAACTCATTTTGCTTCAGAAAGTCGAATGAAACCTGCTGAATAATGTTACCTTAACATATTGAATTTTTTATGTCTCAATCCTAATTCTAGGTGATGCAAAACATTTGTCCATAGCTGTGAATTGGGCAGAAAGAAAATGGGGGGGGGGGTAAAATAATTGGACACTCTATAATAATAATAATACTAATAATTAGATGTTTTAAAGGTTGAAGTGTGTGTGTTAGTTATCTGGATTAGTTATCTGTTGTCAATCTTTCTACTTTCTCCTGCAGGGGCTGCTGGTTGCCATTCTGTACTGCTTTACCAACAAGGAGGTAAGAGCAACACGAACAAATACAACCCCTCCAAAACACACAGCACGCGGGGGGGGGGGGTCACAAACACAATCCCTCCAAAATACACAGCACGGGACGGGGGGTCACAAACACAACCCCTCCAAAATACACGCACGGGACGGGGGTCACAAACACAACCCCTTCAAAATACACAGCACGGGACGGGGGGTCACAAACACAACCCCTCCAAAATACACAGCCCGTTCCACGTAATTGTAATTGCAACTCCTTTCGAATTTCGCAATCACTGTTGTAAAGGAACCTAGCTCTGCAAGCAAAGAAACGCGGTGAAAACAAGGTACTGGAGAGGAACGTGACTGATTCCTCATTTCTGTGCGCTGACAGGTGCAGTCGGAGATCAGGAAGAAATGGCAGAGGCGGAATCTGGGCGCGAGCCTGCTGGACGAGCACCGCAACACCTACAGCAACACGCCACAGGGAGGCGCCGGGGAGCCAGAGGCTGGGGACGCGGGAAATGGGATCTGCCGCCACGGGCCCCTGTGCCAGTCTGCCTCCCAGCAGCAGCTCGACGCCAACACAGAGTCCCACAGCTCTTCAGAGAACTCATCCTCCGGTCCACAGCACCACCACACTGGAGCCAAAAAGGGCAAGTCCTTCTGTTACATCTCCACTCGCAAGCAGCTCCCCAGCAGCCTGGACTGCCTGCCCCCCAGCACCAGCGGAGCAGCGGAGGGCAGCGTCGCAGGCCAGTGCACTGAGAGCTACTGCTGAGAGGCTTTTCAGTTCACATCCCTTCTTCGTTTAGCGAGGAGCTTCTAAGTCAGTGTATCCGTGCGTTTCCCTTCCAGTGTCTGCAGTGGATCTGGGTTTTGTTCCTCTCGTATTAAGCATACTTTATCACTTCCTTTACATGGCTTTGAGCTTGCCCAGAGAACAAAGGAGGAGGAGTCGATGTGACGGTAACGGAACCCAGAACCACTCGGCATGACAGCAAACGAGCAAAAGAGAAATGTAATAGATAATGTTAGGTTGCCATCTTTACTTAATTCAAAGTTTATTAAATACTGCCTTGAAGACTTTTGATAACGTAACAGGTCAACGAAATGACAGCTTCTTTTTAAAAACCATTGGGTTTTTCAGTGTATATCAGTGGAGTTTTTAAGGGCATAGTGTCTGAAAGAGTTATTCTGGACAATGCAAGCAGTGATACTGAATGGTATTTAACAAGAAATAAGAAGACATTATTTTTATAATAACCACCTTCTGCTGCCAATCGGCGAACATCTGCTCCTTTAACTTGCGTCCCTCCATGCGGAATATCAGTGCAGCTGGATGCTTTGTTTCGGATGTATCTTACCAATGGCAAACTAAAAGACCTTGGATTTACAGGTTAAATGGGTTGGTCCTCCAAACCTCTAGGGGGAGCCTGCAAAACCTGCCAAAAAGAATATATTTTTTTCTTTGTAAAATTTTTACCTCGGGATTAATATTCTATTAACAATTTGTTTTACCTCCAGCAATGTGGGGCCAGGAATCTTTCTCGGCTACAGTTTGGATTGTGTGTGGTGGTGGTGTTGTTTTTGTCGTTGTTTTTTTTTTGCTCAGGATGTGTCTGTAATATTGAACTATTGATAAAACCTTTTTAAATTGAGTTGGGCAGTATTGCCTTTTAAATCAAGTTTCCTAACTCCTTATGTAAGGCACATTTAAAATAATAATAATAATAATAATAATAATAATAATAATAATAATAATAATAATAATAATACTTACTGTGACGTTTTATATGCAATTTTCCAGATTTTGAAAAATATCTTGTGTAACATTGTGCTTTGGCAGTCCAACAGTAAGACTTTTGCTGCTGCAGTTCTGGTAATGCACCTACAGGTGGTGATCTTGCGCTACATTTCTGACAGCAGTGGAAAGGAATATCTGCTAGAAACTGTCCTGAGGGCAACAGAGGATTCTAGGGTATTTGCCAAGCACTCCCACCTTTCACTTCCCGAGCTTGGCAACTCTCCGACATCAACCCACCCTGACCCTAACCCAACCCCAACCCCAGCCCTAAAACTTAACCCTAACCCAATACCCTAAACCTAACCATTAAGAATCATCTGAAGACAGTTTCTAGTGGATATTCCTTTGCGCTGCTTTCTAACAGCACAGCAGTGGCCTCTGGTGGTTGGTGAAAGCATTGTAGGTGAAGGGGAGAGAAATTCTAAAAAAAAAGTGCCAGACCTAATAATTACTGTCTTGGTGATTTTTTTGATTTTTGATTTTTTTAAAATGTTTTATTTATTTTTATTATTAAGTTTGACAATGTTTATAAAACGCTGGTGCCAAAACAAAGTGGTGGTTTAGGGTCTCATATATGAGGCAACTTTTCAAAATTCTAAATACAACAGACACAAACCACAAGCTTACTGTGGTGAACTTAAACATGATAATCTAACCCTTATAAAAAAAATTTAAAAAAAGTTTCCCATATTAAAAGCATAGCAATGTTTAATAAAGCACAGTGAAAGCATAGGCAAGCATTGTAAAGCACAGAGAGGTGTGGTAAAGCATAGGGAAGCATTGTAAAGCACAGAGAGGTGTGGTAAAGCATAGGGAAGCATTGTAAAGCACAGAGAGGTCTGGTAAAGCATAGGGAAGCATTGTAAAGCACAGAGAGGTCTGGTAAAGCATAGGGAAGCATTGTAAAGCACAGATAGGTCTGGTAAAGCATAGGGAAACATTGTGAAGCACAGAGAGGTATGGTAAAGCATAGGGAAGCATTGTAAAGCACAGAGAGGTCTGGTAAAGCATAGGGAAGCATTGTAAAGCACAGAGAGGTCTGGTAAAGCATAGGGAAGCATTGTAAAGCACAGAGAGGTCTGGTAAAGCATAGGGAAGCATTGTAAAGCACATAGAGGTGTGGTAAAGCATAGAGAAGCATTGTAAAGCACAGAGAGGTCTGGTAAAGCATAGGGAAGCATTGTAAAGCACAGAGAGGTATGGTAAAGCATAGGGAAGCATTGTAAAGCACAGAGAGGTCTGGTAAAGCATAGGGAAGCGTTGTAAAGCACAGAGAGGTATGGTAAAGCATATTTAAAAACATGATCAGCTGTGGTAAACGCAGAGTATAACCATGGGGGAAGCATTTATAAGGGCTGCATTGTCTTGTGAGTATTTGGGATCTGAAACGAAGAAACATCATCTGCAAATATTAAAACCCAAGATGGTTAATCTCCTTTATTCTCATCTTGAAAACAAATCAGATGATGTTTTTTTGAAGACGTCGATTTAAAAACATGCTAGCTGTTGCTGATGTAGAGTTTTTGAACTTCATTTGCATCTCATCAATCTCTGTATAAAATATACAATCCATGCTGTGCTGTGTTGCCCAGATCTAAAAGCACGTTTCTTGAAATGTATTAAAAAGTTAATTCCGGCAGAACTCGTTAGTTTTAAGGGAGCAGAACTTACACAGAGGCGTATTCTCTAAAACTTTTTTAAAATATTTTTTTTATTTAAGATAGTCTTGACCTTCTGATCCCTGAATTACCTACACTATAAAACCCTGATCGCCATTTCTCCCATGCACTTGAATTAACCTTGAAGTTTTTTTCCTTTCTTTTAATTTGTGTGTAATCGCTTCACACCGTTGTACAGTAGTACCATTCTGCCAGTACCACTGTAGCTGCCCTTGTCCTGCCATTGCCTCTGTAGTGCCACCACTAACATTGAAATCACACAGATGGGTAAACTTGTTAATGCAAACATACTGATAGAAAATGCAATCACTCTTTCTATTGCATTACAATGTCTGGGGGAGATTTAAAATATATCAGGGTCTCAGAATTTAATAAAGGTCATGTTCCTTGACAGCAAAGTCCTGGTGTGACTGGGTGTGCAAGTAAATGTTTCCCTTCAAATGTTAAATCTATTGAAAGCACTATAACTAATATGGCATTTTCAACACAGGTTCTTGCAATGTGTGACTCTATTGGGCAGAAGATGTAGTTGCATTTTTAGAGATCTGGGTTCTAGATATGAAGTTTCTGTTTTTCATTCACACCCAACATGGGGGTCTGAGTTTTACAGGTAGAGATTTAAACATCCATAACTATTATTTTACAAACATTTCAAAGAAACTTAATACATTAAATGACAACCAAGTCTTTTTCGATGTGTATTAAGACTGAAAACGTTTGCCATTGAATTTATTCTGTTTCTTTTACTATTTCTGTAGATATTTAAACACTGTTGTATGCCAACCAAAAATGAACACAGGGTTTTTATAGATGGGTTCTATTTATGTTGCTCAGAGGGGTATTAAAACCGGGATATTATTGCATCTATCTATCTATAGATATAGATAAAGAAATAAAATGAAGAAAAGTCACTGAGAAACTGAAAACTCGCTGTTTTAATAAATTAGCTGCAACGTTTGGGCTTCCGATTTCTCCAGAGAGCCTGGTAGAGAGCGCCAGGCAGACTGATGAGGATGATGAGGATGATGATGATGATGATGATGATGATGATGATGATGATGATGATGATGATGATGATGAAAATGATGAGGTTGATGGTTAGGATGATGATGAGAATGGTGATGATGAGGATGAGGATGATGATGATGAGAATGGTGATGATGAGGATGAGGAGGATGATGATGAGAATGAGGATGATGATGATGATGATGATGATGATGATGATGATGATGATGATGATGATGAGAATGATGAGGTTGATGGTGAGGATGATGATGAGAATGGTGATGATGAGGATGATGAGGATGAGGAGGATGATGATGGTGAGGATGATGATGAGGATGATGATGATGATGATGATGATGATGATGATGATGATGATGATGATGATGATGATGATGAGGAGGATGATGATGAGAATGGTGATGATGAGGATGATGATGATGAGGATGAGGATGAGGATGAGGATGAGGATGATGATGATGATGATGAGGATGAGGAGGATGATGATGGTGAGGATGATGATGAGGATGATGATGATGATGATGATGATGATGAGAATGATGAGGTTGATGGTGAGGATGATGATTAGAATGGTGATGATGAGGATGAGGAGGATGATGATGATGATGATGATGATGATGAGGATGGTGATGATGAGGATGAGGAGGATGATGATGAGAATGAGGCTGATGATGATGATGATGATGATGATGAGAATGGTGATGATGAGGATGATGATGATGAGGATGATGAGGATGAGGATGAGGAGGATGATGATGAGGATGAGAAGGAGGAGGATGATGATGATGATGAGGATGATGAGGTTGATGGTGAGGATGATGATGAGAATGAGGATGATGATGATGATGATGATGAGGATGATGATGAGAATGGTGATGATGAGGAGGATGATGATGAGAATGAGGATGATGATGATGATGATGATGATGATGATGATGATGAGAATGGTGATGATGAGGATGAGGAGGATGATGATGATGATGAGGATGATGATGATGAGGATGATGATGATGATGATGAGGAGGATGATGAGGAGGATGATGAGGATGATGATGTAGTGAATTATTAAAACAGCGAGTTTTCAGTTTATCAATGACTTTTCTTCTTCATTCAGTATTTCTAGTGATTGCTGAGTATCCTGTTGGATCCTGATTCTCCTTGGATAGAGAGCTGGGTGGTGGTTCTGAATTCTCTGTGTATATATATATATATATGTGTGTGTGCATACATACACTTTTTATGTTTCGTTTGTATTTCTGAAATGTGTCTTTATTCTCGTCACTGTTATTTTTTAATTTTGATTAATTTGTGTGTTGTTGTTTTTTTAAATATATATTTAAGATGGATTTTGAAATGTTAAATTAAAAAAAAAGATGTACATGTATTTGTCATGGATTGTGCTGTCATTCCAAATAAACACCATTGATTTTTTTAATGTTTTTTTTTTAAAAATTGATACAGTGTGTTTTTTCCACAATTTTATTTGTTCCATTGGGTCACTGACAATATAGGCAAATACACATTATCAGGGCAGTGAAAGGAAAAAATACTGCTATTATTTATTTATAGCCCTTTCGGTAAATCTCCAATGTGAAATGCAAACAGTTTATATATATATATATATATATATATAAAAGATGTATACAAAAGCTGTAAAAATATTATTTCAGGACGTTTCAGACAAAGACAAGTATAGAAAAAAAAAGTAAGAATTATATGGATATGTTTTATTTCAGAAAAATACAACCTTACAAGAGACTGCATCATCTATTTCAGTATTTCATAGCAACCACTTTATTAGTGCAGCATGTCTGTCATTCTGTATAATTCAGCATCATTGTGGGGTCCCTGACCAAATCTCTATTGAAATGAATGGAGTGGTTCAGTCCTCTACAATCCCTATTGAAATGAATGGAGTGGTTTAGTCCTCTACAATCCCTATTGAAATGAATGGAGTGGTTCAGTCCTCTACAATCCCTATTGAAATGAATGGAGTGATCCAGTCCTCTAGAATCCCTATTGAAATGAATGGAGTGGTTCAGTCCTCTACAATCCCTATTGAAATGAATGGAGTGGTTCAGTCCTCTACAATCCCTATTGAAATGAATGGAGTGATCCAGGCCTCTACAATCCCTATTGAAATGAATGGAGTGGTTCAGTCCTCTATAATCCCTATTGAAATGAATGGAGTGGTCCAGTCCTCTACAATCCCTATTGAAATGAATGGAGTGATCCAGTCCTCTACAATCCCTATTGAAATGAATGGAGTGGTTCAGTCCTCTACAATCCCTATTGAAATGAATGGAGTGGTTCAGTCCTCTACAATCCCTATTGAAATGAATGGAGTGGTTCAGTCCTCTACAATCCCTATTGAAATGAATGGAGTGATCCAGTCCTCTACAATCCCTATTGAAATGAATGGAGTGGTTCAGTCCTCTACAATCCCTATTGAAATGAATGGAGTGGTTCAGTCTTCTACAATCCCTATTGAAATGAATTGAGTGATCCAGTCCTCTATGATCCAGAACCGGTCTCTTTTGGAATCCAGCATGATGGGTTAGTTTTGCATGTTTAATTAAAATCAATGTAAATCTGAGAGTCATGTGTTTATTTTTTCATTTCAAATGTATAATAAAGTATATGCAAGTAAAATAAAAAACAAATACAATCCTTGATTTACTGGGTATACTTGGAGATTACTTCATTGTTAGTAGTAGTTGTAGTGTTCAAATAGTTTAATTGATATCTGTTTTCTAGGGGGTACAGTATAGATCAGGGGTCTCCAGCCCTGGTCCTGGAGAGGTACAGGGGGGCTTCTGGTTTTATTTCAGCCAAGCGCTCCGTTACTTAATTGCACCAATTATTGGCTTAATTAGTCAAGATGAGCAGGTGTTCCAGATCTTCAGCCATTGATGACGTAAAGACACCTAGAAAACCTGCAGGACTGGGTCTCTCCAGGACCAGGGTGGGATACCCCTGGTATAGATGTTTCAGTACCTCTGTAATCCCGCACACTGTGGAATCCGGCACAATTTTCTGGTCCCAAGCGATGCCGGATTAGACAGGTTTTACGGAATTATGTTAGTGCATGACAACAACAGTAAAATCGTGAATCTGCTACTGCCTCCTTGTGGAACAATACAGGTACTTCACTCAACGGAGCTAGGGCACCACCGAGGAGCATATTCTGTACTTCTAATAAAGAACACCTGTCCAAAATTATTGGCTGAGTCGCAGCGATTTTACCAGGGAGTTCTTAAAGGGACACACAGAAACAGTTTAGTTCCCTGAAAAGCTGACTAAAGATGACCATGTACCCCCAGTCAGCGCTTCAATGGGGTTCAGGTAAAAACTAAGCATGTTTAAAACATTAACATGAATCATTTTGACTGCACAACTAAGACTAGAGAGAGTTTTTTGCAACACTTTACAAACCTTAAATGGGATACAAGAGCCATATTGTTAAGTGTTGGACAGCCCCGGCATAATGAGTGTGCTGCCTCCCTCTTGTGGCAGAAGCAGAGTACTACAGGGAACAGGCCAGGGATGGGGGTGAAGGGGATACTGTTGCGTCTGATCTCTGCTCAGCCCCATCTTCAGCACCTGCGGTGGGCGTAGAACTCGTAAGCTTTGGGCAGTTTCCCGAAGCTGCTCAGAGCAGGGCTGACGTCTATCTCTTCCGGGGGCTGAGTCCCGGTGAAGCGGAACTTCTGCAGGAGAGAAGTGAAGAAAAGGAAAAGCTCCATCCTGGCCAGCCCCTCTCCCAGGCAAACCCGCTTCCCTGTGCACAGCCACGGGGGGAAAAAAGGAAAACAGCTTACAGTGAAACTGAGGATCCAAACCCTTCTGTTTTCCCAACAGCCCCTGGTTAACCTGCCTCGCTGTGTGCTGTGCTCTTCTGCCCTGCTTGCCAAGAAAATACTCCAACCAGCCCTCCATTTCTGTTATCTACAGAACACTGCATTGCTGTAGGTTATATATTCAGAGGTACAGGTGGATTAGATCTTTTTGGAGGTTCCTTGATTGGGAAAATCATGTAGTAAAATGTCACTGCCATAAATCAAGTATCCAAACACCTCTGGGGCCCAGTTAGTTTGGTTAACAGAAGTTCGTTTGTCACCAGGACCTAACTGTGAGTTATCATAATGCTTTTACCCACCTAGAGAAAAGACCAGGAAGGCGCCGTTCTTCTTGAAGCCTCCATGTTCATCCAGAAAGTGCTCTGGGTTGAATTTGTCAGGGTTTTCCACAGCTTGGAGTCACACAGGACTGAGGACAGCAGGGCAGCACCATGGTCCCCTAGACAACCCAATCACAAAGAGACCGAAGGACTGACCAAACTGACCCTTGTCCGGTCTGTGATTTGTGTTTTTTGTCAAACATTTATTATTCAGTTTGCAAATGTTTTACGTTCTATTTTGAAGTCAACCCCTACAATTTGAGTGCCCTCTAATCCCACTGCCAAGCCAATCCATTGTTTCCTAATTCGTGACTCCCTCTAAAGTGGACACGGCACAGAGCAGGGGTGTGCCTAATACCTGCCAATTTTTAAATACTTCTTGAAGGCGGGTATCAGCACACCCCGCTTGCATGGAGCTTCCTTTACTCACCTCTGGAATGGAGTATCCTTTGAATTCAGTGTCTTTAATCACTTTGTGAGGGACTGCAGTGGGTGACAGGTCCATTGATCTCTGGACTTCATGAATCACAGCGTCTGTGTAGGGCATGTGCTGCCTGTCCTGGGAAGAGGGGCTTCGCTCCGAGCCAATCACAGCGTCGATCTCGCGATGAATCTTCTCTGAAAGATCATTGTGTTTATTTTAGTGCCTGCCAGCAGTGTTAGTTTGAATGCTGGGGTACTTGTCCCAGAGCTAATTCAATGTGGGGATGAGCAGTATATTAACAATAAGACTCCTACTCCAGAGCAGATTCACCCATTCCAGGTTTTACTACGAGCTTGATCAGCCAGTGCACCAGCTCAGGTGTGGCTTATTAAACTCATAGCAAAACCAGGAATGGATGAAACGGCTATGCAACGGGAGTCTTATTTCCATCCCTGTACTGGACCACTGAACAGCTAACCTCAATAATAATGGTACTGCAATTCAAATGTAACCCTAATGTTAGTAAAAACATAAGTAACTAATAATTAACTTGTATATATATATATATATGTTCCCGTCCTGGTGATTTATTAACAGTGAATAAACATGTTCCCTAGCCCCTGTTAATATGCAATACAGAATAGCAAATGATTAATTGTTTCTGCTAGTGTCTTCCTCAACCTACAGAGTGTTGTCTCCTTGTAGCTGTGCAATAGAAAGTTAATACCTTGAATGTGGGGGTACTTGAGCATTATCAGCAGAGCCTGTCTCATTGTGGAGGCAGTGGTTTCTGTCCCAGCAGAGAATAGATTGAACACCGTCGCCACCAGGTTTTCATAGTGGAATTCAGTCTTGGGGTTGTCTTTCTCCTACAGGGGAGACAACAGTGTTAAGTCGGGGTGCGCTGATACTTTAGTAGTATTTGCAATTACCTTAAGATGTATTTTACCGCCAGATATTGTTTCATTATTATTATTATTTATTTATTAGCAGACACCCTTATCCAGGGCGACTTACAATTGTTAGAAGATATCACATTATTTTACATACAATTACCAATTTATACAGCTGGGTTTTTACTGGAGCAATCTAGGTAAAGTACCTTGCTCAAAGGTACAGCAGCAGTGTCCTCAGCCTGGGATTGAACCCACGACCCTCCGGTCAAGAGTCCAGAGCCCTAACCACTACTCCACACTCCTTTCATTAACATTAACTGTCCTTCCCTCACTTTTACAAACTGAACACCAATCAATGGAAATTAACTTCTGCATTGAGTGTTTTAAACGCAGATTGGGAGCAACCTTTCCTCTCGTCTGAGGTGATGACATTTTTTACTGCTGTACTGCTGTGCCGAGGCTGTAAAATGACAAATTTAAGATTTTCGTACATCAGTAAAAAGGTCAGTTTTTCTCATTTTCAAATCTAGTACAATATTTACTCGTAGTTCCCGTGTACAATATTTGTGATTTATGACAAGTTTATTTATCTTAATCTGGTTTGCGTGAAGGTGTATTTTATGGAGGTTTGTTTTTATTTTCAGTTTAATTTTGGTCTTTGCATCTTTTGGAGCCTGCGTTTTTAAAACAGTTGTTCTGTGTTCTGTACGTAAAGTCTAAATGTATTGCTGCCGTCTCTTATTATAACAGGAATACCTTTGCATAGTTTGAGCAGCTCAGTTTCACGTTACAGTCGCCCCAAACTACCATAAGAGACCCTAGTGCCTCTGACACCCTCCGACGCTGCACTGTATGAAGGCTACGGAGTCTCACCTGTTGCATTTTGATCATGAAGGCCTCTATGAAGTCACTGGGGCAGTCAGGGTCCAAGTCTTTCTCCCGGCTTTGAGCTTGTTCCTTCACAAAGTCCTTGAGATTTTCTATCTCTTCAAACATCTTGTTATGAGCTCCAGGAAGGTGTTTGACAACATTGGGGAACATGTTGTAGAGCTGCGAGGGGAGGGGATGGAAGAAGACAGGAGTTTGTAGATCATACAGTCTTTGTCATCACAAATATAGTGCAAATGCCATGGATATTATATATTTTAACACAAAACTAAATTGAATGAAATCTAATTTGTTTAGCTGTGACTGGTGATAACGATTTACCTAACATCTCGAATATGCCAGGCACTCATGAAACAAAGGCCTGTCTATTTGAAATTGAATTACCCAGTCTTACCCTATCCTTTTTCTGATACAATTGTGTACTTGCACATATCATGCAAAAATACTGAACTACTATGTAAATACACAGCAAATGTAAAGTGTTTACTGTTCCTTTTACTTTAAATAACTTTATAAAATTATTGCAGTGATTTTGCAGTTTTTCCCACCTCTGTGCTTTTCAATGTTCCCCTATGCTTTACCAGGTCTCTCTGTGCTTTACAATGCTTCCCTATGCTTTACCACACCTCTCTGTGCTTTACAATGCTTCCCTATGCTTTACCAGACCTCTCTGTGCTTTACAATGCTTCCCTATGCTTTACCAGACCTCTCTGTGCTTTACAATGCTTCCCTATGCTTTACCATACCTCTCTGTGCTTTACAATGCTTCCCTATGCTTTACCATACCTCTCTGTGCTTTACAATGCTTCCCTATGCTTTACCATACCTCTCTGTGCTTTACAATGCTTCCCTATGCTTTACCATACCTCTCTGTGCTTTACAATGCTTCCCTATGCTTTACCAGACCTCTCTGTGCTTTACAATGCTTCCCTATGCTTTACCAGACCTCTCTGTGCTTTACAATGCTTCCCTATGCTTTACCAGACCTCTCTGTGCTTTACAATGCTTCCCTATGCTTTACCAGACCTCTCTGTGCTTTACAATGCTTGCCTATGCTTTACCAGACCTCTCTGTGCTTTACAATGCTTCCCTATGCTTTACCAGACCTCTCTGTGCTTTACAATGCTTCCCTATGCTTTACCAGACCTCTCTGTGCTTTACAATGCTTCCCTATGCTTTACCAGACCTCTCTGTGCTTTACAATGCTTCCCTATGCTTTACCAGACCTCTCTGTGCTTTACAATGCTTCCCTATGCTTTACCAGGCCTCTCTGTGCTTTACAATGCTTCACTATGCTTTACCAGACCTCTCTGTGCTTTACAATGCTTCCCTATGCTTTACCAGACCTCTCTGTGCTTTACAATGCTTCCCTATGCTTTACCACACCTCTCTGTGCTTTACAATGCTTCCCTGTGCTTTACCAGACCTCTCTGTGCTTTACAATGCTTCCCTATGCTTTACCATACCTCTCTGTGTTTTACAATGCTTGTCTATGCTTTACCACACCTCTCTGTGCTTTACAATGCTTCCCTATGCTTTACCATACCTCTCTGTGCTTTACAATGCTTGCCTATGCTTTACCACACCTCTCTGTGCTTTACAATGCTTGTCTATTCTTTACCATGCTTTCACTGTGCTTTATTACACTTTGCTGTGCTTTTACCACAGGCACATTTTATAAGGGTGCAGGTCTGCATTTTGATCTCAAACGTGTTGTGCAAGCATGCTCACTTCACAATAACACATTACCATTCCAGTGGAGCTGCTGAGAACCTTGAAATAGCTGTCTATTGTCAGCAGAAGATGCTGGAACTGTTCGTCGTTGTATTGAAACCTCTTTCCAAAGACAATGGAGCAGATGGCATTGGACACAGCGTTGTAGAGGATGAATTTGGGGTTAAAAAGCGCTCCTGTGAAAGAGGAGACCGTAAATCCTTTAAAAGAATGAAGTCTAGATTCTAATAGTTTAAAGTTGAAATGTTCCCAAAGACTCTTGGCAAAGAGTGATGATAAAGCATTGTCAAAGATCTATCCAGCGAAATCACTTAGAGCGTCGCTTTGCGAACAGCCTACCTCCTTTTTCTGCAAAGGCCTCAACCACAGACTTTGCTTCCTCTTGGATTCTCTCCTCAATGCTCCTCCGTCCCATCCCGAAATTCTTCAGCGTGGTGATGGAAAATCTCCGGAGCTGTTTCCACCTCTCCCCGCTGCTGACCAGCACCCCTAGTGGCGAGTACGGAGAACAGCACAGAAAAAGTAATTCTTATTTAATGAATTTATTTGGCAGACGCCTTTTATCCAAGTCGACTTACAGGTGTTACAGGGCAGTAAAAGGTTACATTGTAAGACTAATATATACTACAGGTGTCGTTTGCAGTAAGTGCAAATAATACTTCTAAAATACATCTATGAACCAGAACTCTTGGCTTCACCCAATTGTTCTGCACCAATCAATGTTTCATGATACTTGCTTAGTTGTAACATCTGCTTATCTTCATTTCGCTTGCTTTGAATCTTTATCACTGAAAATAACAGAACAATGCTGGTCCTTCCCAGCCTCAGACATTGTGACCTTGCAGATAATGCAACTATTTACTCCCTAAAATCCAGTACATTCTGTAATAAAAACTTTATTCAGCTTATACTATACAAGAACATAAGAAGAACATAATAACGTTTACAAACGAGAGGAGGCCATTCAGCCCATCTTGCTCTTTTGATTGTTAGTAGCTTATTGATCCCAGAATCTCATCAAGCAGCTTCTTGAAGGATCCCAGGGTGTCAGCTTCAACAACATTACTGGGGAGTTGGTTCCAGACCCTCACAATTCTTGTGTAAAAAAGTGCCTCCTATTTTCGGTTCTGAATGCCCCTTTATCTAATCTCCATTTGTGACCCCTGGTCCTTGTTTCTTTTTTCAGGTCAGGTCAAAAGCAGTGCACATATATAGCGTTCCAATACAGGTATATAAACCTGTTACTTAAAAAAAAAAAATACAAAATGGTTAAGTGAGTTTTAAATCTTACTTTTAGAAATGGTTACACTAATTTCTGTTTCTGCAGCTGCTGGCTTGCATTGCTGCAGACATTTCAATACAATCTAACCAGCTTTCACATACCATATTCTTACTGTATCCTTCTCAGTAACATTCCACAGACTTGCCAGCACTGCTATCACTGAGGCATTCATTGGAATGTGTCAATTGGAATTATCATGTTGGTACTTGAATAAAATTGTCGACAAAGGTGCTTCGTACTTTGTTACTAGCGTTCTGAGAACATGTTACATGATTTTCTAGGTTTGTATGTATTTAAGCTCCTTATTTGTTTACACAGACTGTGCTGCATTGTTCATAGCTGGCTATCAGATTTTTTTTTACTAAAGTCTGCTTCAAAGCTCTTGAAAATGTCTGCTCTAGTGCACTGGGGTTTGAGATCTGTCCTCTAAATCACTGCAGGAAGAGTGCTGTGGCTTTTCTGTTCCGTACCACATCACAGATCGTTATCTCTGTGTTACCTGTTTGACAGTGTGGGCAACAGTCCTGACGCTATCAGTGCACTAGAGCAGACATTTTGAAAAGAGCTTTGAAACAGACTTTAAACTTAAGTGTAAAAAGTTATCAGGATGTTAACAAGGAACTGAAAAATGACAGGTATGTTATTTAAACAGTTGTAGCAACACCTGGGGACGTGTAACGCTATGTTTGTCAGAACCTCGCTACTTACTCTTTAAAGTACTCCTACATGTTTATAGGGCTGATGATCCCTTAATTCTAATGTAGCTGTTCAGGTGAGAATGCTGCTACTAAAGTGCCTCATGAGCAGTTGTGCTAATGTTTTCCCTGTTAATTCATAGTTCTCTGGCTGCAGCAGTGAGGTTAATAGGATGATCCATTTTACGAAAAGTACCAAGTGTGTGTGTGTTTGTGTGTGTGTGTGTGTGTGTGTGTGTGTGTTTGTTTTGATTTTTGACAATTGCAATTAGGTGTGGTGTTCTATGCACAGGATAACATTTGCAAACAGGATAAGAGGTACTGGAATTTTGGCAAATACTGCACTGTGATTGGTTGATTTCTGCTATATGCTTTATAATGTAATAGAAGACTGTCAATCCATCTTGGGGTGTCCTGTTAACATATAAAACCACAAGAGTGAAGCTTGAATTATTCCTTGAATTACACAGCCATCAGTGTTGGCTCCACCATTAAAAGATCCTTACCATAACCACCGGTCACTCTCAGTAATATGGGGTAGTTGGATCTTCCACTGAACTCCTCTGCTTGGTTCACCAGAGCGTCCCTTATCATCTCATAACCGCTGAGAATCACCACTGGTTTCGGACCCAACCACACTGTGAACACCGAACCATATTTCTGACTGAGCTGGGGAAGAAACTCCTGCATGTTAGGGGGCTGTACGTCCACAGTCCTTTGCAAAGCGCTCCTAGCTTGGAAAAACAGCTCCTTAAATCTTACCAGCTGTCCATTCGCTACCCTTATGAAAGTGTACCGTAGGAAATGCACAGCAAAGTGTAATAAAGCACAACAGAAAGCATGGTAAAGCATTGGCAAGCATTGTAAAGCACAGAGAGGTCTGGTAAAGCATAGGGAAGCATTGTAAAGTACAGAGAGGTATGGTAAAGCATAGGGAAGCATTGTAAAGCACAGAGAGGTCTGGTAAAGCATAGGGAAGCATTGTAAAGCACAGAGAGGTCTGGTAAAGCATAGGGAAGCATTGTAAAGCACAGAGAGGTATGGTAAAGCATAGGGAAGCATTGTAAAGCACAGAGAGGTCTGGTAAAGCATAGGGAAGCATTGTAAAGCACAGAGAGGTATGGTAAAGCATAGGGAAGCATTGTAAAGCACAGAGAGGTCTGGTAAAGCATAGGGAAGCATTGTAAAGCACAGAGAGGTATGGTAAAGCATAGGGAAGTATTGTAAATAATATCAAACTAGGCCATGGTAAAGTATATTAATTAACATGGCAAACCTGGGTAAACTATGGTAAATGCATCGTACACCATTCGAAAATCATGGTAAAACTAAAAAAATACAGAGCAAAGTGGGCGAATACTTTCAAAACCATTTCCTCCATTCTTTAAATCAACCCCTATTCTTCTGCTAGGAGAGAAAGTCACAGTAATGTTACAAAATGAGAAACAAACACTTTGCTTAGGAGAACTCTGATTATATTACTTGATTGTTTTATACTAGTTTTGTACAATTAACAGGTTTTTAACCTCTTTAAAAAAATAGCAGTTAAATAAACACACTTTGAAAATACGTTCCATCATTTATATTTGTCATGTCCCGTATTGCTAAACATACTGACGTTAATGTATTATTGCACTGCTATTTCACTGTAGTGATAACGTGTTGCAAGCCTAAATTTCTGCATCCTATTTTATTGTATTCTATTAGTATTGCTGTAAACTATACTGTATTTAAATATGTCAATCTGATATTGTAACCCAGTACTGCCCTGTAACACCTGTAAATTGCCTTGGATAAGGGTGTCTGCGGCGCTTGCATTAAAATAATGGAATAGCTAGAGTTCCATGATCGTTAATGGACTGTCCAATTCAATGCGACTATCGCTTACCTCTAGGTAAGATTTGTATGGCTTCTTCAAATCCACCTGCAGCAAGTTCCCGAGCACAGGCCAGGGAGAGGGTCCGGGGGGCAGCCTACTGGTCTTACCACTTGACCCGCGGCTCATTAAAACCAGGATCAGCAACACAACCAACCCCAGGAGAACCGAAAGGGTGTTGGACTCGAGCACAAACAGAAGATCCATGAAGCCAAGGTCAGCGAGAACCTGTTGCATGAAGTTAGCTGTCGGAGAGAGTGTGACGCAGACAAGAGGGTGCTCCAGAGTTTTGCCTCTGGAGGATCAGGAGAGGGGAGGGAGGGGGTGTGGCATCATAGGCATCATAGTATTTGTTGGGGATGGGGGAGGAGGAGGAGGATGAGGAGGAGGAAGAGCGGGGGGGGGTTGTTTGACCCTATCAGGAAAACAAAGTCTGGCACACCTTAACAAAAAAGCCAAGCTGTGGCATACTTGTTTTGCTTAACATCGCAATGTCCACAGTTAGTAAGTCTTGAGACTCTTTGTATATGAGTGTGTGTGTGTGAAACTTTTTAATGACATTTTCAGAGCATGATTTGAGAACTCCAGCACTGCATCTTTTGTAGGGGTGTTCCGATACTGGTACTGCATAATTGCTTTTTAAGAAGTATTTACCGGCAGGTACTGAACATTTCCATTCATTGAAGTGTTTCCAAACAAGAAAGGCTGTCCTTCCCTCACCTTTACAATGGAGTATCAATCAATGGTAATTAACTCCCACACCGAGCGTCTTAAAAGCCGATTGTGCAAGTTTGACAAGCCAGTTAAATGCAACACAGCCTAGATCACTAGTCACACTGTCTTTATAACAGCTATGATGGAGGCTGTCCAGTGGTTAAAGAAAAGGGCTTGTAACCAGGAGGTCCCCGGTTCAAATCCCACCTCAGCCACTGACTCATTGTGTGACCCTGAGCAAGTCACTTCACCTCCTTGTGCTCCGTCTTTCGGGTGAGATGTAGTTGTAAGTGACTCTGCAGCTGATGCATAGTTCACACACCCTAGTCTCTGTAAGTCGCCTTGGATAAAGGCGTCTGCTAAATAAACTAATAATAATAATAATAATAATGCAGAGCTGGCTCTCCCTTCGAGAAAGACATGTTGTACTGAGAACGGCTGTTTGCGTTTTCAGATTGACCCCAGTAAAATATTAACCTATTTTACTTTACAAACTCACACTTAATTGAGATAGGGAATATGTTTAATTGAATGAATAACATTGTATAATGCATTGTGCTGCCTCCCTCTTGTGGCAGAAGCAGAGTACTACAGGGAACAGGCCAGGGATGGGGGTGAAGGGGATACTGTTGCGTCTGATCTCTGCTCAGCCCCATCTTCAGCACCTGCGGTGGGCGTAGAACTCGTAAGCTTTGGGCAGTTTCCCGAAGCTGCTCAGAGCAGGGCTGACGTCTATCTCTTCCAGGGGCTGAGTCCCGGTGAAGCGGAACTTCTGCAGGAGAGAAGTGAAGAAAAGGAAAAGCTCCATCCTAGCCAGCCCCTCTCCCAGGCAAACCCGCTTCCCTGTGCACAGCCACGGGGGGAAAAAAGGAAAACAGCTTACAGTGAAACTGAGGATCCAAACCCTTCTGTTTTCCCAACAGCCCCTGGTTAACCTGCCTCGCTGTGTGCTGTGCTCTTCTGCCCTGCTTGCCAAGAAAATACTCCAACCAGCCCTCCATTTCTGTTATCTACAGAACACTGCATTGCTGTAGGTTATATATTCAGAGGTACAGGTGGATTAGATCTTTTTTGGAGGTTCCTTGATTGGGAAAATCATGTAGTAAAATGTCACTGCCATAAATCAAGTATCCAAACACCTCTGGGGCCCAGTTAGTTTGGTTAACAGAAGTTCGTTTGTCACCAGGACCTAACTGTGAGTTATCATAATGCTTTTACCCACCTAGAGAAAAGACCAGGAAGGCGTCGTTCTTCTTGAAGCCTCCATGTTCATCCAGAAAGTGCTCTGGGTTGAATTTGTCAGGGGTTTTCCACAGCTTGGAGTCACACAGGACTGAGGACAGCAGGGGCAGCACCATGGTCCCCTAGACAACCCAATCACAAAGAGACCGAAGGACTAACCAAACTGACCCTTGTCCGGTCTGTGATTTGTGTTTTTTGTCAAACATTTATTATTCAGTTTGCAAATGTTTTACGTTCTATTTTGAAGTCAACCCCTACAATTTGAGTGCCCTCTAATCCCACTGCCAAGCCAATCCATTGTTTCCTAATTCGTGACTCCCTCTAAAGTGGACACGGCACAGAGCAGGGGTGTGCCTAATACCTGCCAATTTTTAAATACTTCTTGAAGGCGGGTATCAGCACACCCCGCTTGCATGGAGCTTCCTTTACTCACCTCTGGAATGGAGTATCCTTTGAATTCAGTGTCTTTAATCACTTTGTGAGGGACTGCAGTGGGTGACAGGTCCATTGATCTCTGGACTTCATGAATCACAGCGTCTGTGTAGGGCATGTGCTGCCTGTCCTGGGAAGAGGGGCTTCGCTCCGAGCCAATCACAGCGTCGATCTCGCGATGAATCTTCTCTGAAAGATCATTGTGTTTATTTTAGTGCCTGCCAGCAGTGTTAGTTTGAATGCTGGGGTACTTGTCCCAGAGCTAATTCAATGTGGGGATGAGCAGTATATTAACAATAAGACTCCTACTCCAGAGCAGATTCACCCATTCCAGGTTTTACTACGAGCTTGATCAGCCAGTGTACCAGCTCAGGTGTGGCTTATTAAACTCATAGCAAAACCAGGAATGGATGAAACGACTATGCAACGGGAGTCTTATTTCCATCCCTGTACTGGACCACTGAACAGCTAACCTCAATAATAATGGTTCTACAATTCAAATGTAACCCTAATGTTAGTAAAAACATAAGTAACTAATAATTAACTTGTATATCTATATATGTTCCCGTCCTGGTGATTTATTAACAGTGAATAAACATGTTCCCTAGCCCCTGTTAATATGCAATACAGAATAGCAAATGATTAATTGTTTCTGCTAGTGTCTTCCTCAACCTACAGAGTGTTGTCTCCTTGTAGCTGTGCAATAGAAAGTTAATACCTTGAATGTGGGGGTACTTGAGCATTATCAGCAGAGCCTGTCTCATTGTGGAGGCAGTGGTTTCTGTCCCAGCAGAGAATAGATTGAACGCCGTCGCCACCAGGTTTTCATAGTGGAATTCAGTCTTGGGGTTGTCTTTCTCCTACAGGGGAGACAACAGTGTTAAGTCGGGGTGCGCTGATACTTTAGTAGTATTTGCAATTACCTTAAGATGTATTTTACCGCCAGATATTGTTTCATTATTATTATTATTTATTTATTAGCAGACACCCTTATCCAGGGTGACTTACAATTGTTACAAGATATCACATTATTTTACATACAATTACCAATTTATACAGTTGGGTTTTTACTGGAGCAATCTAGGTAAAGTACCTTGCTCAAGGGTACAGCAGCAGTGTCCTCAGCCTGGGATTGAACCCACGACCCTCCGGTCAAGAGTCCAGAGCCCTAACCACTACTCCACACTCCTTTCATTAACATTAACTGTCCTTCCCTCACTTTTACAAACTGAACACCAATCAATGGAAATTAACTTCTGCATTGAGTGTTTTAAACGCAGATTGGGAGCAACCTTTCCTCTCGTCTGAGGTGCTGACATTTTTTACTGCTGTACTGCTGTGCCGAGGCTGTAAAATGACAAATTTAAGATTTTCGGTACATCAGTAAAAAGGTCAGTTTTTCTCATTTTCAAATCTAGTACAATATTTACTCGTAGTTCCCGTGTACAATATTTGTGATTTATGACAAGTTTATTTATCTTAATCTGGTTTGCGTGAAGGTGTATTTTATGGAGGTTTGTTTTTATTTTCAGTTTAATTTTGGTCTTTGCATCTTTTGGAGCCTGCGTTTTTAAAACAGTTGTTCTGTGTTCTGTACGTAAAGTCTAAATGTATTGCTGCCGTCTCTTATTATAACAGGAATACCTTTGCATAGTTTGAGCAGCTCAGTTTCACGTTACAGTCGCCCCAAACTACCATAAGAGACCCTAGTGCCTCTGACACCCTCCGACGCGTACTGTATGAAGGCTACGGGAGTCTCACCTGTTGCATTTTGATCATGAAGGCCTCTATGAAGTCACTGGGGCAGTCAGGGTCCAAGTCTTTCTCCCGGCTTTGAGCTTGTTCCTTCACAAAGTCCTTGAGATTTTCTATCTCTTCAAACATCTTGTTATGAGCTCCAGGAAGGTGTTTGACAACATTGGGGAACATGTTGTAGAGCTGCGAGGGGAGGGGATGGAGGAAGACAGGAGTTTGTAGATCATACAGTCTTTGTCATCACAAATATAGTGCAAATGCCATGGATATTATATATTTTAACACAAAACTAAATTGAATGAAATCTAATTTGTTTAGCTGTGACTGGTGATAACGATTTACCTAACATCTCGAATATGCCAGGCACTCATGAAACAAAGGCATGTCTATTTGAAATTGAATTACCCAGTCTTACCCTATCCTTTTTCTGATACAATTGTGTACTTGCACATATCATGCAAAAATACTGAACTACTATGTAAATACACAGCAAATGTAAAGTGTTTACTGTCCCTTTTACTTGAAATAACTTTATAAAATTATTGCAGTGATTTTGCAGTTTTTCCCACCTCTGTGCTTTTCAATGCTCCCCTATGCTTTACCAGGTCTCTCTGTGCTTTACAATGCTTCCCTATGCTTTACCAGACCTCTCTGTGCTTTACAATGCTTCCCTATGCTTTACCAGACCTCTCTGTGCTTTACAATGCTTCCCTATGCTTTACCACACCTCTCTGTGCTTTACAATGCTTCCCTATGCTTTACCACACCTCTCTGTGCTTTACAATGCTTCCTTATGCTTTACCACACCTCTCTGTGCTTTACAATGCTTCCCTATGCTTTACCAGACCTCTCTGTGCTTTACAGTGCTTCCCTATGCTTTACCAGACCCCTCTGTGCTTTACAATGCTTCACCATACCCCTCTGTGCTTTACAATGCTTCACCATACCCCTCTGTGCTTTACAATGCTTCACCATACCCCTCTGTGCTTTACAATGCTTCCCTATGCTTTACCACACCTCTCTGTGCTTTACAATGCTTCCCTATGCTTTACCACACCTCTCTGTGCTTTACAATGCTTCCCTATGCTTTACCAGACCTCTCTGTGCTTTACAACGCTTCCCTATGCTTTACCAGACCTCTCTGTGCTTTACAATGCTTCCCTATGCTTTACCACACCTCTCTGTGCTTTACAATGCTTGTCTATTCTTTACCATGCTTTCACTGTGCTTTATTACACTTTGCTGTGCTTTTACCACAGGCACATTTTATAAGGGTGCAGGTCTGCATTTTGATCTCAAACGTGTTGTGCAAGCATGCTCACTTCACAATAACACATTACCATTCCAGTGGAGCTGCTGAGAACCTTGAAATAGCTGTCTATTGTCAGCAGAAGATGCTGGAACTGTTCATCGTTGTATTGAAACCTCTTTCCAAAGACAATGGAGCAGATAACATTGGACACAGCGTTGTAGAGGATGAATTTGGGGTTAAAAAGAGCTCCTGTGAAAGAGGAGACCGTAAATCCTTTAAAAGAATGAAGTATAGATTCTAATAGTTTAAAGTTGAATATATATATATATATATATATATAGTGGATGTATAGTAATTGTTTGGAATTATTTTATTGTTGTATTGTTATTTAATTATGATCTACTTGGGTCTGCATGATGATGTACCTGTGCTGGTCCTGTGAGCACAAAGTGAATAAACTAAAACTAAACTAATGTCGCTTTCCAAACAGCCTACCTCCTTTTTCTGCAAAGGCCTCAACCACAGACTTTGCTTCCTCTTGGATTCTCTCCTCAATGCTCCTCCGTCCCATCCCGAAATTCTTCAGCGTGGTGATGGAAAATCTCCGGAGCTGTTTCCACCTCTCCCCGCTGCTGACCAGCACCCCTAGTGGCGAGTACGGAGAACAGCACAGAGGGAAAAAGTATTGCTTGACACTTTCATTTCTATCTGGAATATTTCTCCTGTCTCAAAAGCTAACTCCACGAAACTGCGGGAGACATGAATAGTTAACTTTACAGCAGGATCCTCCGCAGCTCTGAGTTAAAGCACTGCAGCCAGAAGTCATGCAATTGTGGTTTGAATCCTGTACATGTCAAGTTGTCGATTTTGTCTGAGGGCACAGGCTGCACTGGCCTAAATAAAATGCTCAAAAGTGTACGTCGAATAAGATATTGGTTTCAGTGATTACACTATACACAGACAGAGAAGGTTGTTAACAGCAAGACGCAATTATAGGTACAATCGAGGTTAAGTAATTCAACTTATTACATCTCAGGGGGTTCTGTTAACATATAAAACCCCAAGTGCAAAGCCTGGTTGAATTACACAGCCATCTACCATTAAAAGTTCCTTACCATAACCACCGGTCACTCTCAGTAATATGGGGTAGTTGGCTCTCCCACTGAACTCCTCTGCTTGGTTCACCAGAGCGTCCCTTATCATCTCATAACCGCTGAGAATCACCACCGGTTTCGGACCCAACCACACTGTGAACACCGAACCATATTTCTGACTGAGCTGGGGAGGAAACGCCTGCATGTTATGGGGCTGTACGTCCACCGTCCTTTGCAAAGCGGTCCCAGCTTGCAAAAACAGCTCCTTAAATCTTACCAGCTGTCCATTCGCTACCCTTATGAAAGTGTACCGTAGGAAATGCACAGCAAAGTGTAATAAAGCACAACAAAAGTATGGTAAAGCATAGGGAAGCATTGTAAAGCACAGAGAGGTATGGTAAAGCATAGGGAAGCATTGTAAAGCACAGAGAGGTATGGTAAAGCATAGGGAAGCATTGTAAAGCACAGAGAGGTCTGGTAAAGCATATTAAGAAAACAGGGCACTGCCAATTCAGAACTCTTCCAAAATAACCTCCTTTATAGAAGATCTTGTTTTGGTTGGTAAGAACACACTGTACTTGTTTGCAACCTCAATCTTCACAGTACTGTTGTTAAACCACTTAAGTACAGCTGCTCTGCATAACAGGTATTTAACTGTTCAAGCAGATCAAATCAGGAATTATAATACCTGCCTGTAACCTTAGAAACTCTGACCTCCCGTTTACATTTTCACAGTAGCTCACATTCTATTGTACAAGTTTCTCAAGGTTAAAGCACAGCAAAGTGGGATAAAGCACAGGGAAAGCACGGTAAAGCATATTCATAAATAAACCACGTAAACTAACCCTTACAACAGTTTCCCCATAGTAAAAGCAGAGCAAAGGTGACCCTTTTAAAGAAAAGAGAGGTACGGTAAATACATATTGTACAGCCATGGGAAAAGCATGTTAAAGCTGCTTCACTTTTATGTGCATGGAACCCTATATGCAGGTCCACTTGAGCAATTTTGTTGACTGTAAGGTCATCGTTTCGTACTTTGCATCCATGTTTTTAATGTCAGCGGGTGTCATCTTCGAACAACAGCGTCTTTAAGATGTGTCGCGTCTCTTATTGCTAAACAGCATACCGAGGACTGAAGTCGGCGCTCACATTGAAGAAATGGAATTCAATAGGAGTATCGCTTACCTCTAGGTAAGATTGGTATGGCTTCTTCAAATCCACCTGCAGCAAGTTCCCGAGCACAGGCCAGGGAGAGGGTCCGGGGGGCAGCCTACTGCTCTTACCGCTTGACCTGCGGCTCATTAAAACCAGGATCAGCAACACAACCAACCCCAGGAGAACCGAAAGGGCGTTGGACTCGAGCACAAACAGAAGATCCATGAAGCCAAGGTCAGCGAGAACCTGTTGCATGAAGTTAGCTGTCGGAGAGAGTGTGACGCAGACAAGAGGGTGCTCCAGAGTTTTGCCTCTGGAGGATCAGGAGAGGGGAGGAAGGAGGTGTGGCATCACAGAGGAGGAGGAAGAAGAGGGGCATGGGGGTGGGATTTAGACCCTATCAGGAAAACAAAGTCTGGCCCACCTTAACTATATATATATATATATATATATATATATATATATATATATATATATATATATATATATTTATATTTATATTTATATTGCGCCTTTTCATAGTGGGTCACCATCACAAAGCGTTTTACAGGATACGAGACTAGGGTGTGTGAACTATGCATCAGCTGCAGAGTCAATTACAAAAACATCTTACCCGAAAGACGGAGCACAAGGAGGTTCAACGACTTGCTCAGCGTGACACAACGGGTCAGTGGCTAAGCTGGGATTTGAACCGGAGACCGCCTAGTTACAAGCCTGTTTCTTTAACCACTGGACCAGCCTCCAAAGCCAAGGTCTGGTTCAGTTATTTTTTTTGCTTAAAGCTGAGTTGTCTGTTTGGTACAAGACGACTGCTGTCCGTCTTATAAATTATGACGACCCAAAGGGTTAATTTGTGCTGTAACCAGTTCTGTATCCCCTCAAAATCCTGTCTCCCCTGACACAATGCGCATGCGTAAAATGAGATCGGCCCACAGAGGCACGGCTGATTCTTCTGTTTGTGTCTGTGGTGAATTACGGGTGATGTGTACGCGCAGCTACATTTTGCATCATTTTACATGATTCCTTTGTGATGTATAATCAGCTGTGGTTTGTTTTCATTAAAAAAAAAAAACGCCTGACATATTCTTTGGTAAGCAAGTTATCACAAGGATACACTGTATTACTGTGTACATTATAGTTAGGGCTCTTTAATCCAGTAAGATTTAGAAGAGGCACTCTGTCCGGTACTCTGCTACAAAGGAGGTGCCGTTGTCATGGCAAAAGGCCCTGACTTAGGACTTTAAAGAGGCTGCCTGTCTAAAAATGTCATTACAAATGTATATATGTTATCAGTAAATCATATGGACATGTCATAATCTTAAAGTATGTAGTATGTAATTGTCTAATATCAATTAACAGGAATGGAAATCACATTTCAAGCTAAAGCATTATATGCACTGTCTGACACATGTCCATGTAGAATGTGAAGCTGTTTGTTATTCAGAATTATATCTACTGTACTTTCATATCATCTTACACCCATATTATTTGGCACAATTTAATTTAAATCCAGTGAGTCCACACCTGCCAAACAGGCCATTCCGGTCCACAATAACTACATTAAACAAGGTGGGTGTTATAACTGACATCCAATTTACTTTTCATGACTCTGCCCTGGAAATACTCAAGTCAGGCAATAATTCAGCAGCTCAGAAACTAAGACTACCGGACCAATTAAAAATGAAAGATTAGAAATATTCAAATTAAGTGCCAAAGCATCTATTATTTCTTAGCAGACACCCTTATCCAGGGCATCTTATAATTGTTACAAGATATCATATTATTTTTTTTATATACAATTACCCATTTATACAGTTGGGTTTTTTACTGGAGCAATCTAGGTAAAGTACCTTGCTCAAGGGTACAGCAGCAGTGTCCCCCACCTGGGATTGAACCCACAACTCTCCAGTCAAGAGTCCCAAGCCCTAACCACTACTCCACATTGCTGTCCATCTACAGTGTGTTCTCCAAATCAACAGGTCTCACTACAGAACCAGGGTCTGCTTCACAATTCAGTAATGTAATGATGAAACAAGTAATACATAAATCATGAATGGAAAAAGCAGCAAGAACCAAAAGTTTGTTGTTTTATTAAAAAAAAAAAGTACCCAGTGCTCCACGTCGTATACAATCCCTTTCCAGTAAAATCACTGATTGATTTTCCCCATCATCCTCTTGATCTCAAAGTGCATGAACTTCATTCAGAATGGAAGTGTTCTCCTCTTCATCGGTCACAACCCTACATAGACACTCTCCAGTCTTCTGAGGAACATACTCCACCTGACAGATGATACAAAAAGAACGATAATATTACAATACTTCAATGAGTGGAGGTTTTTAAATGAATGTTTTTTTTTTTAAAGAATGAGCTAAAACCTATTCAATAGAATTTTTAAAAAAATCATTCTAATACAGCCCTTGAAAAGACCACTAACATTACTGACATGTTGTGGAAGACTATCTCTGCCCTTTAAACTGGTCATTTCTTAGACACACAGACTCCTAAGTCACGAAATGTTTTAGATATTTCTATTTTCTTGCTTTAATACAAATTCTGTTTTCTGGTACTACAAATGCTGTACTTGTCTCAACAATATATTTTATAAAAATGTTTGGCCAAATATACCAGAAACAAGGTTGCTGGTTTTGCATGAGGGGTCTTTCTGAAGACTGAATTATTATTTGTTTATTTAGCAGACGCCTTTATTCAAGGCGACTTACAGAGACTAGGGTGTGTGAACTATGCATCAGCTGCAGAGTCACTTACAATTACCTCTCACCCGAAAGACTGAGCACAAGGAGGTTAAGTGACTTGCTTAGGGTCACACAATGAGTCAGTGGCATTTGAACCAGGGATCTCCCGGGTACAAGCCCTTTTCATTAACCACTGGACCACACAGCCACGCGGAATATTTATTCATGATCTGCTCTCTCACTGGGAATGAGCGTGGATTGACAGCCCTGATCAGTTCTAGAATGTGCAGGGGCGAGCGGAGAATGTTCCCCCTGTGAGTCAGTGACGCAGGAGGCGAGGGGGGACAAGCAGCCTGATTCAGCTGTGCATCGAGAGAAGACAGATAGACAAGTATACTCCTGGTACACAGAGGATAACGGAGAAGAGAAAATTAGCTCCTGGGGTAGGCTTGTGTTTTCATCTCAGCGCTAAAGCCATATTATTTGACGCGCATGTAACAATAAAGGCATTTTTTAAAAATAGTTTGTTTTTTTTTTGTATATTTTGCTTTTTAAGGTAAAATTGAGGACGATGGTTTGTTTTTGTGTGTGTGTGTGTGCGTTCTGGCTAGCGTTTGTTCATGCAGAGAGAAACCAAGGAAATGCAAACAGAACGCGCATGCATGTGAAACAACAATACATACTTTTAATGAAACAACAACAGGCTATTAATAATAATAATAATAATAATAATAATAATAATAATAATAATAATAATAATAATAATAATAATAATAATAATAGAAATCGCTTTTGTTTAACCGGTAATTATTTATTGAATTATTTTGTATATATTCTATCGCTGTTATGTTAATATTGGGGCGTTCTTTGATTTGGAATCGACATGTTGTTGTGATTTAGGTCCAATTCGTAAAGGAGGATAATTTGTTCGCCCCTTGTGCGTGCGTATTAATTAATGAATTTATTTTCATCCTTTCCAAAAAAGCACCGATCAGGGGCGATTCTGTATTCCACAATGCATTTTATAAAATAAATGATGCTTTTCAATATATATATATATATATATATATATATATATATATATATATATATATATATATATATATATATATATATATATATGAGATATATCTTACAATAGCTTGTTCCTGCGCTTCGTGCATGTAACAGCTGTAAATGAAATGTTAGTCAGTTGTTTATAATATATTCCCTAATGCATGAAACTATTTTATTGTAATTAAAGGGCTTAGTTCTGAAAGAATGTTTGTTGTCTTGATTCGTGATGCTGAGAGAAACGTGCGCAATAGGTGTGTGATGACGTGAAATCAAAAGGCGGTCAGGTGCTTCGAATTTTGGAGGAGGAAAGGCTCCGGGAGGGGGGGCTGGCGGAGTATTAAAGAATTAAATGGCATTCTTCACCCTGCAGTGAAATCTACTGCCTATCGTTGCACAGCGACTCGTGGCCATTTTAAGATGCTGAGCTAACTTGTCATAGCATGTTGGCGGTACTGTAGGCCCTATATCGTGTCTGGGTTATGAATGTATTAATTTATGCATTAGACCCTTTTCCTATCGAATCTCTCCTCCCAACACTTAACCAATTGTAATTATATATACGACGAAAACTGCAGTGTTTCGGTCTGTAATAATGGCGAATGAAACAATGCCAAAATGCCTTTATATATATATATAAACTCCTAACTCGTTTAACTTCTGTCATTTAGCAAATAAAGTTAAAGGATCATTTTATCTTATTGAACATCACGCTCGTAGCCTAACAGTACACACATGTACCGCGATACGTGTCGTGATGCACTAAGTGATGCATATTTTATCGTCACCTGTACATCGTGACAACATTGCACTATCACATACATATCGTATTGCGACCTGCATACCAGGGTATGCATCGTATTGCAACATGAGTGTAGCGTTACAACCCCATCGCTGAGACCTCTGATGCAGTGATTTGTACGGTTCTTGATGCTTCTGATTTTTGTTGGTCTTTTTCTGTAGTCGTGTAAAGATGACGAAAGAGGACACCGTAGAAGTGGAGGAAGCCCAGCCAGCCTCAGAGTTTCAGAGCCCGGTTCTGGAGATGAGGAAGAGGCCCATGGTGCACCACTCTGCCCCCGCACCCCTCCCCAAGGACTACGGTATGACTGGATGAGAATGAAAGTTCAGATTATTGTCTGAAAGCTCTCATGATTGTATTTTAACTATAGTTGTGACTTGCTCCCTAGTCTGTTGTTCTTTCTCTCTTTTTTTCTGTCTGCTTTACACTAAACAAAAACAGGCTGTTTTCACCTACGATGGAGGAATTAAAATCATTGTGGATTTTAGCAGCAGTGTGGAGTAGTGGTTAGGGCTCTGGACTCTTGACCGGAGGGTCAGGGGTTCAATCCCAGGTGGGGGACACTGCTGCTGTACCCTTGAGCAAGGTACTTTACCTAGATTGCTCCAGTAAAAAACCCAACTGTATAAATGGGTAATTGTATGTAAAAATAATGTGATATCTTGTAACACTTGTAAGTCGCCCTGGATAACGGTGTCAGCTAAGAAATAAATAATAATCATAATAATAAAAAATAATTTTCAAATGCCCAGTTTACTTCTCATGGGCAAACTGATTGTCTACAGCTGTGGCCAAAAGTTTTGCAT
This sequence comes from Acipenser oxyrinchus oxyrinchus, assembly GCA_030684275.1. Taxonomy (NCBI): domain Eukaryota; kingdom Metazoa; phylum Chordata; class Actinopteri; order Acipenseriformes; family Acipenseridae; genus Acipenser; species Acipenser oxyrinchus. Next base: position 3,604,780 of record CM060302.1, on the reverse strand, counting down.
CACCTAGAATTTTAGGATTGAGACATAGAAAAAAAACAAAAAACTATATGAACATAATTCAGATTGTTTATTTAACATCATGTAATCAAAGAAACTACAAAATGATAATGCAAAAGTCTACCGGAAGCCATAATAGTAGCACAGTTAGATTTCGAAATGTCACATTTTGTTCAATTTGTCAGTTTTTTGTTAAGTATGTGAAGAACTCCAAAGCGGTGATGTGCAATTCAATATGTGAACGTAACATTATTCAGCAGGTTTCATTCGACTTTATTATTATTTGTTTATTTAGCAGACGGCTTTATCCAAGGCGACTTACAGAGACTAGGGTGTGTGAACTATGCATCAGCTGCAGAGTCACTTACAATTATGTCTCACCCGAAAGACGGAGCACAAGGAGGTTAAGTGACTTGCTCAGGGTCACACAATGAGTCAGTGGCTGAGGTGGGATTTGAACCGGGGACCTCCTGGTTACAAGCCCTTTTTCTTTAACCACTGGACCACACAGCCTCCACTTTTTATCAAGCAAAATGAGTTCGTTCTACAGGGGGATGCAAAAGATTTGGCCAGAGCTGTACAGCATGAATGGTCTTTGCTCGTTCCCAAACGTTTCTTTTGTTCTAACACTGGGAACATTTAAAAAATAAATAAATAAATAAATAAAACTATATTCAGTGCTCCCAATTGTTCAGTGAAGTGGGAGGAGCTGTGAAGGCATGCATTAATCTTGATCCGATCAATAGCCCAGCAGGGGAGCACATCAGGATTAACAGTCTTTTGGTTGTGAAGGCATTGCTTCCAAGAATAGGGGCTGCATCACAGTGCAGTAAACTGTGCCTCCCTTGACTTCAATAGATCTTCAAACTCTGTGCAGCGCGCGCTCCTTCATGACAAACCTCTGTAGTCAAAACTGCAGAGGGGCAGCAATACATTGAGGCGATTAATAACCGCGTGTAGCTGACTACTGTTTCACGGCTTTGTAAAGATTGAGAGCAGTTACATTATTTAGCCAACAGGTGGCGCTGTCCGTTGGATTAAACTTTAATTGTGGCGCCTTATCAAAAGTACCAAATAACAAAAAGTGCGACAGCTGTGGGCTAATAAAATTGGGTACAAGAAATGAACCAATCGTTGTTATAGATTTGTCAGAATTGTGAAACACAATATTGAGTCGTTGCAAGAAGCACCGAATGATAGCAGACATCATGAAGATGTAAGACGACAGTAAAGGCATGTGCTTGAGGTGACCATCATCTGATCGTTCTGTTTTACCTGGGAATGCCAGATCGATTTGTTTTGAAGTGTGTCTCATGTTTCTTCCTGTAGCCTTCACCTTTTTTGACCCCAACGACCCTGCCTGCCAGGAAATCCTGCTTGACCCACGAACCACCGTCCCCGAGCTCTTCGCTATCATCAGACAGTGGGTGCCGCAGGTGCAGCACAAAATCGACGTCATCGGAAACGAGGTGAGTAAGAAGTGGGTTCCTCCCACCAGGTACCTTTCCCTGCTGGGAAACAGAGGTCACAAAGTCCCATCTAAGGTCTTAAAATCAATTTTCTCAGCCCGTTAGGTCTGGCCCTTTTCATTTTTTTTCTGAAGGTTTTTTCTGTTCTGTACAAATTTATAAAGTTGACCCTTTTAACTGCCGCGCAAGTACATAAGAACATAAGAAAGTTTACAAACGAGAGGAGGCCATTCAGCCCATCTTGCTCGTTTGGTTGTTAGTAGCTTATTGATCCCAGAATCTCATCAAGCAGCTTCTTGAAGGATCCCAGGGTGTCAGCTTCAACAACATTACTGGGGAGTTGGTTCCAGACCCTCACAATTCTCTGTCTAAAAAAGTGCCTCCTATTTTCTGTTCTGAATGCCCCTTTATCTAATCTCCATTTGTGACCCCTGGTCCTTGTTTCTTTTTTCAGGTCAAAAAAGTCCCCTGGGTCGTCATTGTCTATACCTTTTAGGATTTTGAATGTTTGAGTCAGACCGCCGCGTAGTCTTCTTTGTTCAAGACTGAATAGATTCAATTCTTTTAGCCTGTCTGCATAGGACATGCCTTTTAAACCCGGGATAATTCTGGTTGCTCTTCTTTATACTCTTTCTAGAGCAGCAATATCCTTTTTGTAACGAGGTAAAATGTTTGTGTTCTTGATGTGCCACAACAACAAAGTTATTTCTACATTGCCCTGTTATTGCTGAAGCATTTTTACAAACGCACAACATCACTAATATAATCCAAGATAAAACCTTCAGGGACACCACTGGGATTGGAAATTGGTTTATTATTGCTATAGTTTCAGAAACAATATGTTACAAATGTTAATTCTAATGTGTGTTACATTTTGTAGTGACTGTTTTTGATATTTTAATAGGTAGATCGCTGTTGAATATCCTCAAATGAGCGATTTGGGTTCATTTGTATTGTAAACCTCTCTATCACCCTTGCGATGTATTATCCTTTGTTAGCAGTACTTGATGAGGCCTTAAAACCCAAAGCTTTGACAAGCTAGAGCAATCCATATTAAATGAGATTTAAAAATACAGCCAGCCAAGAGGGTTTAAATTTATAATTTTATTAACTCTCTTCTTGTAAACCAGTCAAAGGAAAACCGTGCTCCGAAGCAGAAAATCTCTCTTTCTCTGTCCTTGCCTCACGATTAATGAGCAGTCAGGTAATGATATAAAAGCTGGCTGTATACAGTCATAATAAATAATTCTCTGTAGAGCGCAGTGGGTCCGCACAGGCTTTTAAAGTAGCTATTAAAACGGGACTTGAGTGCTGTGCAAATCTAATAGAGCTGAGGTTTCCCAACTCCAGTCCAGGGGGTGGGGAGGAGGGGTGGGGGTGGGGAGACACCAAAATAACAGCCCAGGCTTTTGTTTCAACTGGTGGGCCTGCAAGAAGGCTTGGCTAAATAATTCTAAATCCCTGCCATAACACTGTCATTCAGTGTGACGCCGCTTCTGTGTTTAAAGTCAAATGAAATCATTTAAGTTATTTTTATTATTATTATTATTTTATTTTATTTTATTTTATTTTACAATAATTGCAATGGTAGTGCTGTTGCTCATAATTCAGTTCTGTTTATTATTTTTTTTTGTTGTTCTATGAATCGGGACGCTGCTTTTAAACAATTATCAAAAGCCCAGCTGTATTACAAAGTTTGCTGGAAACTTCTGTTTTCCTCTGAGCTTTTTCATTCCGGTTAGTGATCATGTATTTAAGTAAGGCTCTCTATGTGAAGGGCACCATAGTAACGCATTGTATTGTCCCTCGCTGCTTCTTTTAAAAGCACTAATAAAAAAGAAACAAATAAAAACAGGGAGTAAAGCTGAAAAGCGCTGTGGCTACTGTTCAGAGTGCAGTGGTGTGTGTGGGCTGGCCCTTCTCACCCCTCTTTTGCCAGAGTGCTTTATTGATTTGGCAGGCAGTAAATTCCCTCCAGATGTCAGCTGTTATTCCATGGAGTCTAAGGAGCAGGATTGATCGCTCTGAGAATAAGCCTTTTCCATTAGCCCGGTTTGGCTCGCGGTATCCAAGCCACTAACTGAACGTACCCTGGCAGGTTTCTGAAGTTATTCTGATGTGGAGATTTGATTTAGGGTTGCTTGTGTTTGGAAGGCAACAGGGGAGTTTAAAGAGAAACTCGGTTGAGTTATCTTAACTATTATTATTATTATTATTATTATTATTATTATTATTATTATTATTATTATTATTATTATTATTATTATTATTATTAATATTATTATTTAGTAAACGTTTTATCCAAAGCGACTTACAGAGACTAGGGGGTGAACTATGCTTCATCAACAATTGCTGCTGCTGCAGATTCATTTCCAATAGGACCTTGTTTGTTTTACGTCTCATTCGAAGAGCACAAGGAGGTGAAGTGACTTGCTCAGGGTCGCACACGGTGAGTCAGTGGCTGAGCCGGGATTTGAACCTCCTGGTATCAAGCCCTTTTTCTTTCACCATGTGTCTTCACATCCTGGAGACCTTTTTAAATGTTTTAAAGCAAGTTGGTGACCTCAGAAAGGCTCTTAAACACATCTTCTCTCTCAAACCCATTTCTTGTTTTTCTATAGAGCAGCGGTGGTGTTTGTTGTAGCCTTCAGATCAGCACCCCCACTTCAAACAAACCATGCCTTGTTGGTTGTTACAATTCGAAATGCATCACCCAGAATCCTTCACTGTTATGTATGTATCTATTTATTATTTTAACCAGGAATAAACCCATTGAGACTGGGGCCTCATTTACAAGAGTGTCCTGGCAGGGTGACCAGCAACAGACAGCAGTCATTTCACATCATTTAAAAAATCATCGCTCAAAAAGACAATATCTGGTCCAGAAGCTGAAATGCAAATCAAAAGACAAGGCAAACTGTTTTTAAAGGCGAGTGTGGCGGCAGTTGGTGCTGACACTGACTTCAGAATGTTCCTTTTTAGCTCCTGAAAAATTCTAACTAGAAGAACATTTAAGCTCTTCCACTCCTGGTCTTTGTTCCAACCCTGTTCTGTGCTGTTTAATTGAACCACTTAAAGCCTCCATCCAAACCCTGAAGTAGTTAATTATCTCATGTTAAACCTGGAGAGGAACGATCCTCCAGGACTGGGATTGGACACCCCTGTTCCGATGCAGCACTGCCCCTAGTGGATGTAAAAAATAAAGCAGCAAAAAGTGCCATATTTTTGTTATTTATTTATTTAAAGTGCGTTACAGGATTACAGGCATTGCCAGCACCTGTTTGAGTGGCAATACTGGACCACATTAAGGGTCTAACCAATCTTGGCAGGCGGTGGCCGTTACAGAAAAAAAAAAAGATCCGAAGGAGGACGCGATACAAAGCGAATGTCTCCAGCAAATACAAAATGCTGTTTTTCACGTTGCTCTGTGAGGGTAACAGCAGTGGGAGATCTGTATAGCGTTTCAGCTAATAACACATGTGACGAGTTCAGTTGTGTTTGGTTACTCATCAGAGTTTACCCAGACAGAAAGAGTGAAGGACAGTATAGGTTAAAGTCTATGACATTTATTTATTTATTTATTTTTTCTGCAGCCACTTGTACTTGATTTGTGTTTCTTGATGTTTGCCCTAGATTTTAAAGCGAGGTTGCCACGTGAACGATCGAGACGGACTCACAGACATGACACTACTGCACTACGCCTGCAAAGCAGGGGCTCATGGGGTTGGTAGGTAGCGAACCCGTGGTCTGACATTTTCACACGCTAATTTTGCCCGTTTTGACAATTTTCCAAGATTTTCAGGTTGCAGCGGTTTGATTTCAGACGCACAACAAATCAAAACTACAGAAGCAACAGGGTGTATACAGAACAGAATCGCTACTAAATTGTTGAATGATATGAGATTGTCACTAAAAAAAAAAATCTTAACTTATTTAATCCATATAGTAATTAAACAAGTAAATCCAGGTATATATTCATATTTATTTTAATGTTGTTATTATTATTATTATTATTATTATTATTATTATTATTATTATTATTATTAATTGTTTTTTTCACAGAAGAACATTAATAAGTGATAGATTTCAGCTAGTCGACACTAAGCAAATCACAAATATCAATCGATACATAGGCAAGCTGTGGTATCGTTTAATTGCAGGTGTGTTGGCAGTGTCTCTGGTCACCCTGTTGTGTCACTGTCCTGCTGGTTTTCACAGGTGACCCGGCCGCGGCGTTGAGGCTGACCAATCGGCTGATTGCCCTGGGCGCCGACGCCGGTCTGCGGAGTCGCTGGACGAACATGAACGCGCTGCACTATGCGGCTTTCTTTGACGTACCCGAGCTCATCAGGATCTTACTGAAAGGGTCAAAACCAAGAGGTGAGCTGAAACGAGGCGTTTAACCATACACAAAATACATGCCCCTATAAAAATATATACTGTGTGTACAGAGAATTCAAAAACAGCAAGCAGCTCTATATCTAGGGAGAATACTCATCAATCACTAGAAATACTCAACGCAGAAGAAAAGTAACTCATAAACTAAAAACTTCTATAAATAAGTTCTAGGCTTTATATATATATATATATATATATATATATATATATATATATATATATATATATATACAGGGCATTTGAAAATTATTATTATTATTCTTAGTATTATTCTTAGTAGACACCCTTATCCAGGGCGACTTACAATTGTTACAAGATATCACATTATTTTTACATACAATTCCCCATTTATACAGTTGGGTTTTTACTGGAGCAATCTAGGTAAAGTACCTTGCTCAAGGGTACAGCAGCAGTGTCCCCCACCTGGGATTGAACCCACGACCCACCGGTCAAGAGTCTAGAGCCCTAACCACTACTGTGTGTGTGTGTGTGTGTGTGTGTGTGTGTGTGTAATATATAGATATATTATACACACACACAAGCTTGTTTACCTATACACTGTGGCTAATCAAGCTCTTATTAAAATCTGGAACGGGTAAAACTGCAATGCAACAGGAGTCTTTTTCCCATCCCTGATGTGCGAGTGTTTTTTGCAGCATAGTGCATAGCTTCTGGTTTCTTTGCTCACACTGCTGTGTGTTGTGTTGTGTGCAGTGCTCAACTCCACATGCAGTGATTTCCACCACGGGACTTCCCTGCACATCGCTGCCTCGAACCTGTGCCTGGGAGCTGTGAAGTGTCTGCTGGAACACGGAGCCAACCCCACCGTCCGGGTGAGTGCCTCCTGGGTTCCCCACGTCTGTCCGTTAGTCTCCCCCAAAACCATGCAGTGAACCATTGGAACTCTCCTTGCACTATTGCACTGCTAATATGTCACTGTAGATATAACTTGTTGTAATCCTAACTTGTTGCATCCTAGTTTATTATTATTATTAATATTATTATTAATTTTTTAGCAGACGCCCTTCTCCAGGACGACTTAGTTATTACAAAATATCACATTACAGTTAAGAGCAGTTATAAAGTAGAATAAGATCATTAGAAATTAAGATCAAAGTCAAATAAGAGCAAAGAATACAATAAAATACAATCGTTCATATTGTATTTTAGTAATATTATTTGCACTTACTGTAAACTGTACAGTATTTAAATGTGAAGCTTGCATTGTAACCCTGTGCTGCCCTGTAACACCTATGGTTCCTGGTTTAATGATGTATAAACTTCACACGTGATAAGATTTGATGTGTGAACTTGAGGTTTATAATACTGTAGCGATCTTGGTTAATGCAGGCAGGCGCATCACACAGGGAGAGGCAATCCACACACAGGCGGAGGGCGGGCACGAACCCGGGACCTCTCGCACTGAAGCATAGCGCCGATACCGCTGTACAAAAGAGCCGGCTCCTTTGCAAGGAGCGGATATCGGGCTTATGTCTCTGTGTGTGATTACGTCACCTACCAGCCCTGCTGCTGCCTTCCCCCGTGCACGCTACAATACTAATAGATAGTTATTTAGGGATGTTCAATTTTAGCATCATTTAGGTCCCAACTCCCTCCCCTACTCTCCCAGAATGCCTGTTGATGATGGCTAACAATCTGCAATACAAATTTTTTTTGTTTGTTTGTTTTTTTCAAAAATAGAAATGGTTACTAGAAAAAGCAGGCCTTTTAACTAAAGTATCATGTTTATTTTTTTCAGCAAGCAAGATAGATAGATAGAGTTTCTGCCCTTTGTAATAAAAAGCAAACGACTCCTATTAACGATGACAATGCTGCTCATGACAATAAGAATATTGATGATCCCAAAAACAGTCGGTGAGTTTGCAGGCTTGTGTCCCGTCCAGGATGTGCTGGTGTGAGCTGACCCCCTTCCCCCTGCCCCCCTGCCCCTCTCCCCCACAGAACAGCAAGGGTCAGGGCCCTTCGGACGTGGTTCCGGACCCCATGGACATGACCCTGGACAAGGCAGAGGCCGCCATGGTGGCCAAGGAGCTGAAGCAGCTGCTGCTGGACGCTGTGCCACTGAGCTGCAACCTGCCCAAGGCCACGCTGCCCAACTACGACAACATCCCGGGGAACCTCATGCTGACCTCGCTGGGGCTGAAGCTGGGAGACCGGGTGATTCTGGATGACCTCAAGGTACGGCAGACCTGGACTCGGTTACAGCTGCACCTGAGTATCTCGTCGTTAACCCTTTCATGTTGTGGACACCATGAATATTTTTTGAGATGGATTTATCAGCGAGCTGGGGGGTGATGGGAAATGTAGTTCTGAGAGAGTCCATGCGGGTACATGTGAAGACATCTTGAGGCAGGGAATGCAATTTAAAAGTTTAAAAAAGTGGTCAAAATGTAAAGAAATTAAATTTAAACAGTCCACACACCTGTAACACAATAAAATAAAAAGGTCCTTATGTACCCTTTAATAAGACGCACCTGAGCTTGTTACTGATACACACTGGGGCTAATCAAGCTCGAAGTAAAATCTGGAATCGATGAAAGTGCTATGCAACAGGAGTCTTATTTTCTTCCTTACATGTATCAACTTTGTAAGTCTTTGTTCAGAAAGTTCTGGAACTAAAGAGGCCGATCCACATGCCATGTAATTAATTACACAACATGACTTGCAATATAAAAGGAATCTTGTATTTCAATTAACCAAAAAACAATCTTCAGAGAAAAAAAAAATAACTAACAAAAAAAAAAACATCCATTATTTTTTAATACAAATATATAATTTTTAAAGACAGAAGACAAATGTTGAAGTGAAACTTGCAGCCAAGCTTTTTGTACTTTGTAACTGGAGCTAAATTCAGACAAATGCACTTTAAACAGTGGGGTTGCATACATTCTATAGACTGTATGTGTGTGTCCTGACCCCTATACAGTACAACAGATTGTATAGAACTATCAAAACTAACAACTGAATGCAAATGTACTGTAATAACACAGTAGATGCTTGCAGTGTATGATGTGTAATTAAGATGTGTTTGAGAAACAAATATAAATACAAAAAATGTTGTTTCCACACTTGTCCAAACTTTATAGCCTCCCCCAAAACCATGCAGTGATGTCACTCCTGTGGTGCCACATGTAAAGCAGGTGGGTGAGACGCTCCCTGTCCTTTCTCTCATTCTTGTATTGCATTTCCATTGTATAGATGGTCCTTTTTATTAGTTTGGACCTGACTGCTTCATCTATATTTTTATTTCTTTATTTTTACTAAAATTGGCATTTGTTTTTTTTAACTTTGAAATAACGGTTCTAATTTTCACTACATTTCAGAAATCCAGAATTTTTTTTTTTTTGAGGGGGTGGCTATTTAGATTTGAACTTCTTTAAAGATAGTCTTATGTAGAGCAGGTATGTATCTTCCTCTCTCTTGGTTAACTTTTGCGTTGCTTGGTGTATTTCACTTGTGCAGTTAAAGAAGTATCTGTTTGCAAGCTTTGGTTACAGTGCAGGAATGGAAACAAGACTCCAATTGCATAGCAGTGTGATCCATTCCAGGTTTCACTATGAGTCTAATCGGACACACCTGAGCTTGTTACCTACACACACTGTGGCTGATCAAGCTCGTAGTTAAACCTGGAATGGGTGAAACTGCCGTGCAACACCCTGTACCCTTACTGTGTACAGATCGCTTTTAGTTCTCCCTTTTCTAGATTTTTTTTAGCAAACCCTTTCGGTATTAATACTTTTTTAAACCGACCTGATTTAAAAATGATGCCCATTAACTAAGCCAGGACACCTTTTCTTTACGCCTCCCTCTGTTTCAGAATGGGACACTTCGTTTTTGCGGGACCACAGAGTTTGCCAGCGGTCAGTGGGTGGGAGTGGAGCTGGACGAGCCAGAGGGCAAGAACGACGGGAGCGTGGGCGGGGTCCGTTACTTTATCTGCCCCCCCAAACTTGGTAAGCCCCCCCCCTCCCCACAGCAGTGTGTAAATTAATTGGAACACCCAATTCCCATTGCCTGTTATTGTGATCTGTTGCCCATATGAAATCAAACCACTGTAACTGCAAATCTAGGAAAACTGGTCAAAATAGGAAAATTAGTGATGGTTTAATTTAATAGGGCCAACCGTGCCTAATTTTAAGCACAATGTGGGCTAACATTTTCACACACGAGTGTCTGATTGTTTCAATATCACTGATCACATCCAGAAGTTTTCATGCAGGTAGGCATATAAAGGATATAAATGGCACATCTTGAGGAGTTCTAATAAATATCCACACTTTTTGTGTTCCCAGTAGCTCTAAATGCATTCAATCTGTTAGTTCTGTCACTAGTACGCGTGATCTCATTGGTTGTTAAGACGTCTGCTTTGCCCCTCTTCAGGGATCTTTGCCCCAGTGTCTAAAATCAGCAAGGTCGTGACAGACCAGACCCCGTCTTCCGTGACCTCCACCCCCAAGACCCCCCGCATGGTGTTCTCCAGGGTCACCGGCAAGGCCAAGAAGGAGAAGAAAGAGAAAGACAAAGACAAAGGTGAGATCCTCCACCGGTCTCATTCTCTACCCTGCATTCCACTGCAGCTTCATAGAGACATCTGCAGCTTCATAGAGGCATCTGCAGCTTCATAGAGGCATCTGCAGCTTCATAGAGACATCTGCAGCTTCATAGAGACATCTGCAGCTTCATAGAGGCATCTGCAGCTTCATAGAGACATCTGCAGCTTCATAGAGACATCTGCAGCTTCATAGAGACATCTGCAGCTTCATAGAGGCATCTGCAGCTTCATAGAGGCATCTGCAGCTTCATAGAGACATCTGCAGCTTCATAGAGACATCTGCAGCTTCATAGAGGCATCTGCAGCTTCATAGAGGCATCTGCAGCTTCATAGAGACATCTGCAGCTTCATAGAGACATCTGCAGCTTCATAGAGACATCTGCAGCTTCATAGAGACATCTGCAGCTTATTGTTACTCCCCAAATGGGCATGCATACCCCCAGCAATAGGAATACAGCAGAGGAGAACACATAGAAATATATTCACTTTTTGATAGTCCACCTTTTGGTAGTTATATGTTTCAGAATTTGGGGCTATATACTTAACTTTTTACAAATATCTTGATGTGGAAGTTACGACAAGTTTTGGTTTGGACATTCTGTGGCGCATGTGGCCGTTTTCGGAGGTTCCTCTTTTTTTTTTTTTTTGCAGCTCTGCGGAAGAAATCCCTGTCGGTGGGCAGCCTGGATCGAGAAGGGTTAAAGATCGAACTGGGAGATAAAGTTCTGGTCGCCGGGCAGAAGCAAGGAATCATCCGGTTCTATGGGAAGACTGACTTTGCTCCGGGTAGGGACTGAGTGAAGTCGTAGTGTTTTTAAGTATTGTACAGGGAAGGCAGTTAAACCGCATGCATGTGATGTCACTTTTGTAGACTTGTGTTACACTGAAGAGGGCACGAGACGAAACATATGTCTACCTGCCTTTAGCTTCTTGTTGTTTTACCTCGGCTACTGTGTGAGGCGTCAACACATTTTGAGGAATTGTCCAGTAGAGTTGCTCAATGTGATTATTCTGATCAAGCTCTCAACAGGTGAGGTCATTGGTGTCGATCGGGCTGATTTTACTGTTCCAAGTGAAACGAGTGATGAAACAGCTGCTTGGGGTTTGTGTGGATCGCTGTTCTCCTCCACAGAGTCTCAGAAAAGCAGCTGTTTCTACACTCGTTTCACTTGGAACAGTAAATCAGCCCGATCGACACCAGCGACCCTCGTATGTGGAGAGCTTATCCGAATATTTTTGTGCAGCACTGTTTTCCAGCTCTTCAGAAAGCTTTATTTAGATCTGATCTTTTTTCAGATGCATGACTTCATGGTGCCAGCAATCTGAGCTACGTTTGTAATCAGATTCCTGCTAAGCTTGCAAGATTTCGTTCTTTCCAACCAGTAATACAATCCCATTTTAATAGTCTGAGATACACGACAGTGGCTCGGCTCACTTTGTCAGTAAAGGTTAAAAAAATTCTTTATTACATTTTTTAAGAATTTATTGGGATACAGTGTGCAATATTCTTTACAGATAATGCATTTTGAGCCTTTTATTTTTTGTTCCTGATTGGCACAAATCCCTAGAAGCTGGCTCAGTCTCCTTTGTATTTCTGACTGGCTTTTGCATAAACTTTACTCGAGACATAGATACAAAATAAAACTAGAATCGTTCCTTCTAATCCCGCCTGACAAGAACAGTGAACCGTGCGGGAAAGATTTTTTGGACAGGCAATTGCAGCAGTTATCTGTGTGTTCCTATACACAGAGATGGTTTTGGTACAAAATAATCAGTTCAATTCTCAAAGGGATTTGATTCAAAGGCTTTTAATTCAGGGATTTGAATGAAGTAGTGTTTCTTATTAGGGTCGTCCACCCCCCCCCCCCCCCGCTGATGACGATTTGAAGTAAATGGAGCTTTGAGAATCTAGCCTGGTGTATTAAGTAAAGTCTTTGTGTTTTTTTTTCCTCCTTATAAAACTAATGCCTCCAGGTGTCTTGCCGTTGCACTTTGGAGTCGTGTGTGTGTAACTACAGTATATTCTCTGCTAACTCTGTACTGGTCTGGTTTCCTAGGTTACTGGTTTGGGGTGGAATTGGAGGTGCCCACTGGGAAGCACGACGGCTCGGTATTTGGGGTCCGGTACTTTAATTGCCTGCCGAAGCACGGGGTCTTCGCGCCCCCCTCCCGAGTGCAAAGGTGAGCGCAGCGTTTGTATTTAGGGGTGTGCAGAAACTCGCTCCCTTAATTGCCTTTTTAGGAAGTATTTATCGGCAGGCTATTAAATAAATCCATGCATTGACGGTGATTGGTTGTCAATTGTAAATGTGAGGGAAGGACTGCTTTTCTTGTTTTGAAATCATGAATGGATTTATACTGAATCCCGGACGATTTTTAAATACTTCTCAAAGTATGTTTGTTTTTATTGCCATTATTTTATTGTCATCGTTACTTAAACTTGCACCCAGTCAGGGGCTCAGGTTTGATAAGAAGGTTTGTCTGTAGTGACTAACATGTTTTAAGGCATAACATGTATGACTTTGAACCCTTTTTTTTCTCCGTAGACTTAGCGGCCCCAAAGACTCTCAAAGTGATGGCACACTAGTTAAGAAAGTCCACCAAGTAACTAGTAAGTACGACAATAAGTAACGTACTTGTGCTATAGCTGTAAAATGGTCATTAATATACAGCAACCTTTCGGTAGTCTAATATTAGTGCAAATCAGGTTCTGGTGGAATCGGCATTAACTGATGTAACGAACCGTGTGTAAATTCTCCACGGTCGCTATTGAAAACGCATGGAAATGTTTCCTTTTAGAAAAGTTTATCGTTATTTTGCAATTAACCTTGAGCCCAATGGTAATGGCGACCAATCTCTCTACTAAATGTGAGCTTTTAAATACTTGCCAATATCAGTTTTGTTGCATTCAGTTATGCTTTCTTCCAAGATCTTTTTTTTTTTTTTTTTATGGGAGAAAGATCTGATAGAAAACCAAGTGCAGCTCTTGTGCGCCCCCACCGTTTCTTACCAAATACTCTGGAACTCAACTTGAATCTCCATTTTACTTTTGTTTTTCTCGTATTTTTCTTCTTCCTTTCCATTTTAGCGTGTTTTCTTTCCAAATTTGTTCTTCCCTTCCCTGTTTCTTCCAGTGTCTCAGCCCAAGCGTAACTTTGCCGCAGTGAGAACCCCCAAGGATATCACTTCAGAGAGCTCACTCTCCAGGTAGGGAGGGAGGGGGAAGCAGGGCTGTATATGTTGATGCAGAGATGGACATAGAGCTTGATGTTTATATAGGTTTGAAAGGAGGTATAACTGCAGTGTGCAAAAATGAAGGAATAAATGTGCGTTACAGTTTTTAAAGGTTTGTGTGATCACTGCTTGCCCATTGACTCGGCTGCCCTTTTCACAGTCTTTATATTCTTGTGTTTTTTTCTCTTAGATTACTCTTCTGCTGTTGGTTTCCTTGGATGGTCCGAGCTGAGATGCAGTCCTAACCCCTTACAGCCTCTGATCGACGGCTCTGTCCCGCTCTCCCTCGCTCTTCCTCTCAGTGCTCGTCTTTCATTCCTGCTTTTCGGGAGAACCAATCAAGACTGTTGCCGTGATTTGTTACTTGCAGTAGAATCCCAGTGGTCGCAGTCCTATAGCAAATCCTAGTGCCTTGTACCTAGACTAAAGCACTGAATTCCATCTTAAGTCAGCACCTGTTTTTCTCCAGAGATACTGACCAGACAAAGGGGTGCTTGCAGTACCTTTGTGTACCTTTCTGTTTTGCTGTAACAAAATACATTTGAGAAAATGTATCCTATTGATTTGATCCTATCTAGGCCAAATCTGCTTGAAAGCTATTAATAATGAGACAAGTTACTTAACCACAACATCTCCTGCTCCATTTTTTTTTTTGCTTTTCTAAATGGAAACACGTTGTCTTACCAGCGTTTTAAAGAAATACCCCCAGCGTGGTCATGTTAACATTTTAAAATGGTTCTGTGTACATTTTAATTCGTTCTTGGTAGTTCTGTGACCTTAGCAAGATTTGGTTCACTTTTAATAAAACCATTTTTAGGATATTTTCTGGTTTCAGTCTTCACACGTAGGTGTCTTTTTAAAGTTCCTTCAAACAACGCTCTCTAGAAATGACATGAAACGCATCAGTATGAAATACCATGTTGCAGGGGGGACAGGTTAATGGTTACACTCTGGTATACCAGCTTTATTTGTAGGTTAGACGCGATTCTGTGAGCTCTAATGAGGAGGCTTTAAGAAGGTCACCAGGATGTGATGACTGAAACCGATACTAATGCAGAAAGCAAGAATACATACAATATATATTGAACTGATATTTCTCTGAACCTATAAGCACCGTGTCACATATTGTAGCTAGTAACTATACAGTACAATGGTGGAGGTAATGTTTAGGAATTGGAATTGGTGACTACGTTTGTGAAATGGAATTGGAATTTTTTTTAAAAAGGAATTGGAAGTGGAATTGGAATTTTAAAAAAAAGGAATTGGAAATGGAATTGGAATTTAAAAAAAAGGAATTGGAAATGGAATTGGAATTTTAAAAAAAAAGAATTGGAAATGGAATTGGAATTTTTTTTTGAAAAAGGAATTGACCCCAACCCTGCATGCAAATATGAGAAACAGTTCACTAACTATACCTTCAACAGTGTCACACAGTGTTAAATGATCTGGATTTTTCGTTGCAGTACAGTTTTGCTGCTAAAATCACATGTATTCACATTTCACAATTTCATCCTGGGGTTAGTTTCATTTTGTAATGTAGTTCAATCAGTGTTGTAAAATTGTATTTCACCCTCCCAAGTGTGTGATGCGGTCATGACTTCACTTGTTAAACAGCAATATATCTGATCTTACCTGCAATGTGAATACTACTAACCAAGCCAAACTAGCCACACACTTATGGGAGCAATCTCTACAAATGAACAAATTGAACAACAGCTTCTCACCATTTCTGTAAATTTATACTGTAGATTGTAGCAACAAAAGGTTATCATGCTGACAATAATAATAATAATAATAATAATAATAATAATAATAATAATAATAATAATAATAATAATAATAATAATAATTATTATTATAATAATAATAATGAGCTAGTTATAGCAATACATTGATGGTCAAGAGGGTTTACAATATGAGGACCTTATTTGCATGGAGATTTCAGAGAGGCTATATATCTCCGCAGCAAATTTTACATAAAAACTGCAGTGAATGTCTGTTTTATAGGGACATAGTTAGACTGCAGTTTTAAGTTATTTGCGACTTGTTGAACTTCAGTGCTGGTACATTTATTCTGCAGGCTGGCTACAAGGTGTGTGGCTAATATCTATTCCCCTTTTAGGGACTTTAAAAGGGGGAGGAAGTTCCGTTTTAAGCCACCAGAGCGCGCTATACTCAATGTGAAAAAACCTTTAGAATTAGAGGTTAATTCAAAAAAGGGTAAACCGATTTTAGCCGTGATATTTATTTATTTTTTTGGAACACCTGTTAATAAACACTTTCAGTGTTGCCTCTCTGTCACTATTTGATCCACATTCCCAGCAAACTTTCAAATCGTTGGTGCCTGCTATGGCATCTACAGTGAAAGCCCACAGATGATCAATAAGAAGCGATTTTAAAGCTTAGTTTGAGACTTTGATACATTTCCAATGAATTCCCAGTACCTATCTTACAGGTGCTGATTAATAATCCCCAGGTTTTATTTTATTTTTTGGGTGAAGGTCCAGTATGCTGTTGTCTGCACTTGAATGAAACCCAATGTTAAATGCTTTCTTTACTTTCACTTTACGAAGTGATGTTTGTAGCCATTGAGTGATTCTGTTGCTTCTGTACCGAGTTGTGATTATCGTTAATATAATTCTCTAAATCTGATCTGGCTTTGAGCTTGTCTGGAGTTGAAAGGTTACACTGTCACATGGTTTGAATGGAATGAAGTCTGAACGATGGCAAACACCGTCTCAATAGTAAGGGGAAATGTAAAAATGCAATTAAAATGACAACTGAGGCGACTTTTAAAGGAGTTTGAAGCGTTAGGACCTGATGCCTTTAAACTGTATCAGGTTTCTTTGGTTTTACTTTACTGTGCTAAAAAGAAGGCCTGCGAAATTGGTGAACATGGGCTTCGTTTTGAAAAATGACAGCGTCTTTTTTTCAAGCACGTCACATTTTTATTAATACGTATGTTTCAATGATCTAAGTCGTGGCAGATCTTTTTACCCTACAGTTTACAGGGATGGAAATAAGACTCCCATTACAGAGCAGTTGGATCCATTCCTGATTTTGCTGTGAGTTTTTAATAAGACACGCCTGAGTTTGTTACCTACACTGGGGCTGATGGAGCACATAATAAAACCTGGAATGGGTGCAACTGCTATGCAATGGGAGTCTTATTCCCACCCCTGATTTATAAACCTGATATTTTTTGGTGCACCTTATTCCACTGTGTTTTTCATTGTATGCAGTATTGTTACAGTGGGTGTCTAAACCCCAGCTGAATTAATACAGAATTAACATATTTTGATTTGTCACTCCTTAGACCGTTAAATTAGACCCTGTAGCATTGTTAATGTGTTGCTAACTTATTAATTTATTCATTTTTATTTTATTTTATATTTGTATATTTATTTTTGTAATATTTGCCTTCAGGAAATGGATATACTACATCGTTTGTTCATGGAAAATGTTTGACTGCAATGGAATGTAATAGTCAGCGCTTTTTCTCCCTGGTAAAATTATCAGTAGCTGGATTTGACTGTGTAAAATGGCTTTCTGTTGGCCCCATTAAAATACCTGCCATGGCTTGACATACCTCTCAACTGTCCCTGAAAATCAGTGACCGTGCCTGATATTTATTTTTTTGCATCCTCTGCCTCATATTCCCTTTACAACACAAGGCTAGCATGAGCTGTGCTTGGTTCATGTATACCCATTCTGTGACTTATCAAGCTAATGTAAAGAGTCATTTAGCCTATTGTATTAGCTCTTAAATTGTCCCTGATTTCTTTGTATTTCTTTGTTTTTTGTTCTTGTGTCACCCACAGGTATTAAACCAGGTATTGTTTTTCAATAGAACGCCCTGTCCTGAAACACTGAATCAGAATCAAGCATGTATTTATCAAATGCCAAAATTTAACCTTGCCAAAAAAAAAATCCTGTTTTAAGAAACCAGCTATTTTCTGTATCGCCAGATTGACTGAATTTTTTTTAACTCTCGCATAAGCATTATTTAATTCTGTGCCAGTTTCAGAATGTCATATTACATTCTTAAGCTGAGGGAACATGAAGCCACTCTGTGGTTTGGAACTTGGTTTCAGGAGACGAGGTTTCAGGAGACTGCACGGCACACCAGCGGAGACTTGGGGTTTGATACAGAAAAGCCTCAGACTAGGTCTCCTGGAAGCAGGTTTCAAGCCACTGTTCCTGACAAAGTGGCTTTGTGTTTCCTCGCCTTTACAGTCCTTTCAGTGTTCTGGAATGGCCTCCTTTGTTTCACAAACAACCTCTTTACTCGAGATGGAAACACCCGTTTTGTTGAATTGGGTATTGGTGTCTTTAAAAAATAAAATTAAAATACTGACTTGTAACTAACTACTGCATGCTCTTAGTTCTACTTTTCCTTTTTTGTTTTCAAATCTATATTAGCATGAAGATATAATTGTTTTATTATTTAATAATGTCATTTATCATTAGTATTAATAAAGTACTTTGTGTGTTTTATAAATAAGTGGTGGTTCATTTTGATTTCACGGTATCTTAGTTTGCCTGTTAATCAACCAATCGGCCAGTCAGGATTTGTCAAACCTGTATCTAGTTTAGAGGCAGTGTTAAAGACACAGGGTACAGATCTGAATTTCCAAAAAGAACACTCTGGAACAGTGGTATGACCTCTGTGTTTGTGCTTAACAGACAATTTCACGGTTTTGAGGGGAATTTAACCTCCCTATTACCACATTGTTGGTTTTTCCTCGGGTGTATCGCACCCAATACTTATCCAGGTTTTCTGCCGCCTTCAATGCTTTTTTAAATGCGAGCGCTATCTATGAACAGTCTCATTCTTCAGTGTGTGTTGTATTATGAGATATGATATTTAAAAGAGGACATCATGCTGTTTTTTTTAGATAGGTCCGTCTAGGATTTCATACTTCTATAAAATACCAACCCTTTACAAGTAAACATGCAAAATTAGTGAATGAGGATATATCGACTGAAAATGACTATTTATTATTTCAACAGAGTTTACATAGAGCAGTCATATCTCTCTCTCTCTCTATCTATCTATCTATCTAAAGATAATCAATCAATTTAGCAATATAAATGATAAAATAGATTGGTTGCTATTTACTGAGGTAGTATGGTTAAACAAAAAAAACTGAAATAGACCATTTAATGCCAAAAAACTCATCACTTTAAGTGTAAACAATTATCCTTTTTATCTTACAATATATTAACGTATTTACATGTGATTGTACATTGTGCAACACTATTTGGTTGACACCACAGTAATTTAGGTATATATATATATATATATATATATATATATATATATATATATATATATATATATATATATATATATATATACATATTTTTTTAACTTGTATATTAGTGCCTGGACAGTCACTGGATTGCACCACGCAGGCGCAGCCAATTAAGTTTGGACCGTTGGCTCCTGGAATTTGTCGAAGATGACGCAGGACGTCGGTTCGTATAAATCCGTTGCTCTCCGATCAAACCGTCAACTCTTCGGATTCTGAAGACGCGTCGTCGGACGCTTTTGTCGTTTTGTGCGCTGTCTTGCAGGGCTTGGGTTTCAAGCTTTGTCGCTTTCTGCGTGCGCGACGGTTTTTGAACCAAACCTCAAAGAAAAATAAATATTAATACAGTTACTTTAGCCTATCGTTTCATGTCAATATTGTTTAAAATAACACTTTAGGCTAATTAACCGTCACACCACGGCCATTTAAAAAGTAAATGGTTTCCGATCAAAATAATGTTAGCCAAATATGTTACTATTAAATGTTTTATATATAAACACAATTAGGCTATAATGACGAAGGCTTAATTGAATAGCCTATAGTATTTAATTTTGCAGTTAGTAATGACAATTTCCATGGCCTCCAGTAAGGGGCACACAAATTAAGGTTTCCTACCCGAATGGTCTCCTCCGATAGCCCGACTCTCCTAGCCAGGCGCTCCCGTGCTTCGGGGACGGGATAGTCACTGCGGTCGAAAAGAAGCTCCAGTTCTTCGGTCTGGCTGTCGGTGAATACCGTGCGAACCCTGTGCCGCTTCGGACGGCTCATAATATGAGCCAAGTAGTTTAGTTCCGAACTGGACACTAGGGGCACCGATGGAGCTGTCAAAAAAAAAAAAAAAAATTAATAAGATATCCACAGGATGTCAACGTGTTTTATATAACACATAGGAGGCTGTGTGGTCCAGTGTGGTTAAAGAAAAGGGCTTGTAACCAGGAGGTCCCCGGTTCAAATCCCACCTCAACCACTGACTCATTGTGGGACCCTGAGCAAGTCACTTCACCTCCTTGTGCTCCGTCTTTCGGGTGAGACGTAGTTGTAAGTGACTCTGCAGCTGATGCATAGTTCACACACCCTAGCCTCTGTAAGTCGCCTTGGATAAAGGGGTCTGCTAAATAAACTAATGTGCGCATTTTGATCCAAAATCGCTTAAATTTACCCGCTGCTGGGACAAGATTATGTTGTTGAATTCCACAATCATAGGCGCCCAGATCCATGACTTGAGAGAAGGTCAATGGTCCGTAGCCGTTGCAATATCCGCCATACCCGGGGTATCCATTAGCGGCGCCGTAAACGGCTTCATGCTCCTGCAGCTGGGCGAGCGGCGGGGGTGCGGGAGCGGCGTACCCCGGATAGCCGCTGTAGCCGGTCTGCGAGTAAGCAGGATGCTCGTAAGCTCCGTTCAGATACTGCGGAGCGGGTACAGAGTCGTAGTTACACGGATATTCCGTGACACTTGATTTAGCGGCCAGAATATTGACGATGGTAAAGGGGTATGTTCCCGCTAGTTGCATTTTCTCTTTAAAAAAAAAAAAGAAAATCAGAAAGAAAAAAAAAAAAACGATTTCTAAAATACGATTTTTTTTGTTTTAGTGTGAAGTTCTTTTTCAGCAGTCTTTCAAAATAAATCCAGCGTTCTTGAAGTTGAGTAGGTTAAATCCACTTTCTTGAAATAATAATTAAACAAAACCACAAAAAAAATAATAACTTCTCGTACTTGAGATCTCCGACAGAGTCAAGCTGCCTCTGGGCTGTTCGATCTTGAAGTTCGTTGTGAGTTTTCAACATCTCTAGGCCCTGGTTTTATACAATCGGGGTACCTGTACTTCATTTTCCACTACACAAAACACCAGACACTCGGATTAATCCAATATTGATCTGCCACTGCACCAAAATTCATGACAGAGCCATTGTGTTCAATTAAAGACAATTAAAAACCGATAAGCGGATACTCATTGAGAGGTCTGCTTGAAACAGACGAAACATATCCATAAAGTTTGCTTTTTGGATCAAGCACAAATATATAATGGCCATAATGGTTATATTAAAGAACTGTAAAGGAAAATAAATACAAAGTTTGTTGTATTTATTTGTGACGATTTAAGTTTCTGAATTACAAGACAAAATATATGATTATACATATACATATATATACTTTTTAATTTAAATTGAACCTAACAGACTATATAAAATAGATATCATAATGTACAGAAAATCATTTTGTATTTTTCATAAAGTATGGAATAAAAAATAAATGTATTGATTGGGTTTTTTTTTCTTCATTTTAGGTAGGAACTTCAAAAATTATACAAATGCAGTCGTTAAATTCATTTGGTAGTCTATATTATATTATCAAACATTACTTTGGTCAATTATTGGTGTGGACCTCTCTATAAAAAGAAAGAAAGTTAGTTATATTATATTGCAAATATTGCTTTTGTAAGCGTCTGCTTATCTTAAAAAAAAACCCCAGAAAGATCAAATATTGGTACTGTATGTTCACTGCGTTTGTGGTTATCTATATAATACTCTAAGTAGAAAAACGTGCTGCTATTGTTGAATTGTGAAATAGCCCATTAATAAAAACACGGTTATCATGTTGGCTAAAACTGTATTACAATATATGGCCCATTGTCTAAACAACAGTCTTACACGCGTTATATGGAACCTTTTTTTAAAAATAATGCAATATATATTCTATAGTTAAAATGTAGGTTCTTTTAACCCTTTTAAGGTAAAAGAGACACGTGTGTCTCACAAATAATAGTATATTATAGTTGCAATAGTTTGAGATTTATATTTTAGTGTGTGTGTGTGTTTTCCCTCAGACTTTTGATATACGCTCCTGTGATCTTTCTGAATAAAAACACGCAAACAAGATGCTGTCTGGCGCTTCCAAAGCAGATTAGCAAATGCCCTTGTTAACAGCAGGAGGTTAATGTCTAGCGAGATCACAAAGGGAAACACCGGAACATAGATCAAAGACTTTCCATTATCGATCATTAAACACCTCAATGGGACACACGTACCAATCAAAACATACGATTGTGGCATTCATCCTCTCGCCACTAGGGGGAGAAAGTGTACCACTTCAAACTCCCCCCTGCCCACTGCGCCTCTCCAGCGCTCTTCCTATTGGTCAACAGAAATAGACGTGCGAGTGGAGTTTCCACGCTTGGTTATTCGGTTTGATTACCCATGTATATAAAATCCACGTTGTTTTCACGGATTCAGTTCATTTAATATAGGTGACCCTGGTTTGCCATTAATATGATTTACTGTAAAAGTTCCGCATACTAAAAGCATAGCAAGTTTAAGCATTGTAAAACACGGAGAGGTGTGGTAAATCATATTAAACATGGCGAATCATGGTAAGCTGGTGAGTTACCGTGCATATTTTCACAGTGGCAAACTTTTATAAGGACAGTCTGAGTGTTTCTTATAGGCGGTAGCATTTGAACTAGGAACAAGAAACGCCGGGGGGAAAAAAAGGGTGCTGCCTGTAGATTTGATCAAATTGAATTAATTGGAATTTTTCGTCCATAGGTAATCATGTGAGAAGGAATGCGTTTTCCCCCCTTGTTTTTTTCTGACACACAGAAAGAGCTGGGGCCGTTTCTGTTAACCCAGGCAAGATAAGACAGGGATCGAAAACAAGACTCCCGTTGCAGTGCAGTTTGATCCGTTCCTGGTATTGCTATGAGTTTAATGACACACACCTGAGCTTGTTACCTAAACACACTGTGGTTAAAAATTGTAGTACAACCTGGAATGGGTTGCGATAGGAGTCGGATTTCCATCCTTGTAAGATCCTCTTTGACTAGTTGTCCTTAAAACATTATAAGTAAATATCTATGCATAAAATAGTACACATGGTAATAACAAAGAAATGTATGTTTTATTTATAAATAATTTTTTTAAAATATATTTGTAAATAGCAAAGCACACACACACAGAGAACACAAATACATGTACTGTAAGAAACACAGTGAAAAGGAAAGAAAACGGAATGTATCGGTGGTCTGCTAAACCGTACAGAGCAACCCTACTGTGGTGTTCTGGAAAAATATTTAAAAAATCTTAAATGCTGAATACATTTCTGCATGTTTCCAGTTTCATTTGACTTGTGTGGAAGAAGTTATACGCAAACACTACACCTTAATTCGTGAAATATGTAAACCAGTCGCCTTGTAAACAAATATGTTTGTCATGGCAACGGTGTTTGTCTGTTTGTTTGTTTGTTTGTTTGTATGGCAAAGTTAATTGGGTAAAGTCCAGTACTCCATGCCTATTCACAATGTGAATTTTTCTTACATTTTTCTTTGGCCAATTTTCTTCCTTAACACGGTATTTTGTTACATCGCATTCGATAATGATAGCGTGTGATTAATTATTGACCTCCTGAACTGTGGTTTTTGGCTAAACTCACAATTGCTCCCGAATAAGGCTCATGCAACAGGGCGTGGTCTTTGATGCAAAGCAGGCCTCTCGGGTTACCTGTACCAACCCAACGGAAGCACCAAACACTTCCAACAGGTGTGCGTCTCGACCGCTTCAGCGATATACACGTCTTGTTTGTTGTCCGGGGGATTTAAAAGGTTTTAAACTACTGAAACGGGCATCTCATTTGGGGTTCAAAACGCTGATCTGTAAGATCTGTAAACACTTATAGATCAGTGGTTCAAACGCGCCGTTTACGTTTTGTAAGAATGCGTACGTTGAGAACGTTCGTCTGTCCAGGTGTTTGGCTGTGAGAATTCAAGGACCAGCAGGTAGCTTCTGCCATGAAAATACATCAAAACCGTAAGTGGCTTATTTATTATTATTATTATTATTATTATTATTATTATTATTATAGAAAAAAATATATTATTTTAGAAAAAAATATAATCAGATAATGTACAGTACAGAAGAATAATAGAAAACTCATCAATAGATTGGATACCACGATGCCTGAAGGTTTCAATAGAAAAAAACAATAGATCGTTACATCATTCGCTACACAGTGAATGACATCACAAAGACATCAGATTTAAAGCGAGATAAATGTGTGGCTACCATGGCATCAAACGCCTATCAATACCTCCAGTGTTTGTTTTCAGACAAACATACCGAAACGTTGGGAAGCAGGCTCTGAGCAAATACAAACCAGCTTTCTAATCAGCTTTCTTTTCCATTTTTTTGTCTCATATTTGAGTTTGGTTGTTAGGTCGGAGATATAAAGCTTTTATAAAGCACGCAGCCCCGCAGTACTTAGATGCTGCAGGTGAGGTTATTACGCGTAATCGCAGATGAGTGCCTGATGCAATTCAGTGTATAATATTATTAGCTTGGCAGAACGACAGGAGTTCTGTACTTTCACCCATTTATATTTACGTCATACACAATACTGCTGACACATCCGAAAGGTCATTTTCCGTTGTTGGAACATGGCTGTGTAATGTTACTCAAGTTTCATTATTGTTAGTATTTTGCCTTGGGTGCCAGTAATTAGGAACCGGTTTTCAGTTAGCTGTTGGTATATTATTATTTATTTCTTAGCAGACGCCCTTATCCATGGGCGACTTACAATTGTTGCAAGATATCACATTACTTTTACATACAATTACCTTTTATATAATTGGGTTTTTACTGGAGCAATCTAGGTAAAGTACCTTGCTCAAGGGTACAGCAACAGTGTCCCCCACCTGGGATTGAACCCACGACCCTCCGGTCAAGAGTCCAGAGCCCTAACCACTACTCCACACTGCTGTTCTTACAACCATGCCCTTGTTATTATAGTATACACTGTAACCTATTATAATGCAAATGTCTTTACCCGTCACGGTATACCTGTAGTTTAACATTGTGGCGTTCAAAAGTAACCTTGATATGACAACAAGACTTGGCAATTTTATTTTCCACCGACCATGTCGCAAGGGTGTGTTCCATGACGGTTTATTTTGTTATTTATATTTGTATTACAGTATTAGACCGAAACTATCGCTGCCACGCCGCCGATATGCATATAGGAGAAGACAAACGGAGCCGTTGATTTGGTCCCTTTTGATAAATTTGTCCCAAATCAGCACCATTGTGCCTCCGCACCGTATCACGAGGTTCTGTGTTTTATATTTACGGCGCTGTGTTTTTTTCCTGGATGGCTGGCGTTGCCTCTCACTGTTTTATGTATGTATGTATGTATGTATGTATGTATGTATGTATGTATGTATGTATGTATGTGTGTATGTATTTTAAATAAACCATATCCTGGAGTAAAATGGTTCTTTCGCGTGAAACACGCCCTGGAGGGGTTGTGTGTTTTGCCAAGTAAATATTCTCTGTTGTCTAAAATGGGAACGCGAACGTCACCATTGCATTTACTCATATAGACATCTTTTCTTTCAAAAATGCCCCTGAGTTTTTAATCAAGGTTGAAAGCACTGGCTTCTCATCTATGTATTAAAACTTGAAATGGCTGAAACTGCTTTGCGAATGGAGTCTACAAACTCAGTAATACTTAAAGAAAGCACAACCAGGAATGACATTTGAAACTTGTATATTTAATGTGGTTTTTTTAAATTTTATTTATTATGCATTCTCAAATATAGCGCTTGTGGTCGCCCACCATGTGTCGTATGTTTTTGGTTACATTTCTTTATAGTTGTGCTTTTTTGGTGCTGCCACAGTGTTTATAAAATAATATTTGCGATATATTACTGTATTTCTATATATAAATATGAATGCATGGGTGTTTATGAAACATACCATGTTTCAAAAGAGGTCGTTTTTCACTAAGAAACGGTATTAACTAATCTACTTTTTTCCCCAATCATAATTGCCTTTTTTAATAATTCGCCGCGTGTTTAATACTTGGCCTCTTATTTTGCATTGGCGCCGTTACTCAACCATGAAGTTTTCAGCTTCCTAGTCTTCTCACACTAAAGCTTTCTCAGTAATAATAGTCCCTTTTTTTATTACAAGGAGCTCTACCTGGTTACTCGCCAGCGCTACAGAGTCTCCCGGATACAATGGCAGATCCGGTGTCTCGAGCGCCTAGTCCTGCCCTGTTGTTAATGAGCCGCGAGGATTAGCTTGAGACAGAATGCGAGCCTTGTTTTGCTTGGCCGTAGGCTTTGTTCTTGAACGACAAAAAGCGACTTTTTTCTTTTCTTTCGGTACCACTGGGGAATGAGCCCTTTTAGAAAAAAAATGCTCTTATTTAGACAGCTCCTGTCTCCGGACTGATACAGAAACGTTAATGAAAGGAAAAAAAAAAGATATGAAGACGCATTTTAAAAAGCATACATTTGCATCGTACTGCTTTCTGCCTGCATTTTCCATGCGTATACTGCCTGTAAGTTTGCACACAAACGCATACATACACCAAATACATGCATTCATTATTATTATTATTATAAAAACGTTTACAACCTTATGCATAAGACGTTGCACTGGGAGTTGTTTAGAGCACTGTGTAAAAAGACATTCAAAACGTGTATATTTGCATGTCAAGATTAAATAGGGCAATTCAGTTCGGCTCTCAAATTACAATGCTTATTGTGAGTTTGCGGTTTACAGAATCGGCATTAGAGAAACTAATCCAATAAGTGATCATTTTGGCATTGATCTGCACCACACAAAGGAAACCAATCCAATCAAGTGAAGCCAACAAACACCTGCCATAACACTGTCAATGTCGTATGGGGCTTGGGCAGGGTCTTCAAAGAGTGTGTTCAGCCGGGACTTGAAGCAGGGAGATGCATCTTCAATATGTCACAGAATGCACGTCAAGGATGTCGTTTGCACAATAATTTTGGTAGACATATCAGCCATGTTAATAAGAGTCCTGTCGCATAAAAGATTCACCCATTCCAGGTTTTGCTACGAGCTTGATCAGCCCCAGTGTGTCTAGGTAACAAGCTCAGGTGTGTCAAACTAGTAAACCCAGGAATGGATCAAACTGCTGTGCAATGGGAGTGATATTGCCATCCCTGCATATTTTCTCATTTTATGCAAAAGTCTGCACTGTTAAACGCATGTGTTCTTTGTTATTTCTTTATCTATTTGCCATTGCTAATATCACAACTGCAATTTTTCAGTGAGATTTTATTACATGTTTATGAACTGCAGTGAAAATCTTTTAATGCGATTCCTGTTTGTATGAACCTATTTCTGATCATATAAAAGCAGTTGGTTTTGGCACTGCTTGAATTGCAGAGGCAATGACATTCACAATATCAGAGATTCTACTTTTTGTCGGCTGGTTTAGTCCACAGAAAAATCCTTAAGAGGCAAGGTGATGGCTACATTGAAAAGATCAGCAATCACTCGATTTCAACTGGTTTCTGATTTGTGTTTTGGGTCCAGTTTGTATTATTCTACAAAACAGTCTCTAGGGAAATAATTCTGATCAGAACAATACTGTTTGCGTAGGTCTGGGTGTGTGTGTGTTGAGAATGGCGACAGCTACCCATCTCTGCATTTCTGGCGCTCTTTGTTAGGGCAAGGCCTACATCTTTTAGCTGGAGTTTTGCATTCCATTCAACAAAAGGTTGATTTTCTTTTAAAAGTTTACCTCACTATGTGTGCATTTACCATACTTTACCCTGGATTTGCCATGTTTATTATGCTTTACCAGGCCTCTCTGTGCTTTACAATGCTTCCCTATGCTTTACCATGCCTCTCTGTGCTTTACAGTGCTTCCCTATGCTTTACCAGACCTCTCTGTGCTTTACAATGCTTCCCTATGCTTTACCATACCTCTCTGTGCTTTAGAATGCTTCCCTATGCTTTACCATACCTCTCTGTGCTTTACAATGCTTCGCTATGCTTTACCATACCTCTCTGTGCTTTACAATGCTTCCCTATGCTTTACCACACCTCACTGTGCTTGACAATGCTTCCCTATGCTTTACCAGACCTCTCTGTGCTTTACAATGCTTCCCTATGCTTTACCAGACCTCTCTGTGCTTTACAATGCTTCCCTATGCTTTACCATACCTCTCTGTGCTTTACAATGCTTCCCTATGCTTTACCAGACCTCTCTGTGCTTTACAATGCTTCCCTATGCTTTACCATACCTCTCTGTGCTTTACAATGCTTCCCTATGCTTTATTATTATTATTATTATTATTATTATTATTATTATTATTATTATTATTACAAATGCATTATTTTGCACAAATACAATAATTCACAGTAGTTTAGATTTTGAATATCTTGTAGGAATACAAAT
Source organism: Acipenser oxyrinchus oxyrinchus (assembly GCA_030684275.1). Classification (NCBI taxonomy): domain Eukaryota; kingdom Metazoa; phylum Chordata; class Actinopteri; order Acipenseriformes; family Acipenseridae; genus Acipenser; species Acipenser oxyrinchus. Next base: position 3,576,577 of record CM060302.1, on the reverse strand, counting down.
TTGGTTACCTTTTTAAATCAATAATAATAATAATAATAATAATAATAATAATAATAATAATAATAATAATAATAATAATAATAATAAACTAAATAGAATCTTTGACTCTGCCTGGGTTAAATTAAATAGTCAAATTCAAACAAAGTATTCACTTTGAAATAAGTTATTTCAGCTTTGGAACTACCATAAGGGTGTATTTGCAGAAATGAACTTTTCTTTCTAATTTTCTTGTCATTTAATATTGCGAAACACATGCACTAGTACTATGCAATGCCCTACAGCAATGCTTCTGCACCATTGTATTGTCCTCACAGTAGTGTGTCGTTGAAAACTCAACCACCACCTGTAATCTGACAACTTTCTGAACCCCTCCTGGAGTACCTGAAACAACAACAAAAAACACAACCAAAAAAATATATATTATACAAAACAACCTGCAAATAATTCTCTCTCATATCATGACCTCGAGCACGCAGTTTCATTTCAAGGAAGGCAAATTTAAATGTTCCCATCCAGTGGCTTTTTATATACAAGCCCCAGGTCCACAGGTTACACGCACTGTAAGCGACAAAGGACACTTGATACTGACAGTATACCACTTTAGAGACTAATCTCATCTCTTCTCTCTGAGTAACAATGGATCTAAACATTGGCCAGTCAATCCATTGTATTGTTCAGAAAACAGAAGCTCTGTCTAAATTTAAAAAAAGACAAGACAAAGGCATGTGTTTAATTGAATGCCACCCTTAGGACAAATCGATCTGTCTTTACATCCTTAAACATAAACGAGATGTATATTCCTCTTTCCTCAGTTCAGTGTTGTATTATAGTGATGCTGTTTTTGCCAGTCGTTCTACTTCCCTCTTTCAATTGTGTTCACTGTGCTTCATTAAACTTTGCTATGCTTTTACTGTGGAAAACTTTTATGAAAATGGGATTGTTTAGTATAGTTTGTTTTTCAGTATGCTTTACCAGACCTCTCTGTGCTTTATAATGCTTCCCTGTGCTTTACCATACCTCTCTGTGCTTTACAATGCTTGCCTATGCTTTACCAGACCTCTCTGTGCTTTACAATGCTTCCCTATGCTTTACCAGACCTCTCTGTGCTTTACAATGCTTCCCTATGCTTTACCAGACCTCTCTGTGCTTTACAATGCTTGCCTGATCTATACCATGCATTCACTGTCTTTTAGCATTTATTCTCTTTCATTCATTCGTGTATTTGTTTTACCTTACAAATGCATTGTTTTGCATGAGTAAAATAATGAATTCAAGGAAGTTTGCATATTTAAAATTACAAATGCGGTAACCTTTTAAATCAATATATATTTAATTAAGTCTTTGAATGTGCCTGTGGTGAATAAATATGTTTGCCTGCTCTTTGAGCCCTTTGCTCTATTTACACAGTGAGATAAGCAGCAGGGAGAGACGCTGTTAACTCTACAGTACACGTCAAAGTGTCAGGGTAGACTGCAGGGAGAGAGGCGGTGAAGTGGCTGTTTAAAGCTCTGCCCAGCTGGTTCATACTAGTCAACAGCACGGAACGACACACACAGTGGAGGACAATGGTTAGGCATTGACCTAGAACTTCATCTTATAAAACAAGCTGGTAAGTGTACAGAAACGTCATTGTTTGGTCTGTGTTGTTTGAAGATATCTACAGGTAGCTGCTGGGGACATAAAAACCACAGCTTAATTAAAACTCAACCGCTTACTGTAGACTGGCCGGGCGCCTGCGGGCTTGCCTGTAAGCTGCCCAGGGCTGCGTTGTCCTCCGACGCCGTAGCTCTGAGGCGGCTGCACGGTGAGTCTGCAGAGTGTAAAGAAGCAGGCGGCTGACGGCACATGCTTCGGAGGACAGCGTGTGTTCATCTTCGCCCCTCCCGAGTCAGCGCAGGGGTGGTAGCGGTGAGCTGAGCCTAAAAATAATTGGGCATTTCAAATTGGGGAGAAAATAATAAAAACTAACTGACAACGACTAAATTAAAAAAAAAAGTATAAAAATTTTTTGAAGAAATAGATTCTAAAAGAGTGTATTACAGTGTTTAGTTTTTTGCAACTATTTTCACTGGTCTTTGTCTTGCATACATGCAGTGCTGTACCTGCGTTTTTGACACACTGATCAATACCCGACATTGTTAATTTATAATGCCCTGATGTTAATAAAGCAGCTGCAATGAAGTATAATGGCCCCTCTGAGATACAATATTTGGTTCGATGGACCCCTTGGAACCTATTAAAAATCAGACAAGTTGTAACAGGGACATGACATTCAACAGGCTTTATGACCTTGGTGTACCATTTCCCCTGTGTTGTGTTTTTGATTTACAGGGTACCCACACTAATGCAGAGATGCCTGGATCCTGGCTAAACCAGACAGCCCCCTCTCTCCCTACCTCCCAGAACAGCCACCCTGTCTACACGTCTGGGATCCACAGGAATAACCCCACCGAGGATCTGAGACTGGTGGGTGAGCCAGGGGACCCCGTCGCTGAAGCGGAGGTTCCCAGAGCTGGGTTTCCCCAGGCAAGCCGTCCTCTCTCACCTTCCCTGGCCCTGCCCGAGATCAATGGAAATAACCCTACGAAAAAGATGGCAGGAGAAGACTCGCGCTGTTGCGGTGCCTGCAACTCTTCTGTGGAGAAACGTATTCAGTGAGCGACCATCTATTCTTATTTTGTAATCAGTTTTCACGCACCAGAAATGACACCCAAAGTTCTGATGTCACATTTTTTTTTCCGGGTGGGGGCGGGTTTAAATTTCAGGCAGGAGCAAAAGTGGCAGCTTTGGCACGAGTTCATGCACGCGTACTCCCGGTTCAACGACTGGCTGCGATTGGCCGAGGGCGTGGCCTCCGCACCAAACTCCGCCCACGTGCTTTACATCACTGCGAAGGAGGAGCTGAAGAAGTTTGAGGTGAGAGCAACACAGGCTTTATGGAATGGGGGTGTGCTTATATGGACAGAAGTTAAGAGCATGGGCTTGGATGCAGGACTATATTAAAAGCACACCAATGCTAATTTCATTTATATTATTATTATTATTTATTTCTTAGCAGACGCCCTTATCCAGGGCGACTTACAATCGTAAACAAAATTACATTTCAAGAATCACAGTACAAGTAATAATACAATTAAGAGCAAGATAAATACAATGACTTTGGTTCTAGCAAGTACAAGTATGACAAAATACGATTCAATAACGGAGCAGATAACAGTGTCAGTGATAGTTACATCAGGATATAATTAAATACAAAGTACTACAGATTAAATAACACTTGACAGATTACAGTACTCTAAAGTACAGGAAAGTAGCCCTGTTTTTGGAATTGATTTGGCCCTTTTTAGGAAATTTTTTTTTTAGCATTTCTATTGGAGACATTGAGAAAGACTTCTAGGGTCGCCACGTTTGCCATTGAGTTTATTAAGTTTATTTTAGTGTTTCTAAATTTCAGCAGCGCCGTTGAGTGGTTAATAGATTAGATAAAGATTAGCTGACACCCTGGGATCCTTCAAGAAGCTGCTTGATGAGATTCTGGGATCAATAAGCTACTAACAACCAAACGAGCAAGATGGGCTGAATGGCCTCCTCTCGTTTGGAAACTTTCTTATGTTCTTAAACTCTTCCAAAAATTTTAAATGAATAGGACATTAAAGTGAAGCTTCCCCGCTGTGTTTCTGCCCAGGCGTTGCAGAGGGAGATCCGGGCTCGTCTGTCCGAACTCGAGTCCTTGAACCTGCAGTACTGCAGGCTGGCGAAGGAGGCGGGTCTGGGGGCAGGGCCAGGGGAGAGTGGGCATCTCCGCGGGACGATGCAGGACGCCAGCCGGCGCTGGGACGATCTCAACAAGCGCGCCGCTAGCATCTGCCGCAGGCTCCAGGTACGCTTAGCTATATCTTGATAACCTCTCCTCCAATTCTGATGGAACTTGGCTCTTGAATTGCAAGGGACCGTTGCTTTGTACAGGAGACTGCAGATACTGGGAAAGCAGTAAAAAGCTTCACTTTCATGAAGGTGCTGCTGGTTGTATCTGGGGTGGCCTCTCAGTTTCCCCCATCCCTCTGCCTTCTCCCCAGCACTTTGTGAGGCAGCGCGAGGAGTTGGAGAGTGAGCGGGAGAACATCGCGGTCTGGCTGGCAGAGATGGACCTGAGGCTGACTGAAGTGGAGCATTCCTCAGGGTTCAACACGGCCGACAAGATGAAACAGCTGCAGGTACAGCCCTAGCGGGGAGCAGGTAACAAACAAAGAACATATCCAGTATCTTTTGTAAAATAAATCATCCTACAGTCCACAATGCAACAGAATTTTTGAGATGAGCAAGAAAAAAAAAAAGAGTCAAGCGCAAGCTTACCAGAAAGTAATACTGTATATCACGTGTAGGATGAAGGGAAGAGAAGACGTTCTGGTTAGGAAACTATGTCTTGTTTTATCATTTAATTCTGCAATGGCACGCAGGCACAAATGCGGAATATAAAATAATAAAGGCAGCGAACGGACCACGAGAACACAAAAGCTTAACACAAAAGCCAGGATGTCACAAGCGATTGAAATTCATATTATTCACTGGCAGGTTTTATTAGAGTGGCAATGTACTGTACACACACACAGACACACACCTCAAAATGATTGCATGAACTGCTGTTTAAACATGTAGAATTGTGCCACATGTTCTGTGCACGCCTTGACAAATCCGTGACTGAATGGCTGATTTCTTACGATTTATACACACTTGAGCGAAGATGCATCATTCGTCTTTTGTACAGAAACACCTGCACTTTATGGATGCTGGAATTGCTCCAAGTTTAATTTATCGGCATGGCCCATTTTCATACATAACAAAAAAAAAAAAAAATAAGCATCCATCAAGAAGCATTTGGTCACAGCCACAGATCGCTCTTCCACTTTTTGGATACATAAAAAAACTACTTTACTTAAAGAAACTGGTTAATATCTTCCACAACTGTTAGGCAATTAAAATCCTTATTTAAAAATTAATTAATTAATAAAATAAAATAACACGATACACCAGGTGTTTCCAGTCACAGGAGGCTGTGTGGTCCAGTGGTTAAAGAAACAGGCTTGTAACCAGGAGGTCCCCGGTTCAAATCCCACCCCAGCCACTGACTCATTGTGTGACCCTGAGCAAGTCACTTAACCTCCTTGTGCTCCGTCTTTCGGGTGAGACGTAATTGTAAGTGACTCTGCAGCTGATGCATAGTTCACACACCCTAGTCTCTGTAAGTCGCCTTGGATAAAGGCATCTGCTAAATAAACAAATAATAATAATAATAATAATAATAATAATAGTCCTGGAGGTTGAGGAGATGAACTACAGGCCGCAGCCCATCCCATGGCGTGGGATTGATAGTGTAGTTCTGACTGTGACTCGTGTATGTGTGTCTCTCTCAGGCGTTCCAGCAGACAGTGTGTGAGAACGCGGAGCGGCTGAACGGGCTCCTGGTTCGAGGGGAGCGATTGATCCAGCGCAGCGAGCCGCAGGACTCTGTCGAAATCGAGGACTCCCTGCAGGAGCTGCTGCTGTACTGCACCCAGGTCTTCGAGGGGGTGGGGCGTCTACACACACGCCTGCTGAGCATGAGGCTGGTGAGAGAGCCTTTCACAATCCAAACAGCAGTTACCAGCCTCGCCTGCTTTATACAGCCTCCAATCCGGTTTTACCAGAAACGTTTTATCTTGAGTATTATGAATAAGTATTTAATATGCAAAGTTATCCATTTGCACAAGTTTTGTTGCATGTTAATAAAGTCATGGCCTTGCCATGCATGTGTGTATCTATCATTAGACTGCCATTGGAGCTCGTATTTCATATGAATGTTAAGTATGTTTTTTGAGACTTGGTAGTGTCTTGCTGTGCAATGCAATGATAGATACACACATGCATGGCATATGTATTGACTGTTTATTAGCTAACTAAACTTCAGCAAATGGTTGATTAGATATTGATTAAAATACTTCCCTATGCCCCTCACAGTAAGTGTTTTGCAGTCGTGGCTGTGCTTCAGTAACCCTGCTGTCTGTCGCAGGTGTTTGAAGATGTCTGGATGTCAGGCTCAGACTGTCTCTCGGAGATCCTCTGGGAGGACGAGGGGATATACGACCGGAGCAGCCCCTCTGACCAGCTGCCCCTGGCTCCCAGTGTCTGCACTGGTTCCAGTCGGGACTCTCTGGCCCTGGAGTGGGACCCCTCCGTCGATGTGGGCGGATCCACCTCACACGACGACGCTGACTCCTCCTACTTCAGCGCAACCACAGGTACGAGGAAAACGACAGAATAAAATCAGTCAAACCGCTTAAAATACCACTTCCAAGAGACAGAGCAAAAACAAAACGACAATCACCTTGTGCATTCAAAAACAGATGCTGATGCAACATTGTTTTTTTTTGTTTTGTTTTTTAAGCGTAGGGTTAAATTGAAGAAGTGGTCAAACTGATTGCGTTTCTTTGGCAGGTTTGCACCACTTAGAAAAAGCCTTATCGAAACAGCCTTCCACCAAGAGAAGATTTCTGAGCTCCCTGCGTGCTCATCTGGACGCTGACCCTGCAGAGGTGAGGGTCCTTCCAATGCAACAGCCTGCGGGGGGCGCTATTCTCGATCTTTCCTCTCCTCTGAAGTGTCTGTAAGATGGAAAGAGCTCCCCGCATGTAGTGATTAGCAGCCAGTCACATTCACTCCGGCAATAACCTTTTATTTTTCAGAGTATTGGAAGCAGCAGCGTGGAGGGGGGAGTCTCCTTGACTGCGGTTCCAGACGCTCTGGCTTTAGGTTAGTCTGTATTGTTTTAACTTAGGGGCAGCAGTGTGGAGTAGTGGTTAGGGCTCTGGACTCTTGACCGGAGGGTCGTGGGTTCAATCCCAGGTGGGGGGACACTGCTGCTGTACCCTTGAGCAAGGTACTTTACCTAGATTGCTCCAGTAAAAACCCAACTGTATAAATGCGTAATTGTATGTAAAAATAATGTGATATCTTGTAACAATTTTAAGTCGCCCTGGATAAGGGCGTCTGCTAAGAAATAAATAATAATAATAACTTGAACTGCATGGCACAAGAGGTTAAGATTGTCCAACAGCTCACCTAGTTGGGACAAAGTCATGCAATCGTGGTTTGAATCCCGGCCATGCTGAGTTGCAGATATCGTGGCCGTGCTGGAGTTCCTGTAGGGTTAGGGAGTCCGGGGATCCCTTCATCGCAGTAGTGTAGTCAAGAGTAAACAGAGTTCATCCACTTCACATTTGGGGAATAAAGTATTTACTCACTCCTACCCTGCTGTGACAAGCAAATCCTGGCTTATAGCAAGGAGGCTGTGTGGTCCAGTGGTTAAAAGCCCAGGGCTTGTAACCAGAAGGTCACCGGTTCAAATCCCACCTCTGCCGCTGACTGACTCACTGTGTGACCCTGAGCAAGTCACTTCACCTCCTTGTGCTCCATCCTGTGGATGAGATGTTAAATCAATATCCTATTATAAGTGACTCTGCATATAATGCACAGTTCACAGCCTACCTCTGTAAAGCGCTTTGTGATGGTGGTCCACTATGAAAGGCTCTATATATAAAAGATAAAGATATTAAAGGCAGGGCATATCCAATATATTGTACCGACAAGTTAGGATTTGATATATCTAAAGAAAAAGTAAGTGTCAATAGACCAGTTCATTTTTGAAACCCTGTGGTGGTTCTGTTAAAGGTGAAAACAGCTTCCACAGTAAATAATTCATTTTTGGGCTTCACTTGTAGACAAGACTCCCAGGTTATAAACCCAAGGGTGGCTGAATTATGAACTGGGTTCCTGCTTTCTTTTTCTCAGGTGTCTCTCGTGAAGAGGAGTGCAGTTCCTCCAGATCCTTTGTGTCTGCTGGACACTGCCCTGCAATGGAACTGGTCTCCTTTGACCCAGAACGCATCAGCGCCTGGCTTGGCCAGACAGAACCTGCTCTAGAACACGCCCGGAACTTTCCCGAGAAGACGGGAGGCAGGGCAGACCATCGGAAACAAGAGGCGGTTTGGGTAGGCAGGCCTCCATTATAGGGTTTATTTTTGCCGTTCCTGGTTTGCTGACGTTCATTTTGAATCGTTGCTCATCACTTAGAAGGCTCTCCACCTTTTATTTGTCCAGACTTACTTCTCTTACAAACTATACTCTTAGATCTGTTGATAAAAGGTCTCTTGGTTATTTCAAGAACTCAGTTAAAAAAAAGCATGAGGAGAGCATTTAGTTCTCGAGCTCCTTCAGTTTGGCAGTCTCTTCTTTTTTGGCCTTTCACTAGCAAGCAGAGATCTTTTTATATATTACTGTAAAGTGCCCCTAGGACACTGTATAAGTGAAATTGGTATGGTTTTTAAAGCGTGCATGTATGTGTGTGTGACTATCAATCTATCTATATATCTATAGATATATATCCCAGTGACCTGATGATGCAGGACAAGAAATTCCGAATTTGGCCACAGAAACGCGTTTGTTGGCCTGGGCTGGAGAGGAAACGAGGCATAGAGGTCTATAGGAAAGAGAAACGCAGGGAAACGAGGCATAGAGGTCAATAGGAAAGAGAAACGCAGTGGAAACGAGGCATAGAGGTCTATAGGAAAGAGAACTCCACTCAACACTTAGTGGTAGTGGAAAGAGACCTCTAGGTGGTGTTGTTTTTGAATATGGCTCATCTACCTTTCCTGCAGGATCACCGGCTCCCTCCTCAAGACACAGGGGTGTGTTCTGTAGACAGAGACTCCTTGCTGCCGAACCCTGGTGCCTTTCCCAGTCAGAATGGATACCGTCTCCAGCAGGGAGAACAGCTTGGCATTAGTTCCGTTCCTTCGTGGAACAGAAGAAGAAATCCCAAAAATCAGGTCAGAAATCATGCATCTCGAATTGAACGAATAGATAGATAGGATAGATCTTTTTAGGGAATTAAACATCCCTGTTTACAATACATAAAGATTAAATATTACTATTACTGTGTATGAGATTCCATGTGTGCTTGAACAATGAATAATAATCTTACACTGTGTAGTTAAGGCTGTGTAAAACACAAAGCCCAACGGCTATGTATCACATGTGTTTAATTTAAGAATGACCAGCACCCCTAATTATATAAAACACTGCTTGACATTGAAATAGCGTATATTAGGCTTTGTAAATATCCAAATCCAAGTCGACTTACAGAGACTAGGGTGTGTGAACTATGCATCAGCTGCAGAGTCACTTACAACAACGTCTCACCCGAAAGACGGAGCACAAGGAGGTGAAGTGACTTGCTCGGGGTCACACAATGAGTCAGTGGCTGAGGTGGGATTTGAACCGGGGACCGGTTACAAGCCCGTTTCTTTAACCACTGGACCACACAGCCTCCAGTGCTGGTCTTTTACTAGACAAATTCTACTCTAAAAAGTAGATTGTAAAATAATTTGAAAAAAATAAACAAGTGGTAGTTATCCTGTGTGTAGATGTCAAAGCCGCGCATTTGAACATAGTTCTTAAGTTAACTGGAGGGTTTTTTTTTTTGTTTGTTTGTTTTTTTCTTAGTTTCGAGAAAAGAAGCAACGTTCTCCTCGCCAGTCAGAAATCAGGATCACCATCGAGAATGAGTAAGTCACCGTTTCATCTTCCTCTGGTCTGAGGATCCTATCTAGCACCGCTGAGACCGTCCACTATGCCAGGGGTGGTCAACCCTGGTCCTGGAAAGCCACAGTCCTGCAGGTTTTCTGTGGATCTTTAAATCAATCAATGTCTAAGACCTGGAAAACATTTTAGTGTTGACTAATTAAATAATTGGTTCAGTTAAGTAATTGAGAACTTGGGTGGAACGAAAACCAGAAGACCCTGCGGCTCTCCAGGACCAGCGTTTGAGACCGTTGCTCTATGCTTTTTTTTTTTTTTTTAAACTTTGCTATTTCACTATAAGGCTCCTACCCCATTGAATGGTTTTTCTCTTCACTCCAGGTCTGAAGAGGACGATCCTGCTAGGTCCAGATGTCTCCGGTGGCTTCTGAAGACATCCCTGTCCTACCGCCTGGTCAGAGTCGCCCTCTTCGTCCACTTCCTGCTGGCTGTTCTCCTGGGGGTCGTCAGCCAGATTCCGGTCAGTGCGAAGGACTTCAGCTGTCATCACGCCAACAATTTTGCCCGCTCTCTCCACGTCATGCTCCACTACGTCAACGGACCACCCCCGACATGAAGCCAGCGAACGAGAGAGGAGGACCCCAGAACCACCCTCAGGGAGCATCTACACTGCTTACGGCATTGAGGGTTTGTGCTTCTGAACCCTTTCAAGCAAAACCGTTGGGATTGTGTCCTCCTGAAATATCTTTCCTTTTAAATATTGATTTGGCAATATGTACAGCTGCCTGGCAGAACCCTGTTCCACTCTCAACGATAGTAGAAGTTACTTTATAAGAATCTAATGCGAAGGACACACGAGAGACTGGTTTTTAAATCTTGGACTGCAGGGAAAAAGAATAAATAAATACATGTTAGTAGAGAGCTGTGAATATCTTATACTGCCAGGGAAATACTGTGAGGTTGTTGAATAGTTAATATTACTCAAAGTGATCCATGCAGGTCCAGTTGTAGATTGAGTTGTGGACGCTTTTATCCAGAGACTTGGAGACCAGGGGGTGAACTCTGCTTCATCCACAACTGCTGCTGCAGAGTCACTTACAATAGGACCTCGTTTTGTGCCTTTATAAAAATCACCTTTGCTTTTAGAACCTGTGTCTGTTTAGGTTTGTGAAGGAGACCCAGGTCATCCGTCGAGCTACCCCGAGACTGTCAACTGCTTAGAGGTTTGACTTTGCCTTTGTAAAAAATCGAAGATTTGTCCTTAAAGAGGGAAGTGTTTTTAGCCATAATCCCCTAGATGACTATACGTAATATTTTTATTTTTTTATTTTTTTATAACAAGGAGAAAAAATAACCAAGCTCCTGGTTTAAACAGCCAACATTTGTAGACATTCTGACTGTAAATAGCTTTTAAATGGTATAAAACTAGTAACAACCAGCATAGAATGGTCTTGCCAGTTAGTTTTTCTTCTCTGACAATCTGCACTTGTGTTATGAAGAAGTGATGTACTGGGTTGGTGGTGTGTTTGGTGCCCTTTTATGAGAAGCACCCATTCATGATAGTCTGGATTAGATAATGTAGCACAATTCAGAACACATACCAGATTTTAATCAAGTCTTGAGCTTTTTAAAAAGCTATGTCTGCGTGGCCAGTGTGTTAGGCGTATTATAAACTGAGAGAAATAAAAAAAAAAAGTACTGTAGTTTATCTGTAAATAAAATAAAATAAACTGGATGATCATTGAGTTCTCATTTGTTTTACTTGTTTTAGTGTGTCGCCATCCCCCAAAATGGAAAGAGTTTGCACAAATGTTTTAGCAAACATATGCAATGTTCACATTGGATTTTATCCACATTATCCCTGAAATTTTTCCAGTGATTTCTGCACTCTTTTCCCAGAATTGGCGTGCCAACATTTTTTCGTTTTTGCAGACACCTTTATCCAGGGCGACTTACAGTCGTAAACAAAAATACATTTCAAGAATCACAGTACAAGTAATAATACAATTAAGAGCAAGATAAATACAATGACTTCGGTTCAAGCAAGTACAAGTATATGACAAAATACGATTCAATAACAGAACAGATAACAGTGTCAGTGATAGTTACATCAGGATATAATTAAATACAAAATACTACAGATTAAATAACACTTGTGACAGATTACAGTACTCTAAAGTACAGGATTACATGTAGTAAAATAGGGAGCAGATAAGAGCAAGTAAAGTAAGGAAGAGTGATAAAGTGTCCAGAGGGAAAAGAGGAGTTCAAGAGGTGCTGTCTGAAGAGGTGAGTCTTGAGGAGGCGCCGGAAGGTGGTCAGGGACTGGGCAGTCCTGACATCTGTAGGAAGGTCATTCCACTATGCATTATATTCTGTAGCATGCACTCTCAATCCATTTCTTCGGCAAATTATAATTAAGGTCACGCATCACAAGCCTGACGTGTGTTTGTGTATGCATGTGGAGGGGGGAGGGGGTATTTACAGCTCCACACAGGGAGAGGGGGAGAGGTCTTCAACGAGATTGGATTTTTGACAAAGATGGATTTAATATTTCCAGTGCCGCGATGAAGGAAAGAGCTTTAGGGAGAGGGTATAAATCTTGACATTTGACATCGGGAGCAGAATTAATCATCCGAGCGTCACTATGGAGAGGTAACCTCACGAGCGAGATGCATTGAATTTTACATCTCGAGCAAAAACTGAAAAGTTAAAACTGACAAATTATTCTTTTTTAACATTTCTTTTAAATTAGCTTTAACTCTTTTTTTGTCAGTTTTATTAATAAGTAATAGTTTGTTGTTCATGTCCTGCTGAGCTCAGAGAAACAGAATTAATGGGAAACGGCTGGCTGTTGACGCATAAGAACAGACGCCACAGGAAACGTCCAAATGAAGCTGCCATAATGTTGCTGAATGATGGACTCCATGCTTTAGTGCATCATCTTCCTTCTGCATGAGTTTCGATCATTACTGGGCTTGGACAAAAATATAGAAATGCCTGCCTATACAATGTGAATAAAATGTAAGGCTGTGTTTAATACGTTCTGGAGAGATGCATGATTGTTACTCAGCAAATGCTGCCTTAGGAGTTCATCTGATCAGCCTGTACCCTAATATCTACAGCTTCTGGGGGAAGGGTTAGAGCATTTTACAGGACCAACAGAAGTGGCCATGAAAACAAAGAAGTTTAGCTAGCTTGGCATTTATTATTATTATTATTATTATTATTATTATTTATTTCTTAGCAGACGCCCTTATCCAGGGCGACTTACAATCGTAAGCAAATACATTTCAAGAATCACAGTACAAGTAATAATACAACTAAGAGCAAGATAAAATACAATCACTTTGGTTCTAGCAAGTACAAGTACGACAAAATACGATTCAATAACGGAGCAGATAACAGTGTCAGTGACAGTTACATCAGGATATAATTAAATACAAAATACTACAGATTAAATGACACTTGACAGATTACAGTACTCTAAAGTACAGGATTAAATGCAGTAAAATATGGGAGCAGATAAGAGCAAGTAAAGCACATTTAAGGAAGAGTGATAAGTGTCCAGAGGGGGAAAAAGAGGAGTTCTACAGGTGCTATCTGAAGAGGTGAGTCTTGAGGAGGCGCTGGAAGGTGGTCAGGGACCGGGCAGTCCTGACATCTGTAGGAATGCATTTAAAGAATGCAAACGTCAAAAATCTATAACAGGTGGATAACACCCACACACATAGATATATAGATACGACAATAAGGGATAAAACTCTGCAGGAATAAACATGTCAGGTTCTGTAAATATTTATTTATTTATTTATTTATTTATTCATTTTTTTTTTTTTTTTTATCTGGAATGACTTCAGCTTCAAGCGAGATTGAAAAAAAAAAAAAAAAAAAATTATCATTTTAATTCATCTGGTCTCATCCTCCTGGAAAAGAAATCTGCGGCTGGGTTTGCAATCTCATTCCGCAGATTAATGTCCTGTGAAAAGTGTCATTAGCGAAGAGCTCTGTAGGGAGGGACAGAGAGAGAGAGACGGAACACATCAAGCAGAGTTTCTGGCTGAATGCTAATTGAGGATTGTAGGAAACCAACAGGATGAAAATAATTAAAGCCGAGAATTGCTGTGATATGCTAGTGCACTTCAACCAAATTAAGTATAATTTAAGGGTTGATTTGATAAACCTTTGCCCTTACAATGTTGTTGAAGCTGACATTATGTTGTTGAAGCTGACACCCTGGGATCCTTCAAGAAGCTGCTTGATGAAATTCTGGGCTCAATAAGCTACTAACAACCAAACGAGCAAGACTGACTGGCTCAGATTGAATGGCATTGTAAATTGATACTCAGGACTTAAGGCAGCAAAGGGGGGGGTTAGCTTTATACTGCTGAAAATAAAAATCTAATAATAGCACTGCATATATTAGTCAGTTGTAGTAACAGGAAGATAAGTATTTATTTGACAAATGCCTGAATGGAGGTCATGTTCTTATATTCCAGGGTTTGAGTGAGGGGTGGTCTTGCACACAGTTTTACCCTTGCATGAGTGAAGATGTCCATTATCTCACCCTACATCTCACTACCCATACAGTGTACGATCACTGTGTTTTGAAAGGGAGGGGAGCACAGGTTTGCGTCTTGCTATGGATTCCACAGGGAGCATGGATTCTAGCATTCTCGTGGGTTAGGAAAAATCATCAGGTTTCTCCTCACCTGCAGGGCTGGCCTTTTTCCGCTGACATTCCTGTGTAAAGAGGCGATTGGCTAGGGGATTGGAGGACACCCGCCAACTAAATGAAACACGATTTCCTGCCACAGTCTGCGCGTACCTGATAAAAAGCTTATTTTTGAAACGCATTTGCTTGGAGTCTGACAGATCATGAATGTGTTTGTTAAGCTTAGACCTGACACCATGGGTCCAGCCTTGTATAACGACAGACCCGTTTCCCGGATGCAGCAGACAAACTATTGGTTGCAACAATCATCCTGATGCAAACCATGTATAATATTGTAACGAATTGTCATCTCATCCTGTTGAACTGAATGGAAAGGCGAGGGCTGGACCGAAAGCATAAACCATGTGATTCAAAGACGAACGTCCTTACCGTTCAAGTGAAGAGCAAGCTCTGCAGTCGAGAGGCAAGTGCAGGTATTATGCTGATGTCAGTATTATTATTGCATAGCAGTTTGATCCATTCCTGGTTTTGCTAGGAGTTTAATAAGACATACCCGAGCTTGTTACGTTACACACTGTGCTTGTAGTAAAACCTGGAATGGGTGACACTGCTATGCAACAGGAGTCGTATTTCCAGTCCTGGGAGATGAACGTCACATTGCCAGCTGTGTTGTTTTGGTTAATTTTGTTATTTGAATTCCCTTAACCCCAACCCCGGCCTCCCACCCACCCACACACACACACACACACACACACACACACACACACACGATGAAGATGGAAAGACGAAAAATCAGACCTGACAGTGCCCCTAGCTTGCTGCAGCTCTAGGCTCCGAGTCTCAGGGGAGCACAGCAGACTTTCCACCCTGCTTCATTCAGGCTGTCAGAAGCCATTAGGCTTGCTGTCTGGAAGAAGATACGACACAGTTACATCGCCCTGCCTTCCCTCTACATCAAGTCCATGGAGGTGCCTGTCTGGAGAACGGTTAGTATCCACAAGGCTGGTTGAGAGAAAGAAGTAAGAGAAAGGGTGCTCCCTCCAGTCCAGGGCAGGCTTGAGGCACAGAGACTGAACTGCTCCCTCCCTCCCTCACCCCCCACTGAGAGAAAGGGTGCTCCCTCCAGTCCAGGGCAGGCTTGAGGCACGGAGACTGAACTGCTCCCTCCCTCCCTCACCCCCCACTGAGAGAAAGGGTGCTCCCTCCAGTCCAGGGCAGGCTTGAGGCACAGAGACTGAACTGCTCCCTCCCTCCCTCACCCCCCTAAAAGAAAGGGTGCTCCCTCCAGTCCAGGGCAGGCTTGAGGCACGGAGACTGAACTGCTCCCTCCCTCCCTCACCCCCCCACTGAGAGAAAGGGTGCTCCCTCCAGTCCAGGGCAGGCTTGAGGCACGGAGACTGAACTGCTCCCTCCCTCCCTCCCCCCCCACTGAGAGAAAGGGTGCTCCCTCCAGTCCAGGGCAGGCTTGAGGCACAGAGACTGAACTGCTCCCTCCCTCCCTCACCCCCTAAAAGAAAGGGTGCTCCCTCCAGTCCAGGGCAGGCTTGAGGCACGGAGACTGAACTGCTCCCTCCCTCCCTCACCCCCACTGAGAGAAAGGGTGCTCCCTCCAGTCCAGGGCAGGCTTGAGGCACGGAGACTGAACTGCTCCCTCCCTCCCTCACCCCCCCACTGAGAGAAAGGGTGCTCCCTCCAGTCCAGGGCAGGCTTGAGGCATGGAGACTGAACTGCTCCCTCCCTCCCTCCCTCCCTCACCCCCCTAAGAGAAAAGGTGCTCCCATCTGTCTCTTAAATGTGCTGTCTTTTTCTATCGTGACTGGAATTGACTTGCAGCTGGGAGATGGCCAGTCTACACTAAAGTTGACATACATATCAATTGTTTTAACAAACCATTTCAATTTGGCACTTACTGAAGGAACTTGTCTGTTGAATTTCTTTTGCTAGGAAACATTAGCAAGAAGGGAATGAACATTTGACAAGAAATGAGCTATTAAAGATTTTCAGATGAGCAGTCTAATTAAATATTAATTGCAAAGCCAGTTTTACGAGCTTAGCACCGTTTAGTTTAACCACAGGCAAGTTTTATTTGCCTGGTAAATTAGGAGAAGAAATGAAGAAAACAATTTGTACAATTTGTACAGTAGGGTTTTTTCATGCCTGAGGGAACGAATGTATTTTCAGTGATTTATCGCGTCAGCTATCATGTTCAATATCAAAGACATTATGAAAAAGATGGCAATTTAAACCCTGTTTTTGTTGTTTACAAAATTAATTAAAAAACATTATTGCTGTGATTGTTAAATATTATATTTATCATTATTATTAATTACAAAAAAAATCTGAGCAAGGGTGCTCCCTCCAGTCCAGGGCAGGCTTGAGGCACGGAGACTGAACTGCTCCCTCCCTCCCTCACCACCCCGAAGAGAAAGGGTGCTCCCACCAGTCCAGGGCAGGCTTGAGGCATGGAGACTGAACTGCTCCCTCCCTCCCTCACCACCTCACCCCCCCTAAGAGAAAGGGTGCTCCCTCCAGTCCAGGGCAGGCTTGAGGCACGGAGACTGAACTGCTCCCTCCCTCCCTCACCCCCTCACCCCCCCTAAGAGAAAGGGTGCTCCCTCCAGTCCAGGGCAGGCTTGAGGCACAGAGACTGAACTGCTCCCTCCCTCCCTCACCCCCTCACCCCCTCTAAGAGAAAGGGTGCTCCCTCCAGTCCAGGGCAGGCTTGAGGCATGGAGACTGAACTGCTCCCTCGCCCTCCTAACAATAAGAAAGATAATGACATTTCCACTGCGTATGTCATTTTGTTTATTGCTCATTATGCCGACACTGCTGGTCCACCTTTCTGTATCTTTCGAAAAATAAATACACCCCCTGTCCTCAGGTGGGCTGGGCTGTACGAGAGAGAGAGAGAGAGAGAGAGAGAATCACTGAATCACACTGCATTAGCCCTACAGCTCCACGCTCTAGCCTCGCCACACTTCCTGGCCCGTCTCCCTGGTTGCTGGGGGCAACGGCGAATAGACAGACAGGATTTATTTGTAGAAGCTCAGCTGGCACCGCCCCTTTGCTCCCTGAGACTGGGGTACAGAGCAGAGGACTCAGCACAGGCTATAGAGCCAGCAATGAGACTCTTCATGTGCAGCAACACAGAATTGAAATCCTCACATCAGAACTGATCCAGCAGCAGCAGCAGCAGTGATGAGAGAAGCTGTATTGGGATGCCTCTCAGAGGAACACATGGTGAGAATATTATTATCATTATTATGATGATGATGATGATGTACATTTTTTATTGTTACGCTTATTGTAATTTCTTTCTCTTGGGGTTTATTATCATGTGTATTATTATCGATATTGTGGTAGTATGAGCAGTAGTATCAGGATTGATGTGTTACTGTTATATTTGTTTTGTATTTATTATTGGTAGTCATATTAATGCTAGTATTCCATGGTTCCTTTCTCATCGTACTATCCACTGCTGTATTTATATGGCTCCTGGTCGATGGCATGGCTCTCTTCACAGCTCATTAACCCAGACCCTCTTGAACGTCACTAATCCCCTCACAGCCCTAACTGAGGGTACTACCCCAACTTAATGACTGCACCTTTGGTCCCTACAACCCAGCAGATCAGGGCAGACACCTCTCAGAAAACTCCAACCCGGCAGGGCGCTTAAACGGCTCAGAGCTGTGCCCACAGATCACATTTTACGAGCTATTTTGTTCTCTCAGAACAAGGAGGCAACTGAACCATTTAATTCCAGTAGTTCATAAAATGCTTTCACAAGAGTCGCGTAGATCTGCAAGCAGCGATTCAAACCCACTGCTGGGTTTTTTTCAAATGTATTTTTTATTGCCATGTTATGGTTATAGAGACTGTTTACTGTTGCGGCTGCAAGTTAGAGCAGAAATGTCAACAGCACTGGTCGAATTTAGATTCAGATAGATAGATAGATAGATAGATAGATAGATAGATAGATAGATAGATAGATATAACTTTGACCCATTCGACTCCGAGACCATCACTTTCAAGTCAAACACAAAATGTTTCATTTTCAATCACTCGACAACACCTACATGAGAATACGTTTTTTTAAAAATAAATAAATAAATAAATATTGATGTAAAGTTGGTACATTCGTATCTCAGAGAAACTGGAGAGGAAAGGGAAATTAAAGGCATTCCTGTCAATGACTTTCAAAATTTCAAATCACTCGACAACACCCACAATTCGTGTTTTTTTAGGCACTTAACTAATCTGTCCCTGTGAAGATTTCACCAACGGGAGCACCAACCAAGCGAGCGACACAAATCTGACTAATAATAATAATAATAATAATAATAATAATAATAATAATAATAATAATAATAAAAAAGCATACCTCACCCAAGAAATAATAGATAGGCTTCAGTGAGTTACGGGAAAACAACTCCATCTAGGGCTTCTGTGACAGTTTATAAACTCCACCTAATACAGTCTCGTAGTTTATGACGTCCTAGATGGAAGTATTTTCCTGTAACTCACTGAAGCCCATCTATTATTCATTTTCTCTCTCATATTCAGATAGATAGATAGACAGATAGATAGATAGAGACAGATAGATAGAGACAGATAGACAGACAGACAGACAGACATATGATAGATAGATATTTCAAACACAAACAGCTCAGGAGAATCAGGATGCAACAGGATACTCAATCACAAGAAGAAAAATAATTGATCAACTGAACGCACACATGGTAGCTAATTAAAACAGCTTTATTTCATTCTAAATCAAATGGTGGAAGCGAGTTACATCATGTTGCGTGCACATTTTCAGAGCTGGGACTACGGGTTAAAAAATCGAAATGTTTTCTGTGCTGCTAGCTTAGTCCTCATTCTGCATGCCCCGTTCTGCATGGTTACCGGCTGTTTCGAGACTGCAGACAGTTATCTACCCTGTGTCAACTCATTTGTCAGCGTTATCTACTGTACACAGCAAAGATAAAACCGAGATTGACTGCCGTTTGCTCAGGTCGCCCAGTCTTTGTGTGCACTCCCCCTCCCCCTCAGTTGTTTTTTTTCATCATGCTGTCTTTGCACAGAGATAAGGAGCATAATCTGCGATCTGCAGAAGATTAAACAGAACTGTGTGCCGTTCACCATTCTGCATGCCAAGATGACAAATACTGAGGACGACCTTTACAGGACCAAACTATGGGGGATCTAGGGTATTGAAATTATTCTTCTGGACAGACTTGTTTGCTCACATTGTGCAAAACAATCTCTTTTATAATATGGAACACCAGATGCATTACCTTGTAAATATTTACTGGAGCAATCTAGGTAAAGTACCTTGCTCAAGGGTAGAGCAGCAGTGTCCCCCACCTGGGATTGAACCCACGACATCTCCGGTCAAGAGTCCAGAGCCCCAAACCACGACTCCACACTGCTGCCCTAACTTCCAAACATAAATACCTCCTAACATAAATGCACTCACACATTAATATCCCAGTGCTTGCATAGTACCAGTATGGTAGAACCATGGTAAACTACAAAATGATCATGTACATTTATCCTGGTTCATTTTATATCGGTTCCACTGTAACAATTTGTTGTTGTTTTTATTTTTTATTCTCAGATCTGAACGATAAGAAAGGATGATGCAGCAATAAAGGAATTTTAACAAATCTGAAGCAAAAGGTCCTTTTAAAAAAAGTTCAGCGTTCATGGAGTAGAATATGGCAGCAGCGGCAGAACAATGGGAAGACCCAACTGGGGGTGAAAATAGAGAACCGGCGACTCAAGAGAAGGCGACAGATAAACCGTCCGAGTGCCGGGCAGAGACTGAGGTTCCCAGCCCTGCAGGAGAGTCTCAGCACACGACAGCGGAAAGTCGAAGACCCAAACGATCAGAGCCGGCCACAGAGAGGATTTGGGGACAATTCTGGAAAGGCAGCGGGTTCGGCAAAGCGAACGCAAAAAAGAAGCGCGAGGGGACGCAACCTAACAGGAGCGGTCAAGAGTCCAACGAAGGCGAGAGTCCAACCGCATCGACTGCAAAGCAGGTGGAATGCAGACAACGCGCGCCGCCCGAATCAACGACAGCAGAACTAGGATCCCCAACGGACCAGCTTTCCTTGGAGGTAGAAGCGGGCTCTGGGGTCCAGCCGATGGAGAAGCTCGCTGGGACAGAAGAGGTGGAGAAGGATGACGATTCAAAGGAAACCAGGCGGCGTCATATTGAGAAATCGAGCAGCGTCAGGGATTTCATCAGGAGGCCCATCTCTAAGATCTTCTCGTATAAAACCACGGAGAAGAAAGCAGTGGACAGGCAAGCCAACGTGGGCAAGGGTCTCTCCACGTCCCTCGATCGGTTGTCGGAGAAGGGAACCAGCACTGCGATCTATGAGCTGGAAAACGACCCAGGGCGGCGACACAAAGCTGCGGGGCTCGCGCACACGAGACGCTGGCACTCCTTTAAGAAGATTGTGGCCCCGAAGACCCACAAGAAAAGCCTCCAGGAGCCGACAGACAACGACGAGGGAGACGATGATCACAACGAAACGCCCAAGCTTAAAGACTTGGCTTCGGGAGGCGATCCCGAGAATAAGGCACGCAAGAAAAGGAGTATTAAGAGGTCTTGGACGTTCCAGGTCATCCGGAAAGACCACTCGTTCACGACCGGTAACAAAGCGCCCAGCTGGTCTGAAGACCCCATGACGGTCAAGCACGACTGGATTGAGCAGATAGAAAACCAAACAGATCAAGATAATCAACTGGTTGGTAATGAAGAAGAAGAAGATGCTGTTGAAGGAGGTGGGATGCACAGAGACACAGAGAGGAAGGCATCACCGTCCAATGGGAATAGTAAGTCAAGGGACCACCAAGCCAGTGAGGTGTGGAAATCTTTTAAGAAACTGGTGACCCCGAAGTCAATGAGGACCACAGAGGCTACAGAGACAGAGGAAAGTCACATAACTGAAGGGCAGGTCAGTCTGGATAAATCAAGCAGGCAGCAGGCGGTTCCTAAAAAAGCACGCAACTCCAGGGCCATGTCTCTGAAAAATATCATCCTTCGCAAAAGCAAGAGTAAAAGCACTGATCTGGAGGAAGCAGCAACCGGTACAGCGCCTATCAGCAACCTTCCTGGAGCTGCCCTTGAGCGAGAAGAAACCCAATCTTGCAAGGAGGAAACGGCCACTGCTAGTTCCGGGGAAATTAAAGTCGACAGCAGTGGCGATTTGGGGGATTTGTCCGAACCAAAAGAAGGTCTCAGCGATATTCAGAAACATTCAGTGAGTGAGCAGGTGAGGGATGCTGGTAAAGAACAGAAAGAAACTGCAACAGTACAATCTGACGTTGCCGAAAAGGTACAAGACATTACGGGAGGCAATGCAGATCTTTGTGGAAAACCGGAATCTGATCAATCTTTGGGATGCAATCTGCCGACCACTGGCACGGTTACAAGCCATCAAACAAACAAGGAAATCAAAGACAATTTTAACAGTGGCGTAATAAAAGAAACACCCCTTTCAGAATTGAAAGAGACAGCGGAGAAAGAACCGGCTGAAAATATCAAAGAAGGAGCATTAGATCCATCGCCAGGAAGGAAGTCGTTAAATCTGAAGGACAAGGGGAATGAAACTGCTGGTCTTGCTGACGATGAGAATAAATACGGTGCTCCTTCTCTGGCTTTGGTTGAACCAGGACTCTCAGAAAGTCCAGTTAAGGATACAGGAAAAGAATTACCACCATGTGAGAGAACTGAAGTTCTTCGTGCAGGACATCGATCTGGAGAATCGACGCAAGATGAACCGAGTTCTCATCAACAGCCTGCCTTGAAGCACTCAGCTGAAACAGAGCAGACCAAGGAAAGTCTGCCTCAAGGGGTCATCGTTAATGCAAGGGAGTCAATGACTCCAGACGCCGCTCGCTCAATCCCTGAGATCAGGGTGAAAGCACCCACTGACCCTCTGGAAGCCAGTCAGAAAGCTGGAGATGGTTCAAGCGATGAGATGACCTCGAACTTGGAGGATGACGGAAGATCGTCTACTGCCCAAACTGACTCAATAGGTGCTCCAGCCGAAATAAACGCAGAGGAGATTCTGAGGACGGAGACAGTGAGAGCCGAGGGCATCGGGAGTTCTACTGATATCTTCCATAAAGCCTGCTCTTCTAAGGCTACTGTGGAAACGAAAGCAGAAAAGACTTTGGACAAAGATACATCCCATGATACTGATCAGGACAGTCCACCTTCTTCTATTGAGAATCTCCGTAAGCCCACTTCTTCGGAAGCAGAAATGACAGCCACGGACGCCGTGGGATGCCACGACACCGAGGGCGGCCCTAATATTGAGAACTCCTCTGCAGAGACCGGACGTGGCGATGGGAGTCCACCTCCCTCTTCCACGGAGAACCTTCACATCAATCCAGAGGAAGAGGAGAAGAAGTTGTTTTACGAGGCGGCAGCTGCCATTGTGAGGACAGCGGTGAACGCTGCCACTGAACAGATCGCGAAGGAGCAAGACACGCTGGACAACGGCTTCAAGGGATCCTACTCCAACAACGACGACAACAACAACTCGGGCATGGATCTGTCCTATTGCCGTTAGCTAGCTGAGGTTCGTCAAGCAAGAAGCGAGGAAAGCACAAAAACGTAATTGGTTTTAAGGATTATAAATGTGACATTTTTTTTTTTTTTTTTTTTTTTTTTTGGAGTGCGCGCTTATAATCACAATCAAAACCAAAACAAAGAGATTTTAGTTGACTTTCTTGAAGAAAAGAGAATATTTTTTTGTTTTTGTACAAAAATAATAATAATAATAATAATAATAATAATAATAATAATAATAATAATAAAACAACATTCAGAAAACCGACTGGGTCCACATTCTCTCGGGTTACACAGCGCTTTTAAAACGAGATAGTTAACCCTACACGGGTTTCATAAACGATCATACCCCAACACTAATGAAACTACTGAAATCGCCAGGCTGCATCTGTTCAAACAGTGTTCACGACAGACATTTGCAAAGAAGATGGTATCTTTTGACTTCCCTTTGGTTTCAAGTACAGTATGCAATAATTATAAACACGAATAATAAAAAACACAAGACGTGGTCTCGAGCAATAACAGTTGCTTTCACCTTACCTTCGTCAGTGACTGTATCTTGTAGTTCAGGAGTTACAGTGTCAATTGTGTGTTTCTCTTGGATTGTGCTCATCCCAGCTACGCCATTGGTTGTCGTATTTGCCGTCCAGCCAATCAGGTTCCAAGAAGAACCTTCGTCGTCGTGCAGAGTCCCCTCAACAGCTACCAGTGTTTTACAATCTTGGAATTCTCCCAGTAAATGTGCCTGCAGTCATTCTAGAACTTAGGAGTATTCCACTAGTATTCTGCAGTTAGACAACTGGGCTGGAAGAAAACTCCGCTTCTGTGCAGAGACATCTTTAAATAAGAGTGTCTAAGTACTGTATAGAGAAATAACTGGTTCAATTAAGTAATTAAGTAATTGCGACTCTCCAGGACCAGGGTTGGCCACCCCTGGCATTGAGCTTAAAACGTTAAAACTGTGACCGTGTTTTAAACGTTTAACTGCTGTCAAAAATATGCAGGTCAGTTTTCACTTGGTAGGTGTACAGGGATAGCCAGTTTATTTCACATGCAGGATTTCTTTTCCATGTGCAATTAAATTCTGGACAGTGCTTTGCACAGATACACATTGCAGTAATTTATAAATGGTTCTTAGGATGGCTTTCCTGACTGGTAAGACAATCCCAATATGCAAAGTTTAGAACCCTATTAATTACCTTTAAAAGGCTTTAACTGCAGAATACATGGAGTCTAAACGAAAGACCTTGTGCTTCATTTGACATGTGGCAATACACCGAGCTGTTTTTCACAACCCTTCAGTATCTGCAAGTTAAAATGGTGTGGATTCGTACAAATGCATGTTTGTTTTTGTTTCTTGTGCATTAGATTGATGGGTAATTCCCACTTTATTGGAAAACCCTACTCTGCCATTTGTTAGAGGTATGACAGTTTAATGTACTATTGTACTCTGTAGCAGCTTTGTCATGAAAAATAAATTATTGTTTAAAACAACACGCAATTGTAATTTATATTTTTAAATACGTCTCACACACTTTAGATATTCTGCCCCCCACCAATGTTAGATATTCCCTAATCTTTTAACCCTTTCAGTCCCGAGTATACATGAGAACCACCGGACAAAAGAAATGTTTTACAGAGATTTCTACCCGACCTCAGACTGGGACCCAGGAGGCCTGTGAGGTTCCGACGTGATTTCCGACAGCATGCGCTAACATCCAGCACTCAGATAAAGACTGAAACGGATCAGATGGGATGGGCGGGGGGGGGGGGGAATTGAAATTGATAGTGTGAACACACCGCGTGGTCTGCCAACTATGGCACACGAGACAAGAGTTCACAGGCAACAAGGAGTTATATTAATCCCCGGCATTGCAGGACACTTGAGTTTTTTTAAAGTGTTTCGGTTTACTGCACCTCTTTAAATTTGAATGGGTTGGTCACTTAGCACACAGTGCCATCTTGTGGAGGAATACTGCAATACCAGCATCTTTAAATACGACAAGGATTTCAAAGGCAAAGCACATCTTCTGTACAGCCAATTATACATACATACATACACACACACACACCCCTGAGATTGTTACCTATACACTGTAGCTAATCTAGCTTGTGTTAAAATCTGGAATGGATGAAATGGCTATTCAGTCTTATTTATACCTTTGTATGTGTGTGTGTGTGTGTCTATATATATATATATATATATATATATATATATATATATATATATATATATATATATATATATATATAGACACACACCAACAAAAGTGTGGGATGCATAATTAATTGTACATCCTACATCAACTCACAATTCAGAGAACAGTTTGTACACCTTTTTTTTTGTACCTCATGTGAGACTGTGGGCAAAGACAATGTTATGAGAAGAATCAAGCAATTTTACACTTTTATAAAAGAGCCCCGCGAGACCCGGAACACAAAGGCAGACGGCTCAACAGACAAGGATGTGGCAACAGACGAGTTCATTTCTGAAAACGTAGCCTCCTTCTAGTAGTGCCGTTAAACGGCAAAACGATTTTCCAAAATATAGGGAACAGTCCCATCTCGGAGACCCGTCCTTGTCCCTTGCGGTTCCTGACTGTTTTTAATAACCTCTCTGAAAACGTGTCACTGATTGCACTTCAACAGACAGCCCTCTGGGATGTTCTACCAAAGACAGCCCGGTTTTACACACCAGCGAGGGTCACCCTCAAGAGACCTCATTAAATCAGGCAAAGATTCATGGACAATAACACATCCAAATCCAGCTCTGTAATTAACACTCCTGGGTGCTGTCTGGGCTTCATGTCTTGCTTTGGTGTTTAGGAGCAAGAAAAAAACAACAACAAAAAAAACAATATTGGATTTCAACTTGACGCAAGTGGATACAGCAATATATGATGGTGAAAAGAAATCACTTGACTAGTTCACAGACACTTAATAGTCTCCCCCTAAGAAATTTACTGTCGTACAGTCCTCAGTTACTCCAACACAAAACTATTTTTCCATTATTGGATTGAGCTCTCCGCAGAAATCAAGTGCTGACAATCAGACGAGGGTCTCTGGTGTCGATCGGGCTGATTCACCATTCCCAGGGATGATCGCTGCTTTTCTTCCTCTGTGGAGCAAAACAGCGATCCACACAAACCCCAGCTGCTGTTTCTTCACTTGGGGACGGTAGATTCGCCCGATCAACACCAATGACTCTCACATATGGAGATCTCAATCTGTAGGTTAAATATTTGTAAAATGCGCATTTGGATAATTAAGTACAGAAATCCGTTTGCAATCCGAAATGTCCATAGGAAGAGATTTATGAAAAAAGCACCCAGCATTTCTGTAATTACACTCCATTTCATATTTCCCCTTTAACAATAAAAACTGGCATTTATATCCATATAGTGGGACCCCTAAACTGTTATTTAAACTAAATGAATGCCTATTTTCAACACTACTTATTTAAGGGAAAGCAATCACATACATTTGCCAAACATACCATGCCACTGCAGACCTACATCATAAAATGCATCAGATAAACAAAATGCATTTAAAAACCAAAATACAGAAGACGGTTTCAGATACTTGGATGTCATTCATTTATTAGTTTGTTCTCCAATCCCAGTTACATGTTAGCATGTTATCAGAGGTGTTTCATTATCAGTAGCGATGTCTGAAAATCAATGAAAACAGAATATTTTTAAAAGAAAATATAAATAAAAATGGGCAATAAAAAGTTAATAAATTCCTCACCTCGCCTCCAAGTTTGGAATAAAATCAAACCGGTGCGAAAGTAACAAATTAATAACTATTTACAATAAATACTGTCAAAGGGCATTTGGTTTCATTCCATTTTTGAAATCTCGAATTGGGTCGTTACATTCTCCTGCAAGAAAATAGAAAAGAAAAAATGATTTAAAAAAAACAAAAAAAAAAAAACTGCAGAGTCGTTGCATCATAAATCATAAACCCTGTGCATGGATGATGCATTTCTTTTGATTGACAGAGCACGAAGCTTCCGATTCCATTTTTACAATTCCGTTTTAAATTCCAAAACGTATTAGGCGAAAATCTAAAAATGTAAAAAAATATATTTAAAAAAAAAAAAAAAAAATGATGAGAACTAGCTCCCCAAAATCTGCAAAAATATTACTTTTTAAAATGCAAAAACAAGAATCATGTTATGTAACACTGATTGTTTATATATATACTCTAATGTAGAGTGTAGCTTTCATTATGACTCAATACACCTCATCTGAACTCAACCACACAGAACTGGGAGTATTTCAATGTGACAACGCTGCCATCTTGTGGACATCGGCACGAACTGCAGAGATAGGTATAGTAAGGTTTCTTACCTCATCCGAGTCCAGTAAAGGCGGTAGCGCCCTGTAAAACACAGGAGTATGTTAAAAGAAATACAGGGATGGATATTAGACTCCCATTGCATAGCAGTTTGATCCATACCTGGAATTACTGAGTTTAATAACCCTAACCAGAGCTTGTTACCTATGCGCTCTGGCTAATCAAACTGCTATTGGTGGAGTCTTGCTTCCATCCCTGGAAATTATTACAACAAAGTTACAGCATTTCGGTAAATTCAGACGGACAGATACTTACACATCTGCCATGGAAGATGGGATATTCTCCTCCACCCATTTCAGATCTTCATCCTGGTGAACAGAAAAGCAGTTTTTACTTTCCATTTGAATATAGCACACAAAAAAACAAACAAACTCTGAACCAATGTCTTTGAATCCATGTGGCTGTGCTCTAGTGGCTTGCAGTGTCACCAAAAACTACCTTCATGTTGATGTGACCAAAACCTCATGTTCACAGTCAAATATAGAATTATTTATGTACCTGTATCTATCTATCTTTCTTTCTATATATAACATCTGTAGCGCTCCACTGTGTTCAATAGCAGGGATGGAAATAAGACTCCGACTGCACAGCAATTTCACCCATTCCAAGTTTTGCCACATGCTTTACAAGCTGCAGTGTGTATACGTAACAAGCTCAGGTGTGTCTTAATTGCAAAACCAGGAATGGATCAAACTGCAATGCAATGGGAGTCTTATTGCCTTCCCTGCAATAGCATATTAATACCAGCATGTGTGTTTGTTTATTTTGTTGTATGTGTAAAATAATGCAGTACAATAGATTTTAGTGCTGGAACAAGTTTCAACTACACAGACAAATAAGGCTTATTAAATTATTCATTAATGTATCAATAAAGATATAATTTAAAAGGAAACCAATGCATACGTGTCTGAAATAAAATCACATTCTACTGTGCAGAAGTGTTTCTCTGCTTTCTTTAATAGGGACTCTGATGGGGTGCCACCAGGTGTATTTTACCAAGAAAAGCCAAAGTCTCCTACCACTTTGCTGGCTATGGTTGATCCGTTAGTCTCTGTTTTCATTCCTCTCATCTTCATTCCCTCTGAAAAACAACAAGTTAAACGAAAAAAGAAAGTTAGTCAAGAATAATTTCAAACTCTCAACCGTAACAAAAAGGTGAATCAAATCGACCCCTCAGCAAAGTTAACTTAATGGGACGGAGAATGAAATAAACTATGCATTAGAGATGCAAAACCGAAGTCCTGTTGCAAGTGACTCTGCAGCAGCAATTGTTGATTCATAGTCCATCGCCTACTCTCTGAAAATCGTTTTGGATAAAAGGGTCTGTTAAATGACTAAACAACAACAACAACCAACAACCAACAACAACCAGATCTGGTCGCTCCTGGAATTTCAGTAAAAGAAAATGTAATTCTGTGCAAAGCCAAAATAAAGGACATAATGCTTAGGTTACACAGGCAAGGTAAAGCCCAGTTGTCATATTTCTCCGGCAAAGCGACTCACCGAACGCTTCGCTCATCATCGCTTCTTTTTCGTCGTCGCTCATCTCGTCAAGAAGAGGAGTGAAGGCATATCTGAAAAGAGCAGGATGGACGCCGCCACGCGTTAAAAACCATCACGTAACACGCTGGGGTTTCAACACAACAAGCACCCGACGAGGTTTAAAATGATTTAGAATGGATTCAAAACCAGAGAAGCGTCATCTAGTGGCTTGAGACCACAATCAGACCAGACAGACTTGCAGTAGCTCCTGTAGCTCAAGGGAAATAACCAAAACAACGACTTCGGTGCAGGTTTCCATATTCAACGTTCAACCCAGATGTTTGCTCTGCATGTTCTGTAAGTCAAGCATCATAAATCAGGGTCATATATTCTGCCCATCAGGATGCCAGTTAAATCGTGTCTCCACCACACAGCAAAAACGATCTGAATTCGTTCCTTTCTCTAACAGATATCGTCTCGTCCGAATGGCCAGGCGACAGACCCTTGAGCCACAGGGGTCTGAGACCAAATGTTTCATCTTGTACCACAGGATTGGAACCAAGTCTCCCACTGCATATCAGTTTGATGCATTCTTAGTTTTCACTATGAGTTTAATAAGACTCACCTGAGCTTGTTATCTAGACTCTGGGGCTGATCAAACTGGTATCAAAACCTGGAATGGGTGACACTGCTGTGCAACAGGAGTCTTATTTCCATCCCTGTTCCAATACTCCTTAAATCATCAATCTCTTTCATTACAGATTCTGTGTCGTGAAATCTGGAAGCCAGACCTATTTAAAATGAAGAGACCAGGAAGCTTTGCAGGCCCTCTGGGTCAGCACCCTTTACCTCTGGTTGTTGATGGAAGGTCTCCACAGGAACATGATGACCAGCAGAACGATGGAGAAGAGAAACCTCCAGAAAGCATCGTCAATCCACAGCTCCCTCCAGTCCTGACAACAGAACAGCAAGAACGAGGGGGTTGGTTTTAAATGATCCAAGCAGCGGCGGACCAGAATACCGGTCACCCTTAAAACTCTACAGCCATAAGTTTTGCATCACCTTGAATTTTAAGGATTGAGAGATGTGCTAAGTATACGGGAAAACTACAAAGCAGTGTGCAACTCAATATGTTAACGTAACATTATTCAGCAGGTTTCATTCGACTTCATGAAGTGAAATTAGTTCATTCTATAGGGTGATGCAACACCTTACATTAACCCTGCTGGAGACTCCCACCCTCCACTGTGTAGCAGCATTATAACATGCATTCAAGTTCTTAGCTAAACAAGTGCAGACACAGAAATATGTAACCATTTGTGTAAGATTCTGAACTCACATAACCCATTTGCAGAGCAATTCATGCAATCTCAAGCGGCTGTTTCTTCACTTGACCAATTATCCTTGCATGCTGACAGCTCCACCTGAATAATTGTGCAGCTCTAAAAGGTAGGGCTGAAAGGAAGGACTTCTGCCCACAGATGCAGTACAGAAAGTCACCGTTGCTTACCGACTCGCACTGGGAAAATTTAAATGTCTTGGTCGTCCAGATGATGAAAATTACAGAAGCTGAAAAAAAGAGAGAAAAATCCAACTATATAAAAGAAAGCAGGTTTTACTTTTTTTTCCTATTAAAATTAGGATTAAACTGTATTTAACAAGCACACTCTTCACTCGGAATCATCCCAATCAGTGACCCTCACCTGAGAAGAGCTTCATCCAAATAATCTGTGCATGCGGCACCTGTATAATCATCATAAAATAAGTATTTTTTTGAAGATCCCAACCCTTTTGAATAGCAACGTAGAGGGACAAGAAACCAGGCCAAGGTTTCGGTGTACTGACCGAAGAAAACATGGTCTGAAAGTTTTGTCTACTTCGACTGCGTAGCCTCTTGCAGCTACACCTTTGCAGCTCTGGATTGTTTGCCTAACAGCACAGCAGAAAGACTTACCGATGACGGCGAATATCAAGGTGTTGGTGAAGTGGCGGTAGAGAGACAGTTTCACCAGGTTCCTCCGGAGTCGCAGCAGCTTCATGGTCTGAGCGAGGCTGATAAATATGTGTCGCTTCGTCAAGGAAACGTGACGCGACACTGAAACTGAGAAATCTCGCTGTGTTACAAACCCGTGCGGTCTTATTATTAGAAATCAGGATTAGCATACAGTAGGCGCACTCTGTGTTATTTCAGATTCCTCACACATTCGGAAAAGCAGTTTTGCCCTGAAGGGTTAACAAACCAGCATTAACCAGCCCCTAAAAAAAAAAAAGTTGTGTCGAGGTTTTAAAGGTGTGCCTCTGTACAGTTTTGCATCACCTACAAGTTTAGGATTGAAACAATTACAAAAAAAAAATAAAAATAAATACATGAACAAAATGAATCTTTTATTCAACATCATGTAATCAAAAGAAACTACAAAATGATATCGCAAAAGTCTACCGGAAGCCAGACTAGTAGTACAGTATTATTTCATGTTAGATTTAGAAATGTCACATTTTCCAATTTTGTCATTTGTCAAATACATGGAAAACTACAAAGCCGTGTGCAATTCCATATATTAACATAACTCAGAGCTGGGGTCAATTCCATTTATTTCAATTCCAATTCCTATTCCAAATCATTTTACAACAAAGGCGTTACTGAGCAAACAAATACTGTACACAACTTAATGAAGTGTCTGGACAGGTAACCTGATAAAACCTATGACATAAACCTCAGTAAAGACTGTGCCGTAAAAATGGAATAAGAATTGGAATTGATTTAAAAGGGAAGTGGGATTGGAAATGGAATTTACCCCAACTCTGAACATAACATTATTCAGCAGGTTTCATTCGACTTTATGAAGCAAAATGTGTTAATTCTATAGGGTGATGCAAAACGTTTGGCCAGAGCTGTGGTTTGTTACTGTAGTCCAGCTCACTCTTAAATTGGTCTTCTCTGTTGTGCACTTACTGAACCACAGACTCCCACCACTCTAAAATATCTTTATAGACAAACCAGTCGTCTACAGAGGAATAAAACACGCCAAAGAGCAGAGGCCCCTTTTCAGCTTTACATGACTGCCAGGAACGAGATCAACTGCAGATTATGCAATTATCGAGAAGAATTTTTTCAGTTCAATAAATGATCAAGACTAAAAACGAGCTTAAACTCAATAACATGTCTTGATAAACAATGATCTGTACCTGTGGGGATACAGAGCGTCATTGGCTGAAAAGTGTGTCAATCATTAGGGGAAATCAGTTGGATAATTACAAATAATTACATTCAATTAAAAGTTGTGCAATTTAATGTTTATGTGACAGGGAGGAGATGGCAAGCATGAGTCTCTGCCAGCAGTAACCATAACAGAAGGGGGCGGGAATTATCTGTCGCCAGTCATATTCCGTCTTTAATCATGACAGGAAAGTGGAAAAACAATTGTTCTTTGTCTGCAACATTTTTTTCTTTAGATAAGGCAAAGCCTGCAGGCAGCTTGGAAGCAGCTTCAAAAGGAAAATAAAAGCAGTTTTAATAACTGACTGGTGGTTTCCCTAATCTGGTCATCCCTAACTATTATAAAACACTTAATAAATGCAACGGCAAACGTTTTTGAGTAGAAGTCTTTTTCAGCGCACTTCTTTATATTAAAAGACCAATTTTAGGATGTATTTTTAAATAGATCGCAAACAAATCCAGACTCAAAACAAAACTATCCCTATACTTTGAAAACCTTAAAACGTCTAGAACTGCGATCGCTATTTAATGTTTGTGAACAGTTAGAACATGGATATAAAATCAAGCAATCTCGTTTTGCTGTTGATATTTCATCCCCAACAATAAAACACTCAATTCAGAGATGTGGTCTTTGACACAGTTAAAAGCTTTCTCGCTGAAACGCTGGTCGTTGAATTTCTTAAGTTTCTTTTAGCGTGTGTAATATTTAGGGAGCAAAATCTGAAAAATGGAATTTTCTAGAGCTGCACAAACCGATTACTCGGATAAGCTCTCCACAGGTGAGGGTGCTTCTTGTCGATCGGGCTGATTTACCATTACAAGTGAAGAAACAGCTGCTTGGGGTTTGTGTGGGTCGCTGCTCTCCTCCACAGAGTCTCAGAAAAGCAGCGATCAGCACAAACCCAAGCAGCTGCCTCTTCACTCTGCATGGTAAAATCAGCCCGATCGACACCATTGACCCTCACCTGATTGTTAGCACTTAATTTGCTCAACTGGAATAATCACGTCGGGCTGCACTAATTAAATAAAACTATATCATAAATAGCATCCAGCAGCAGCAATGCAACACAGTGCAAGGTGCTTTAAGAGTTAAGAAATAAAAGAAAAGGATTTTTAAAAATTGAGATGCAAGAAAGGATATCCACCAGCAGAGGGCAGAGTCGAGCACGGCCAAGGGGATGGCAGCCAAGAGCACAAGATCATCCTGAGCCTAGAGACAGAGACAGAGAGAGAGAGAGAGAGAGAGAAGAGAGAGAGAGAGAGAGGAGAGAGAGAGAAGAGAAGAAAGAGAGGGAAGGAGGGAAAGAGGAGAGAGAGAGAGAGAGAGGGAGGGAAGGAAAAGGAGGAGAGAGAAAGAAAAAGAGGGAGGGAAGGAAAAGGAGAGAGAAAGAGAAGAGAGAAAGAGAAGAAAGAGAGGGAGGGAGAGAAGGAAGGAAGAGGAGAGAGATGAAAGAGAGGGAGGGAAGGAAAAGGAGAGAG
The DNA here is from genome assembly GCA_030684275.1 of Acipenser oxyrinchus oxyrinchus. Classification (NCBI taxonomy): domain Eukaryota; kingdom Metazoa; phylum Chordata; class Actinopteri; order Acipenseriformes; family Acipenseridae; genus Acipenser; species Acipenser oxyrinchus. The sequence goes on along the minus strand of CM060302.1, from coordinate 3,543,196 downwards.
AGAGGGAGAGAGAGGAGAGAGAGAGAGAGAGAGGGAGGGAGAACCGTCATACACACCCCACTGGCAAGGAGTTTCGTCTCAAAGACTGATTCTAGCGAAAGAAGAAGATGATGACGATGAAGCAGCAGCGACATGCTGATTGTGTTGCAATTTCTTCCCCTTTTATTTTGTCCTGCTCTGGTTTTTGCAAGTTGCACGGAAAACATTTAGGGCCGCTCACAGTTCATCTAATAAAAACGGTTCAAATCCTCAAGTATATTTCCCCCCCCCAATACCTTGATTACAAAATCTCTCTCAGCAGCTATACAATGCATTTACCATACTTGCCTATGCCTTACAACATTTAGCTATGCATTTAAAAAAAAAGTCTATTAAATCAAATTTAATATAAAGACGTTTCTCAGTTGTGATTGAGATACACGAATGTCTTAACAGGTGTCAACTGAATTCTTAAAAGGAGAGTAGACAAGTCAGGGGAAGATCACCACAAAGTAACTCAGCAACTTACCAAATTCACCCGAAGCACGCCCTCCACGATCGAGAAGGTCAGGTACACCAAACCAACCCCCACAACTCTGTGCAGAACAGCCCCCAGTCTTGGCCTGCAAGGAAACAGAAATCCATCTCGCTTCCATTCCATGCGGAGATTTCACCTTTATAAGAGTCATAATGTTATAAGAGTCATAAGCAGGATACTCCTCTGAATAGATGCCATGAGCAGACAAGAGACGGACGACAACTTTAACTTGGCAGAGCTTTGCTGAGGCTTGAGAGAAGGGGACTGAAAACCAACAGGACTAACCGTACCGACAGATCAAAATACATATAAATGATTATTATTATTTATTTGGCAGACACATTTATTCAAGTCGACTTACAGGTGTTACAGGGCAATACAGGGTTACAATGCAAGCTTCATATTTAAAATACAGTACAGTTTACAGTAAGTGCAAATACCACTATTTGAATACAATATGAATTAGGATGCAAGTTATATCTACAATAGTGCATCAGATGAGGATCCAGTGATGTGGTGCATAGGTCAGATGAATACAGTGCATGGTATTTAAATAGAAACAGGGTTTTTTTTCGGAATAAAAAGGATTGAAAGTAAATGAAACTCACTTGAGAATTCCGTATCCCAGGCTGGCAATGATGACTAACACACGGGCCAGAGTTCTCTTCACAGCAGAGAGGATTTCAGCGAATATCACAGCCCCTTGCACTGGACAGAGAGAGGAGACAGGAGAGACAGGTTTGAAATCAACACAATAAATAAATGTGGAGGATTCGATTGTTACATTATCGATGCTTATGGGCATCAAGAAAAAATAATAATAATAGTCTTACTCCTCATTTGTAAAACCAGTTTGGGTGTGGTTCTGTTTGTTAAAGAATGTGTTGACATTAAGGGGAAGAGAATTGACCCTGTTTCATGCAGTAGGATAAAAAGCATTGTGAAGAGAGACAGGAGGCACCACAGAGACAGAAGCAGATCACCTCCAGGCTGCCCGACTGTCCTAAATAGGACGGAGGAGGGGAATACCTTTTCTGTATGTATTCTCATAGCTTAATATAATATTTTGTTATATTAAATAGTAAATAGACTTAACTTTGAATCTTTGTGTGACATGTTGTTTATTCTCCATCGCAGAAACCCTTAGAATCTTACAACAATACCTGCCGATAAATACTTCAAGGCAATTCCTTTTTTTCCCCCCACTGGACATTTATCACTCTTCCTTAAATGCGCTTTGCTTGCTCTTATCTGCCCCCTATTTTACTGCATTTAATCCTGTCCTTTAGAGTACTGTAATCTGTCACAAGTGTTATTTAATCTGTAGTATTTTGTATTTAATTATATCCTGATGTAACTATCACTGACACTGTTATCTGCTCCGTTATGGAAACGTATTTTGTCAAACTTGTACTTGCTTGAACCAAAGTCATTGTATTTATCTTGCTCTTAATTGTATTATTACTTGTACTGTGATTCTTGAAATGTGTTTTTGTTTATGACTGTAAGTCGCCCTGGATAAAGGTGTCTGCAAAAACGAAAAAATGTTGGCACGCCAATTCTGGGAAAAGAGTGCAGAAATCACTGGAAAAATTTCAGGGATAATGTGGATAAAATCCAATGTGAGTATCAACGCACCTCTAATGAACAAGAGTCTGGCATGGCTGTTAAGTGACAGCGGTCTCACCAGACAGGCCGTTGTAGCGGATACTCTGGAACTCTGCGTAGTACACCGCTTTCTCCAGCATGCCCAGGAAGACCACCCCGCCGATCCAGAACTGGATGCGCAACAGGTCTCTCCAGTAGCAGGCGCAGAGGCCCAGCCACAGACCCCCCAGCAGCACGTAGATGATGCACATCACCATGTAGAACTGGCAGGAAGAGAGAGCGAGAGGGGGCGATTATGTACAGTAGACTTGCTGTTATCAGAACCAGTTAGGACCAGGGGGATTCAGATAAATCAAACTGTTCTGATAATCGAATTACGACAGCAATGTTATTGTTTTACATTACTTACTGTAAGCTTGCAAGTCGCCTCGGATAAAGGCGTCTGCCAAATAATATATATATTTTTTGCATGAAGCGAAGGTACCTACACACATCAGAGGCCATTCAGACGCGGAGATGTATTGGTAGGGACCCAACATCCTGATTTCTACTGCAAAAGAAAAAAAAAAAAGAGCAATTAACAGTTGTAAAAAGAAATTGCACAACACAAAAACAAGCATTGATGTTCCTATATAAACTGGATGATACTGGTTAGAAAAAAAAAGGTACATGCAAAGTTAGAGAAAGAACTTCTGGATTAAGTTGCTTATTGCTGCAAGCTTCATTAGCTAGTGTATATTCAGGCATGTCTAATTAAACTCATGTAAAACCTGGACTGGCTCAAATGGTCTTGTAATTGTGGCTCCCCACTGTAGCTTCATAAAGGGTGAGCTCTGCATTTAACTCCCAGAACAAAACTCTGGACTGCTATCGATTCCTTCCATCCCGTTGTGTTTTCTAACCAGTCCCTTCCAGATGTGTGCGTGCATCACTTGCATCTGAAGGCAGGAGAGACGGAACAGACACCTACACTGCAGTTTCCACCCCTTGCTCTCCTCAGATCCGCCCCTGGGCTCTGAGCCGGGGTATTTGTCAGGGCTGCTGCCCGCCTCTTCAATCTGAACGATGAACATGTAGGGACCGTCTTCCCACGTCCTGGCAACCGCGTACTGAGGCGGAGAGAACAAAGCGACGTTTCAAAATAACTCACCACAGGTCGATCAGACAATTAGAATTGTAATTGGGCAATTGTAATTATACCACATAATTGATCAATTACAGTCAATTACTTTGCCATTCCATCATTATTCTTGAATTTTCATACTATAGTTATATAGTATATTTTGTATTATTATTATTATTATTATTATTATTTGTTTATTTAGCAGACACCTTTATCCAAGGCGACTTACAGAGACTAGGGTGTGTGAACTATGCATCAGCTACAGAGTCACTTCCAACTACGTCTCACCCGAAAGACGGAGCACAAGGAGGTGAAGTGACTTGCTCAGGGTCACACAATGAGTCAGTGGCTGAGGTGGGATTTGAACCGGGGATCTCCTGGTTACAAGCCTGTTTCTTTAACCACTGGACCACACAGCCTCCTGTGTACATTGTACCTCTGATTGATTATTGCTTGGCTATTTAGAATAGAGTACACATTTTACTGTACTTTTTAATGCAATTGCAATTACTGCTGCGTAACTGTAACTAATTGTAATTGAACAAAACTGCATTCTAATTGTAATAGCTGCAAACAATTCTGCTTTTCGCAGGCAGGTACAGGTGTTAAAGCCCCTACCACAGCAGGCGATGTCGCCGTCGTCTCCTCCTCCTGGACTTCTTCATCCTCTGCTCTTCTTGTCGCATCCTTGCCCGCCGTCGGTTTCTCAGAAGCCGTCTGAAAGAAATTTAAATTGTCTTCAGATATCGGCCGCTTCCGTAACTACAAAAAATGCTTTGAAATTCAAAAGACAAGAGTTTTGACTAAAAGTCTTCAAAGTGACTGAAAAATACTTTCTCAAAGCGTTTCTCTTATAAAAGTTTACCACGGTATTTTTGCACTTTTACCATGCTTTTCACTGTGGATATGCAATGCATTTAACATGGTTTGTTTTTCAATATGCTTCACCACACCTCTCTGTGCTTTACAATGCTTCCCTATGCTTTACCAGACCTCTCTGTGCTTTACAATGCTTCCCTATGCTTTACCAGACCTCTCTGTGCTTTACAATGCTTCCCTATGCTTTACCATACCTCTCTGTGCTTTACAATGCTTGCCTATGCTTTACCATACCTCTCTGTGCTTTACCATGCTTTCACTGTGCTGTTATTACACTTTGCTGTGCTTTTCCTATGGGACACTTTTATAAGGGCTGTCATTAAACTTAGTCCATTTCTTTTAGCATTTTGTTTTTTTGTACCTTTCCTACTTCCGTGCTTCTCTTGGCTTTCCGTTCTTCGTCCGTCTGGAACTGACACAATGCAGAGGAAATACTGTGATCATCACGGTCCGTTCTCGTATTACCTCAAGCAGAATTCAACACACTGGTGTATTTTACAACAAAGATATGCAATGTGTTTTTTTATCATCAGCTACAGTTTCAATTACAGAACAGGTCCATTTGACCAACGTAATCCATACTCTGATGTATTTATTAGAGTATTTTACAGCACTGGAGGATAACTCTCCTTCTGAAGGTATCCCAGGATAACCCCTAAAAAGTGATGGTTCCGTGCAATAATCCAAAGGGATTCCCCAAAATGCTCTAATAAAATGCACAGGTGGCTTACTCAGTGTCCAAATTGATCAAACCGACCCCTATGCCAACTTAAATTAGTCTACCGAGTCGTACGATCAACTTGTTCTAGGAGAATGCTTTCAAGAATTGATATTTATTTATTTATTTTTAAAGACAACGTTGTCGATTATTCTTACCATTCCTGGCTTCGTAATCTTCATCGGCACATCGAAGGATTTCACAGCAAGCTGGAAAAGGATGGGGGAAAAAAATGCATTTGTTTTATTCTACAGAACCTACACAATCCAGATACAAGATTCATAAAAACTCAACCACTCAGTGTGATATTTTCACGAAGGGCAGCTAGCACTTGGAATGCTGCAGCGATGGGCAGTCCTGTCTGCCTCTGTGATAAACTGTTTAAATGTTTATACGTTGAGACCACGTGGGGGGAAAAAAATTGTTTAATCTCACGTAAATTTGTTAAAACAGGTTTGAATTCAAGTTAGGGTTTATTGAGAGAAAGAAAAAATAAAGAAAAAGAAAACACACACTGACAATTTGGAGTACCCAACAGACACACACAAACACCTATACATGTGCTGCACACGTGCATACAATATACTGTAATTGGGAGGCTGTGTGGTCCAGTGGTTAAAGAAAAGGGCTTGTAACCAGGAGGTCCCCGGTTCAAATCCCACCTCAGCCACTGACTCATTGTGTGACCCTGAGCAAGTCACTTCACCTCCTTGTGCTCCGTCTTTCGGGTGAGACGTAATTGTAAGTGACTCTGCAGCTGATGCATAGTTCACACACCCTAGTCTCTGTAAGTCGCCTTGGATAAAGGCGTCTGCTAAATAAACAAATAATAATAATAATTGCACTGTGACACATGAATGCTCAATGTGTTTAGCTAGACGATACTACGGTTTAAAAAAAAAAAAAAAAAAAGATTTCTGTTCCATTAAAATGGAAAATCAGCAATGTTGATTTTAAAAGCAGCGCACGAAACATTCAGAGGGTCCACATACTCGTGTAATAATCACACAGTAACTGAAAAAAAGTTTTGTGACGATCGATGCAGAATCAGGGCAGTATATTAGTGATTTCTTTAAAACGAAGACTCCAATTAAATCAGCTATTTCAAACAGCAGGGATGGAAACGCTGCAAGACTCCCATTGCCTAGCAGTTAGATCCGTTCCTGGTTTTACTGCAAGTTTAATAAGACACACAGCTGAGCTTGTTAGCTAGACACACTGTGGCTGATCAAGCTTGTAGTAAAACCTGGAATGGGTGAAACTGCTGTGCAACAGGAGTCTTAGTGCTGTCCCTGAAATAGGACTTCTTACCTCGTTCCCATGGACCTGCTGCCCACACTCTATGAGTTCGTACTCATGGAAAACGAAAAAACCAGTCCCACCCTCCCTCACTTCATGCGTTCAACTTGAAGTAGTTATTGACTTGAGAATTCTGGAAGAAAAACTGTACTTTAGCACAAGAAATAACACGAGGCAGAATGTCTACTGATGTATATTTTTTTAAATTGTGAACAATCAGGCATTGGTTATGATGCAATCAGCACTTCCGTTTTAACCCTTAAAAAAAAAAAAAAAGAAAAAAAGAAAGAACTTACATCCAGCCCAAAGACCTCATCATAGCAGTGCGAGTTTCGCAGGTACCAGGATATTGAGAGATTAACTGGATGCTTACAGTCTTCACTCATCCCTGAAAACAAGCATATGATTTATATGGTCCACCATGGTACAGTATGTGTTACAATATCCCAGTGCTGGACTTTTACACAATGGCATTAGTTCAAAGGCAGCATTGTCCTTTCTTTTATTTGCCCCATAATGCAATTACTGTGCTACTTTTCATAAGTATGGTTTCCGACTACCGCGTTTCCTATAGAACCATTTTGAAATGATGTTGGGGCAGCAGTGTGGAGTAGTGGTTAGGGCTCTGGACTCTTGACCGGAGGGTCGTGGGTTCAATCCCAGGTGGGGGACACTGCTGCTGTACCCTTGAGCAAGGTACTTTACCTAGATTGCTCCAGTAAAAACCCAACTGTATAAATGGGTAATTGTATGTAAAAATAATGTGATATCTTGTAACAATTGTAAGTCGCCCTGGATAAGGGCGTCTGCTAAGAAATAAATAATAATAATAGAGCTACAGAAATAGAGATACACATTTCAATACAGACCCTGTTCATACTGTGTAATTATATCATTAAGTCTACACAGTACGACATATACATAGAAATAAACATGCCGTGAATCAACTGATGTGTGAATATGTATTTAACTCTATAGAGCTATTGAAGTTTATTAAAATGAGTGCGTACGTAACTCTACATTATCAATGTGAATCTAACTAGACTACAATTTGAACGATCTTTTTTATAATTGGTCTACGTACATACCGGAAAATGTGAATAAATAGAAAAAAAAACCACTGGTGAATTTCTTACATTGTAGGTATATTGTAGAACTGTTGAATAGCGTCTTTCTGAAAATGAATTTGTTCTGTTCATGAATGTTTCTCTGAAAAAAATTCAAACAGCAAAACATTAGTCATGGAGCTGCTGTTTTTAATATACAGGGTGATTAGAAAGTAAGCTTACCACATCAACACGCCATGTCATTCACACTTTCTAATCACCCTGTATAACACAACTTATATATTATATTCACATTATTAATTAAACAGAATGATACCAACACAGTCTGCTAATATTGTAGAACATAATCATACATACATTAATTATACATATATATATATATATATATATATATATATATATATATATATATATATATATATATATATATATATATATATATATATATATATATATATATATATATATATATATATATATATATATATATATATATATATATATATATATATATATATATATATATATATATATATATATATATATATATATATATATATATATATATATATATATATATATATATATATATATATATATATATATATATATATATACACACCCATTTATATGATTATTATATTATATATACACACAGATACATAGTCAGTAAACAAATGCTGTGCTGAATAGACTTTATGAGCTTTCGTTTTATAATCCTCAGGACTGGAAATAAGACTCCTATTACACAGCAGTTTCACCCATTACAGGTTTTACTACAAGCTTAATTAGGCACAGTGTATCATTACTACAAGCTTAATTAGGCACAGTGTATCAGTAACAAGCTCAGGTGTGTCATATGAAAACCAGGACTGGATCAAACTGCTATGCAATGGGGGCGGTTATGTCCATCCCTGCACCTGCTTACTTTTTTTGTGAGGGCTCAAACATGTTGCAATCCAAAACAGACTGGGTGGGGAACGGAATTTCAGCTAACTTGTTCTCGGTGCAATCTTAAAATCACTGACATTCCCTTCTTCAGTAACCACACTGCTATTAAAACACGTGATATGAACAATGGTAATTATAATACAATCAGTATTGGAATTCCCATAGGCTATTTAATTTTTAGTGGCGAGTCTCATTTAAGGTCAACGCATTTTCTGTCTCGTTAAATACTAATTCAGTATAGTAAAATGCGTTCAGCCACAAACGTAAAGAGAACAGGGCGAGGAAGCTAAAAAAAAATATTAATAACGAACGTATATCTACGTGCAGAATCGTACAGCGAAAAAAAATAAAATAAATGGCTGCAATTAATTTATGAAACGTTTGCCGAATAATAACAACCATCAACACGACTTACGCTGTCAACATTTAGAGTCCATTTACCCGGCTCTGAAGCCGCCTGTATGTGCTGCACGATGTCTAAAAGAAGTAATAATTTGAATGATGTTATTAAAGATAATGACTTCGCTCTCAGCGCCGCCATTCCTGCGAGGAAACGACAAAACTTCAACTGCAGAAAAGCAGCGCTGTTGTGACGTCACCAGCCAGGGGGGTGGGGTCTTTGTTTGGACGCAGCCGGTTGATGACGCATGCATTTTTTTTTTTTTTGATTTTCTTGAAATAGATATTTTCAGTTTTACCGTAAAATAAATAGAACAGTACATACAGTTAATGTAATCAAATAGAATAAAACATTTTTTAAAAAAAAGAAAGAAAAAAAAAAACTTGCTTTCCTATCTGGAAATGGAAATAAGACTCCCTATAGCAGTTTGATTGATCCATTCCTGGTTTTGCTATCAGTTTTCCCTATAGCAGTTTGATTGATCCATTCCTGGTTTTGCTATCAGTTTTCCCTATAGCAGTTTGATTGATCCATTCCTGGTTTTGCTATCAGTTTTCCCTATAGCAGTTTGATTGATCCATTCCTGGTTTTGCTATCAGTTTTCCCTATAGCAGTTTGATTGATCCATTCCTGGTTTTGCTATCAGTTTAATAGAACATATCTGAACGTGTTAACTCTACTGTGTCTTATCAACCTTGTAGTAAAACCTGGAACGGATTAAACTGCTGTGCAATGGGAGTCTTACTTCCATTTACTATGGCAGCATGACACCCAATCAGGGAAAGTGTTTAACTAGCTGTATTTTGGGGTCAGTTTTATTTATTTTTTTTAAATTATCAGGAAAACACATACTCTTTCATAAAAAAAGTAGCTGATTCTGGAAGTAACCGAATAGGAAGCCACTGTTCGCAAATCATGCATAGGTATAAAGACGTCTTTTTTTAAAATGTGGCTACTTTCCCTAAAGGCAAACACACACCCACAGCAACTGGCAGTTTACAGACAAACACTTTCCTGTTCAACAGGTTTCCTCGAGCTTTTCTCTTACTGGAACTTGTTTCAGCGCATTTTCTCTGAAAAGAATGAAGAGGCGTTCTTATTCATTAAATCTTACACAATTCTCTGACAGTTGAGCTGCTGGATGGGTTATTATTATAGACTGGGCAGTTTGCTCTTTATTTCAGAATACAGGTAAGCAAACGACTTAGGTGAGGTATGTTTGCATACATGAAAACTGAAATGGTCTTAGGTTATCACGGCTTTTTCCAGAAAGAAAAAAAAAATCCAAATGTGGGCTACCCATCGTGTTTATCTTCAATTATATCACTAAAACAACTACTGTATTTTGACAGTGCTTCCAGAGTAAATATGCTCGCTGAACTTTACGATGCTTATAATGTTTACCCGAAACACCTACATTTGTACTTGAGAACGCAATAAGTTATTTCACATATAAATCAGTCCTTTTTTTTACGATTGCCTTACTATTATGTCATTACAGATTAAATTGCTGTCATGCTAACTTGTTGCATCCTCGTTCATATTGTATTTTAGTAGTATAATTTGCACTTACTGTAAACTACACTGTATTTAAAAATTGATTTTGCATTGTAACCCTCTAACAGCTTTTGCCAAATAAAGAAATAATAATAATTAAACTAAAGACTGATTTGATTACCTAATGATACCTACATCTCAAAAACTATACTCTGTTTATAGATACTGGGCGTGTACAGCCGCTCAGAGCAGCTTAGTGAATGAATCCGCTTCACGACACGCTCAGTTCTGTTCCCCCTGAGCAGCTCAGAGCTGCAGAGCGGGTTTCATCCGTGATCCAGTGGAAGAATGATCACTCTGAGTCGCTCATCAACTTTCCTCCTGATAGCTCTAGTTTTGAATTGACAGCCATGATGGTGGGTGTATGTTTCTGATCTACAGTAGTCATTTGTCTTGAATACAGATATTATTATTTATTATTTGTTTATTTAGCAGACGCCTTTATCCAAGGCGACTTACAGAGACTAGGGTGTGTGAACTATGCATCAGCTGCAGAGTCACTTACAATTACGTCTCACCCGAAAGACGGAGCACAAGGAGGTTAAGTGACTTGCTCAGGGTCACACAATGAGTCAGTGGCTGAGGTGGGATTTGAACCGGGGACCTCCTGGTTACAAGCCCTTTTCTTTAACCACTGGACCACACAGCCTCCTATAATATTTTTTTTTCAAGGTGAATGAGCAAAGGGCGGGGGTGGCTATGCTGCTACACACACTCAAACACACACACTCAAACACACACACACTCACACTGAGACACACACACACACTCAAACACACACACTCAAACACACACACACTCACAGTGAGACACACACATACACCCACACCCACACACACTCACACTGAGACACAGACACACAGACACACTCAAACACACACACTCAAACACACACACACACAGACACACACACACTCACACTGAGACACAGACACACACTCAAACACACACACACACTCAAACGCACACACTCAAACACACACACGCAAACACACACACACTCAAACGCATACACTCAAACACACACACACTCACAGACACACACACACACCACACACACACTCACACTGAGACACAGACACACAGACACACACACACACACACTCAAACACACACACACAGACACACATACACACACTCACATTGAGACACAGACACACAGACACACACTCAAATACACACACTCAAACACACACACTCACACTGAGACACACACAGACACACAGACACACTCAAACACACACACTCACACTGAGACACAGACACACAGACACACACACTCAAACACACACACACACACACTGACACAAGAGATGAATCATATCCATCTACAGATCACTCCCCATCCCGGACAATTAATCCTTCCCTGGGTTGTGTTCGTCAGAAGACAAAATCTAGGGCCAGGCAACCAAACAAAAACACAGAATAGGGATTTGACCCTTGCAGTGCTGGAACTAATGTGTAAAGAACACGTCAACCTTTCAGAAAACGTTTAAAAAAAAATTAAACAATTGCACTTAAAGGCATTGTTATGATGACCGTGGTAGTGTCCTGTACTCAAGCGAGGACCTGTTCTGTGTCCAGTCCCTTTGGTGGCTGGTTAACTGAGGTTTCGGAGTATGCAATGTGGTTGATTATGTCATTTCGAGAGAGGTGTTTAGGACCCAGGGCGGTTCTCAGGAGAACCTCTCCGCAGGCTTGCACAGCTGGGTGTGGTTTCAAGAGGAAGAACACATTAAGCAAATACTCTTGAACAAGTGGTTCTTTGCTAGTCTGTTTAAAGAGTGCTCAGTCTTCTTTACACGACCAGAATTTGTTCCCGGTGAGTACACAGAGAGTTTGCTGTTGTTTTTATGCATTTTATTTTTTAGTTCATTTAACTTCACAGAAAAGTGATGGTTTTGTTTGACAGCTGTAGTGCAGCTGTTTTGAAAAGACTTCAGCCTTATGCAAACTTCTATTTCTTAATATGGTCGAAACGAATGTTAATCTTTGAGTTTAATATGGAAATATACTGTGTAAAATGATATGTTATTAAAACTACCTCAATCACAGTTGTCCGACAAGTTTGAATGATAAACATTTTGTAAAAACACAAACTGTAGCCTAGTATGGTGCCTTCCTGCTTCGACTATCCCTTATTTTGACAGTTGAACGAAACGCGTAGTTAATTGCGGTAGCACTTATCTATTCTAAACCGTTTTTAGTCGATATCTTAAAAAGCGGTCTGTTTTTTTTTATTTTTACAATTGCCACAAAGTATTTTTTTAAAGCTGTTTTAGGTTGCAGGCAACTATGTAGCTCGCCGGGCTTTTGACAAGGTGTAAAGTTGAAACATGGGAGAGTTACGTTTGCTCTCTGCACATCGCAGAAAGTTTGCGCCTGGACCAAGACGGAAATATATACCTAAAAAAATATTGCGGCCGGTTATTGATCATTTTAATGACCATGCAACACGCCGTTTAGACAGTTATTAGGTGAACGAAGACACAGCTGCTACATGCTTTGTTAATGCAAAACTATTTCCGGATACAGTCCATGGGCGTTTTGTTGACGGTTGTGCATTATGAACTAATTTAAATGAATGTCCAGGTCCCACCCTGTCTCCTTGGTAACAATAATGCAAATTAGGAGTATTGAAAGGGAGAATTTACAATAGAAACAAGTAGCTTACTCGCTCGTCCACTATCGAAAGTTCATTTGTTTGTTTGTTTTGCTTTTATTTATATATTTTAATCATATCAAATATTGCGGTTTTAGCTGGTTCGATTAAACGTGTACACGGTTTTACGCATTTTGCAGAGGTTATAACTTATACACCACGCGTAGCTTCTGTAAATAGGAATTCTTAAGCAGTTACACCAGAAGCCTGGTCTGTACCATTTTGGCAATTTACATTTCGATGAAAGTGTCTACACTTTGTTTTTAAGTCTGTGTTCGATTCAGGAATAGGCTACACAATATGTCTTGTCAAAAGACAATTGGACGACAGGACGCTTGCAATGCAACGTCATTTTAATACGCCTTATTTATTTTTTTTGTGATCTTGAGTGATTCATTATTGTGTGAGCCCTGCTTGTAGTTGTACGAGTCACTTGCCTTCCTATAGCATGACACATACCTAATAATACTGTCAGAAGAGACTGCCGCACCCCCCCAGCACCCCTAGTTCCAGCGCCCTTGGGTTTAGGGACAAGAAGCAGTAGCTTAGACTCGTGTAACGCGTCAATAATAAAGCAGCTTTAAATAAATAAAATAATAATAATAATAATAAAAGTTAAGTTTTCGACCAGATTAAATTATCTTTTTTTTCTAAATGCATTTTGCACCATTTACAAATACACACACACTGCATAAATACGTGTGTGTGTGTGTGTGTGTGTGTGTTCGGGTCCCAAGCCGAATTACCACCGAGATAAAATGACTAGGAATGTACAGTCTAAAGATAATAAAATAGGTAGATTGGTAAAACTGCAAAAAAAACACACATTTGTTCAACGCTCTAACAATGCTCGTGTATAATAGAGAGGAGTGAGGGGGTAGTTCTGCAGTTTACCTGTGTAAATTCCTGTACAGGTGTGGCGCTCTGTTTAGAATTCACATCGATTTTCCTCCCAGGGCTTTGTGGAAGTAGGTGTGTGTTTTTTTATGGTTCTCTCGATAATGAATAACTTTTAAACATGACTTTTTTTTATTTGTGTTTGTTTTTAAGTGCACGGACAGCAGGAGCAGTGTGTTGCTTGCTTGCTTGCTGATTTGTAATCGTAATGCACTTTTAACCTTAAATATCATCAAAAACTAAACCAACGAACAAACCAAATTATTATTACCACCAATAAAAAAACATGTCGCCGGTGCCACCTGCGAACGAAGGCCGCTCTCAGTTCTTCATGTTTTCCGGCCTGGATTTTTGGCTGAAGTTTTGCATTGTTTTTGTTATTGTCCTCGTGTTTTTTATTTTTATCTTTTGGTATTGACAGATGGAGCGTGCAGGCTACGGTGCGGACGGAGGTTGCTTGTTGGGTAACGCTTGTAATCATTTTTTTTAAACCCTTTTTTTGTTTTTCCTACAGCTTCTTTTTTCCTCCTGCGTGTTTCTCCTGTTATGCTTCTCTCGCCTCCCAAGATGTTTCTTGCCAAAAAATTGGTCGGTGGATTTCTTGATGTCGTCGCGTAAGTGTTGCTAACTTTAATTTGAATTTACGATAGAAATCCAATATTACTGGAATTGACAGGGGCTTGATACGCATTTTATATTCGCTTCGAAGTGTATTTTCTGCATGCTTTATTATTATTATTATTATTATTATTATTATTATTATTATTATTATTATTATTATTATTGTTATTATTTAGTAGTTGTAATAGTGGTGGTGGTAATACCACATTTTATTATTTCTTAACACCAAAGGCTCCGAGAAGAACGTTTGGCATTGAACTGCCTTTTCTTTCAGTATTGTTAAACGCGATTTGGAATGGCTCTTAGTGTTTGTCTTAGTCAAGTATGCCTGCTACATATAGCGCAGTACAGTATGCTGGAATAAGACGATCTCCTTATAGTCCAACAAGGCTTCCAAAATGAGAAAGGGCCAGCAGGTTTCAATGGCTGCCAAAAGCTAAACTTTACCCCTGAGGAATGGAAACAAACTGGAAATGCCAACACGTTCTGCACAGAGTAATAAACCCTGGTGTGGACGCACTAAACTGTGTATAAAGTCGGGCAGTCTGTGAACCGTATGGTTTGAATTTTGCAGTTCGGTTCCAGACTTTGCTTTTCCATTCAGTTGAACGGGCTGACGGTCAACTGCTACAACAGGACGCACTGACACACACACACACACACACACACACACACACACACACACACACACACACACACACACACACACACACACACACACACACACACACACACACACACTGTGTATGTGTATGCGTATGCGCTACCGCCCTGGTCTCGATTCTGAACAAACCTGATAGACAAGCAGAAAATACCCACGGGCAATACTCTGCATGTTTTGCAGGCTGTCATTGCATAGCAGTTGAGGCCATGCCGGATTTGAGTTCAATTTGATTGAGCTTGTAGTAAAACCTGGAATGGCTCAAACTGCAATACAATGGGAGTCTTGTTCCCCTGCACTGGCAATGAATGCTCCAATAGCATGCTGACAAATCTTTTTTTTTTTTTTCTTTACAGAAATGTTGACCAGTTTATCCCCTCGGACCCTGTAAGTTCAATTCACATTTTATTAAAGACTCTTCGCCTACATTTGGTTTCCCTATTACAAATATTAAACCCCTTTTGCTATGGTGGACAATGCTGCTATATGCAATGGTAAAGTCTTGGTTGTATTTAACCTGCGTGTGACCCTGAGCAAGTCACTCAACCTCCTTGTGCGCCGTCCTTCGGGATGAGAGCTTAAAACAAACAAGGTCCTGTTGGAAGCAGTTGTTGATGCATCGTTCATAAATCTTGCACGGTACCCGGCATTTCTCTTGCCTGTCGATTTTTTGAAATGGTGTCTCTCGTGTCGCCCCATCGCAGCCCCCCCCACGGCAACCCCTCCAGTATGCTGAGCAGCACGAGAGCGAGGAGGAGCGGCAGTTCCGAAAAGTGTTCCAGCAGCTTGCCGGAGATGTGAGTACAGCAGACCCTGATACCAGACCTGGGCTCAATTAGAATTGCACTCAGAATTGTTGGCTGAAAATTCCAGTTCCAATTCAAATTCCAATGGTATTGTGTTTTAGTTACAATGATGCTGTACTGATTGCAATTGCCATTCCACTAAAAAGTTACTTAAGTAGAGGCACACGCTAACAGGTTTATTTTACCAAGCAGTCATCACAGGTACGAATACAGAAGCGTACTCTCTGAAGTTTTTTTTTTTTTTTCAAACAAATTGGTCGCTAAATTTGCACGCGACCGAATACCACATTTTATATGCACTGTGATCCGTTAATTTGGCCACCTCATGCTTCTGCTTCACGTTATGTTGGTGTTTTAGAATATTCTTTCTTTGCTGGACAGTGTCCTGACAGTTAGATCCAGATCTGAATTAAATCAAAGTTTACGGTCTGCGATAACAATGCTTTCAGATTGGCTGTGGCCGCCTCCGTCATTTTGATTCAATCCAGACCCGGCTATAACACTTTGCCCTATGAAATAGCAGTTATGGGGGGGAGACTGGAAATGTGGGTTCAGTTACAAACCATCCAGTCACACAACATTTTTGGGATTTCTCTTTTTAGGAGCGATGAGGCAGGTAATTATATTCTAGTCTCTGGGGCTCATTTGGGTGTTGCTTGAAAACCGTGTCGAGTTTCACTCGGAGACGAGGCTAAGAACTGACTCATACTAAAGAATGACTTGTGTGAGCCTGCTAATCCCTGCAGAACTCAAACACTGCAGTACAAACAAGACTAGATTAGCCCCCCTTTGGTGTAACTACTGGGCTTGCCTTTATATCTAGATTTAGGTGACATAGAGACTGAACTGCTCCCACACCCCCTAAGAGAAAGGGTGCTCCCTCCAGTCCAAGACAGGCTTGAGGTGTGGAGACTGAACTGCTCCCTCCCTCCCTCACCCCCCTAAGAGAAAGGGTGCTCCCTCCAGTCCAGGGCAGGCTTGAGGCATGGAGACTGAACTGCTCCCTCCCTCCCTCACCCCCCTAAGAGAAAGGGTGCTCCCTCCAGTCCAGGGCAGGCTTGAGGCATGGAGACTGAACTGCTCCCTCCCTCCCTCACCCCCCCCCTGAAAGAAAGGGTGCTCCCGCCAGTCCAGGGCAGGCTTGAGAGATGCCTTTAGGTCAAGCATCTCTCAAACTCTGGTGTTGCTTTCTGTTTTTTCTTCAAGGACATGGAGGTGAGCCCAGTAGAGCTGATGAATATACTCAACAAAATTATTGGCAGACGTAAGTAAAGATTCATTCTGTTCAATGTGCTTCTTGTGGAGCTTAATGATCCAGGAGCGGCGATTAATGCGATTTTAAAAAGGAAGCACCAGGGATTTGAATCCATGATTCCCAAATGCAGGCTGTAGTAAAGAGTGTGTTTTATTCTTTCAGACGGCGACCTCAAAACCGACGGATTCACCATCGAGTCCTGCCGAAGCATGGTGGCGGTCATGGATGTATCCTCAGCAGTGCTTTGAATCTTGGGAGCTGCCTTGTACTTAAGGCTGTGAATTACTTTATTAGATTAAAATGCACACCTGTCGTAAACTATCATGCACCTCTTCATTGATTTAAAGTTGACTGCATTTCGTATTTGGTCACTTTTTTGTGTTCACTTTTGAAATGCAGTTCACGCCTAATGCGCTAGACTCGCGTTCTTCGGTTCCAGTGGTTTGCAACGTTTCAAAAATTAAGTCTGAATCGATGCAAGATCCCAATAACACCTGATGTGAAATAAGCCATTTTTGTTTACCATGGTGGGGGAGGGGGGGGGGATATACGGCCTTTTGAAGTTCCATGCTTTTCAGATTGCTTCAATCCATGTGTGTGATCTCCCTTAACCTTCGTGCTTCTGCAGAGCGACAGCACAGGCAAGCTGGGCTTCCATGAGTTCAAACACCTCTGGAACAACATCAAAAAATGGCAGGTAAGCCCCCCGCCCCCACACACACACTACTAAGTCACTGTAGATATAACTTGTGCTAACCCTATCTTGTTGCATCCTACTTCATAATGTATTCTAGTAGTGTTATTTGCACTTACTGTAAGCTACACTGTATTTAAATATTAATCTTGCATTGTAACCCTGCAACAACTGTCAGTCGTCCTGGATAAAGGCATCTGCCAAATAAATAATTATAATAATGAACAGAGGTCAAGCACCTGATGACACCTAATCCCTTCTCGTGTTGAGGTTTGCTTGTGATCTTGTAGAATGGTTGCAGCAGCAGTGTGGAGTAGTGGTTAGGGCTCTGGACTCTTGACCGGAGGGTCGTGGGTTCAATCCCAGGTGGGGGGGGACACTGCTGCAGTACCTTTGAGCAAAGTACCTGGATTGCTCCAGTAAAAACACAACTGTATAAATGGGTAATTGTATGCAGAAATAATGTGATATCTTGTAACAATTAAGGGTGTGCTAAGAAATAAATAATAATAACAATAATGTCTCTTTGCTTGTGGTCTTACTGAATGGTTCCATGTCTCTCTCAGGGGGTGTATAAGCAGTATGATGTTGATCGTTCTGGTACGATCGGGGCTTCAGAGTTACCAGGTGCTTTCCAAGCTGCAGGTAAGGGGCCGTTTCACAGCAGCATACTTTATTTAAATGAAATGACTTCAGTCCGGTTCTTGACCCTTGTGATGGACCATCTTGTCACAATGGTGTCCCAGAGGACTGCAAACAGGTTGGAATTCTCGTTCATTCATTCATTCATTCATTTTTCCAACAGTCGTATGCTGAAATCCTACACCTTGAGCTGAATAAAGTTAAATACAATTACAGGATTTAAAAAAAAAAAAAAAAAAACCCTGCTCAATAGTGTTATGATGTTACGTTAACATATTCCGTTGCACACTGCTTTGTAGTTTTTCCCCATATACGAAAAATTGAGAAATGTGACATTTCGAAATCTAACATGAAATACTGTGTCTCTCTCTCTCTCTCTCTCTCTCTCTCTCTCTCTCTCTCTCCTCTCTCTCTCTCTCTCTCTCTCTCTCTCTCTCTCTCTCTCTCTCTCTCTCTCTCTCTCTCTCTCTCTCTCTCTCTCTCTCTCTCTCTCTCTCTCTCTCTCTCTCTTTCTCTCTCTCTCTCTCTCTCTCTCTCTCTCAGGGTTCCCTCTGAATGACCAGCTGTACCAGATGATTATTCGTCGATATAGCGATGAGACCGGCAACATGGACTTTGACAATTACATCGGCTGCCTGGTTCGTCTGGACGCCATGTGCCGTGAGTTCTGATTTCATTCACAGCTTTCAGACAGGTTCAGTAAGGACTCCTCTTGGGGCCGCTCTGCTGTCATTTACTGTGGGAGTCCAGTGAAATTTGAATTGTCCAAATACCACAGTGCTTTAAACCAGAGCTTCCCAACCCTGGTCCAGGGGACCCCCTGTGTCTGCTGGTTTTCCAACTGAGCTCTCAATTACTTAACTAGACCCTACATTGAAATGATCAATTAGACCCTTTTAATTGTGCACAGCTCCTCAACAGTTGCAGAGTTCAAGTTGCTCATAAAATGTTATAGCTAACTTGAAATCTGCAGCTGTTTAGTGAGCAGTTCAATGAAGGGTCTAGTTAAGTCATTGAGAGCTCAGTTGGAATGAAAATTAAACCCATTTTCATTTTAAACGCGATGCGTGGTGCTGCTGAATGTTAAAGAAAGCTCTCGGTCTCTGTCTTCTCCTCGGATGCTCTGTTTGCACTCGCTGGGTCATTTTGCCTCCAGCAGTGTCTTCTGGGTCAAGTTACTGGCTGGAAGCTTGTCAATCGATTAAGGGAAGCAGCTGATTGGTTATTTGACAGGAAAGAAGCCAGTGAAGGGGTGGGTGGGGTTAATTTCACTGAAGTCAAGCAAACAAATACTTCGTGCCACCTTCAGTACATTGATGAAGGCACTAGCTGAAACGTTTGTCTATTTTTCTTGTAAGTTTTGGTACTTGGATCATAAATATCGATCATGAATGCCCAACAAGTTTGATATTCAGACAGTCTAGCAAAAGCTTTTTTTTTTTTTTTTTAAACATGGTCGACGAGAATTAAAAGCATATAACTGTTAAAGTGATTGTGTGTGTGTTTTTTTTTTGTTTTCATTTATTTTTAGGTGCCTTCCAAACCCTGGACAAAGATCATAATGGAACCGTTAAAGTGGACATTAAGGAGGTAAGTATATTGGAGCTCAAGTGAGATGTGACTGCAACCATGTGGGAGATTACGAATAGTCCAGCAGTCACAGTGAGCAGGGTTAGCTGTATAGTCCAGCAGTCACAGTGAGCAGGGTTAGCTGTATAGTCCAGCAGTCACAGTGAGCAGGGTTAGCTGTATAGTCCAGCAGTCACAGTGAGCAGGGTTAGCTGTATAGCCCAGCAGTCACAGTGAGCAGGGTTAGCTGTATAGTCCAGCAGTCACAGTGAGCAGGGTTAGCTGTATAGTCCAGCAGTCACAGTGAGCAGGGTTAGCTGTATAGTCCAGCAGTCACAGTGAGCAGGGTTAGCTGTATAGTCCAGCAGTCACAGTGAGCAGGGTTAGCTGTATAGTCCAGCAGTCACAGTGAGCAGGGTTAGCTGTATAGTCCAGCAGTCACAGTGAGCAGGGTTAGCTGTATAGTCCAGCAGTCACAGTGAGCAGGGTTAGCTGTATAGTCCAGCAGTCACAGTGAGCAGGGTTAGCTGTATAGTCCAGCAGTCACAGTGAGCAGGGTTAGCTGTATAGTCCAGCAGTCACAGTGAGCAGGGTTAGCTGTATAGTCCAGCAGTCACAGTGAGCAGGGTTAGCTGTATAGTCCAGCAGTCACAGTGAGCAGGGTTAGCTGTATAGTCCAGCAGTCACAGTGTGCAGGGTTAGCTGTATAGTCCAGTCACAGTGAGCAGGGTTAGCTGTATAGTCCAGCAGTCACAGTGAGCAGGGTTAGCTGTATAGTCCAGCAGTCACAGTGAGCAGGGTTAGCTGTATAGTCCAGCAGTCACAGTGTGCAGGGTTAGCTGTATAGTCCAGTCACAGTGAGCAGGGTTAGCTGTATAGTCCAGCAGTCACAGTGAGCAGGGTTAGCTGTATAGTCCAGCAGTCACAGTGAGCAGGGTTAGCTGTATAGTCCAGCAGTCACAGTGAGCAGGGTTAGCTGTATAGTCCAGCAGTCACAGTGAGCAGGGTTAGCTGTATAGTCCAGTCACAGTGAGCAGGGTTAGCTGTATAGTCCAGCAGTCACAGTGAGCAGGGTTAGCTGTATAGTCCAGCAGTCACAGTGAGCAGGGTTAGCTGTATAGTCCAGCAGTCACAGTGAGCAGGGTTAGCTGTATAGTCCAGCAGTCACAGTGAGCAGGGTTAGCTGTATAGTCCAGCAGTCACAGTGAGCAGGGTTAGCTGTATAGTCCAGCAGTCACAGTGAGCAGGGTTAGCTGTATAGTCCAGCAGTCACAGTGAGCAGGGTTAGCTGTATAGTCCAGCAGTCACAGTGAGCAGGGTTAGCTGGATAGTCCAGTCACAGTGAGCAGGGTTAGCTGTATAGTCCAGCAGTCACAGTGAGCAGGGTTAGCTGGATAGTCCAGCAGTCACAGTGAGCAGGGTTAGCTGGATAGTCCAGCAGTCACAGTGAGCAGGGTTAGCTGGATAGTCCAGCAGTCACAGTGAGCAGGGTTAGCTGTATAGTCCAGCAGTCACAGTGAGCAGGGTTAGCTGTATAGTCCAGCAGTCACAGTGAGCAGGGTTAGCTGGATAGTCCAGCAGTCACAGTGAGCAGGGTTAGCTGTATAGTCCAGCAGTCACAGTGAGCAGGGTTAGCTGTATAGTCCAGCAGTCACAGTGAGCAGGGTTAGCTGTATAGTCCAGTCACAGTGAGCAGGGTTAGCTGTATAGTCCAGCAGTCACAGTGAGCAGGGTTAGCTGTATAGTCCAGCAGTCACAGTGAGCAGGGTTAGCTGTATAGTCCAGCAGTCACAGTGAGCAGGGTTAGCTGTATAGTCCAGTCACAGTGAGCAGGGTTAGCTGTATAGTCCAGCAGTCACAGTGAGCAGGGTTAGCTGTATAGTCCAGCAGTCACAGTGAGCAGGGTTAGCTGTATAGTCCAGCAGTCACAGTGAGCAGGGTTAGCTGTATAGTCCAGCAGTCACAGTGAGCAGGGTTAGCTGTATAGTCCAGCAGTCACAGTGAGCAGGGTTAGCTGTATAGTCCAGCAGTCACAGTGAGCAGGGTTAGCTGTATAGTCCAGCAGTCACAGTGAGCAGGGTTAGCTGTATAGTCCAGCAGTCACAGTGAGCAGGGTTAGCTGTATAGTCCAGCAGTCACAGTGAGCAGGGTTAGCTGTATAGTCCAGCAGTCACAGTGAGCAGGGTTAGCTGTATAGTCCAGCAGTCACAGTGAGCAGGGTTAGCTGTATAGTCCAGCAGTCACAGTGAGCAGGGTTAGCTGTATAGTCCAGCAGTCACAGTGAGCAGGGTTAGCTGTATAGTCCAGCAGTCACAGTGAGCAGGGTTAGCTGTATAGTCCAGCAGTCACAGTGAGCAGGGTTAGCTGTATAGTCCAGCAGTCACAGTGAGCAGGGTTAGCTGTATAGTCCAGCAGTCACAGTGAGCAGGGTTAGCTGTATAGTCCAGCAGTCACAGTGAGCAGGGTTAGCTGTATAGTCCAGCAGTCACAGTGAGCAGGGTTAGCTGTATAGTCCAGCAGTCACAGTGAGCAGGGTTAGCTGTATAGTCCAGCAGTCACAGTGAGCAGGGTTAGCTGTATAGTCCAGCAGTCACAGTGAGCAGGGTTAGCTGTATAGTCCAGCAGTCACAGTGAGCAGGGTTAGCTGTATAGTCCAGCAGTCACAGTGAGCAGGGTTAGCTGTATAGTCCAGCAGTCACAGTGAGCAGGGTTAGCTGTATAGTCCAGCAGTCACAGTGAGCAGGGTTAGCTGTATAGTCAGCAGTCACAGTGAGCAGGGTTAGCTGTATAGTCCAGCAGTCACAGTGAGCAGGGTTAGCTGTATAGTCCAGCAGTCACAGTGAGCAGGGTTAGCTGTATAGTCCAGCAGTCACAGTGAGCAGGGTTAGCTGTATAGTCCAGCAGTCACAGTGAGCAGGGTTAGCTGTATAGTCCAGTCACAGTGAGCAGGGTTAGCTGTATAGTCCAGCAGTCACAGTGAGCAGGGTTAGCTGTATAGTCCAGCAGTCACAGTGAGCAGGGTTAGCTGTATAGTCCAGCAGTCACAGTGAGCAGGGTTAGCTGTATAGTCCAGCAGTCACAGTGAGCAGGGTTAGCTGTATAGTCCAGCAGTCACAGTGAGCAGGGTTAGCTGTATAGTCCAGCAGTCACAGTGAGCAGGGTTAGCTGTATAGTCCAGCAGTCACAGTGAGCAGGGTTAGCTGTATAGTCCAGCAGTCACAGTGAGCAGGGTTAGCTGTATAGTCCAGCAGTCACAGTGAGCAGGGTTAGCTGTATAGTCCAGCAGTCACAGTGAGCAGGGTTAGCTGTATAGTCCAGTCACAGTGAGCAGGGTTAGCTGTATAGTCCAGCAGTCACAGTGAGCAGGGTTAGCTGGATAGTCCAGCAGTCACAGTGAGCAGGGTTAGCTGTATAGTCCAGCAGTCACAGTGAGCAGGGTTAGCTGTATAGTCCAGCAGTCACAGTGAGCAGGGTTAGCTGGATAGTCCAGCAGTCACAGTGAGCAGGGTTAGCTGGATAGTCCAGCAGTCACAGTGAGCAGGGTTAGCTGTATAGTCCAGCAGTCACAGTGAGCAGGGTTAGCTGTATAGTCCAGCAGTCACAGTGAGCAGGGTTAGCTGTATAGTCCAGTCACAGTGAGCAGGGTTAGCTGTATAGTCCAGCAGTCACAGTGAGCAGGGTTAGCTGTATAGTCCAGCAGTCACAGTGAGCAGGGTTAGCTGTATAGTCCAGCAGTCACAGTGAGCAGGGTTAGCTGTATAGTCCAGCAGTCACAGTGAGCAGGGTTAGCTGTATAGTCCAGTCACAGTGAGCAGGGTTAGCTGTATAGTCCAGCAGTCACAGTGAGCAGGGTTAGCTGTATAGTCCAGCAGTCACAGTGAGCAGGGTTAGCTGTATAGTCCAGCAGTCACAGTGAGCAGGGTTAGCTGTATAGTCCAGCAGTCACAGTGAGCAGGGTTAGCTGTATAGTCCAGCAGTCACAGTGAGCAGGGTTAGCTGTATAGTCCAGCAGTCACAGTGAGCAGGGTTAGCTGTATAGTCCAGCAGTCACAGTGAGCAGGGTTAGCTGTATAGTCCAGCAGTCACAGTGAGCAGGGTTAGCTGTATAGTCCAGCAGTCACAGTGAGCAGGGTTAGCTGTATAGTCCAGCAGTCACAGTGAGCAGGGTTAGCTGGATAGTCCAGTCACAGTGAGCAGGGTTAGCTGGATAGTCCAGCAGTCACAGTGAGCAGGGTTAGCTGGATAGTCCAGCAGTCACAGTGAGCAGGGTTAGCTGTATTGTCCAGCAGTCACAGTGAGCAGGGTTAGCTGGATAGTCCAGCAGTCACAGTGAGCAGGGTTAGCTGGATAGTCCAGCAGTCACAGTGAGCAGGGTTAGCTGGATAGTCCAGCAGTCACAGTGAGCAGGGTTAGCTGTATAGTCCAGCAGTCACAGTGAGCAGGGTTAGCTGTATAGTCCAGCAGTCACAGTGAGCAGGGTTAGCTGTATAGTCCAGCAGTCACAGTGAGCAGGGTTAGCTGTATAGTCCAGCAGTCACAGTAGTCCAGCAGCCACAGTGAGCAGGGTTAAATACTGTATGTGAACAATTCAAATAAATAGAAAAGCGAAAATGCAAAGATGACTGTCAATAATAAATCAAAACTAATTTTAAATGCTTCATCTATTAAATGTACATTTTACAGCTTTCTGTTCCCTTTTTATAAAAGTGTCCCATAGTAAAAAGAATAGCAAAGTGTATGGTAAAGCATAGGTAGGGAGGTATGCTTAAAAGATTGCAAACCATTGCTAACATATACTAAATGCAATGGAAGAACTAGGGGGAGGGGATAGACCTTCATAAAGTTATGTGTTGCATTGCATTTCTTACGGATCCTGCTTCTTGTTTTGCAGTGGCTCCAGTTGACCATGTACTCTTAAAGATCCTGCTGGGTGCCAGCGGAAACAAGGCTACATCTCTCCACACAATGTTGATGTTCAGCTGATCCTTCAACACTGGGAATATCTCTGTGCCAACTCTCTCTGCATGGCTGCTTCTGCTTCTAGAACTCTTTTTGCGATTTCTAATTCGTTTGTTGTTTTTTTGGGGGGGGGGGGGGGGGGGGTGAAGTAGGATGTTTTTGCAATGTCTTTTAGCTAATTCTTTTTTTATTATTTTTTTAATAGGTTTTTTTATATATCTATCTAATTTGTTGCTTGTGGGCATATTTTTTTTTTTTTTTTAACCCATCATCCCATGTTCTTAATTTGAAGTTACTGTGAAGTTTTATCCTGCACTGTGCTGTGTTTAAAATCGAATTGTTAGAAAGACACGTGACATGTTTAATTATTGTACCTTTTGTTTTTTGCGTGAGCAGTACATGCAGATTCCACCAGGTGGCAGCCTTACACCTGTAAAGACACGCCATTGACAGACCCAGTTTCATTTTTAATGTTAAGACTTTAAATGTTCGTACAACTTTTGCGGTCGAGTCGAGGTTCGCCTCGTTTTTCTGTGAATACAACAGCAGCTCAGCATTCAGTGCAAAAAATATGTTTTGTCCTTGAGGGAAACGGAAATTCGAAATTTTACGAAGTATGTATTTTTTGTTTGATCAGCCAAGGCCGTAATGTTTGTATGTTACTTTTGAAATCATTGTGGTGACTTCATGAATGATGCTTGGTTTGTCTGTTACAATGCCAACTGGTAATGCAACACAATATGTTTGTCACGCATCCATCCATAAATATATATAATCAAACTACCCATTGAAAAGGATTGATTTTTTTTTTTTTTTGGTTTATTATATTATGCAAAAAATTAAAACTCTTTACAATTTTATATTTATGGGTTTTCTGTTTGTGTGTGTGTTTTTTGGTTTTGTTTTGTAACTATGACAAAGTAAAAACACCACTAGCTATCTTTCTTTGCATCATCAATGCTGATGCACATGTAGAAATTCTAGTACCAAAGACTCCTTCATTTTCTGTTGGTTTAGTAGGCCTATAAATAGGAGGCTGTGTGGTCCAGTGGTTAAAGAAAAGGGCTTGTAACCAGGAGGTCCCCGGTTCAAATCCCACCTCAGCCACTGACTTATTGTGTGACCCTGAGCAAGTCACTTAACCTCCTTGTGCTCTGTCTTTCGGGTGAGACGTAGTTGTAAGTGACTCTGCAGCTGATGCATAGTTCACACACCCTAGTCTCTGTAAGTCGCCTTGGATAAAGGCGTCTGCTAAATAAACTACTAATAAATAATGCAGGTAGACCTGGAAACCTCAGTGTGACCTCGAGAGAATGGGGTGCAGTGGGCACACCACGCCTGTTTTTCACAGTGATAAAAACTGATGCTGCAACTAGGAGGTGAGACGATGTTTTTTTGAAAAATGAATCGGTCGTGTGCTACGTATTACAATGCAGGTGTTGCTATTATTTAGCACTTTTTTTATAATAAAAAAAACGCGTTCCAACAATAATTACGATTTTTTTTTTTGTCTCAAGTTTTAAATTAAAATCAGTGTCCCCCCCTATGGTAACCTATGACAACCCTAATAACAAAGGTCCGTTATTAAATTATTTTTGTCTAGTCGTATAACATCAATCCAAGTTGAGTTAGGATTTATTAGCTCCGGTTCTGCCTTGTGAGAGCGGTTTGCTTGCATCTGTTTATCCTCGGTAGGGAAGATTTAAAGAAAAAAGACCTTTGAATAAAACAGCAGGCGTCTCTATTTTTATCTGGTGACCAGCCGGAAGTATAATTACCAAGACGTTCATTTTATGCCATGTTTCAGTCTCGATATTAGTAAAGGAGAACTCAAGTATTTCTGTTGCGTGAGTAAA
This sequence comes from Acipenser oxyrinchus oxyrinchus, assembly GCA_030684275.1. NCBI lineage: Eukaryota > Metazoa > Chordata > Actinopteri > Acipenseriformes > Acipenseridae > Acipenser > Acipenser oxyrinchus. The sequence continues at coordinate 3,516,455 of CM060302.1, read as the reverse complement.
GAAAAATGCTTTTTTTTGGTTGTAGCCTACTCTAGATATAATTATTAGTTTTAGTTTTTTTGGCATTTAAGATCCAAAATATCAGGTAATAGAGCAGCCACTATTTTATTACGTCCAATTTCGGGTCGTATGTATTTAAAAATAAATAAATAAATAAATAAATAAAATAAAACTATTGTGTATTTTCTATACGGTCTCAGTTGAAATAGAGGCGTACGTGTCACGCAGTAGTTTTCCATTTGAATAAACTTGCAATAACTAAACCTCGTCTTTTTTATGTTAGTACTGATAGTGCACCATAATAAACTACATTTTCCTGTAGTATAGGATACTATACTTAGCCTTTTTTTTTAAATTATTATTGCGAAACTAAGTCGAGTCAACACACCTCACTCGAGTGACGTCCGCGAGTAAAGTTGCCTTAGCAACCAGTGCCCCACCACCTGAAGGGCGGGCCAAATCGGCAATGACTGACGTTCCGTGAGCAAATCGAATCACACTTTCCCAACCCTGAGCCCGCCCTCCTGAGGACATCAGCCAATGAGAGCGCGGAGACAGGAAACTGGGCGGGTATTATGTATTTTACGGGGAGGCAAAGGAGCGAAACTGATGCTGAAGTGAAATCTGCGCTTTAACTGGGCTGTTGAAACACAGGTGTTGCACCTAGTCTTGAGAAGCGACGGGCAGGTAAGAATTATTTAATGCATGTATAATATATACGACTGGAGAATATCAATTGAACGCATTCCTTTTTTTTTCAATGTGATTTATGGTTTAAATACAACTTATGAACTTATTTAAATGTAATAATTTACGACCAACGAGGAATATATATATATATATATATATATATATATATATATATATATATATATATATATATATATATATATATATATAACTTAATAAACATTTTCCAAATGAAACGTACGGTGGACTACTTGTGCCACGATACTGCTAAACTATCACACAATTGTGCATACCTTTATGTATAGTGTATGCCATATATTTCTATTACTTTAGTTAATGTTTAACACGTAGGTCTGTTTACTTTATATGAAAATAAACAAATATATGTACGCATCCATACATACACACATATAGACATAAAATAAATAGCGATACTTTATGAATTATAATATGGAATGGTTTGTGACTAGTTGTCTATTGTGTACTGTAGTGAAACACGGGACTTCCTTTTAAAAGTAGCACGCTTGTATAGATAAGCAGAACAGTGGAGCGAGTCTTATCTTGATAACTAATCGAGAATGGTTCGCTCAATACAACAATTAATCAGTTCAATACTTTAATAGACTTGCAGAACAGCGTGCAAAACGAAAAGGGATTTAGTTAACAATATTAGAGACAGAGTGTGGCCGTCTTCCCTTCTTCATCTGGTCTAACAAAAGAGCTCTAAAGCAGCCTTTTTATACCTAACCTGCGGTGACATCATCCTTCAACAATTCTTTCTTTCAGTAACCGTTCCCTGGTATCCTCGCCTTTTCTTTTAGTCACTTCCCATTAACTAATATAAACATACATAGAATCCACGCGTTTAAAACAACGCTTCATCTTGCAACAGAATGAGCGAAGCGATCGATTCCAACCCTTGCTGTGCGCGCGTGTGTGTGTGTGTGTGTGTGTGTGTGTGTGTGAATTTCCATGACTGTTTACAGGTTCAAGTCACACAGTTTATTGCCTGGGGGGGGGATGGCGTAAGTCTAATTGTGTGTGTGTGTGTGTGCAGACTGTCCTCCTGTTCAGCCCCTCTCTTTACAACCCTGTCATTTTGTGCTCTGATTGGGTTCTTGGGAGCTCAGTAGCATGGTCAGACCTGATCAGTCCTTCTTGTAGGATTTCTGTCTGTTAGGATCTCAGAAGCTAAGCGTGCTGAGTACTGGTCGCAAGGAGTTGTACAGAAACACACCTTCTCCTCCCTTAGAAAATGCCTGCCCTTTTAAAAAGTTTCCCGTAGTAAAAGCACAGCAAAGTGTAATAAAGCACAGTGAAAGCATGGTAACGCATAGGGAAGCATTGTAAATCACATAGAGGTCTGGTAAAGCATAGGGAAGCATTGTAAAGCACAGAGAGGTCTGGTAAAGCATAGGGGAGCATTGTAAAGCACAGAGAGGTCTGGTAAAGCATAGGGGAGCATTGTAAAGCACAGAGAGGTATGGTAAAGAATAGGGAAGCATTGTAAAGCACAGAGAAGTGTGGTAAAGCATAGGCAAGCATTGTAAAGCACAGAGAAGCATTGCAACATACTGTGGTCTATACAGAGAATTACAGTGCATGGATTAGTGTGTGGTTTGAGAATGCAACGCTCATCCAAGGGCATTCAATTCTCATTTATCACACACTATCCCCCATGCAGTATTTTTTTATAATCTCTGGTGAGCAATGTTCTTTTCCCCAGCTGAGAAGCGAGAGAGAGAAGAGAGCACTCACATGAGGTAGGGCTGGAATTTCTTTCAGTGTGATGAGAGCTCGCATTGGCTGGGGGGGGGGGGGTCGCGCTGTGCAGCGTGTGTTTCAATCACGGATCAACTTGATACAGGACACTGAAAAGCATTGCTCAGCAGTTATAATAAGGTAACGATTGCATATTTAAAAACTGTTTACATTTGTGATCCAAAGGGTGGGCATTTGGGAATCCATGAAAAACAGCACCTGACTGAAACCCATGCATGACATGAATAATACATGACAGCAGCAGGTGTAGGACACTGTAGATGCAAATAAATAAATACTTAAATAAATAAACCACTTAGTTACTGACAACATTGGGACATTTCGAAATCTAACATGAATTGCTGTACCACTGTTATGGCTTCCGGTAGACTTTTGCGATATAAATTTGTAGTTTCTTTGATTATATATGATGTTAAATAAAGGATCAAAAATATGTTCATAAAGTTTTTTTAAAAAAAAATGTCTCAATCCTAAAATTCTAAGTGATGGCAAATTTTTGTCCATAGCTGCACGTATGTCAAACTGCATTGAGAGCGCTGGATTCTGGGGAGATATGAGAGCATCTGCCTGTCATTATGTTTGCCCGTCGTTTGTGTCAATAGAGCTCATTAACCATTCATAGTGAAAAGAGTAAAGAAAAACTCTTTTGTGATGATCGCTGCTTTTCTTAGACTCTTAGCGCTCCACACAAACGCCAGCAGCTGTTTATGCTTCGAGATACTTTACCAGAATACTCACCTTAAATGCCAACATAAATGCTGCTTTAATACCAATTTGCATTCAACTGTCCAGCCATTGCATTGCGAAAGTGCTTTCCGAATCAGGCTAGCAGTGATCAGATGTCTATTGCAAACCAATACAAATAATATAACAGACTATCACTTATTTTCATTGTGTTTCAGTTTCTTTGTTTCCAATTTGCCTGGTTAAAGTGTGTGTGTGTGTGTGTGTGTGTGTGTGTGTGTGTGTGTGTGTGTGTGTGTGTGTGTGTGTGTGTGTGTGTGTGTCTATATATAAATATATATATATATATATATATATATATATATATATATATATATATATATATATATATATATATATATCTTTTCTTTAATGCTAATGAGAAAAAAAGACAATGCTGTATTTACAGAGACACCACCTGCCTCGAAATCGCATGCATTGCTATTATGCCTCCTCCAAGCCACATGATCCACCTTTGAAATTTCAAGGCAACAGCTGTGCGTTGGTGGCACAATTAGCTTCGCTTTGACACCCAGGCCTGGGTTTTGCATTTCAGATTTTCTTTGAATGTATTACTATCCTTGTTATTTTTTGTTTTGCTGATGAAAATTGCTTATAGCTGATTGTAAGCCTCTGAGTATTCCTAAAGCCTGTCCTGGCCTTTGAGGAGGTGAGGGAGGGAGGGAGGGAGCAGTTCAGTCTCCGTGCCTCAAGCCTGCCCTGGACTGGAGGGAGCACCCTTTCTCTTAGGGGGGTGAGGGAGGGAGGGAGCAGTTCAGTCTCCGTGCCTCAAGCCTGCCCTGGACTGGAGGGAGCACCCTTTCTCTTAGGGGGGTGAGGGAGGGAGGGAGCAGTTCAGTCTCCGTGCCTCAAGCCTGCCCTGGACTGGAGGGAGCACCCTTTCTCTTAGGGGGGTGAGGGAGGGAGCAGTTCAGTCTCCGTGCCTCAAGCCTGCCCTATATATATATATAAATATAGCAAGCGAGTCTTTGAGGGCAGGTTGTGTCATACTAAATGCTCTTTTTCAGAAGCACTTTTGCGCTGTTAAATTCACAGTCATACTTTCAGTTCCCCGCTATGCACAATATAATACCTCTCAGCATGGCTTTACTTCGAGGGAGCGTACTGTTCATCAAAACGTTAAAGCTACAGCCATCTCACCAACACAACTGAAGCCTCTATCCCTCACAAAACCACCTTCGATCTCAACACGGCATTGAGTTAGCGGGTTTTCAAAGTCTTTACTTTTTCTTCAGTTCGTTGATGCTGACAGCATCTCTGAGCAATTAAAACAACTGTGCAGAACAACACAATCCTCATTTAAAAGCTAACCATCGGGTGTATTTATTGCAGATCATAACAACTCTTTTTCTGACTTTATATTATTATTATTAGTTTATTTAGCAGACGTCTTTATCCAAGGCGACTTACAGAGACTAGGGTGTGTGAACTATGCATCAGCTGCAGAGTCACTTACAACTACGTCTCACCCGAAAGACGGAGCACAAGGAGGTGAAGTGACTTGCTCAGGGTCACACAATGAGTCAGTGGCTGAGGTGGGATTTGAACCTGGGACCTCCTGGTTACAAGCCCTTTTCTTTGACCACTGGACCAAACAGCCTCCAAAATCAATCTGTGGCGCAGTTATTTTTTTTGCTTAAAGCTGAGTTATCTGTTTGGTACAAGACAACTGCTGTCCGTCTTATAAATTATGACGATAGGATATAGGATAGGATTCGATACACCTGGAAAAACTAATAAGGAAGCAGGAAGTTCATTTCTGCAAATATACTCCCTGTGGTTGATCCGTGAAGGCTTTTCGTCTATTCAACAGGCCTGAGATTGAAATCTACTGAAAACAACTTTTGAATAATGGTGTGCAGAAAGAAATAATTCCCTAAATTGACACGCCCCCGAAAAAAGATAATTACATAGCCGTCGTTCCGCATAATCAGGTATTAAAACTGCCAGATGAAAAAAGTGTCCAAGGTTAATCATTTCCATTGAGCAACCAAGCAGAGATAATCTACTCACACAAGCGCACAGCTGCCTGAAAACCTTTAGGGTTAATAATAATAATAATAATAATAATAATAATGATAATAATAATAATAATAATTCTGAAGAGCTCGGAGATTTGCATTTGAAAAGACGTGCGATTGAAACAGCTTTGAAGAAGGTTACTGTGCTGCTGCCAGAAAAAAAGAACTGACAAGAAACAGCATGAAAAAAACAAACTAGCTCTTTCGTGTATTCAACTACATTTTCACACACGTCTTTTTTAACTTAATGGTAAATGTTAACATAGTCTACCCTGGTTTGCCATGTTTTTTTAACATGCTTTACCACACCTGTCTGTGCTTTACAATGCTTCCCTATGCTTTACCAGACCTCTCTGTGCTTTACAATGCTTCCCTATGCTTTACCAGACCTCTCTGTGCTTTACAATGCTTCCCTATGCTTTACCATACCTCTCTGTGCTTTACAATGCTTGCCTATGCTTTACCATACCTCTCTGTGCTTCACAATGCTTCCCTATGCATTACCATGTGCTTTCTCACACTTTGCTGTGCTTTTACTGTGGGAAACTTTAAGTGTAAGGGGAACAGCTTTACTTCTCAGAGTGTTACAAGTCATCTGCCAAATGTGTGATAAACATCACATCGCAGTCAGAGACGCTGAAAGCACATGTTTCTAAAGGACTCGGTGTAGCCTGTGTGTCTGGGTCCCTAGAGAGGCCAGGGGTAGCACTATGGCTTTTGTTTTATTTTAATAAACAGTCACTCAGTCTCTGTGGTTGCTGCTCGGCAACTAGCGGAAACCGTGGCAACCTCACCTTGCTACTGTGGGGAAGAGGAAGGAGGGAGAGAGAGAGAGATTTCAGCTTGCTCCTTTCATAACCAATGTGCTCTGGGTGAAGTTCTTGCTTCAGAACATGGTTACCCAAATATGTTGTGTCTCCTCTTTCTATAAGGGATAATGTACACCCAGCTGGGTATAATCAAGGCTTTCTGGTGAAATGATGACACCGATTCGTCAATGTCACCAGAATCGAGAGGTGGAATTCCAGGTTTGTATGTATTTGGTGTGTGTTATTATTTATTATTATTTGGTTATTTAGCAGACGCCTTTATCCAAGGCGACTTACAGAGACTAGGGTGTGTGAACTGTGCATCAGCTGCAGAGTCACTTACAACTACGTCTCACCCGAAAGACGGAGCACAAGGAGGTGAAGTGACTTGCTCAGGGCCACACAATGAGTCAGTGGCTGAGGTGGGATTTGAACCGGGGACCTCCTGGTTACAAGCCCTTTTCTTTAACCACTGGACCACACAGCCTCCGAGTTATTTGTTGTAATACATGGTGATGTAAACGGCATCGCTCAAACTGTAGAACTGGCCGTGTTTATTTTTTTCCAGTTGAAAATGAAGTGCTGAGAAAAACTTTGGAAAACAGAATTAAATTTTTTTTTTTAAAAAGTTTATTTTTATTTCATTTTTTTTTTTTTTTTTACAATTCATTTTAAACTTCTGTATTTTTGATGTACCGGTGGGTTCCTTTTAAAAATATAGGTTAACAGTTTTCATCATCAACCTTGTTATATGTGGGTCTCACGCCACCACCATGTATAATTAGACTGTAAAACACTGAAGTTTATAGGAGAAGTATCATTCACCCTGTATTATATTATGGTTATACATGCTTCTACTGTGCTTTTATATATGCTGTGCGTCAACCATGGGGTATTGCACTAAACTCTGTGTAAAAAAAGCAGCAGAATTCCCCCCTGGTAAAGGCATGACCTCGTGGTGTGCAGGGTGAGTCATACAGTCGGGAGCGCAGGGGTCCCCGAGGGTCTCCCCTGATAAAGGCACGGCCGCGTGGTGTGCAGGGTGAGTCATACAGTCAGGGGAGCGCAGGGGTCCCCGAGGGTCTCCCCTGGTAAAGGCACGGCCGCGTGGTGTGCAGGGTGAGTCATACAGTCAGGGGAGCGCAGGGGTCCCCGAGGGTCTCCCCTGGTAAAGGCACGGCCGCGTGGTGTGCAGGGTGAGTCATACAGTCAGGGGAGCGCAGGGGTCCCCGAGGGTCTCCCCTGATAAAGGCACGGCCGCGTGGTGTGCAGGGTGAGTCATACAGTCAGGAAGTTATAATATAGTAATAGAAGTTATAATGTACCCCAAACTCCCCACCAGCTGTCAGTACAAACAGTGACTAAATTGAAGAGCAAGCATTACCTTATTGTGTGGTGCGTGACGAGCGCCTCCTGTTATCCTTTCATTATAGCATGTGTGTTTACCCAGCCTCTGACATCCTGCTAACTGAGTGGAGGTATCGTATTGCGGTGCATAGCGTCGCTCATAATTGTGCTGTTTACTGTTCCAGTTGGGTTAATGCAAATACAATGAGAGTTGACGTCTTTTATTGCTGTGGATGATTCAGTGTTCTGGGTCCCGTTTTTTATAACAAGGATATCTCTCTCCTTCTCCACTCCCTCTTTCCTCGACTCCCTCTTTCTCCCTCCCACACTCCATCTCCCTCTGTAATTATGTCTGTCTCCCTTTTTGATGTCTTCCCCCGTCCCTCCTTCTCCTCCTCCCTCCCCCTCTCTCCTCTCTTCTCACACTCGGTCTCTTATTCTCTCTCCCTATCCCTCTCTCCCACTCCCCTTCTCCCTCTCCCTCTCTCTCCCTCTCCTACTCATCTCTCACTCTCCCTCTGTATAGCTCTTTCCCTTTGCCTCTCTCCTCCATCACTCTCTCCAGCTCTCCCCCTTTTCCTCTCTCCTCCCTGTTCCCCCTCTCTCTCCCCATTCTCTCTCTCCCACCATCTCTCCTCCTCCTTCTCCCCCTGCCTCTCTTCCACCCTCTCTGCTTCTCCCATCTCACACTCTCCCTCCCTCTCTCTCTCTCTCTCTCTCTCTCTCTCTCTCTCTCTCTCTCTCTCTCTCTCTCTCAGCTTGTGGCTGGAGTCCCCCCTGATTCAGCAGCCCTGTAATTAGTGTTTGATTCCAGCCCCAGTATGGAGCAGAGCAGTGTCTGTCACGCAGCCTCGCTGTGTCTGCAGGAGGAGAGACCAGGAGCACAGGGAGACACACTGCCGACCCAATTCTTTATATCAATGATCAAGTTTCTAAGTTATAACACTGATGATAATCTGTAGGCCGAAACATTTGTCACCTCGAGTTTCATACAGTTTTACTTTCGCAGGGTAAATCCGAGCTTAATTGGAAATTAAGCTGGAAAGCAAGCTGAGTTTGAAAAAAATCTAATTGGTTTACCTTCGAGGGGCCACGCTGTTTCTCAGTGTGAGCACAGTCTAAGCAACAGGGTGCAAGCTCTGATGACAATGCAAAGGTTAGCAAACGTTAGCTAATGAGCAGTTGTCATGCATGCTCCAAAATAACGGGCCATTCATATTATAAGAAGTAAATCCGAGTTTGTTTTAATGGAAAGTAAAAGCGTGGTATTGTTCAAGCCTGAAGAACATGTTCAGACACGGCTAGGCAAAGGTGAGCATGCAGCTCTCTACACCAGCAATAAGGCACGAAACACACAAGCAGATGAGAGTCTTTTTAAATTCAAGTTCATGGAACCTTTTTTTCAACTTAAGTGTATTCTTACTTTTCAGAGCACAAAGGAAAAGGATGTTTGTTTACAGAAACTCAAAAGTGTGAGAGCGTGTGTGGAAAAGTGGGGGAGAGTGTAAGAGTGTCAATGTGGGAGAGTGTGAGAGTGTGAGAGTGTCAGTGTGGGAGAGTGGGAGAGTGTGAGAGTCTGAGAGAGTGAGAGTGGGAGAGCGAGAGTCTGAGAGTGAGAGTGGAAGAGTGGGAGTGGGAGTGACAGTGTGAGTGGGAGAGTGAGAGTCTGAGAGTGAGAGTGGGAGAGTGAGAGTCTGACAGTGTGAGTGGGAGAGTGGGAGAGTGAGAGTCTGAGAGTGTGAGTGGGAGAGTGAGAGTCTGACAGTGTGAGTGGGAGAGTGAGAGAGTGGGAGAGTGGGAGAGTGGGAGAGAGTGGGAGGCAAGACAATGGTTAGCTTAATGATACTCAGGCAGTTTTCTCTTGTAATTCTTTTCAGAAATCAGGCAAACTATTTCACTGTTGTACCCCTGGTCTTCTCATCCTGAAATAATGATAGAGTAATTAATTCTTTATAATCCTGTAAACGTTTCCACCTTGTAATGAATCTTCTCCTAGCTAATAAAACCTGTACTTACCTTTTCAACTCAAGTCAATGGGCTGAGATGCCAATTTGTTACAATCTGTATAAACGCCAGGAGCTCGCAATGTCTAATGCTTGCTGTTCTCCTGTTTTGCAGAGTTATCCTCTCTTGGATCCCTGTGGAGTGCTATCGGTCTGCTTCACACTCCTGCAGTCTCTCTCTCTCGCTCTCTCCCGCCTCCTGGTGTGTCGTTCAGAGCAGGGAAGAGGATGGCTGCAGAGACAGCCATGCCCACGGAAATGGATGACCTGCAGAGACGAGCAGATCAGGTCACTGACGAGGTAACAGACAGTCATCAGGGGAAATACCGTTTGATATTGCGCTGCTGCACAGAGAATACTGCACATGCAAGCAAGAGTCCAGCGAAGAGCAGCCAGATGAATTGCAGAGCTTCAGGAAACAGAATGTTTTTAGCCTTTAGCAAAGAAGAATCAGACTTGATTGGCCTTAGTCAAAACCAGGAGATATTAAGTAGGAGACTTAGAGTAAGGGTGCCCTGAAGGGCCATTCCTCTCCAGGTTTAACAGGTCAAATGGGAACGACTTTAGGATCTGGGTAGAGGTTTTAATTGGTTCGATGAAACAATTTAGAGCAGGGCTGGAACAAAGACCAGGAATGGAAGCACCCCTGGATGACATGGAAGGAGACACTTCTTCACACAAGAGAGTGGAGAGGGGATGGGGATGGGTTACCTAACCATGTTGTTGAGGCTGAATCGCTGGGATCCTTTGAGACTCAACTTGACGTGGCAGTCGATTGAGGTTTCATGTTTGCATTTCGTAAAGTATTTGATTTATTTTTTTATCCACAGTCCTTGGAAAGCACTCGTCGGATGATGCAGTTAGTGGAAGAGGTGAGAAATGAGATCTGGGTTTAAAAACGTCTTTTTACACTTTTCGCTGCCCACCTCATCGTTGTTTAGTTCAACTTTTATTTTACTGTAATATGGTACAAAACTTGAACCTTTTCTGATGTTTTATTATTATTATTTTTTTTCTTAACCAGAGCAAAGACGCTGGGATCAGGACGCTGGTCATGCTGGATGAGCAAGGAGGTATGGACCCCCCATCCACAGCTTCACCGCCCCCACTTTCACACCCTAGCATGGGGTTACAGATCCGATCCCTTCCCTCGCTTTACCACGTCCTGCAGTGTCACCCCGATCTCAAGAGCAGCTCACCCTGATGCATTGGATCCTGGCTTTTGTTACGAAGAGTTAATCCACCTGCTGTGGATTTAGATTACTGTCTGGAATGGGACAGGCAGAGAGATAGAGAGAGGTTTAGAGAAGCAGAAGCCTCTCAGAGTAGCATTCCAGCTCCCTGTTAGAAGAGATCAGAGTGCAGGATTTTAACTACAGCTGTTTCTTTCTTTCTTTCTTTCTTTCTTTCTTTCTTTCTTTCTTTCTTTCTTTCCTTCCAAGTCTTGTCTGATTCTATTCCAACTCTACAGAAATACAATTAAAAAGAGAGAAATCTTGAGTCCTTTCTTTCTTTCTTTCTTTCTTTCTTTCTTTCTTTCCTTTCCTTTCCTTTCCTTTCCTTCCTTCTTTCTTAGTCGCTAATAGTTCCAGATTATAACAACCCAGCACTAAAACGAATCACGACTCCCCTGCCCCAGTAGCTTTAAAAAAAAACCCAGAGCAGGAGAAATGAAAGGGGCTGTGCTTCCTCTGCCTGCTCCAGAACAACTGGACCGCACGGAGGAGGGTCTGGATCAGATCAACCAGGACATGAAGGAGGCCGAGAAGAACCTCACCGACATGGCCCAGTGCTGCGGCCTCTGTGTGTGTCCCTGTGCCAAGTAGGTCCTGATTAACCAGGAGCCCAGCGCAGCACTGCCAGCCTGTCTCGTGATGCTTCTGTCATTTTGAGAGCACAAATACAAAAACTGTGGGATCGAAGTCCATGCAATAGACCCCCTCACACAGTACAGTGCGAAACAGCCAGGACACAGTGTTCTGATATGAGGGTTATAAAGGCTTCCAAACCAACTTTGAACTCCGACAAGCAAGGCTTCTGATCCCACAGTTCCAGCCCAGCTCCTGTGTCAAGTGCGTGTGTGCGTGTGTGCGTACCGTGGCGTACCGTGTGTGTTTGGGCTTTTCCGCTGTGTTTTCTGTGAGCGACCGTCTCGTGTATTTCCCTTGTCCAGAGCAACTGGAGAGAGTCGAGGACGGGCTGGACCAGATCAATCAGAACATGAAAGAGGCTGAAAAAAACCTCAGTGATCTGGGCAAGTGCTGCGGTCTTTGCTCCTGCGAGAAGTAGGTGTCGGCTGGGTGGAGGGGTGCATGTCTGTGTGCCTGCCTGCCTGCCTGCCTGCCCGCCTGTACTTACATTTCAGTCGGACACTGGGAGAGGAAGGCGTTCTAAACTTCTGCTCAAGAAACTTTTATCCGCATTCTCTTCAAATCAACCTGTATGTTGTTGTTTGTTTTTTACAGCAGCCTGAAATATCAATCCGATCATTTTAATATAACACCTTTCATGTCATCTCAAAGCGCTTTACAATAGTAAAAGCATAGTAAAGCACGGCGAACGCATTGTAAAGCAGAAACACGCATTTAAAACCCATGGCAAAGCGTGTTAAAGATTAGTGAGTCTACAGCAGGACACTTTTTACAAGGGCTGTCTCCCCTGCCCGCTCTCAGGCTGAAGGATTTCGAGGCAAGCAGTGCTTATAAGAAGGTCTGGGGGAACAGCCAGGACGCTGTGGTCTCCAATCAGCCTCCCTCGCGCGTGGTGGACGAGAGGGAGAAGATGACCATGAGCGGGGGACACATTCGCAGGTAACGTGCAACAGCTGGCCCTTGGGAGCCCATGGAAAATGTAAAAAGTCCATTTGGAAAATAATATAGTAAAACCTGTCCAATCCAGCATCGCTTGGGACTGGAAAACAGATTGTGTACAGTACCCTGGATTACAGAGGTACTGTAAACTCTAACACTGTACCCCACAAAGTAAAATAAAAAGTATCAATGACAAACTATTTGATGCTTTAAAAAAAAAAAAGTATTAGTCCAGTTTATGGATGTGTGTGAACGACAGCTATGGCCAAAAGTTTTTAGGAGTAGAATTTTAGGATTGAGACATAATTGAATATACTGTGTGTATTAAATTATATTTTATTTAGCATCATGTAATCAAAGAAACTACAAAATGATAATAGCAGTACAGGATTTCACGTTAGATTTTGAAATGTCAGATTTTCCAATTTTTGTCAGTTTTTCGTTCAGTATAGGGGAAAACTACAAAGCGCTGGTGTGCAATTCAATAAGTTAAGGTAACATTATTCAGCAGGTTTCATTCAGCTTTATCAAGCAAAATCAGTAAGGTCACACGTGTGCTGTGTGTGTGTGTGTGTGTGTGTGTGTGTGTGTGTGTGTGTGTGTGTGTGTGTGTGTGTGTGTGTGTGTGTGTGTGTGTGTGTGTGTGTGTGTGTGTGTGTGTGTGTGTGTGTGTGTGTGTGTGTGTGTGTGTGTGTGTGTGTGTGTGTGTGTGTGTGTGTGTGTGTGTGTGTGTGTGTGTGTGTGTGTGTGTGTGTGTGTGTGTGTGTGTGTGTGTGTGTGTGTGTGTGTGTGTGTGTGTGTGTGTGTGTGTGTGTGTGTGTGTGTGTGTGTGTGTGTGTGTGTGTGTGTGTGTGTGTGTGTGTGTGTGTGTGTGTGTGTGTGTGTGTGTGTGTGTGTGTGTGTGTGTGTGTGTGTGTGTGTGTGTGTGTGTGTGTGTGTGTGTGTGTGTGTGTGTGTGTGTGTGTGTGTGTGTGTGTGTGTGTGTGTGTGTGTGTGTGTGTGTGTGTGTGTGTGTGTGTGTGTGTGTGTGTGTGTGTGTGTGTGTGTGTGTGTGTGTGTGTGTGTGTGTGTGTGCGTGTGCGTGCGTGCGTGCGTGCGTGTGTGTGTTTGCAGGGTCACCAATGATGCCCGGGAGGATGAGATGGATGAGAATCTGGAGCAGGTGGGCAGTATCCTGGGCAACCTGCGGAACATGGCCCTCGACATGGGCAACGAGATCGACACCCAGAACATTCAAATCGACCGGATCATGGACAAGGTGAGTCCCAGCCTCTGTCTCTGCCAGGACGGTCTCTTAAACCTGACGTCTGTGTACCAGTGCAATCAGAACAGAGCAGCAGTGGTGTGATTCTAGGGTGTAACTTGAAACTTCGTATATTACCTTGAAGAAATTTGAAGTTATTTTGGTATTAATTAAATGGAATAAAACGTCTGTCTGGCAGTATTTATACCACCAGCAAAATTAGATAAAGCTGATAAGTGGGAAAAAAAGACGTTAAACATCCCATTGACTTGCTTTCTTTTTTTTTTTTTTTTTTTTTAAGGCAACCGTCAATAACAGCCGCATCACAGAAGCGAATCAGAGAGCCAACAAGCTGATGTCAGCATGAGAAAAACTCACCTGAGTCTCCCATCACTGAGTGTCTCTTCCACACACTCACACACACACTGAGACACACACTGATGCACACACACACACACACACACACACACACACACACACACACACACTCACACACACACTGAGACACACACTGATGCACACACTCACACACACACTCACACACACACTCACACACACACTCACACACACACTGATGCACACACACACACACACACACACACACACACACACACTCACACACACACACACACACACACTGAGACACACACTGATGCACACACACACACACACACACACACACTGAGACACACACTGATGCACACACTCACACACACAGAGACACACACACACACACACACACACACACACTCACACACACACTGAGACACACACTGATGCACACACACACACACACACACACACACACACACTGAGACACACACTGATGCACACACACACACACACACACACACACACACTGATGCACACACACACACACACACAGACACACACACACACACACACACACACACTGAGACACACACTGATGCACACACACACACACACACACACACACACACACACACACACACTGAGACACACACTGATGCACACACACACACACACACACACAGACTCACGCGCCCACATTATTGCATTGGGATATATATATATATATATATATATATATATATATATATATATATATATATATATATATATATATTCTCAATTCTAAAATTCTAGGTGATGCAAGGCATTGCAGCTTCTTAATGTGTTTTTAAGCTAGTATTTTTTTTTTATATATATATAGAACCCCTTAATTATCTATTAAAAACAATGATGAAAAGTTTTTAATCTCAGCAGTGTGAAAGAACAGCGTTGTATAAAGAAGTCCTGAATCAGGCTCTTGAGACAACAGGAGGCTGACACTTTAAATGGCTTTAATTACAAGGGAAATGCATTGCAATTAGACAGTACTGAACATCCCTTAGCAAGTGATCTTCAATAGCAGACAGTGTACGCTGCGATGACAATGGATCTGCAGAGGGATAATATTAGCTCAAAAAGTAGCTAATATAGTAGAATGATGGCATAGAGGAGGGGAGTCTTCTCTGGGTTTTCAGTGTGTAATAAACTGGACACTGTGGGCATGTTAAGTAAGCGAGCCACTCAGAGCAGCTCAGAGAAATAACCCACTTAATGGTATGCTGAAAAAACTCTCCAAGCGAGCAGCTGAGACTCGCTACAGAGCAGATTTCAGAGTGGAAAAAATCCTTGCTCGCTTACTTAAATGCACCCAGACTGTAATGTTAATCCAATGTTAAAAAATATATATATATAAATAAATAAATAAATCCTGTGCGATTTACAAATCCGTCTGAGCTCTCGGATTTACATGCGAATTTAAAATTCATTTGATTCCATATTGTAACAGACCATCACAAAAGACATGGCTCCGTGAGACAGGAAGTCTGACGGCCAAAAATGAAATATTTTCTATGGAAATGAACTTTCAAAGGTCATTTTTACAACATGAATTCCATTGTTTAATGTAAGTGGTATCTTGAAACAGCGTGTTGTTTTGAATGATGAGATGTGACCCATATTCAACACATTGTATTAAAAAAATGGATACACAGAAACGTAAGAATATGGCAAATACATGGTTGTTTCCGTTTTGTCCTTCGGCCCTTATTGCATCATCAGAGATGGAAGTAAGACTCCCGTTGCACAGCTGTTCCATTCCTGGTTTCACTAGGAGTTTAATAATAAGACACACCTGAGCTTGTTGCCTATACACACTGTGGCAAATCAAGCTTGTAGTAAAACCTGGACTGGGTGACACTGCTACGCAGCAGGAGTCTTGTTTCAATCCCTGCTTCATCCACATCTCCTGGTAATTATAGTGTTGTCAGCTGCATGTGCAATTATCACGTTTTTAGAAGAATTATTACAAAATCACTGCTGAGTAGGAGAGTGTTCTTATTCTTAGACCACTGGCTGTTCTCTCTCTCTCTCACACTCTCCCCCCTCTTTCTCTCTCTCTCTCTCTCTGTCTCGCTTTCCATATATATATCTAACAATTTCCAACCCTTTCTTCTCATTAAAAAATTGTATGTATGTATTTATGCTGAATTGTATTTAATAGTTTGTTTTTTTTTTTTTTAATGGTTTCATACTGTGTATCGGTAATTTATCGCTGAGCATATTTGACTGTCTGTACCCGTGCCTGTATCCATAATAATGCCGAGTCTGTAAATGAATAAACGGATTATGAACTTGAATTTTCTCTTCTCTTGTTTGTTATTTGGGTTGTCAGTTACAACAATATCCCATTGAGAGACATCCTGGAGTACAGTATGCTGCATGGTCCGAGGTGGTGCTGTTACTGGTTTGCAGCCGGCTGTACTGGTTTTGAAGGTTTGGTGCTGGTTCAGAAGCTGGTTAAACTGGCCCAACAAAATAGTTAGCCCATTAAAAATCTCTTTACTGTCAGTTTCTAAAAGTCAACTGTTTGCCCAGTAAGCCCTTATAAAAGTGTCATGGTAAAGCATAGGGAAGCTTTGTAAAGCAGAGAGGTCTGGTAAAGCATAGGGAAGCATTGTAAAGCACAGAGAGGTCTGGTAAAGCATAGAGAAGCATTGCAAAGCACAGAGAGG